>OX101754.1:17394612-18642778 GCA_944452675.1 Tachina lurida | reverse complement strand
TTTATTGCTAGTCGAGACGTAGGGTTATTCTGCCGACGTTCTCTCTCATATTCTATCAGAGTTAATATCAGGTATAGACACTGTGTAAACGAAAACTACTGTATGTATATGTCATGTTTTACACTTGGCAGTTTTTCTTGAAGCAGTTCTCTTCAATTCTCTTTTAAAACGGCCAATTTGTTTACACTCAGACGGTTTCTTGTTCAATTTTCGTATTGTTTTAATGCAGCGAATGAAATAACAAAACAGAATTGAAGTAACTTTTCTGTACAGGCAAGTCAGTACCCCTCTTCTTTCTTCTTTCCTTTCTCTCCTATAAACTCAGACTTGCTTCAAGTAAAACTACCGAGTGTAAAACATGACTATCTTGGCAATAGAGCAATAACGCGGGCAGAATTACGGAACAATATTGCTTATTGCTTTAGTTATCGTCGGTTGGTTTCTGGTTTGCGGCTATGGGAAATCGTAGCTCACAATATGGGAAAAGTCAACAGGAAAGATGAATAGAATAAACATAATTCACTTGTAAATATCTGGTTAATCCAAAATATTTTTATTTTTATAAGCAATAACGAAAAAGTGCTTAAGTCATATTTTACTGTTTTGCAGGAGAGCACTTTTAAGCGTTCAAGTCGATTTTCAGAAATTTATTTCTTTTACAGTTAAATTGGGAAATTCTCTGTCAACCTTTATTTTTTAAGCAAACATCGCTCTACACACTGTAAATAATACATTTAAGTTGAAATATACCAAAGTATAACCTTAATTAAGCTATTATTCCAAATGAGATTAGAAATCTAAAAAAGATAAGTCGCAAGTAATTTTCCTGAAAAATCAGACAAATTAATTCATATTTTGACCAGGGGTACTTTCGAATATGCAGATTACAGACGTATCATTAATTCAAAATCAGCTTATCTCGACTTAAGCACTTTTTCCTTTTCGCCACAGATATATTGCAAGTACCTGCAATGAGCAATAACATAATTTTGACAACTGCTGCAATATATGTCAACATAATTACTGCTAGTTGAGACGTAGGGTAAGAACAACAACAAAGCTGTTAGTGACTTAAAAGCTTTAAATTATTCGCAACTTTGAGAACTGCAAAGTAAGCACTATGATTCTTTTAGATAACATTTGTTAAGGGTGTGCTTTTAAATGCCTTTTCGAAGGTGTTAATATTAGCAAAGTACCACATCATTTTAAAGGTAATTAAGTCTAGCTTCTAAATAATTCAAATACATATATTTTAAATTAAAACGAATTTTTTGGGAAATAAAATAATGAATGTGTATCTATATAAAATAAAATACTAAGACTAAACTTGCCACAAGTACATACATAAGTATCTACATATAAACGAAAAAGAAAACTAAATGAAAAAGATGCCACAAAAATAGTAATCAGGTATTATATTCCATTGCTACACAATTTGAGCATATATGTATGTACGTTATAGTGGCCGTTAGTTGTGTGGAGAATTTTTTTTTTTATTTTTTATATTCTCTCCCCCAAATTTGTTGTTTTATGCAAAAAAAAATGCAAAAAATTTCATATCGATAAGTTCTGTTTTAGGGGCTGCGTCCACTCCTCAAAGCTGGCCCTCAAGCCCAAGGCCAATTTATATTAGGTGACCTTATCGCTAGAACAATACTAAGAACAACATGCAATTCGCCTGGCTGTCAAAAACAGTTGACTAAAATACCAATACATACACACATATTTATAAAATACATACACTTTTCACTTTAAATGTAAACAAGTATTAGATAAAAGAAGAGATTTTGACAGTCGGGGTCTAACGCAGTTCAATTAGTCTTCGAAAACCTGATAATCATCTGGACCTCAAGTTGGCCCTCAAGCCCATATATTCAATGTAATTTTTTTTTTTTTAGTTTTCTTTTGACTATATGTGTAGGTATAAAATAATTCAATAGATATAAGCTCTTATTGTACATGCTTAATATAAAAAATTTCATATAGTAAATATAATTTTGTTACATAAATTTTTGGTATTTTGTTGGTTATTTTCCTCATTATTTTCTAAAATATTAAATTTAGCAAAAAACTTTCTTTGAGACTAATGTTGTTAACTCTAAGAGCTAAAATATTCATATTACGATACATATATTATATTCTTGTAAAATGATTTTTTAAAGAGATAGTCATATGCAAAAAATTACATTGAAAGTGGGATTGAAGGCCAACTTTGAGGGGCGGATGCATCCACTAAAACACAACTTATCGCTATACAATTTTTTTGTATTTTTTTACATAAAACTGAACCGGTTTGGGGGGAGGGAATATAAGAAGTAAAAAAACGAGTATCAACGGCCACTCTAATGTACATATATTTATATGTAAATAAATGTTGGTTATTAACTATTTCAGCAAATCCTTTTGTATTGCTTGAATAAAATGTGTTTGTTATATCTTAAAAGTACACACTTATGTTGTTTTGTTAAACAGTTAAAATATTCATTATACTAATATACACCCACTAACCATCACCATCATTATCAAAGAGTATGTATAACGGAAGGGCAGATATGTTAAATAAATATTTATCTGTACTTACTATCCTCTATAAAATAAATTGTTATTTTTTTTGCATATTAACAAACATTATACCAAAATTGCTTAATATATAAAACGATTCCTTTGCTTTGGAGGCAGTTGAGTGGGTGTGTTCACCCCTTTAAGAGGCAAACACCCCTTCATACTTAAAATGTACTTATTTTAAAGAACATCAGAAACTTTGTTTATGTGCTTAAGAAAATAGCTTAGATTGTAGTATACTTTATGTTGTCTTTTTTTTTTTTGTAAGTAAAATTTCTTAGAGGGCGGCAACTAGTTTCTTGTAATAAATTACTCTCTTAGTTTGTTTCCATTTTAGTGTTTAGGAAAAATGAAAAATATGCATTTACTACCCCATATATATTTTTTTTCTTTGATAGGTGCAACTTTACGTGTAAAGGAAAAGTTCAAAAATCAATTTTTATGTACTATATGCAGTGTTGCGCTAAAGAAAACAATAACTTCCTCAAAAATAAGTGGGTACAATTCTTTCAGAATATATGTATGTGATCACGAAAAAATCAAAGCAAATTAAATATTACTGTATTAACAAATGCGCCGAAAATTAAAAAGGGGGTGTTAACAACAATTTTTTGGGGGGTAATGGACTGCATAGTTTTTTTTTACAAAAATGCCTTCTATAAAAAGTGTTTTTTTACCAAATAGTTAGTTTCATAAAAAATACCTTTTACAAAAAGTATTTTTTATAAAAAGTATCTTTGATAAAAAGTATCTTTTATAAAAAGTAACCTTAGAAAAAAGTAGGTTAGAAGGGGTGGTGCTATACCGCACCTTTATTCGGAGACCCATTTGGGTCCATTTTAATTTAGAAAAGGGTATCTTATATAAAAAGTACCTTTTATTAAAATATCAAAATATCAAAAGTACTTTTTACAAAACCAATTTTTTATAAAAATATCTTTTACAAAAACTATTTTTTATAAAGGAATTTTTATAAAAAATAGTTTTGGTTTGTAAAAAATAACTTTTATAAAAAATACTCTTTACATAGAGAAAAAACTGCCTCATAAAATCAAGAAGATTTTGTCTATGAAGCGTTTTTAGGCTAAGGGGTACCCAGCAGAAAGAATCGAAGATTTTTTCAAAGAGATTCTTTATTGTTTTTATGTGGTAAGTCTTATGAATTTTATCAAGAAGAAAACCACATAAAATCAAGAAGAAATCTTATTATTCACAACTTTTTTTACTCAATTTCCGTTATTTTTGGCACCAAAAAAACAATCTATAGAGAAAAACTTCTTGATTCTATTAGGTTTTCTTATAAATTGTAAATTGTAATTGTAGGGAGTTCTAATTGATTTTATTAGGTTGCCTTATTGATCAGTAAGAGATTCTTCTTCTTGATTTTAGTAGGTTCCTATATGAGTATGTGTAAAGCATCTTATTGATTTTATGAGGTGTCTTGTTATTTCATATCTACATATAAATAGACATAGAGATATTTTTTTTCATGGTATTTTCCATTTTTGTATAAGAATCTTTGCACAATAATTTCAATGGTTATTCAGGCTGCTTGTTAGCATATTGGGTAGAGTGCTATCAGGTAGAAGTTTGCTGGTTCAATACTTGGTGAGTAAGTTAGTTAAGAATATAACCTAATGCGTATGTATGTATGTATAAATAAATAACATCTACAATATACTACATACATACATACATATGTATATGGTATAGAATTTAAATGAAAATACATAAGTACAGAGAATAAAGACGCAATTTTTTTTTATTTTTTTATTGAAAAAATCAATAAGATAACCTCATAAAAACTACAATATTTCTTCTTGATTTTTTCAAAAAGGTTTTCTCTATGAAATTAATAAGATTTCTTTATTGAAAAAAAAACCATAGAGATTTCTTATTAATTTTGTTCTATTTTATGAGGTATTTAGTAGGCACTGTTTTCTCTGTGTAGAAAAAACTACCTTCATAAAAATTACCTTTAAAAAAAAATACTTTTACAAAAAGTTCTTTTATAAAATGTACCTTTTATAAAATGTACGTTTTATAAAAAGTTCTTTTATAAAATGTACGTTTTATAAAAAGTACCTTTTTCATTTTATAAAAGAACTTTTTATGAAAGTAATTTTTTTAAAGGTACTTTTTATAAAATTTACGTTTTATAAAAAGTACCTTTTATAAAAAGTATGTTTTATAAAAGAACCGCTTAGAAAAAAGTTATCTTCAGAAAAAAGTACCTTAAGAAAAAGTAACCTATATAAAGAAGTACTTTTGATAAAAGAGTACCTTATGCACATACATAAATAGTACCTTTTACAAAAACTAGTTTTATAAAAATACCTTTTACAGAAACTATTTTTACTTCTGTAAAAATACTTTTTAAACAAACTATTTTTTACAAAAAGTTCCTTTTGTAAGAAATACTATTATAAGAAGTAGTAATATAAAAAGTACCTTTTGCTAAAAGTGCCTGTATAAAAAGTATTATAAAAACGCGCTTTTATAATAATTAGCTTTTTATTAAAAGTACCTTTTTTATAAAAATTACCTCAAAATAATTGAAGAACTTTTGTTTATAAAGGCTAAGAACACATTCCATTAACCTCATCACCATCTCATGTGTTTAGTATATTTTGAACAAAAAAAAAATTAAAAGTTCCTTACACGCAATCTGAGTTATTGTGCATTCATAAAAGTAAGAATCTGTTTCAAAAGGTTTTTATTTTGCAACTTTTTATGAAAGAAGTTTGATTTAAGTTAATGTGTGAGAAGTATGTTTTTGTAAGTTATTTAGCTCAAGGGCAAACAAATTTGCAAACTCATAAATTTCAAATATTGTGATACAAAAAGGAAAACTCTACTAAAGGTATGCGTTAAATGCACTTGAGCCCGACGACCACTGCACCAACAAGGCATAACCAACTTTTGAAAAGTAGTTTCATGCAATATTTTATATTATTTTGCTATAAGTATGTATTTCTGTAATGAAATGTCTGTGTAGGAAAATATATAAACATTATGATAGTGAAAACTGTAATGTACAGTGAGAAATGAATAAATAAATTCATATAAAATTTTATATTAAAAAATGTTGTTAGGGAAAAACGCAAATTGTGCTATGGTTATTTTAGATTTGCTTATCGAACATTAAACTTTTTATCATATTTTAAAATATACTCGTATGTGTTGTAAATGCATGGATACATGCATGACAACATTTTCGTAAATCGTAGTGGGTTTTGGTGTGTATTTTTTTAATAAAGTTTATGACTTTATATTGCATTTTTTTTTATTAAAAGAAAATACACACACGACATTCGTGGGTTGACATAAAATACTCGTAGTTCCAAATTAAACTTTCGTCTTAAATAATTTTTAATTTCGAAACTCGCAACTAATACTTTTGAATTTTTTGCACTTCTTTCCCACAGTCCTGCTAAACTAATCATCTTTTAATATTTAACAAAAATTCCTTTGACCCCTTTTGCTCGGCTACAGATAAGTTATAAATGCATAATTTTCCATAGTTTTTTTCTCGCTTTATCCCTGGCCAAGTTTTAACTTACCTTTTGTCTAACAGCAACTATTTACAAAACTATTTTGTTGTTAATAAAATTTTTCATATCTTTTTCCTTTCTACTAAAACCAGACCACTTGGTATTTTTGTTGAAACATAAATATAAAGAGCAAAATGAAAAGAGAGAAAAAAAATGAAAAAGCAAAAATATTTTATTATAATTTTGGAATTTTTGTAATCAAGAGAAATTATTTCTTAATGTGGAATATTTGAAATTGTTTTAGTTTTTAGTTGAATGTGTGCATATGAATTTTAAACTTTAGGTAGAGTTCTTTTAATTATTGCTGCTGCCCGTCCGTCCATCCGTTGTGTTTTTGTTTCCTTGTTTTAAAAATATGTAAAATTAAAAACTATAAATCAAAATTAACTTGAGAGAAAATGTGATACTGAAGTTGTTTTTTCTGAAGAAGTTGCCTGCATAGCTTTATGGCCTAAAATAGAAATGCCATTCTTTAGGTAGGACCTAAAATTGAAACCAAGAAATATGTTTGCTTGAACATCTTTAGATTATTAAAAATTATGTTTGGTGAAAAAATTCGTTTGTGAAATGTGGATATGGTGTTATGGTTGACAGGGCATTACCCTAAAAAAAGCACTGGACTTTGAGGATAACAGAATCCTATTCGTTTCTTACTAGGTTGGAAACCAGTGATCAAAAAGTAATTTCGCCAATAGTTCCCATACTGCTGCTGCATTGAATTTACATATCGCTCATTTACTTCAATAGTGTCATAACTCAAAAAATTTGTTTTTTTTAGTTAATAATGCAGAATTATTCAGAATTTATAATTTTATCTTGTGTAAAAATTTCATATAAACAGCCTCCTGAGGGAAGAATATTTATTTCATATCTACAGTGAATTGTATGTAAATATAAAACTCTGAACACATTTTCTGAAAAATATTTCTAATCTAATCAATTTCAATATATATATATATATATATATATATATATATATATATATATATATATATATATATATATATATATATATATATATATATATATCTTATTAAATATAATACAAAAGTACGTTTATTTGTTATGGGTAAACTCTTCAATGCCCCAACAGATTTTCGCCTTCCACCCCGCAAAATATTCATAAAAGACCTGTGCGTGTTTATATATATATATTCTTTCCCGGTAAATGCTACGCCCCTTTCAGAAATAGTGAAATAGTGGCGCAATTTTTAGTTTTTTTTTGTGTTTTTGCACCGTAACTCAAGAACTACTGAACTGATTTTGACCAAACTTCATATACATGCTCTATAGGGCGTGAGTAGTGTTTCTGTGTAGTTTGAAGTTCGTACGACAGATGGCGCCATATTTAGTTTTTTTTTGTGATTTTGCACCGTAACTCAAGAACTACTGCACCGATTTAGACCAAACTTTATATACATGCTCTATGGGGCGTGAGGAGCGTTTCTGTGTAGTTTGAAGTTCGTCCGGCAGATGGCGCAATATTTAGTTTATTCGTGGGCAAAATCCAATTTTCATATTGTACCACCAATGCCATATACAACACTAATGTTTGCTTAGGGCCAGCAATGCGGACCGGGGTCAGCTAGTATATATATATATAATCTAACCAATTGGTATTTGTTAATTGTTGGAATTTATATGAACAAACTACTTTTCTAGTTGAAATAACCAATTTGAAACAGTTCCAAATTGATAATGTAATTTGTTGTTGTAAAAGAACAACTTTTTTTTAGTGAAAAGACCAAAATAAATTAAAATTGTCATAATTTAATTTAATTAAATTCACACTTTCACAATTCACTGGTTAAACAAATGTTAAATTTCTAATTAAATCATTAACAAGACTTTTAATTTTCAAAATCTACAAAATCAATTACATACACGTTCTCTTTTTACGTCTGTTACTTTTGCAATAAATGCTGCTGGCAAACTTGCATGAATGCATTAATTTCGATATTTATGTTTATTGCACCATAAAATAAAAATATCAAAAAAATAAATAAATAAAACGGAAAACAATTTAATTTTATTTCGGTCATATAAATAATACGTAAATTGTTATTATTATGAATGTTATTTTATTACAAATTACAAAAAATAAATAAATGTTGCAAACGGACAGATAGACAGACGGCGGACATACATACATATGTATATGTACAGGTGGTAAAATAACACGGCGTGTCATATGACACCAATAAATCGCTTCATTTGCTCTTTGATGCACAACAAAAAACGAAAAGAAAAAAAAACAGGAATGCTAAAGACGGTAATGAAAATGAACATAAAATGGGGGAAAAATGGCACAAAAATCCATATGAAAATAAATGAGAAGCGATAAAGAGAGATACAAGAGCTAGAAAATACTGTTAACAACAGTAATAACCATAAACAAAATTGGCGCAAATGGCTAGTAACAGTGTTGCCGTTGAAAATTTCGAAAAAGTGTCATAAAAAGGGTATTTTAAAGTAAAATGGGGTCAAGTTTTTTGTGAACAAAAAAATAACATATATTTTAATTAAAAAACAGGAATTTTAACAATGAATTAAATACATTAGACTAAAATTGGATTAAGTAACATACTTTAATTATAAATCAATGTTAAAACTAAACGATTCACAGGCACATCCTATATATCATCGGGTGGTTACTGGTTTGCCGCACAGTATATTAAAAATGCATTATTACTGCGCAAACCAATAACTACCCGACGATATGTACATAAGTCATATTATCAAAAAAGAAGTTACTTTTAAAAAAATCTTTTAATCATTTTGATAATGCAATTAATTCTTCACTTGGGGTCAATTCTTCCAGCTCTGATTCGGGCAAATTGAGAGAGGAAAGTATGGACTCACAAGTTTCTATTTAAAGTTTTTTTGAAAGTTTATTTTTAATCAGTGGTAGTTTTGAAAAAAATTCGTTCAGCGGAAGCACTACTATGAGAGAAAGTAAATACATATAGGTATATGTAAATAATTCTTATAAATTTGAATATATATTTTCATCAAATCTATTTTTCAAATTTCCTATCTCGAACCTTAACTTTTCTGCGTTAGTTAACTTACGTAAATATTCATACGTTTTGCTGTTTATATTACTTTCCAGCAATTTAAACTCATGGACAAAAGTTTCTGGTTCGACAATTATGTCTTTTTCGTTTTGAAATCGCAAAGTTTCAAAAACGGAAAACAGTGTTCTCTTTAGGTTTGATCCCGTACTTTTTGGGCAAAGTTCGGTAAAATGAGAACAAGCTGTAATTTCTCTCAATAATACAAAAAATTTACAAAAGTACGGGAACAAAAAAAACCAAAAATCTTACCAAAAGCCAACGCACAAGTACATACACACGCAAGCGTTCACTTACATGCTGTTGCATATCTAGAATGTTTTGTTTCTTAATTTTATATAAAAACTCATAAAACTTAATTCAGCATTTGTTTATAAACCTTTTAGATGCAACTTTTCAATGTTTTTAATGTTTAGGATAATTTAATTTTACTTTGTTAATGGCTACTTTTCAACCAGCTGATTGTTTTTCAGCTTGCCCAAACTAGCCCAAAGAAAAATTACGGGCTGTTTCGGGCAAGAAGAAGAAGACATTACTCTCTCAAAAACTCTCTTATTTACCCAAACTTTGAGTACGGGAACAGTTTTCGGTAAAATTGGGATCCTGCGGGTGCCCAATGTGGAGTACGGGATCAAACCTTTTATCAGATAATTTAGTGCATTCGAAATTAAGTTCAGATCAAATATCTCAGGCATATGAAATCTTAAAACCAAATAAAAAGCTCCAATAATTGAGCTCTCTTGTTGATTTTTTTCCTAAAATTTTTCAGTTTTAAAACGAAATGGTTTTCAGAACCTGGCCGTATAAGAAAAGATAGGTATGCATGGAATATGACCGTTGCATAAAAGTCAGTTGTTGTAATATAATATCTCATGCAATTTTTATATGTACGTTCACAAAACTCATGTATGGAAATCTGTACACAACACACATGCATCAAAGTGTACCGAAAACTTTCCTGAGGAATATTGGAATTGTAACTCATTTTCAAAAAGTGATAAGTTAAAAAAAAGGGTCATAAAAAGGGTCAAAAGTGATAATTTAGTGTCACAACGGCAACGCTGGCTAGTAAAAAAAAAAACAGGAAATAAACAGGAAAAGAGAGCGAGATAGATAGAGCTGGCTGTTTCATAGTCAATGTGCAAATGAATTTGTTGAGGGTATTGAATTGTGCTCACAATTATTTGTGTAATTACTGAACCGGAAGTAATATCTATGTGTGCTGTACAGTATTACAAACACACACATATGCGGAGGGTACAAGCTACATACATACATATGTATATGCACATGTTGGTAGGTAGGGTTATGTTAGAGGTAAACTAGTTACACTTCAACCAAAATTGTTGGTTACATAAAGTTTTATTTCGTGCCGAAGATGTTTTTTTTAGAAAATGTAAAATTTGTTTCCCTAAAATATTTACTGCCTTATTTATAAAAAAAAATATTACTACCTTATAAAGGGTTTATAAAAAAATTTTTATGTGGAAGCTGTTTTATGAAAACTTTTTAAGGGGGCTGTAATATTTGTTTTCGCTACAATGTCCGTCTGTCTATTTGTCTGATATTTTCTCGATTACCGTAAGAGCTAAGGACCTGAAATTTTCACATAATATGTAAAACTTTGAGCACTACAACAACAAATATATGACAGTTAACAATTATAGATTGTTCTAAAGCAAACAACGTAATATGTTGTAATCCTATGTAATATACAGACAATTTTATATAGACACTTGCAATTTTCAGAGTTATGACCTATTTCCCACCTGCGAAAGAAAACGTTCGACTTAAAATTTATATTGAAAACAACAATAAAATATGAAAATTTGTTTTTATTTTCAATATAAATTTTAAGTCGAACGTTTTCTTTCGCAGTTGAGAAATATGCTATTAGTGTATTTTTATGCAAATTACACCAGTTAACACTGAAAGGCAAACTCTTAAGATTTTCCTAAGTGTTGAAATTAAAAAATTGCCAAAATGTAAAAAAACCGCCTAAAATCGAAAAAACGCCAAAGCTAAGAAAATCATAAAAATTAAAAAAGCGACAAACCTAACCCCCCTTCTCCTCTAGCAATAAATATGTTGGCAATATAGCAATAACGCCGGCAGAGTAACAGAACAATATTGCTGATTGCTTTACTTATGTTAAGGCTGTGGGAAATCGTAGCTCACAATATGGGAAAAGTCAACAGGAAAGGTGCAGAACAAAAATACAATTCACTTGTAAATATCTGGTTAATCGAACGAATTTTTATGTTTATAAATTTATAATAATACAAATTATTTTACTACACACGTTTTTAAGAGACTTTTCCTATTTTATTATACATTCATATGTATATTTTCCCAATTTCACTAATATTATATAAATGTCAAATGTAATACAGAAAAATCGAACATAAATTAACACCGAGTTTGACTTTTCACGCTTGCAATAATTGTTAACGAAAATGCGTTGACAATTATTGCAACATATATTGCAAGTTCCTGCAATGAGCTGTCTCCACTAGCAATTATATAATTTTGGAACTGTTACAATATATGTGGACATATTTATAGCTAGTCGAGACGTAGGGTAAAAAAATCGCTAAAATTAAAAAAAATTAAAAAAAGCAGCAAACTAAAAATCGTTAAAATTAAAAAATCGCCAAAACTAAAAAATCTCCAAGTATTACGGAACCCTTCGTGTATGAGTCAAAGTCACACTTTACTGAATTTATTTATAAATTTTAAAAATTTAATTTTCAAACCAAATGAAAATTATAATTTTTGTAAAAAAAAATTTTGGCTACCTTCCGAAGCGCCGCACAGCGGCAAAAAATGGTTTTTGACGTGTCGTCCAATTTGGATGAAATTTTCACAGTATACTAACAGATATATGAGTAACAATTGCCTGAAATTTCAGCCTCATAACTTCATTACTTTTTGGTATTGAGCAAGTCAAAGTTGAGGTATGCCAACGCGCTTGAAATATGTTAGTTCAATATGTAATATTCAAAAGCTTATTAATAAAAAAATACATAATAAATATAACTTTAAAGTATTTTTTTAATTAATTTAGTTGTTGTAGAATGAGTAGATGAAAAAAGAAATTAAAAAAAAAACACAAACAAAAAATTTCTTAACAATAGAATTGTGGTGTAAAAATTTAACATTTTGCATTTTCAATGGACTAGGAAATATAGAGCAGCCCCTCGCCCTAGGTGCAGACTTATATCAAATGAAAGATTGAAGTCTCAGCTTTCATTTGAAGTAAAGGGCATATAGCAAAAGTTTGCAAAAGTACTTTAAACATACAAAAAATTAAAAAAAAATACGCAACGCGCACATTCTGTCGCTATACGTATGTTAGCATGCAATAGCATGTTTACAACTTTTTACTAGCGCATAAAAAGTAAATTTTTGCCTGATAATGAAGAATGGCTTGCACAGCTTTACACCATATGTGAAGAAACTTTGGACGATGAACCACCAAGCACTTCGCATTCCGTTAAGCGTGGACGACCTGTGAAAGCTTTCGAAGAAAGCCAAGAAAGGTCTAAGAGAATTAAAATAACTCAATTTTGTGAAAGTTTTCCAAAAGACTTGATAGTGGCTGCTGCTAAAAAAATATGAAAAGAGTGAACAATTGCAATCATTTACACCAGAGAAAGCACTCAGCCTTATAATTGATGCTTCATTATCAAGACACTAATATGATGTTTTAAGAAGCTCTGCAAAAGAAATTGGTTGTGATATATTTCCACACTATAGCAAAATATTAGAAGTTAAAAAAATGCTATCCTATTCCTATCACTGTCCATAAAGCTCTCATTCACGGCAGCAAAATGGTATCTGAGGCTATATTGCCAATAGGTTTGTTTGCAATTTTTATTTTTTAAAGTATTTTTTTTAAATTTTATTTAATCGTGCCTGTTCTGCAAATCACGACATGTCAAATCACGGTGATTTCAAAAAATTAATGAAAGCTAAATCATTGCTTTTGAAAAGTGCACGATTTATAGCGTTGGAAGAAAATATTCTATTATAAATGACAAAAACTTAAAATATAATAAGAACCCACTATCAAGTCAGCTATTAGCAGTTTACTTTTGAAATCACTTGATTTCAAATCACCGTGATTTTCAGAACAGGGCCGAATATTAACTTTTTTTTTGCTACAGGAATGTTATCGGAAGAAGCGGAATAAGCAATGAATAAGGAGTATAGAAACTGTAGGCTATTCCATTCTCGTAAAAATTCACGTATCTCTACGAATGAAGATATCATCAGATCCTTATATTAATTCATTTAGAATGAGAATTAAATTGAAAAAATTAGAATAGCATGATGATGTTAAAAATTATTGATAGAATGAAAAAAAAATTTTCTTTTTTATTGCATTTCAATGGGAGGTGGGCGTAATAGTGGGAGTGTTATTGTAATTTTTGCATGCAACATTTTAAATGATATAAATTACAATAATATCAAATTTGAAGGTTGAATTGAATTTTCTTTATTTATTTTTTTAACTGGAATTGTCTCAAAAATAACCTGTGCAAAATTTCAGAGCTCTACAATGACTCCTTGTATTTAATGCCGACGTTGTCTCACTGTGCGCCGTACAATGAGTGTTAACAGTAATTGCATTAGCCAGAACAGAAATATAAACATACATACTTAATTTAAATATTCAACAAAATACTTTGGCATTAAATAAACTAATATACGCTTGAATGTGCATTGGAAACATGAACACTTGTAATGATAAATACAAGTGATTAATTTGGGTATTTTACTTTTAATTAAACTCATAATGAGTTAAGCACTAACAAATAACAAAAAGTAAAAAAAAAAATTCTAAAGGACATGTGATATTTTAAATAAAAGTAGTAGTAATTTGAGAGGATTTAAAACTAATTTCAGAGTTTTTTTTCCAACAGTTTGCCGAAACTAATTTTAGTTTTTTTCAATAGTTTGCCGAAAAATAAACACACAGAAATACAAGGACAACTAAGTCGATATCATGAGCAAACATTTGAGAAGTTTGAATGGAAAACGGTTTTTTTATAAGCATCACAAAAAAACTAAAGTGAAAATGTAGGCCACAGAAACTGACCTAACGTAATGTATAATTAAATAAAGAACGAAAGCATTGAAAACGTAACAGAAATTAGCACTGGTAAAGAAAATTTTAGAAAATATATACATAGTATATATAGTAAAAAGGAATTGCCTTCAACAAGAAATTTAACAAAATTTATGAACAAATAAAATATTAATTATGGAAAAAATATTGAACTTTAATAAGATTTAATTGATCAGTATGAACACATGGCCAGTCTCAGTTACATTTTAATTGAAATTACTCAGTTATGTAAAATTTAAGTATTCATCATTACAATTACAAATAATTGGAAATAAGCACTTAATTCCAATATTACAAGCATACAATCTGGTAACAATATTGATGCGAAGTAGACTGCCATAAAGAAAGCTTTCCTGGACGCGGGATACGAAGTACTTGGAAACATACGTAAAACTAGAAAATATTGGATTACAAGAGCAACGTGGAAGAGCGGAGAAGCAAAAAATCTGATATTAATAGATACATGCCTCAAAAGAATTAGCAAAAACCGAATATGAAGTTCTAAATAGGTCGGTGAAACGTATGTGCAGACACGACAAGCGATCCTGGATTAATTCTATCGCAGCAGAAGCAGAAACTGCTCTTTCATGCGGCAACACAAAATTACTATATGAATGCAACTAACGCTTGTCGACGTGGCGGAAGAACGGCGATGTTCCCATAAAAGCGAAAGATAGTAAACTCCTGACTGCAGAGACAGAACAACTTTCACGCTGGTATGAACACTTTGTCGAGCTTTTCAATGTCCCCAGTGAGACTTCCGTCAACTGGACTGAATTTGAACCACGCCTGACAGTTCCTCAAGTAACGCTTATCATCACCCAATTTCCCAGCATCCCCGAGGTTGAAGCAGCATGAAAAGGGGCAAAACGACTGGAATTAAGAACGTGCATGTGGAACTTTTTAAAGCGGAGCTAAAACTATGCACGAATTTTACACGAGCTATTCCAGGAAATTTGGGAAACCGAAACATTTCCCACTGACTGGCTGCAAAGAATCATAGTAAAAATATGTACCTAAAAAAGATCACTAAACGACTGCAATAATTGGAGAGGAATCATGATTTTGTGCAGCTGCCTCAAAATCTTTTGCAAAACAATACTTAATCGTATTGAAAAAAAAAATTGATGATACGCTTCGACGACAGCAAGCCGGATTTCGCAGCCGCGAATCATGTATTGACCATATTGCTAATTTAAGAATAATCATGGAACAAATAAACGAGATGCAGGAATTACTCTACCTTGTTTTCATTGATTTTCAAAAGGCTTTCGATCTAATTAATCACCAAAGCATATAGGAAGCAATGGGCAGAAAAGGTATTCCCGACAAGATTTGTAACCTTATCAAGGCAGAGTATCAGCGTTTTGAATGCAGCGTAAAACATGGCAACAAACTATCACCTCCTATATCTGTTAAATCTGGATTGAGGCAAGGATGTGTCTTAACACCATTACCATAGTCATTGATAAAATTTTAATCAGGGCAATTGACAACAACCCCCATCGTGTAGTATTGTGACCCAACTACGTATGGAACACATGAACGACCTAGTATATGCTGATGACGTTGTCTTAATATCTAAACGTCAATCTGATGTTCAAAGTAAAATAAACGACATCGGTACTATGTCGAGTAAATATGGCCTTAAGATCAATGTCGACAAGACCAAGTCGCTTAATATAAATATAGTACACACAGAACCGCTTACTCAGTATGGCCAGAACATCGAATCTGTCTTAAACATCACCTACATAGGCAGCCAAATTACACCAGACGGAGGTATGCGTGTCGATATACCACACAGAATTAACAGGGCTAAAACTGCTTTTGCCAGCCTATATAAGGTTTGGCGAAGTAATCAAATCAGCCCCAAAACGAAATTACGTATCTTCAAAAGGAACGTCCTCTCTGTGTTGCTTTATGGATGCGAAACTTGGTTGACGTCTGTTGAAATCAACAACAACCTGCAAACCTTTGTCAACAGATCCCTGCGTTATATTCTTCGCATATGGTGGCCTCTCAATCGGGTACCAAATGCGGAGTTATACCGTATAAACAATATAAAACCTATTGCTATTGAAATTCGTGAAAGGAAATGGAGATGTATAGGACATGTGCTACGAAAGCCAGCCAATGATATTTGTAGATAAGCCTTCGATTGGAATCCACAAGGAACGCGAAGAAAAGTTAGACCACGAGGTAGTTGGAGACGAAGTCTTGAAGAATAGATAAGCCTACATCCAGAGAATTTATCATGGAATAGAATAAAACTCTTAAGTTCAAATAGAAATAGAAAAATGGGCACTATGCGCCCATGATTTGGCGTAACAGCAATAAATTATTATTATTATAGCTCTAAAGTGTACCGAATTATGAGTAACATTGGGTGCATTCATAAGACGTCTGTAGAAGTTCCGCAACCGCATAGTTGAGTAGTTCCGCTCCATTCAACAGTTGAGCAATTTTCCATCATGAAATTTTTTCGCTACCTATAGTCAACATATTTGGCTCAACCTGAACAGCTGATCGAATAGAGTTATGCCATTTATATGCTTTGTTAGGTCGCAGGAGCAAAGATTTGTTAAATTTTACATTACAAATGCGATAAAGTAATAAAATAAAGATATAAAATTAAATCATATCCATCAAGCCGTTTCTAAGACGTAACTGTTGGGGCCAACAGTTGCCAACAATTTCAAAACTGTTGAGTTCAACAGCTACGTCTTATGAATGCGCCCATTATAAAAAAAATACATACGAATTGATGACCTCCTCCCTTTTTTGAAGTCGGTTAAAAAATATAGTATAATAAAAAAGTAAAAATTTTAAGTTTCAGTTAACTTTTGTCAAAAATATTATTTTTTCAGTTAAATTTTTACAAAATTGTTATCAGAATTCACAAGAATTTGGTTACTGAAAATGAAATTTAGTTTTTGCTCTGCGTTGAATGACGCAAAATGTATCCATATCGGTAAAATGCCTCAAGAAATGGCCTGGAAGGTCAACCGTATTCCAAATTTTTTTAGGAGTAGGTATTTAAGTTAACATAATCATTTAAATACTTATGTATTGATGAAGGTTTAGTTCAAGAACTTCGTTCAATTTTTCAATTTAAATTTTGTTATACTTTCATATTGAAAATATTTTATGTTTAACGGAAAAACTGCTGCATTTAATGTTTTCTTATATATTTATAAAAAATATACAAAAAACAGCGTTTTAATTAAAAAAACAGCTGTGATTTTAATGCTTTGTATTTCAGCTATTAAAAAAAGACACTCACAAAAACAAGGAAGAAAATCTGTAACAGCAACACCAGCCATTAAAAGCAGCAACATCATATTTGTATCTATTTAAAATGTCATAAAATGGCATTATTATTAAGTGGCATATTAAGAACATTAAATGTTTATTAAAAGACTTTACAAATGAAAATTAAACAACAGCGAAGAAAACACTATTTGATGCTTAAAAAAAATATACAAAAGAAACCAACAACAACTGGTTAAAAAATATACAAATACCAATGTTGGTATTAAAATGTCATATAGCATACAAAAACTTGTACAGAGAACAAACATATCGCGCATTTATTTAAACAATGCCATAACTCAAAAAAACTTGTTTTACAGAAAACGAGTTTGAAGTTTTCAATTTACACACAACTTTAAAGGAAAAGAAAATTTTATCTTTCTCTCAAGTTAAATATACAAAATACTTGTACAAATTTTTCACACAATGTGAATAAAGATATAAGGATTAGCTCTGCACTATTAACTCAAAAATCGTATTTTTTGAGTTATGATATTGTTCAACTAAATGGGCGATATGTACATGCATTTAGTTACAAACGAAAAGATTACTTTTCCAACACATAATACATGCATTATTCTAGTGCAGGAGAGGGTGCATAGAAATAAATTAAAATTAATATAAAAACCAGTGTTGCCGAATCGCGGGTAATTACCCGAATCGGGTGTAATTTTTATGTGCAAGTGTAGCGCGTGGGTAATTGCTCTCAGGTGTAATTTACGGGTAATTTGAAATTCGCCTGCTTTATATAATAAATCGTGTGTGTTCTTGCTTTCACATCGTTTTCACACGTTTTCTTGTGAGTTCGGATGTTAAAACAAATGGTACGCCTGCTTAAGTTGAAATTTAGAAAATAAAAATTAATAGTATGTGTTCTATCATCCGAATTTAGAAGAACACTATTTGGAAATTGACGATTTCAAACTGTTATATTTTTTCGTTTTAGTTGATAGTTAAAGCTATTTTATTATTTAAAGAAGGTATACAAAAAAAACAATAATAATAAGCAATAAGATATGAGGTAGATTTGTAATGAACTATTTATTTTTACATGAGAGTTAGCATTTATTTTCACCAAAAAAATTATACTTTTAGATAGCAGAATAAAAAAAAATTATACAAAACAAGAAAAAATAATTTTTTTGATTCAAAATTTATATTACAGATGAATATTCTATAGGAGTGTTTTTTGCCATCCAAAACTCATTTTGAGAGAATTTGAGTTGACGTATTTTGAATACACGCTCTCCATATATATCATTTCACTGGGGCTGATACCAAATCATAAGTAAACCTTAAACAAGATTTTTGAAATGTGTCAAATGTTTATTTTCATATTGGGTGTAATTCCTTTGAAATCGGGTAATTTTCGCTCCTATGAGGTGTAATTTTTAATATATATTTTGGTAACACTGATAAAAACACTTTAATACATATTGAAATTTTCTTTAAAAAAACATTTGGTGTTGAAAGTTGCTTGTGGTTGTTTTTGTTTTCTTATGCACCTTTTTGTTTAAGTGCCATTTAGACAATAAAAATGACATTGAACTAAAATTTAAAAATAAAACACACAAAATGTACACAATAAATCTTAACAAATGCAGGGAAAATTTCGAACAGTGTTGTGGCTTATAAAAAAAGCAAAAATTAAATAAATACCTATCCCCCTGTTCTGAAAATCACGGTGATTTCAAATCACGTGATTTCAAAAGTAAACTATTAATAGCTGACTTGGTAATGGGATTTTATTGCGTTTTAAGTATTTTTCATTTATAATAGCATATTTTCTTCCAACTTCCAAAGTTATAAAGCGTAAAATATACAAAAGAAATTATTTAGCTTTTATTAATTTTTACAAATCACCGTGATTTGGCATGTCGTGATTTGCAGAACAGGCCCGTATGTATGTACTAAGTGGTCTTGCCTTAAGGAGATGTAGCAAAAAATTTCAGTATTTTTATGAACATACAAAATATAAATATTTTTATAAACAATTTAAAATATAAGCAGCATTCCGATTAAAATTAAAAATTTTACGATTAAGGATATATGGGCATATCCTTGCTCCGATTGAAATGCAATTTACAACAGCTTATTTTTGGATATGCTTACATATTTTGCACATAACAGTGGCTGAAATAATTTTTTTTTTAAATCAAGGATATATGTATGACCTTCCACTGATAACAATGAAATTAGCCATAATCTTATGGGACAATGTTGCACATATATTGAAAAATAGTCGTTCAAAGTTATTTTCAAGCAATTATGTTGGAAATAAACTGTCAAATTTGGCTGTGTTTGCTATTTAAATAAAAAAATATTTAACTTTTTTTCTTAAAATCAACAAAAAATATGTATATATGCATATATTTGCTTAAACTTATTAGCATTTGGCAAATTTTAATTAAAAAATAAGTGAAACAAACACAAAAACGCTAAAGTTAATGTATTTCTGCCCAGCGAAATTTTTAGATTTATGTTCAATATGCAGTAGATGTTCTCCACCTAAAAACATAAGCTTGTACATGAACATATTTTTAACGTCACGCTGCCGACGTTATTGCTTATGTTTGGAAATAAATATTGCGTGTGGAGACGTGGTGTAACCGAGAATATTTTAGTTACTAAATTTAGTATAAATATTTTGCAAACTATTTATGTAAATGCTTACACATACTAGAATTATGTTGGGTCACAGATAATTCGATAACAGAACCCTTGCACTGTATGAAAATTGGAATCATACAGTTATTAAAATTTTAGGTTCATCTAAAATTATAATTACCCTTTTGTATTTTAATTTTGATAAATAATGACGAATTTTAATCAGTAGTTGTTACTGGGTAAAAAAGGATGAAAACCACAAATTTTATGGAATTTTTCTTTACAATAGAATTGGTAATAAACTACTCCTAAACTAGTACCAATGGTGCTAGTAGTTTTATAAACACACTCGATGCTAATTTGAGCATTAAGATGATATAGGATTTCTGTACTAGTAAAATACTAATTGGATACCATTATGTCTGCAGCAAACCAAAAAAAAACAATATACAAATGTTTATGGATTTTTAAAAGTAAAATACTAATTGGATACCATTATGTCTGCAGCAAACCAAAAAAAAAACAATATACAAATGTTCATGGATTTTTAAAAGGCTTTGGACACGATCAAAATGCTTGCTGTGAAGTTAGTGTACGTGTGCTTGTTGGCTTGATATTAACAGGCTTGATGACCCACCGAGCATTCATTAGGTATTGCCTTAAATATATATTTCCAATGCAAAAATACGAAAAATTTATGTTTAGTTTTTCTTATATTATGTTTTCGGATGATGTACTTTTATATTTTCCTCCATTTCAGTGTTTTGCAAAAATTAATGAAAAATACAACAAAAGTGACAGCATATTGCTCGAGCAATCAGCACAGCAATCATTGCTCAATGGATTGACACTTATGGCAATGGCTGTCTACACGTAGGAAATTTCATGGAAGCAATAAAATTTGACAATTGCCTCAATCGATATTGCGACGTGAAGACCCAGTGTAAGCTGTCTCCATTGGCAATATCAATAATTTGACATTTGCTTCAATATATGTTCGTCAATTTGTTGCCAGTCTAGTCCGGGGTTTAAAAAATATATATATAAAAATTTCTAGATAAAGAAATTTAATATCAATAATGGCAGCACTATTTACAAAAAAAGAGAAATGCGAAATAAAAAAGTTCTAACACTTCTTTTTTTCTTCATCAGTCAAATATATGTTTTTCTTTTAATTCCGATTTGTTAGCAACCGTTCACAATGGAAATAAAATTATAATGAAAATTTTTACGGGATTGATGGGTTAACACTATACACACATTAACAAGTGACAGAAAGCATGCCAAAAATCAAAATTTTTTGATTTTCCATCAAGCATCGTTTGTGTCACACATACTAACAAATTTTCACTCATACCACAACCAAGCTTGTCAAGCATTTTGACCATGTCTAAACCCCTTAAAATCCAAACAACTAAACTGCGTTCAAAGAAAATTGTTTAAAAAATTTTTTTTATCTAAAAAAAATTTATAAAATAAAAAGTAATCATATTAATTTGAAATTTATGTTTAGATATACAATATCAAGGCGAATTCAGTATCAGGTGACCTTATCAGCCCAGCTGATTATCAGCTGTTGCTACCAAATTGAGCATTTTGAACCAAAACGTCAAAATTTGCTTAGAAATCTTCTGACAGATTGGTTTTGTAGCATAGCAAACTACGTGTTGTTTTTTGTGTTGTAAAATTCTTGTAGCGATAAGGTCACCTGATACTGAATTCGCCTTGATACAATATATTTAAGAAAATTACGCGGTCAATTGATTGC
The DNA here is from genome assembly GCA_944452675.1 of Tachina lurida. NCBI lineage: Eukaryota > Metazoa > Arthropoda > Insecta > Diptera > Tachinidae > Tachina > Tachina lurida. Next base: position 18,620,764 of record OX101754.1, on the reverse strand, counting down.
TTATGTCAAGGCCTATTTATCAGGTCAACGCAATCGTCCTGATGATATTCTGTGTTTTCGTGTTTAAGCTGTCAAAAGTTATTTGCACCATATACTTTAGTTCATGTTTGTGTGTGTTTCTGACAACTTAAACATAAAGTTGTTTTTTGTATTGCTGTGTTTTTGTAGAGTTGCGTTGACTTGATAAATAGGCCTTGGCTTATGGGACGTACATATACCAGGAGCAACGTTCGTTTTCAATTGGCGCCGGCGAATTGTACGCCGATTCATTATTGTGTGCCAGAGCATTCCAAACTGTAATTTGCCTAGGTGTTGTGCTTTTATATTTCAAAAATCAACTGTTAAAAATTAAAAAATGGACGCCAGCTTTGTAGCAGAAATTTATTGAAGATAGATATGCAACGAAGCGTACTTTGTGCAACGAGGAGTGAAAAAAGTTCGTAATCAGACAAGTATTTATTTATTTATTATTTATTTATATCCAACATTTTCTTCAGCATTTTTTTTGACAACTTTACTGGAATGGTTTCTTTGCAAGAGGGAGCAGTGAAAAAGGCCCCCAGGCCGAAACTGGGGAATATCACGTGGCAATTTTTCAGCATTCTTGACATCTATTATTCGTTCCGTGGAGACTAAGGTAAGTGCACGATTTACTTGACATTACTAAAATTAGTTTGCTCACAAGGCAAGGAGAAATTGCCGCCTTTCCATAAAGTCTTTAAAACCTAAGTTCGGATTGAAGTTTAGTATGTAATAAAATAAAGTTATTTCCAACAAAAGTCCAACCATCAGTGTCCAGGGCTTGCTAATTCGTTTTTGAAATGATTTACCTATTCTACGCATTGCTTACCATAAACCAACATATTTCATAAGTCCATAATAAACCTATTTGGGAGTTATTTCATTGCGACTTTTCATCTTTTTCAAAGGAGAACGAACGTATTGCATTATGAAATAATGACGCTATTGGACACAAATCTGAAGTATTCTGTATAACTTTGCTTGTACCTTTCGAAAATAGCCCCAGAAATTAGTAGATAGATGTGTACATATAAACTAAAACTAACCTTAGTATTGCAAGTTTTGTTTTATTATTGAGGGTGTTTAAGATGAATTTCTATAAAAGACCCACAGGAACTTATAGGATTAATATGTTCCACAAAAATTTTCCTCAAGATTTAATAAAAACTTGAAAATTGTATACTACCGGCTCCTATACATAAACACATACATGCATGCATACATACATACATACATACATATGGGGATTTCCACATAAAAGTCCACATTTTGTCACGTTATGTGGTTGTCATCAGTGCTGCCAGAATGATGATTTTATCATATTATTGATGATTTTTGGACCAAAATGTTTATCAATAGCTACACCTATAAAGAAAACATTTTTGTTCCAGCGAAAATATTCGTCTTCATGGAAATAGTTTGGTAAGGGGCAGAGAGCAGATTTCTCCCTCCTCTTCTGGGGTCAATTGAAAAAAAAGAATAAGAAAGCGTCACTTTACAAAAAAAGCCATGTTAGAGAAGTGACGAAAAATCGGTCCGGAATATATTCAAATCTTGCGCCAAATGTATACCAAATCGTTTAAAAGAAGTCATTCGTCGATAAGGAAAATCAATTTGCCTCTAAATTTTAGAGTATAAAACAATGATGCAAAATGTGGCGCAATTGGGCCATTTGTGGCACTTTTGGATGTTTGATGGCCCTGTGGTACTCTCTAGGATATGTTGGCCCTTCCAGCTCAAAATTCAACTAATTCCTTCAAACCTTTGAGTACACTGTTTAATTAGAGTTTTTTTCGTTTTAAAAACTACTTTTATTTTTGGAGATTTTTATTTAAACTGGTTTTCGAAATCTGCTCCAGATCATGTTTTGAGTGGGGAAACCAATAGTATTATACCACTTGCTATTAAACTTTTTCTTTTTTCTTTTCTTTTTTTTTAAATCGTTAATTTGGCCCTAAACCAAAAAAGCTAAAATGCATCACTCCTGTACATACCTTATATGATAAGAACATTGGCAATGTCGAATACTTATTTTGTTTGAATTTCTTAACTAGTTTTTCATTTAATGCAATTTTTAAATAAGTTACTTTAATGATCGCATTTTTTTATTGAATTCAATTTGAAAATGCTTTCTTAATTCTTTTTGTAAAATAAAATAGTAAATAGCTTTTTATTGATGAAAGCAAAATAAAATTGGTTTACGTCGAATAGTTTTGTTTGTCCACTGTAAATATGCAAATTGTTACTTTTTTTATTTGAAAAAAAAAATTTGGACTTGTGATGATTTTTTTCTTCAAAATATGATTTTCTTTCCGACAAATGATGATTTTCTTCGCAAAACTTCTGGCAGCCCTGGTTGTCATTTTTTTTTTAACGAAAGTCGGTATGAACTTTTAACACGACTACATTCGTTATCGTGAACAAAAGAAAATAAATCATTATTCTCAATATATCCTTAAAGCTAATAACTTGCACTTTTCCAAAAAAAAAAAAATTGATGTGCACGCACAATGCCTGTGCACATAAAACCTGCTTGAAAAAATAAAAAATTGATTTTCTTACTCTCCACTAAACACATTTCCTTTGACTTTTCCTCCCAGTCGTTGATACTCAACCATAAAGAAAGAAAAAAATCCCTTTTATTGCCACATTGTTATAAATGTGTAGGTACTTACATAAATATGTATGAAAGTGTCAGTCCGTCCGTGTGTCTGTCTGCCTGCCTTCTGAAATCTTTCAAGGAACAAGAATAAAACAATAAAAAAAAACACAATGTGTACCTGAAACTATGAATATGTTTTCAATGCTCGCACCCGTAGACTTGTTTAAAAACATTTTGCTCGTTATGCTAAGCGTTGACATGAGCAACACCAAACATTATCATTAACAGTGTCACATGTGACATAATGAGACACGTTGATGTTGGCTCAAATGGTGGCTGTTTGCTTAACTGCCTGCCTGGCTGGCAGCATGAATGGTTGATTAGATGTGCGGTGCTTGCACGACTTGATGCAAAGATGCCTTCAGTCGAGTAGATGGGCGAGCTGAAATAAGTATGAACAAATTGAGAAAATTAGTGTGAGAGTGTTTGTTGCGTTAATGTTGCAGGCTTCATTATTATTTTAGTTGCTGTCGTTGTTTTGTCGTATGTTTGTTATTTGGTTAACTGTGTACTTTTGTTTCGATGTGGCCCAGTGTCAGAGAATGTTGATGAGATGTTGTACTTTAAGCATCTCATACATGCTTAGTAGTTTCCCATTTGTAGTTGGAGTACACGGCGTACAGCAAACAATATACATACATACATATGTAGGGAAAATTGCGCTCCACAAATACAATAAAGAGGAGTTGTAGGCATAATTTTCTTTTGAGTGTCGCATATAAAAGTGGAATATGTTCTTAAGCTGGTGGCCAAATATACTTATACGCTGCGGCTGTACGATTTCTCACTGTCGATCAGCGATTGCGTATGACTTGTATGTACACACCAAAAATAAAAAAAGAGTTTTAAAATCAAGAAGAAACAATTTCATTCTAAAAACGAAACTATGAAATAGACTAGAACTAAGCAAGCCACTAAGTTTGTTTTGCATTACTCGTATTTTAAAAATGTTCATTATTGTTTAAAAATGAAAATTATTTGGAAAAAAAATATTTTTGTATTAAAAAGTTAATTATACTCAAATTTAGATTTAAGAATAAAATAGTCTTTGTTTTTAAAATGGCTAAAAATTCATTTTCTTTTTCATTGCTAGCGGTCTCCACCTGACATAAAACGACTAACTTTAACATTCACTTCAAGTTATAACATTATTGTTAGTGCATTTGTTTTAACAACTCAGTTATAACTTCAAGTTACAGCAAAACTTCATGTCAAGTGGAGACGTAGAGTTATGGACACTGCTACACGTTCAATATATACGTGTAGCATGCAGTATTGATGGATCACGATCCATATCGTAGAAAAGAGTAAATTATGGTATCCAGATCGCGGATCGCGTGATAAATATTGAACGTGTAACATTTTCATGATATTATATCGCGATACGTTAATAAAAACTGACATAAAACAAAAAAAAAATAAAAAAAATTTAACAAATAAAGAATAAACAAGTTTATTACATTTGTGTAAGCAACTTTTTCTAAAAAGAACTTTTCCCAAAAAGCAACTTTTTCTAAAAGCTACTTTTCCCAAAAAGCACCTTTTTCTAAAAAGTACTTTTTCCAAAAAGCACCTTTTTCTAAAAAGTACTTTTTCCAAAATGTTCCTTTTTCTAAAAAGTACTTTTTCTAAAAAGTACTTTTCAAAAAGTTCCTTTTTCTAAAAAGTACTTTTCCCAAAAAGTACCTTTTTCTAAAAAGTAATTTTCCCAAAAACCACCTTTTTCTAAAAAGTACTTTTCCCAATAGGTATCTTTTTCTAAAAAATACTTTTTTTAACTCTTTAATGCCAATGCTACGTTCAATAATTTAAAAGATATGTCAAATGCAAAAAAGGTACCAAAATTCAGTTTTTACCCCCTTTTAACCCCTAAAAGTACACTTATTAAAAAAGTACCAAATACATGTCAGCTTGCTTTTTATCAGCATTCTTATCCTTTTTGAATTTTTAGTCTATCTAATGTAGTTTCCGAGATATAATTTTACCCTATTTTACCCCTTTTCACGTTTGAATTTCCAAAAACCTCTTCTTACTGGATCTATACATCGGAAGGGGACCTACACACCAAATTTCAGCTCTCTAGCTACAGTCGTTAATAATAAAATCTCCTTAAAAATATTTTTAATCTTTACTTTGGATTACTTGTATTATTAATTTAATAGCGAATTCTATTTCCTTTTCGTTTGCGAATTTAAGTTTTTTTGCTGGTGCTTAAGCAAACAAAATTAATAAAATGCGAATAATTCTTTTTAGCTCGACTCGCGAGTCGAGTTTTATTTTTGACTCTTAAAATTGAATTCTTCTCGCGAGTCCTATTTACGATTCTTAAAAATTAAATGCGGTCGCGAGTTTTATTTTTTAACTCGCGAGCAGACAGGAGTAGCTATTTTCAATACAAAAAATAAAACTCGCTCGAATTGAATTCGTTTGCGAGCGAGTTTAGTTCGAGCACTCTCCGCACTCTGTTAAATATCTCATATATAAATATTTTAAACTTTTTTGAATTCGGTTCAACTGAAACCAGGGCCCTATTCCACAAAAAACTTATCAACTTTTCACTTTGCACTTATCAATTTGCATTTTTTTGCAAAGTGATAAATGTTTCTGTTCCACAATATACTTTGCAAATTTCACTTTGCACTAAGCATATTTTTGCAAAAACTTTGCTCTCTTTGTAAATTTATTGCACTCTTTGCAAAGTATTCGCGCTCTTTGTAAAGTCTTTGCGTTCTCCTGCAAAGTGAGTGTGCAAAGTGTTCCAGAAAACATTTAATCATCTTGCATTTCTGTTTTATCACTTTTCACTTTGTAGTGCTAATAGAAGTTGTTAAAATGACCCGCAAAATGAAAATGAAAAAAAACTTGCAGTTTTAAATGTAATCCAAGAAAAAAAAATTTATTTGGTAGTTTTGAAAGCAATAAAGTAAGTATTTTTTCTAAAATTATCATAAATACTTACCCAGAATTTTTTAAAATTTAAAATGAATCTTAAATTTATTTATTTGAAGTTTTTCATAAAAAAATTACTTAAAATAGATTTCAAATACATTTTATATTTTAGTGAATATAATCCTTAGATCATATTAAAGTTTATATTTCATTTTGAAGGTTAATAAATTATATAAACAGGCTGCCTGGGAGGAAGTTTTGAAAACTGGCGCTTATGTATTTATGCGCGGGACGTTTTGTTTGGGCTCTGGAAGAGTCGGACATTGGTAAATAATAAACCCTAAAAATGCCCCAAAAGAAACACCGCTTTTGCAGTGGAAAAAGGAAACAGCAAAAAGATAATTTTTTTTCAAAAACTAGGCATTAGGAAAAGTATTGTAGCAAAGAAGTAAGCCTTTCCATTCCGCTCGCATTATTCATATTATTAAGGGCATCATTTTCTCCTTCAACATTTTCCACATCCAATTCCTCGATTTCACTGTCATTTTCTTCAATCGGTTGCATGTTTTCACTACTGAATCCGATGCTACAGGCAATATTGTGTAAGACGGCACAAGCAATAACTAACTTTCCTGCAAACTCAGGTCTCAGTCGCAAATAGTTTAGACATGGGAATCTCTCTTTAAGAATGCCAAAATTATTTTCAATTCAACGATTGAAAGTCTCTTCAGCAGGGTTATCGGGATTTCGGCGTAATGGTGGTATCAACCAGTTTTTCAGTCCATAACCACTGTCACCCAAAACAACAGCATCCGGAAATGGTCTCCATCCATTGTCAAATCTTTGACTTACAGCCGAATTTCGTAACACCCTTGAGTCATGAACGTCATCAGGCCACCGAATTGTGTTTTGAAATAAAACATCTATTATAACAGCACCATGCATAGTTGCAACTCCATGGTACTGGCAACCACTTCCAAGCCAATGCAAACATATTAGTAGTTGGTTGGTTTTCAACCGACAAGGCATGACTGCGCTGTGTGTTGTGCTCTAATTTTTTTCCAATTTTATTTAAAATCAAATCAACTTGATTTTGATTTAAACGAAAGCACACTTTAAAGTTAAGGTTTTGTTATCCCGAAAAATTAATTCGGTCTCTATAATTTCTTGTTATAACCGAGTCTTCACTATCGTCGAACAGAAATTCACGTCTTAACATTTTGAAAGCTTCACTAATTATAACAATATGAATTTGTAAAGTGATCGTTTACCTTGCAAATTATTGACAAACTTATCAAAATTTGCTTTGCAAAAATATAATTTACAGTTATTGTGGAACGAAACAGCATAATTATTTGCCAAGTCTTTGCAAATTACACTTTTCAATATTAACTTCTCACTTTGCACAAGAGAACGTACGTGAAACAGAAACTGGAAAGAGAGCATAAAAATTGCAAAGACTTTGGAAATTACACTTATCAATTTCAACTTATCACTTATCAAATTTTACAGTTATGAGGAACAAAAAGTTTTGCGAATTGATGAAAAATTTGATAAGTGCAAAGTGAAAAGTTGATAAGTTGTTTTGTGGAATAGGGCCCAGGTAGCATTAAATTGTAGCTAGAATTACAAATTGTTTTTATTTTTAGTCCAAGTGTGTGCTTGTAATAAAAATTTCCATATTTTGCATAAATCGGGGCTGTTTGAGACTAATTAATAATTAACATTTTCTACTACATATTTATTTAAATATTTATGTATACATATGTCGCATGCAGGAAAAATATAATAATTATTAAATGTTTGCTAAGTATTTGCCCTAGTTTATTATGATTTTCAGTTTTCGTCGCCCTTATTCCAATTGCACACAATCTAGCGCCTTTCATATTCGTAAACGAGTACATCAAAAGAAAATTATTATTTTTATACCTACATAATTTTCATTAATTTTTCACTTTGGTAACATATATTTTCCCCCACTTTCGAAAACCAAATAATGTGTCGAACTCCTAGCATCACTTGCACGACAACAATGAGGAACACATGTGAGATATTTAGCCTTATCATAACATGCAGCATACAAAGTACATCTACATACAGTCGACTCAGGATAATTTGAAACTGAAGGGACCAGAGAAAAAGTTCAAATAATTGAGTTTTCATTTTAACGAGACTTCAAAATATCGAAAGAGAGATAGAAAATAATTCAAATTAACAAGTTTATTTAAAATTTAAAATTTTTCATTGGGAACTTTCTATACTAAAATCGTGGCATAGAAACTAATGCAAACGATTTAAATTTCTTTTAAAAACAGAAACAAAATCACATTAGGAGTTCAAATTAAAGAGTGTAGAATAAACGAACTTCAAATTATAGAATGTTGGCGAGCAAGATGTCATTTTTGTAGCACATCGCAAAAAACTTAAATTAAAGGTTGTTTTATTTATTTTATATTTTGCATAAAATACAGCAATTAAAATAATTCAAATTATAGAGCGTAGAGCCAAAGAATTTAAATTATAGCGAGTCGGCGATCAAAATGCCATTCAAATAATTTCAAATTATTGAGGAGACCAAATTACATAGATATTTTTCAATTTATTGAGTGTTTTTCAAGGGACTTGGAAAAACAGTTCAAACTACCGCGAGATTAAAATTAACGAGTTTCAAATTATCAAGAGTCGACTGTACATACATATGTACATATCTGATTTTCTCTCTACCATCTAATGGTGTATAGGGAGAGTTGTACACTTACATATAATAATTTTCCTTAAGGTTATTTGGTGTCTGTTTGTTTGTAACATTTAGTTTTTCCCATTAGAGTCTTTTGAGAAGTGTGGGGTTAACGTAAGTGTTTTGAAATGATTTTAAAAGTTGTCACTTTCCACACAACAATAACATCACAAAAAAAAAAAAAAAACAACGCACACCGAGCCAGCAGCTCTTGTTAGATAAATAGATTTTTAGATTTCGTATTACATATTCTGTTATTTCTGAAATTATTTTTATAAAAAAGCTGTGTAAAAATAGTTCTAATTAGTTTAAGAATTTATTGTGTTTATGAAGAAAACATGTAGAAGTAGTTGGAATGTTTGGTCTTGAATTGTTTCCTAATGTTATTGCTGATGTAAGAAATGTGATTAGAATTTTTCCATACATAAATATGTATTTAAACATATGTATGTACGTACATACATACATAGTTTGGAAAATGTTTATTTTAGGGGAAATATTCAAGGTTAACGACATTTTGATAGCTATGTTCTATAATTAGGAAGTATTTATTTAAAGAAAGTGATACTTTAGAGGAAATGTTTTTGATTAGTTGATATCATGACATGATATTAGCCTATGGTAAGATATTTTTTTTTTTATATACATATGTATGTAAATATAATTTAATTTAGGCAAATATATAATTATGCCAGTCGTTAAGCAGTTCTGGGTTGGAGAACATATCTCGCGTCATCATAATTATTTCTAAAGTGCGGTCAGGCTTGTGTATGTTGTTTGGCCTTCGAGAGTTTTTCGTTTCGTTCGCACTGGTTGACTGATCTGCCACGGATAACCGTATATTATTGCGGTTCTTTTGTGGAATTTCGTTGACAACCACGTTGCTACTTCCTATGTGAAGGCATAGGTCGGGTATAGTCAGTCACAAAAACTTTTTTAAGAATACTGTTAATAATGTCATGGACATATGGTCTTAGTCACCCGTCCATTTTTGTGCAACCATATTCTACAAATTTACTTTGTAGAGTATGTACCAATAAATAAATAAATATAATTATGCCGAAAACATTTTTATTTATGAAGGCAATCATGAATAAAATTCCGCGAGAAATTCTTCCCGTGAAACAATTTTAGACAATAGCAAGTAATAGGGAAACAAAAAAAAAGTCAGCCAATGTAGCAATGGTCAAGTAAGAACATAAAATAACATGTTGATTATTGAGTTCTTGTTTCAACTTTGTGTTATTTGTTGTTAGGCTTATCATTTGTTTAAATGAAAGTTTATAATATAATAACTCTAGTTGTTCTAAGAAATTTGGGTAAAGGTTCCCTGATGATCTACATTAGAAACAGTGAAATGCGCATAGGATCCAGCTAAACCCCTCAATAATCAATTTCAATGTATTTTTAATAAAAAATATTTTACTTAAGTAAAATAATAATTTGGGATTATTAGTGCCTTTAAAAAATTTTAAACTTAAATTTTAACAATTCCCATAAAAACACTTAAAAATTATAATTGGAAAAGGGAGATATATTGCCGAATTTTATTCACGATTGCCCTGCATGTAAATAAGAAAATATTTTATAAAAACTTCCTTCCTGCAAATTGATGTGGAAAAAATCAATTTAATTACATTCATCATTTTCTGATCGGCTTTTCCTAAAGAAACACACGCTTAATAGACCAAGAATTTTCACACAAAACAAAATCTACTTCGTCATTAGATTTTCTCGAAATTCACTTAAAATCTAGTAGGAACTATTGATGCAACTATGTTCTTCTTTTTCAAAATTGTACTAAAAACTAACCCGTAAGTATCATGGCTTTTTAGCTTGCCTTGTTTGGACAAATTTTCTCTTAAAGCCCCAACGAAATGTCAAACTTAGTCCCGGTTCACACGTTTCAACTTTTGTTGCTCAACTCGGAATTCAGCTGTAAGAAAGACGGAGACGGAAATACAAATATCTTTTTTTCTTATAGCTGAATTACAAGTTGATCAACAAAAGTTTGAAGTGTGTGAACCGGGACTAATTTACATTAAGACTTTTTATATACACCCATACTGCCGTATTCAGAAAAAATAATGTTGGTGTAGAAAAGGTTTACAAAACAAATTTTGTATGGAAATTTGTTTGTTAAACGCTTTGTAAACCTAAATTAATTTTTTTTTTCTGAATAAAGCCCTTAATGTTAAGAGTCCGAAAAAAATCAAATAGAAATGTCAAAAATCTTGGAATTTTCATTTCGTGCCTTTTGTTTTATTCCGCAAGCTTCTCAACACATCTCAACAACAAACTCAAGAAGAATGGCTGTAAAGGTGTGTGGATTAGCTATATTGCAATGTTTGGTTGTAGTTTAGGAAAAGTTTGAATCAATGGTTTTTGTTTTGAATACGAAATTTTTATAGAGAGCAAAACATTCTTAAGAAACGAACATCAATTTTGCGCCTTTCGCATGGAAATGTAGCATCTTTTTTTGGGAAAGAAAACACCAATCCTTCCTAATAAATTTTCATTTCTTATTAAACGTGGTATAGTTTCCTTCTTTTGAAAATGCAAAAAATTTTAAATTTCATAATTACCTATTGTAACAGTTGGCGTGTGGCTCTTTATCGTCTGATTGCATTGAAAAAAATCATTTCAAAAGAAAAACTCGTAAACAAGTGAATTTCTATTTTTTTGTTTTATTTGCTTGTCAAGCGTAAGTAAACAGGTTATTCAACTCGTACTTTTTGTGACAGTTAAAGTTTATACAATGTATCAGGCGAAATTTTTTTTTAACCAGACAAAATCGTTAACGCAAACCTTGCAGCTGATTATTATGAGCATTATATTATTTATATGTATGTATGTATGTATAGTAAACAAGATGGTAACAACATGTGCAATGAAAATGGAGAGCGAGGTAGCTCAAAGAGACTATGGTAAAAACGGCTGTCAGTTTCTCATCAAATATAATTTTATTTGTCATTTTGATTATGACATTGTAATGCTTTAATTGATGTGATATAAATGTTGTGTGTACATTTGAATGTTTTTTTAAGAGTATGTATTTAATGGTTGGTGGCAAAAAGCATCTGTGTGTGTGTGTGTGTATTTAAAACGTTACATTTTATTTAAAATCCTCCCGCATGTACGTACACAGTACATAAGTATGTAATTTATTTCAATACACATTCATGTGTACAAATATACAAAAAGAATATGCATATAAATAAATAAAAACTTAGCAAGCCACAGTAGTTTTATTAGTTAAAATTTTGAGAAAATGTTTCATCTCATTTCGGGCAGTGACAGATAATATGTTCAATGGTTTCTGGTTCCTCTTCATCCCCGCACATCATACAAAAATCTGGAGTGCCAATTTCCCAAATGCTGGTTCTTGCTCTGACCGACCAGTGACCTGTCAACGCGCCTATCATGATTCGCATCGCCTTCCTATCCATGACCACTAGCAGTTTTGCATCTTCCTGAGTCAAGATTTGGCCAAAAACCCTTGAGACTACAATTCTCCCTACTTCGCCATGAACAGTTGGTCCTGCTTTCTACCCAATTACTGAGTTCCCTATAGTAATGACCTATCGATAATTTCACCGATCTGTCCGTCATTCCCTCATCTAATGCCGACCCTATTTTTGCCAGCTGCTGTGGCCAGAAACCCAACATAGTCTGACACTATATTTATCCATAAGCAAGTTGAGGGCTTTCCTACACTCACTAACAAGTTTCGATTTGACATTGTGTCCCTTCAAAGCTTTTAGCGCTGTCTGGCTGTCGACATAGAAGGTTACCTTATCACCTTCAGCTACATTCCTGGCCACCAGTTCCGTGGCCCTGAGGATCGCCAAGATCTCAGCCTGGAAAACACTACATTCATTCAGCAGGCGAAAGAACTGCGAATGACGTCAAAGGCAGCCTGAGGTGTGCTCCTCTGAGCACCTGTGATGCCCATCGAGGCACATCTCTGAACCTTAGCTAGTAGTCTCCTGTGACTTTCCTTCCTCAAAGCCTCCCACCATACCACACAGCCATAGGAAATAACCGGCCTGACAACCGATGTATAATCCACTTTACTACCTTCGGTTGCAGACCCCAGTTCCTTCCAATGGAGTTCCTGCATGCGTAGTTGGCATTGAGCCTTTAGCCTTTCCTGCGTGTTCTTTTTCCAAGAAAGCTTGCTATCTAGGAAAACACCCAGGTATTTAGCTCCCTCTGCTAGTCTCAGCTCCAGTAAAGCGGATGTGTCCAGTAAAGCTCAAAATATTACGGGCAAGCGGATTAGGATGTGACTCGAGTTTTGTTAAATATTTGCCTGCGTATTTTTCAATTTCTTCACTCACTAGTGGCATATTTAAATTACGATGAATATTTGAATTTTTAATGTACCATGGAGCAGATGTTATCAAACGTAAAATTTTGTTTTGCCTTCGTTGGATTTTCTCAATATTTGAAGCTGAAGCAGTGCCCCATAGCTGAATTCCATAGCACCATATTGGCTTCAAAAGCGACTTGTATATCAAAAGTTTGCAGTCTAGGCTGAGTGTTGAATTTCTGCCAATTAACCAATATATTTGAGTTAATTTAAGTTTCATTTGGGTTAACTTAGAGTCAATATGATATTTCCATGTAAGCCTTCGATCAAGGTGTATTCCAAGGTATTTCACTTGAGAATGTTGAGGAATATTTTGATTGTTGATTCGAATGGGGGAACAGATATCTTTTCTTAGGGTAAACGTTATATGAACACACTTTTGTTCATTTACTTTTATTCTCCATAAATTCAACCATATTTCAAGCTTGGTAATGTGTGCTTGGAGATTGCGGGATGCCTCATCAGGGTTTTTGTGAATACTCAAATAGGCTGTATCATCGGCAAATGTAGAAGTGTGTATGTTATTGCTCACAGGCATATCACAAGTATATATTAGATACAAGACTGGCCCCAGAATACTACCCTGTGGCACACCAGAAGATATAGACTCGGGTACACTCATGAAGTCTCCTTCCACAACGGTAAACTTCCTATCAACAATATAACTTTCCAAAAGCTTTTGTATGTTTATTGGTAGGTATGTCTTCAATTTTAAAACTAGGCCTTCGTGCCATACTTTATCAAATGCCTGAGAAACATCAATAAAAAGGGCAGAACAATACTTTTTTTCTTCAAATGTCCTCCTTACAACTTGAACCAATCTATGCGTTTGCTCAATAGTGCTATGCTGACTTCTAAAGCCAAATTGATGGTCCGGGATGCATCCACTATCAGCTAAAATTGTGGACAATTTAGTCATGAGCAGCTTTTCGAAAAGCTTTGAAATTGTTGATAGTAAGCTTATAGGCCTATATGACTCAGCCTTGGTAAGATCTTTGCCTGGCTTTGGAATCATTTTAATCTTGGCAAGTTTCCAGTTATGTGGAAAATACTGCATTCGTAAAATTGCATTAAAAATAAATAGCAAGATTCTTATTGCAATATGAGGCAAGTTCATCAGCATCTTGTTACTAATGCCATCAATACCTGGAGCTTTCTTCGGGTCGAGTTCAGCAACTATTTTTTGTAGTTCACGCATCTTAAACCTTAAGGGACGAGGGGGTAGAGATACTACACTCGGTAATCCGGCAGCACCCGTACATGAATTGGGAGTGAATACAGATTTTAAATGCTCAGAAAATAAGTTACCTTTCTCACTATCGCTTCTTGCCCAGCCTCCGGTCGAAGTACGCAGTGGTGATTTTAGATCAACGGGTCTTTTAAGATTTCTAGTAGCGCGCCATAAAGAGTAATTAGATGTTGACGTTACATCAAGACCTTCTAAATACTTTTCCAGTAATGCAGTCTTTTCCGACGATAGCAGCTCTTTGAGTCGTTTAGTACATTCTTTAAGTCTGACTTTATTTAGGGGTGATCGGTGTTGTTGCCATTCTCTTCTAGCTCTCCTTTTTTCACATACAAAACGTTCAATTTCCGTAGAATAAATTCTATTAAAGCCAGTCTGCGGATAGGAAGTAGTGGCATGTTCAGCAGCCTGTTTAATATATTCGTTAAGATTGGCAATATTAAATTCAATATCATCAGGTGATCTAAGCTGAATGTTTTCTACGCAGTGACTACTAATATATTTTTTGAATCCTAGCCAGTTGACCCTATTAATCGTTTTCGCATATGAGTTAGTTAAATCACTCCTTAGTGGGTTGAAAATTTTAACTATTGTGGGAGAGTGATCGAAGGACAGATCTAGAGAGCCCTCTACGTAAATTAAGTCCCTATGGATATTTTTCGTGACGCCAAAATCTATAACATCTGGAATTTTTCTTACGTCAGTAGGCCAATAAGTAGGCTCCCCACTCGAAATGACATCTAAGCCCATTTTTGAAATTGTATTAAACAACGCTCTACCTCTAGGTGTAACAATACGCGAGCCCCAGTACGTATGTTTTGCATTGTAGTCACCAGCTGCCACGAAACAATATCCAAGCGATTTGTAGAACTTCTCATACTGATCTTCGGTAACTGAAAATCTGGGAGGTGAGTAAATTGAAGATATCACGAAATTCGCACAAAAATTTTCTACGAAAATATTCGTAGCTTGCATATATTCTTCACTAACGTTCTCAAGGATATAGTCCTTGAGTCTTGACTTAATTAGAATTGCTGATCCACCGCATGCTCTCCCTCTCGGGTCCTTTGAATCATATAATAGAGTGTAACCATTTATTTTAAAGCAGCTTCTCGAAGTCAAGTGAGTCTCAGAGACCAATATTATATCAATATTTTTTTCCATGAGGAAGTGTTCAAGTTCATTTTTATGTTGGCGAATGCCGTTTGCGTTCCAGAAACATAGTTTTAACGTGTTCATGGTTTGTTGACTAATGCTTGAAGCAGAGTATTCTGCATTCTCAGCATTTCTTGCATCATGCTAGTCATATTTGTTGTAAAGTTGTTTATAGTTAGCACCAGATTCTCAATAGTAGCTTCAAGACGACTAAAGTTAAAGCTAGAGTTTACATTTGTTGAATTACTTGGCGGTGGAACATTTTGTGTGGGAATAGAACTAGTCTTAGCAGCATCGGCATACAATACACGTGAAGTAACTAGTTGGCTAGTTTGAGGAAGAGTGGCGGAGTAAGCATTTGCTGATTGAACTGGAGCTAATTTAGGTTTTTGACCCATAGCCTGTTTAACGAAAGAATATACAGGGCATCCTCTGTAGTTAGCGGTGTGATTACCTCCACAATTACTGCATTTTTTTTCTGCTTGTACTTCTGGCTTGGTATAGTTAGCAGTACCATGCAATTCACCGCAGAGAACACAAACTGTAGGTAATTTGCAGTAAGTTTTTGTGTGGCCATATTCTTGGCAATTATGGCACTGTACGGGACCTGAACGCTTACGTGGCTCTTAACTGTGATTTTTCGGTTATTAAGTATGATGACTATCCACTCCACTAGAAAGTTGTGAACCCTAAGAGTTTCCAGCGACTCCCTAATAGCCTCTATACTTATGTTGTTAAAGGCTCCATCAATGTCTAAGAATGCAGCCAGTGTATAATCCTTGTGCTGCAGTCCCCTATCTATAACACTAACCACGACATGAAGCGCACTCTCAACAGACCTGCCCTTACGATAGGCATGCTGAGCGCCACTAATGACGCCGATATCAATTGTGTTCCTTAGATGCAGATCAATCAATCGTTCTAATGTTTTCAAAAGAAATTATGAAAGACTGATTGGCCTGAAATCCTTCGACTTTGAGTGGCTTGCCTTACCCGCTTTGGGTATGAAGATGACCCTAACCTCTCTCCAGCATTTCGGCATAAACCTCCTGCTCAAGCATATCTTAAAGATATCCACCAGAGACAGTAGTACGCGCCCTGGGACATTCTGCAACATTGCCGGAAAAATACCATTTGGGCCCGGTGATTTATATGGTTCAACTTTATTTATTGCCCTTGTTTTTTCCAACGTCACTATGTCGTCCACTGCTCCCTCTAATCCCGGTTCCGACAAGTAGTTAAAATTAACCTCCGTCATTGCCTCCTCCCCTACAGCCAGGAAAGTGAGTGTCCATCAGAACAGAAAGTGTCTCAGAGCTGGATTCCGTCCATGAGCCATCCAGTCTTTGAATATTCCCAGGAGCCCTAGAGTCCTTTGACAATACTCGCCGAAACCTCGATAGCTTATTTACGAATTCAATCTCTTCACAGTATTTCCTCCATGACGCTCTTTTCGCTATTTTGAGATCACCCTTGTACTTATTATACAAACTTTATGATTGTTCCAGTCTTCAATCCTTCCTGTGAGTTTCGCCCTATTGAACAATCTTCTAACCGAGGACCTCAGATCTTTTAGATATTTGGTCCACCACGAAAGCTGCTCTCTTTCGACCGGGAAAACCACTGGACAGGACTGTTCAAAACATTCCCTACAAGTGTTAGTGAAATATTCCACCTCTTCCACTCCTCTTTGTGTATCCACACCCTGCGGAGTGTCCCTTGCTCTAATATCAATTGCGGCCCTATAGGTATCCCAATTAGTCTTTCTTGGATTCCTATATGCGTCACGCCTTTTCCCTGCAAAATTCTGACTGAATGATATCCTACTGTGGTCCGAAAACATACAGTATTTATCTACCATTAAGTTCTCTACCAGGTTCCTATCTTTGTTAGTTAGTGTTATGTCTATTATTACCTTTGCCCTATTCCCAAACGTGGGTACGTTACCCCTGTTACAAATAAACATATTGCTAGAAGTAATAAAATCAAACACCAACTCACCTCTTTTGTTAATATTACTGCTCCCCCACTGATTGTGGTGCGCATTACCGTCACAGGCGAGTACCAATGCAATGCCTCTCAACCTTGCATACTCGGTCAGCTTCTGCACGACGGCCCCCGGTGGATCAACAGCATCATAGGGCATATAAACCGATGCGAGCATACAGGACATACAATGAGTAGCCCGTGACTCTTAATCCGCAAACCCTATTTTTATTAATCCAGGGTTCTTGAATAAGAGCCACGTCTACTTGCGACCTATTGAGGTGTATTACAAGCTCGGCCGAGGCTGCATGGTGCAGGTTTATCAGCACCACCCGCACTTATTAAATCTAAATCTGACAGTCCCCAAGCCGAACTTCACAACACCTTTCAACAACTGGAACTGGGTTCCATTGGTTTGTCCTAGAGGCGAGTTTTCCGCTGCCAGTACCGACAGTATGGTTTCCATCGATCTGACGGGTGTTGGAAACCACGGTGTCACCATTGCCCGGAGAGGCAGATCTGAGGCTGAAATTACCTCCAGTTTCGCCTCCGGGCGAAGGTTGCCACACCTGTCAACGACGGTTTTAAGGAAATCAAATGATTTCTTATTACCTCAGTTAACAAGTTTGACACCCCTCGCCCAGTCCGCGCCATGGAATTGTAATTCCTCCTCCTTTTCTACCCCTGCTAGGCCGATTTAATCGATGAGCCTACCTTTCACCAGCTGCCACAATTCAGGATTAATCCTCCCATCCGAATCATTCCTATCTATGACAGCTGCCCGAAGGTCACCTTCCTGGCTCATCGACTTCTTCACTTTCTTTGATGTTGAGGGTATGTCAACGCCAGATCTGGCTCTCTTCGATGACCCCTTTCGGGGGTCCCGGAGAGAGCAGCTGGTTTGACAGCATTCTCCTTACTACCTGACTGTGCCTTGTTAGCCTCAACCATCGAGGACTTGATGGCCTTGGCAAACAAAGCACTGCCAGACTCCTTCTTTGTTATCTTATTTTTGGAGTTGGATGTGCCCGTCGATACAGCCCCTACACTCTTGCGAGGTGTAGCCTGGACTCCGTCCACACTCACATCCTTCTCCGAAGGAGATGATCTACCCAGGAGAACACTAACAGGGCCGTAAATTCTTTCGAACTTTTTAACCTCCTGTCTTTGCTTCCTGACCAGATGTCTCTCCTTTGCCGTATACAGCTTCGAATCTCTGGCCATCTTATCCAGAAATCCAGAGATTTCCTAGTGCCGCTCTTGGGTTTATCCAATTTTGTCCGATCGTCCTTGCCCATATTTCCTGGCAAGGCGTCCTGTCTGACAATTTTCTTTGAGGAAGATGAATGCCCCCCTCCCCCCGCCCTTACCCACTGTGTCAGTCATCTGCTTAGGTCCAGATTCTAAGAGATCCGCCCCTAAAGTCCGACGGCTAGTTGAAATCAGTGTGATTTCCCTCTCGTCGTCCGACCCCAGTGACAGATCTCCCAGCTTCTCACTGACCCCTGCAGCTGAGTCACCCGATGGAGCATTGAGCTCATCAACTTCCTCCAGTTCTTTGAGTAACTGACTCTCCTGCGTGAGCAAATTTTCATGCACGAGAGTCAGCAACTCGTCTCCCCCCAACGTATCGTATCGTCTGTGGAGTCAACGTCATCGTCCTTAAGAATTTTTATTTTTGAAGAGTATTTTGCTCCCACGAGTATGCCAGTAAATAAGAGAACCATCAGCGCAAAAATAGGCAAAATTGTCTACAATCAACCCGTGCCATGGTCGTTGCTAATTATATTTATCCACTAAATTAGCCATTCAGGTCATCGGCACAGCCCCCTACTACCTTGACCTTAAAAAGTGTTTCTGTGCTCTAGTACTATACGACAGTAGGCATAACTATTTACCAGACACTTGTTATAACCGGACAACCTTTAGTATGAATGTCTTTATAGTCACTGCCCTTAATTCAGAAAATCACAGTGACCCATGAAGCAAGGACAGTAACCACAGCTTGCACTTAAGCCACCACATCACGACAAGATAATTATCCAGGTGGGGAAATTTTTTTGAAACATTTCTATATAAACTCTATTGAAATATTTCGTAACTTCATTCGATAATGAGTGCCGTAATTTGCCCTAGTTCTGGCGGGACTTGAGGTTTGAATTAAAAAAAAAGTTTTCAAACAAACCTGAAAGCGAAGCTAACTAGAAACGGTTTATATAAACAAATAGTACTGAGTCCCTTGGAGGAAGCTACAATTTCCAATAAACGTTGATCTGATCCTTTTTTTCAAATTAGGCATTATTGTATCCAATACATTCTTAAATGATACTTTATTCAGCCGAAAATAACTTTCAAATATTAAAACGACGAACATTACTAATTTGTTGGAAAAATATGACTGAATTTACTTCTGTCTGAGAAGTCTTCTTTTCACTATTAATTTTTTTTTTCGTCGTCCCAATCGGAAAGAAAAAACTTATTCACCCCTATCGTGAATAAAAAGTGGAATTTTTGTTCATGTTAAATTTTCATTCGCCTCGAAGGGAAAAATTCTATCGTAAATCTCCCGTGAAATTTTTTCAGTCCCAGTGAATGATAGCGGGGAAGATTTGTAAAGCTTAAAAATTAATTGAAAATCCGACAAATTTAAGTTTAATAACAAAAAAACACAAATTTTAGGTTCCAAATGAAATTTTTTAACTTTAAATTTGTGTGTTTAAATATTCTGGAATCTAGATGCAGTGAAAAAAAATTCTTTAATATACAACCACAGTACACCACCAAGAAATTTACTGTGTGTGAACCAAATAGATTCATATACTCCGCGAAAAAAGTTGTTGCAGAGAATTATTGTTAACAATATGTAGTAACTAGAGATGCTAATCGGGACAGGTTTTTTGAAATCCCGGGCTTCGGGATTTAGTGATGGAGCCTCGAAATCCCGAACCGGGACCCCGGGATTTTCGGGACTTACAAAATCCCGAAAACATTGTGCACAAAAGTGCGTCTTTATATTAAAAATAATTTTTTAATTTTACAATTATTTTTTTCATATTTAAAAGGTACATACAGACATTTCATTGTAAATTTTCATTGAAAAGTGCAATGTATGTAAATTTTTTTCCCAGAAAATAAAACGCCATAAGATATATTATGTACATATCGATGGCTTAATATAAAAAAGGCCTAACTCGAATTTTCGATATTTTACAGGGGAAGCAAAAAACTGAAGAAAAAATAAAGCATTTACATGCAGAAATAGTTTTTTAAGTTGCCATAAGTCCTTGATTTTGAACTGTAACGTACTAAGATCTTCAAGGAGGATGCAATTATACGTTGCCGCCCAGATAACATTAAAAACGTGATTTCGAAAAAAATTGAGTTACGCCCTTTTTATATTAAAGCCTGATACTTTGTTCACAATTTCGTGCGAAATGCTGTCAAGCTACATATAAAAGTATTCGGTACGAAATATTTGCGAAATAAATTCGCAAGAGTAGTACTCTGTTCTTGGTGTGAAAAACACGGAAAATCATGCCTTTCCATGCAAAATTAATCTGGCATCATTTTAGTTTAGCTGCGAAACAACATGAGCAGTACTTTTTTCGCACGGAATTTTAACAATGTTGCATACTTTCAAGCAATAAAAGCGAGAAATTTATTTAAAAAACCGCGAGTTGGGCTACATTTAGTACATGTCAAATTTTTCACGCGAAATAACGAATGGCACTGAAAATTTTTCACAACTTCGAACAGAGTACCATGCTTTAGGTGTTTACACCATATGCTGAAACTACCAAATTTTTTAATGTCAGCATATATCAGCAAATGGAATGTCAACATAAAAGTTAGCATACGATTTTTGTGTTTATACGATATGTTGAAATTTATATGGTAATATATATGCTGCATATATGAGCATTTGTTTATGAAATTAGTGAGTTTGACATTACTATTTATTTATTTATTTATTTAAAAATAATGGCGCATATTCATAAATCGTAACTAAAGTCGAAATTTATTAAACAGATACTAAAAAATAGTTAACAGATAGTTACAGGTTCTATTCACAAATCTAAACTAACGAAGTAACGACTCTCAGCTGATAAAAGAAATAAGAAAATAAAATGTCGATAATACTATGATCGATATAAATTGCAATTAAATAAAAAACTATTCAAAGTATCAAAAAACAATTTTTGACATGTAAAGTATAAGTATAACATGTATAAGTTAGTTAACATTTTATAATTATAATCATAATTAAGTCTAAACTTTCGTAGCCGTCTGTGAATAACTTAAATAGGTATTTAAAAAAGTTAGCACCTAGTAATGATTTCTGAATATGCGCCAATGTCATCAGAGGAACTTGCTTTAGCTATTGTTTGCACAGCGATAGTTTTTGATGATGATGAAGCAGAAACAAAACCAAGAATTTCTTCCACATCGCCAAAGTTGTCCAAGTATTCTTCATTAATTGGATCCATTGCTATGTATGTGCACATGTATGGATGTGCGCATGAAGAAAAATAGTACTATTATTGTACAACATAAAAGTAAAATATTGCAGAACTTACCAAGAAATAAAATAAAGCAGTAAAACAAAAGGAAAGCAAATAAAAAAGTATTTTATAATTTATTGTTTGATGTTTACATACCCCACTGACATTCGAATACTTATGCCCATTAATTTGCACGTTTGCCGCTGTTGAAAACAAAAATGCGACGTCAGCTAAAATCCGGCTGTGAGCATTTAATTAATCGCCTTGCCGTTGATTGTAAATTTTCAAACCATTTATTATTTTTTGATTTGAGAGTTTCGCATTGCTTAAATTTCAACTAAATTTCATTTTATTTTGGTATGTGTGTGCTTTAATGCACATTTTCGACACGAATTGTATTTACACTAAAAAGAAACTAACGGCGGCTCGGCTAAGCTATTTGACACATATGCATAAAAATTTGGCATATGTTGAAAAGTTTAAGTAACATTTTCAACAAACAACATATCTGTCAGCATATAAAGGCCAAGCATATTTTATGCTGTTCAGACGATATGCTGAAATTACCAACATACGTTTGTTTCTATTGTCAACATAAACCTAACAAACGTTGTCAAACATGCGAATGCTGAAAAAATTTTGCATTTACACGATATGCTGGCAGTTGTAACAAATTTTTCAGCGTAAATATGCTGATTCAACATATCGTCTAAACTTAGCTTAATATTATCTACTAAAATATTTATTCGAAGCAAATTTTTTATTTTAACTTTTTATAAAAGGGAGTTTCTAATAATTTTTAATGTAGAAGATGACAGTCAAAAACATTATTTATGCAAAAAAACCGGGATTCAGATAATCCCGAAAATCCCGGGCTTTAAAATTAAAAAATCCCTCTCCCGGGCAGAGGGAACTTTTATTCCCGATACGGGTAATTGATCTCATCGTCAGATCTAAAAGAAAAATTCCTTAATAAAATATTTGTAAACTACTGTGCAACGTATATATATATATATATATATATATATATATATATATAATATTAAGAAAATGTATACCCAAATGACATGTTTGAATAACAGGCAAAACAAGAATGAAATTTCGATCTTAACAGCAAATGTTGCATGCCGCGTTTTTCATTTGCACTCACACACAGTTCTTACAACTCGAACATGCGACATTTAAATTGTGTTCACTCAACCCCTGAAATTTTTTATATATGTATTTTTCCTCGGAAGTTTTTGGAAATTTATTTTTTTTTATGAATAAACAAGAAAGGACAAGCGGCAACTATGACGAGTAAAAATTATTTTCTTTCTTTTAATTCAGTTAATGCGCATGGATATGTGTGTATTGTTACTATTATTAAACATGCTTACTTAAATACTGTCTTTTCTTCTTATGTAATTTTCATATCCGCTTTATAACATTAAAATTTACTTTGGATTAAATTCTTCATGTTATTCATTGGGATTGATATGGAAAATCATGTAATTGATGTTCTTTAATTGCCAGCAAACGACAATAACAAACATTTTTTTTTCCTATAATAGTGAATTGGCTAACAGACAGACACATACAAATTATGACGATGGATGGATGGATGATGATAATGATATTAATAAGCAGTCGCAGTTACAGCTAAGAAAAGACATGTTGTGAAGAAAACTGTTGTGTCACTTAATGATCCCGGGGGTAATGTATTGTAAAACTCATGCATAATGAATGATATTAAAATTATGGCGAAGATTATGATAGGATATTTTTATTTTTATATGGAAAAAGGAATAAACACCCTGTCCTTGTTTATGTTCTTGTTTGAGCGAAGGTGAAGGGGAGTTTTTAAAGTTGTGTAACATTATGCTGACAAATGTTTTTGGTGGGAAAATAAAGAAAGTTTTTAATGTGAAAGTGTAACTAAATTCTGTAATGTAATAAATTGTGAAATGCTTGCGAAATCTCTCTCCCATAATAGCTGAAGAATTGGATGCTATTGTACAGAATCTTAGAAAACGTTGTTAAACTTATCCTTACTAATATTATAATTATTAAAGTGAATTCGTTTGTTTGCTACGCTTTCAAGCTCAAACCACTAAATCAATTTTGAAAGTTCTTTCACCAATAGAAAGCTACATTACAAACGTCAAACATAGGATATTTTGTTATCCGGTTTGGAACCGGTTTTTTATATATATTGCACGGATATTCAAACCGCTAAACCGATTTTGAAAGTTCTTTAACCAGTACTACATTACCAGCGTCAAACATACCCTATTTTTGTACGGTTCATAACCGGTTTTTTTATATTTGGTGCGGAATTTCAAACCGTTAAATCGATTTTGAAAATTCTTTCATTAATGGGAAGCTACATTACCAGCGGCAAATCTCACCTATTTTTTATATTTAGTTCAGATTTTTTCTGGTTAGGGCAATTCACGTTTCGAGTTTGATTGTTTAAACAGTTTTAAAACCGATTTTTATTCTGTTTTTAATTTTTTTTTATTACCTTTTTGTCGGTTTTTGTCGTTTTTTTAACATTATCATTGATTAATAAATAACAAAACATTCATACATTTTAAGTATAGTTTCCAAAATATTAGATTAACGCGAGCGGAGCCACGGTTAAAAGATAGTTAAATATAATTTATGATACGGTTCGAACTTGGTAAATATTCGATAAATTTCCTTACTTAGATATTTTGTTTTTCCTTGGTTGGTTGGTTGGTTTACGTGGCTGCCTACTACATGCAGGCATTCAAATAGAATCTAGATGATTCCTTTTTGAAAGGACCACTACACTCACCGATATCAACCTATGTAGAACCGTATCTAAGTATTCCGATACGGTGATCGTTACTAGATCCAACCCGTCGTGTTTAGATATCTGATATACTCAACCCAATCTCAGATAAATCTGAGATTGGGTTGAGTGACTTCCTAAAAATGTGTGTCTCGAGAGATGCAAAGCTGGACATTCGCAAAGAAAGTGGAAGAATGTTTCTTCTTTGCTTTCTTCTCGACAGCTTGGGCAGAATCATTATAGGACAGACCTATCCTACTAGCATGTCTGCCAACCGTCCAGTGCGCCGCCATGACTGCAACGAGCCTGGAGATGTCCCTACGGTTGCTTTTTGTTAATTGTATTGAGCGCCTATCATTATAGCAAGGCCACATCCTCTTAGCAACTTTGCACGTGACTATATTGCGCCATCTACCTTCAGCCTTATAGAGATAGTGATTGAATATACCGCTTCTAATAGCATCAAACGGCATAGCTACCGATACTGCATTGGAGGCATTCATAGCAGATCCAGCTCTAGCCAGCTCGTCCGCCCGTTCGTTACCTAAAAAAAATTGTGCTGGAACCCAGATGAGGGTGAGGTCAGCCTGACCACCCAGTCTAGATAGCAAACTCTTACACTGCCCGACTAGAATAGACGAAGTGAAATGTGATCTTTACCAACTTTACCCTGTATTGCTTTACCTTAGTTTTATATTTTACTAAATATCATAACAATTTATTTTTAAAAACGCATACATTAAATAAAAAGAATGTGGGAATCGCTTGACCTGGAAGGTCATCCATGAAACTTTCCGTTTAGCTGCAAATTTTTGCTGGGATATCATTTGGCTTACAAAGCGATACGAACTTTAGCCTGATCAAATCATAAATATAGCAAAAGAAGTTCGAACAATAATAATTAATATTAACTAAAATTCAAGATTGTTAACAATAATTTAGGCTTGTGTCATTCTTGAATGAATTACTTCAACTGAATGATTATTAATATTAAGTGAAAGAATGAAATATATGTATATTTTCTCTAAATTTCTTTCATCTTTCGGTTTCATTTTTCTGTTTTTGAACTGGTAGGTCTCAAGATTATGGATTTGCCTTGAGAAAATGTAATTTCAAGTTAATGTCAAAAATGTTTTTTTTTTTGCAAATTGAAACATTTTCAAAAAGAGATACTTTGACAATTCATTCTGAAAAGTGTGTGACATTCAGAAAGATGAAAGAAAAGAAAGAATTACTTCGCCTAACCTTTCTGAAAGAGAATGAAAGATTCACACAAATGAAAGGTTTTGTCCAATACTACATTAATTTTTGCAAATAATTTTTGCACCTATTATAAACCTCTTTGGTTCGCATATAGTCAATTTATGACAGTGGTATACCAAAAAATAATTTTTCCCATTAAACTTAATTTTGTTTGATTACCAACTACTTTTTCATCTTTACAAGTTTTCTTTCCGTTTTTTATATCCATTACGAATTGATAGCGGGAATCAAAGGTTCCATTGAAATAAGCGATTGCAAATTTCCCTTCATGGGGAATAAAAATTTCAATCACGATAGGGCTGATTCTGTGTCAAATGAAGTGTACTTACTTTATTTTAAATGTATTTTTTCCAAAGTACATACTTATTTAAAATGGACTTGGTACTTTTTGAAGTACACACTTAAAAGGCTCCTTTTTAAAAGATCACGATGCTTGATGTTCTGGCTGCATGATAAAATTTGTCTCAAAGTTCAGATAATCCTATAATTGAGATTCTTGATTGAAAACGAAAAGCTGTTGGTTGGCCGACTAAAAAACAAAAATAAGTCCTGCAGGACTTGTTTAAGATTTGTACAAAAAGTACTTGTGTTTTTTCTTATACAATAAATTACATTTGGTGGAGTACTTCTTAATGTCACCAACACTAGAAACTCATATAGAGAATAAAATGTGTTTCTGAATAATGCTTAGCTGCAAAAGACGATTAGAAAAGGTTTAAAATTTACAATAAAATGCTAAACACCACGCTTAAGGGCTTAAAAACCGACAATTGTACCATTTATTCACAATTCATTACCCCTTTTATTTAATCATTATTATGACTTTATTTCAATTCTTTACGAAATAATTAAGTTCTTAACAAAATGTATATATGTATTTATATATGTATGCATGTATGGTTTGTATTTTGTAAAGGAAATTTGTATATTTTTGAAAATTTAAATTCCAAAAATATGGCAGCAAAAAGGCAAAATCGTGCTCGATAATTTTTTTTGCTTAACAACTAACATCCCTTTACGCAAACAAACAACATTGCAATGTAACACGCAATTTCACTTAAGCACTCACTGATACATACAAAAGCAAAAACACGAAAGCACAAAAAGAACACTTGCCGGTAGCAGAAGAGCTGGAAGTAAAAAGTAAGCGTAGAAAAAGATTCTGTAGTTAAATTTAATTTAAGGGTTGGTTCGTTCACCTCATTCCAATTGTTAGTTGTCACCTTAAGGACATTTACTGGGTGTGGGGGTGGTTCATTTTCAATTTCTAAAAAAGTATCATGAATTATGTTGGCCATATATTTTAGGCTTTTAATGTGAGCACACATATTACACATACATACACATATACATTTTCATTTTCATGATGTGGGCGTCGGTTTTCAGCCAAAAATAAAATATCTAAATATATGTAATAAATATGAAAAGGGGTGTCAAAGTAGCAAATAAAACAAAAATTACAAGTTATTTCAATAATCATGGAAACAATTTTCACCTGCAGGCAGGCACTAACTGGCATGCAGAAAGATATAAATCACAGTAGGAATTTTTATTGAGAAAGTTTATAGATTTAAAAAGAAGATTATGTATTCGAAAAGGTACATTTTAGAAAGTTTGCTTAGAATGAAGGGCGGGTGTCCCGTAGGATTTTGCTGTAAGTAAGGGAATTCTGACCCACCAACCAAAGAAGAAATCTCGGATGCCATACGTACTTTAAAGAATGGCAAATCTGCAGGCATCGATAATATTCCAGCTTAGTGCTTCAAAAGCCGACATTGACAGTGCAACCGACATGTTATATATCCTGTTTCGTAACATTTGGAACTCTGAAGAGGTACCGATAGATTGGAAAGAATCGATTATAGTTAAAATTCCGAAAAAGGCAATCTCTCTGACTGCAATAACTGGAGAGGAATATCATTACTTCCAGTTATAAGCTAACTTTCTAACAAAGTAATATAAGTCGCATTGTTGACCCGTTAAATGTGAAATCTTCGCAAGCAACAATCAGGTTTCCGTCCAAATTGCTCCTGTATCGACAACATAAATAGTATGCGAGTTATCATAGAGCAATGCATCGAATACAATAACACTTTATATGCAGTTTCCGTAGATTATGAGAAGGCGTTCGACTCAGTCAAAAGGGAATGCATCTGGTTGTCTTTGGAAAGAATGGGGGTGCCGTTAAAAATTATAAATATAATAAGAAATAGCTACGAAAGCTCGAATGTGTAAAGTACTGCATAATGGAAAGCTAAGCGAATCAATTGTATCAACCATAGGTGTCAAAAAGGATGCATATTGTCACCATTATTATTTATTGTGGTCTTAGACTGGGTTCTTGAAATTTTCAACACTCAACATATAGGTATCAATTGGAGATTAAATGTAAGCGTTGAAGATCTACGGCCTTATGTATAAAACTGGCATGAAGTTAGCATAAGTGAAAAAAATTTAACTACGTATTTAGATTAAAAATCGCCGTATAATGTAGTTTTAACACACGATTACATCCTAGCATGATTTTTTATGTAACATTGTATGGCAAAACACGTTAAGACAATGTTCAATTTTGCCAGTTATGCTAACTCTATGCCAGTTCTACTTACGATAACGCAACAGCAAATGCAGCCGAAATTTAACCGCTAAATTTTACGTTGACAACCGCATAAAAAGGCACGTGGTGCTTTTGCAATGCTACGAAATATATGGTGCACAAACAAGCTCCGCACGAACACTAAAGTTTTACCCCCTTATGCAAAAACGATTGTTAAATTTAAAGTTGGTTTAACAAACGAATTTTGTATGGCAATACCGGTTTTAAAACATGCTTTAACTTTAACAATCGTTTTTGCATAAGGGCATAAATTTTTAACGCATACGTGAAGTCAGTTCTGTTGTAGGGATCTGAAACTTGGCTTGTGACAGCTGGAATAAAAACGAAGTTGCAATCATTCATCAACCGCTGCTTACGAAACATAATGCAAATATGGTGGCCGAGAACGATCACAAACTAAGAGCTATGGAGAATAATTGGACAAGGAAGAAAATACGGGTGGATAGGCCACACATTACGCAAACCTTTCGATATTACACATGCAACGCTGACTTGGAATCCGCAAGATACCCGACGTAGAGGCAAACCAACGATGTCCTTGAGAAGAACAATTACTAATGAAACTTGCAAATGGTTTAATGAGTTGAGACAAATAGCAAAAAATAGAACTAGTTGGAAATCATTTGTTGTATCCTTAAGCTCCTAATGGAGTACGGAATAAATAAATAATTAAAGGCAATTCAGAAAACAGGTCTTACAGTTAAGAAATTAGGGGAAACTATTCATTACCGGACAGTATCTGAAAAATAGGTAAAATTATACTTGCCAAAATTCTGTACAACCCATTGTCGGAATAATCATGGACTTTGCCAACTCTGAAGTGAAACATTTTGAGGAAGTTTAACAAGCAAAAAATTATAAGACCTGCTATCCAGTGCATGAAAATAAAACAAAACATTCTTCGCATTATGAGCCTTTTTTTATCTGTTTCGGAAAATGGTCAAAAAATTACCTCAAACGGGTCAAGTCTCTGATCGAAATTGAACTTAAATACTAGAAATTAATCAAAATTTAAAATGCGCTTAAGTTATAATTTTGTATATGTTCACACTTGAATTTCAGTTAAAAATAAAATAGAATAAGCGTTCCCAAACGGGGATCCAACAATTTAAAATCTACTTCAGAAATATTCGCTATAAACTTCTATTGTGAACTATTTTAAAGTGATGGCAATACATACCTGATTACGTAAATTTCTACGAAAAAGTAACTAACCCCTTATTAAAGTACTTTACTTTGGACCATTTAATAAAATCAAATCGATCAAAAGTATTATCCAAGTGCTTTACATTAATTTTATTATATTCGCTTTAAACTGTCTCTCTTGTCTGTGCGCTTAATCATCCATCAGCCATTCACCATTTGACACTTGTTTGAGCCCTTGGGGGAAAGGGAGGGAAGTTTCCAGTTATAAAATGTTTAGTTTTCATTCAAGTATTCTTATCATAATTTTCATTCATTTGTAAATATGTATGTATATTCTTTCATGCTCTTGTCCTCTTTTTTTTTGGAGGGTTATCAAACACTGTCATCAGAAGGTTTAACCCAAGGTTTTATTAAAGGTGCTTATGAATGAATGAATGGTTGGTTGGCTGTTGTAGTGTGTGAATGGCAGACATAATGTTTAAATAACTGAAGGAATAAGTGTTTTATATATTTATTTTATTCACTTGTGACAACGGAATTGATTAATAATTTTACTTTTTTGTCACAAATGATTTTTATTTTTATTCATAAAATAAAAATTTTAATGCTTTGAAATATTAAATTTTTTTTTATGTTAACTATTTTGATTTAACAGCGGGGTTAGCTCGTTGCAATACTACAAACATATTTTCTCTCTTTTTAAAGTTAATAAAACTGTAACGGAAAAATAAATATAGTAGAAATAATTGATTAAATTGAAAAAAGCTGATGTGAGGAGAAAAAAAAAAATTACGATAAAATGAATATTGTTTTTATAAGATTTTTTTTCAACATTGAACAAGAATAAAGGTAGAAAACTATACATCCTAGAGTAAAGAACTAGTTTTGTGTCATTTTTCACCTGCGAAGTTGACAGCTGTCACTAGCTGACTTAAAAGTATAAACAACTAAAAATAAAATGGCACAGAAGCAGATTTTTGTTTTAAATAGAAAGTACTATTTTTTTTTTCTTTTGGGTTAAAAAAAGGGTTGGAAGAAAGAGTTAAGGGATTTTTTGTTTGTTTTGTTCAATGTCGTGATTTAAAAGTAGCATAAAGTGGGTTCAGATATTTAGAAAGGAAAATATAAAAATTCTCTTATCCTTCCGCTGCTTTCATAAACATTTTTCTAACAAATTTTATAATCGGTTGAACAGAGTGACTAAATTTTAAAATAAGTTAGTTCATTTTAAAGACGGTTTGGTCCCGTATACTTTACAAAATTGAAGATCACGTTATTATGACAGTCCCAGGTGTATGCAACTTGGTAGGAATCCGTTGAGTCAGAGCCGAAAGTGTGTGCCAAGTTTCGTAAGAATTTGTTGAGTAGAAGCGTGTGCAATATAAAATTATTATAAAAATGCGGTTTTATATGTATGTACGCTAACTTTGGTTAAAATTGATTGAGTAAAAGTGCTGCATACATACATATGTATTGAATGAATGTTAGGTTACGATCTTCGCGAGTCATGCTTTGGTCACATAGCCTTCGAGACTACCCTATTCTTGCCCGCTCATCGGAATATTTATTTTACTCAACACTGCTGTGGCCAGGAACCCAACATAGTTTGACACCATATTTGTCCATAAGCAAGTTGAGGGCTCTTTCTCAGTCACTAACTATTTTCGATTTGATATTGTGTCTCTTCAAAGCTTTTAGCGCTGCCTCACGGTCGACGTAGAAGGTTACCTCCTCACTTTCAGCCATATTTCTGCCCAGAAGCTCCGTGGTCCTGAGGTTCGCCAAGATAGCTTGGAAAATTCTGCATTCATTCGGCATTCTGAAAGAACTGCGAATGTCCGTTCTCAAGATATAGATACCAGCGCCCCGTGCTTTCCCCCCATTTTTGACACGCCTGTAAAGACAGAGACTCTCATATAGCTTGATGGATGATTCTGCTGCTAAACATGATAACTATCCACTCCACCAGAATGTTGTGAACCCTGAGTGTCTCCAGCGATTCCCTAATAGCCTCTATACTTATGTTGTTAAAGGCTCCTTCAATGTCTAAGAATGCAGCCAGTGTGTAATGCTTGTGCTGCAATATTCGCTCTATAGCACCAGCCACGTCATGAACCGGACTCTCAATAGACCTGGGGGGTTACTCTCTATTACGATGCGAGAGAAAAATGGTACGAAATCGCACGATTGGTACTCTCTAATGCGTTTGCGCATTTACCTTTCGCATCTTTTATTTTCCGTTTCGCAAGTCTGGTATCACCGTACTCTACAATGCGAAAGCTCCTGTCAAAATCGCTCGATAAGCGCAAAAATCTTGCGTTAGCTAAATACCAAACGCAAAGTGAGAAAAACATGTAAGTACGTTGAAAAACATTTTTATATATTGACTGTCGTATTCATAAAAAATATTTTTGTTTTATAAAAGGCTTATTAAACTAATTTTCTATGGAAATTTGATTAATAAACCTTTTTTAAAACCAAAATATTTATATTTAAATCGTAGTTTTTAGGGAAAAAGCCATAAAATTAAAAACAAAACAACGGTAGTTTGAAATTTGAATGGATTGCATGTGAGCAAATGGCAAATAATTTGTGGACAAAATTGACAGACGACCTAAATTCTAATGGACCTCCTGTAAGGGATATAGCTGGTTGTTTACAATGAAATGTGACACTTATAGTACTCATACTTATAGTACTTATAATATTACACATGTATGTATGTATTCATATTTGATTTAAAAAATCACACCAAGTGAAAATGCGTAAAAATAAAAAGCATTTCCAGCACAGTTTTGTATTTTCTCAATCGCTACGTAGAGCTCTTTTAAGCGACGGGACATTGACTGTTGCTATATTCGTAAGGTATGGTCCTGGCCAATTTGATGTTGGTATCCAGCTTGGCCAAGTAATTTTAAGGCAGCGGCTAGTTTTATAAACTTTTAGCTGGTGTTGAACAGCGTTTAGAACATACAGAAACGCAAATTTTGTACAAAGTTAAAATAAAGCAATATGTATTTAATAACATACCGCTACAGATTTTTTCTTACCTGCGGTCATTTAAGGAAAGTATACCGGAACTATCTCTTAAGCTTAAATTAAATTACATACCCATAATGCCATAGCCATAACCAAACCAAAATTCAATTGGTCTCTATGGTGAGAGTTATGGCGTTAAGGTTGTTTTCTATGGCTATGGATATGTAACATCTAATTGAACCTTTAAGACTCGTTTTGCAACTCGTTATACATGGACGTTTTCTTCATAAAACCATAATGCTAAAGAATCCATCACTTTATTTTCAACTAAAAGCTGTTACACTTCACTTTTTCTTAAACTTTGATTTTAACTGTCTTTTTTTTATACATATTTTGACATTTCAGTCTGCCAACCTTTGCCATATTTTCTTTTGCAATGTCCGTGGTGCCACTTTTTCAAACAATTTTGCGTAAGGTTTTGCGAAAGTAATAGAGAGTACCAAATTTGCATATCAACGCATTTAGCTCTCGCATCGTAATTGCTTTCGCATCGCAATAGAGAGTAACCCCCCTGCACTTTTGATAGGCATGCTGAACACCACTAATCACGCGGGTATCAATTGTATTTCTTAGATGCATATCAATCAGTCGTTAATGTTTGCAAAAGGAAACGACGAAAGACCGATTGCCTTGAAATTCTTGTGCTTTGAGTGGCTTGCTTTACTCCCCTTGGGTATAAAGATAACCCTAACATCTCTCTTCCAGCATTTCTGTATAAACCTCCTAAGCAAGCATATCTTAAAGGTATTCACCAAAGAAATAGTACGCACTCGGGGACATTCTGCTTGTTGCTTTTTCCAATGTCACTCTGATGTTCACTGCTCCACCTAATTGAGGTTCCGACAAGTAGTTAAAATACACCTCCGTCGTTGCCTTCTCGCCTCTCTTACTTCCCTACAGCCAGGAAAGTGTGTGTCAATCAGAACAGAAAGTGTCTCAGAGCTGAGGGCAAATTGCGGCATTCGATACGACTCTTAATTTAAAAATATTTCAATAGAGTTTATATGGAAATATTTTTAAATTACGAATCGTATCGAATGACGTAATTTGCCCCTGGATTCCATCCATGAGCCATTAATTCTTTGGATATTCCCTGGAGCCCTAGGGTCTTTTGACAATTTTGGCAGGAACCTTGATAACTCTTACGGAATCAATCTCATCACAGCATTTCGTCCGTGAGACCCTTTTCGACAATCTTCTTACGGAAGACCTCACATCTTTCAGATCATTAGTCCCCCATGTATGTAGGTGGTGGTGAAGAAATCTATAACTTCTTTCCTATGCATATTTCTGCACGTGGGTACATTACCCCTGTTGCAGATAAATATATTGCTAAAAATAATAAAGTGAAGCATCAACTCACTATTGGGCGCATTAGCGTCACAGCCGAGTACCAGTGGAACTCCTCTTACCTTTGGATACTCCGTCTGCTTCTGCACGCAAGGTCTCCGTTACTGAAGGAATTAAATAAAGTCAATCTATGGTCCTGCCTTGCTAAGATGCATGTTCTAACCTTGTCCTCTGTGACCGGGACATACAATGTGTAGCCTTAATACGTAAACCCAATTTTTTTATTAATCCAGGTTTCTTGGATAATAGCCACTTCTACGTGCAATCAGTTGAGGTGTATTGTTAGTTCGGCCGATGCTGCCTGACTATGGTGCAGGTTTATCTGCACCCGCAGCCTTCTTGGAATCGTCAGATTTAGGGAATCTAAATTTGACAATCCCCAGGCCGCAGTCTCTTAAAAGACTCCTGATCTACGACGAACCGAAGATCTTTACCCGTGTTCTCTCTACCATTCACTAAGGTCAAAGGCTTCCATTGGTTTGTCCTGTTAAGCGAGTTCTGAGCTGCCAGTATAATTTCCAAGGATCTGATGGGTGGTTTAAAAAATGCTGTCACTACAAGGTTCACCTCCGGGCGAAGGTTGCCACACTTGTCAACTACGGTTTTAAGGAAATCAAATGATTTGTTGCCGTAATTGACAAGTTTTGAATTCTAATTCCTGCTCCTTTTTTACTCCCGCTAGGCCGATCTCATCAATAAAACTACCTTCAACCAACACCCACAGCTCAGCATTTATCTTCCCATACGGATCGTTCCGATCTGTGAGAGCTGCGTGAAGGTCTCCTTCCAGCTCGTCGACTTCTTCACCTTCTTTGACGTAGAGTTTAGGTCATCCAGAGATCTCGCTCTCTTCGATGACTCCATTCGGGTCCTTAAGAGAGACGGCAGGTTTGACGCAATACTCCTTGCTACCTCGCGGTGCCTTGTCTGGCACGATTTTCGAGGACCTTTTCGCCTTGACAAACAAGGCCAGACAGTGCCTTCCTTAGCTGTTACCTTATATTTGGAGCTGGGTGTGCCTGCCGATACGGAACCAACGCTCTTGCGAGATATAATATGGACTGTGTCGACACTCACGGACCATTTTATTAGAGGAAGATGAATGGCCTACCATGCCCACCGAGTCACCTTGGTGACTAGCCTAGTATGTGATTATAATGCACTACAAATTAATAAATGTTTATAAAATTATGCTCTATATATCTGTTTTAATTTTTTTTTCATTCAGTTCTAGGACTTGACTACCTCCGATATGTCCTTTCTCCCGAAAACCAAATTTTTGTTGGAATTTACGATTAGAATTTACTAAAAATTAATAAATATTTATAAACTTGTGCGTTTTAGTTCTGTCGTAAATTTTGTTTCATTCGGTGCAAGGACATGACTACCTTCCATATATACTTTTTATCAAAAACAAAATTTTATCTGCATTTGTGATTAGAATGCCCTAAAAATTAGCAAATATTTCTGAAATTATACGTTCGGTGCAAGGACATTACTACCTCCCATATAACCTTTTTTTTCAAAAACAAAATTTTACCCATGTTTTATATAATTAATTTGTTATTTTAGCTTTACATAAATATTCTAAGCATTTTATTTTTAATTTTGCCTACAGGACATAGCACTGTGTGTCTGCTACATACAACATTTTTTAAAGTAAATTGTATATCCTGAAAGCTTAAAATGTTCTTTTAGTCTTATGAAAAAACTCAATTTCCTGTTTTTAAACAAAGGCTTAGAAAAATGTACACAAAATTTGCTATAACAGCAAAAACTTAAACACTCAAACATCCAGAAAAGTATTTAGAAAACTTAAGGGTCCCCTTGGTGAATATCAAACCAGACATAATGCCCTTAATTTGCTTGCAAATATTTTATATAGACTATTTATTTATTTATAAGATTTTTATAGACTGGCCAAAGAAAATATGTTGTCCTTCCTCTGCAAAAAACAAAACAAAAAACCAAATTGATGTGCTTTTGCTCTTTTACCACCTAAATATTTTGTTTACTGGAGCATATTTGAGACGGATGTAAAACCAAATTTTATAAACCGACATGAATATTTTATTTCCTTTAAGTAATACTGGTTGCCTCAGATAATTGCTTAAGTCCTTAGTTATAAGGATTTAAAGGAAGTCGTTCGAGTTCAGTGCAGTAAAAACTTCATTCCTTTAAAAGAAAATACTCGGAAAAGATACACTTCTTCTGACTTATGCAAATATGAACCATTTAAACCACTTGATTGATTGTATGATACTCTATACTTCAGCATGACTTACCCAGCAAAACTTTCATTAATGGAAAGAAGAAATATTTTGTATACTAATGCCAACACTATCAGGGCAATCATGAATAAAATTCCACGTGAAATTTCTCCCTTTTCCAATTAGAATTTTTTGTTTTCCCTATTATTTGCTATTAGTTGGAATTATTTCGTGGGAAAAATTTCACGCGGAATTTTATTCATGATTGCCCTGTATATGGGCATTTCCAACGAAATGTCAACTTTTTGTAGCGTGCGACAGCAAGCAAATGTGTTTGTTTTTTTTTTTTCAAAGAAAACTAAACTTTTTTTTTACTTCTTTATATATTTGTGTAGGCCGTCAGCAGCTCTACGTTAGGCAAAATTTAAAGAAAAATCGAGTCACGATCTTCAGAAATGCAAGGTTAATTGCTTAATGTCGCACGCGACAAATAAGTTGAATTTCTCGGAGAAATGCCCATATGTCTAAAATTTGCTAAAGCTTATCACCAGGGAAACCGCAAATATGCAGTTGTATGTTTTTTCTTGTGTAACATATTAATGCGGAGATAAGATATTGATCCGTTTCAGAAGTTTGATGAATTTTGGCATCGATTTGAAACTGCATATTTTTGCATATTTTACCCTTTAAAGCATGATTTGCATATTTCAGTTCTTCAAGCATATTTTTTATCCTTGCTTCAAAATTTTAGAGCATATTTGACGCTTTTAGGGCATATTTTGATACTTAATAGAATTTTTATTTAAATATGCTTACAAGCCATATCGAGCCATAACCGCCAAAAAAAAGTTTAAGCGAGATATTTTTTTTGAACTTCGTTTTTTAATGAAAATCGATTGCCCACGATCGTGAATAGTCGATTTTCGTAAAAAATAAGTGGAACTCGAAAATTATGACGCTTAAGATTTTTTTTTGGCGGTTATGGCACAATATGTTTAAAAATTTTAATTTGTATTTTTCCGTCTAAATCTCATTTTCTATGTTCTATGCATATAGTGCATAGTATTATGTACAATTATGAAGTTTAGGCATTCATAAAAAAAAAATATGCTGAAGTGATTTCTGAGCAGAAAAGATATGGCGGTGCGGCGGCTTGTATGAATTTCTTCTCAAAAATTAAAAAAGCGTCGGTCTGATCAGCTTAAGCTTTTCAGTTTCTTAAAAAAACATAAGGCCCTATTATAAGTTGCATTCGATTTTCGATCTTCGCTGGGTATCGAACATCGAAAATCGAATGTTAAATTCATAAGAAATTTTATTTAAAAATCTAAATGTTAAACAAGTTTTATTTTTAAGTACACAATCAAGAATTATAATCTATTTTTTGTCGATTTTATTCACAATAACGACATTCTTTGTCGAATGCTCGTCATAATATCTAATGACAATTCGTTCGATCATTACTTTCGACTACAGTCGAAGATCGAAAGTTGCTCATAATAGGGGCCATATTTTTATTTCCAAAAACAATAAATTTATATTACTTTTAAGAGCATATTATTTGAGTTTTAGCTGCATATTTTCAAGTTTTTAGTGCATATTGAATGCGAATAAAACACTTTTTTTGGAGCATGTTTCTGGTTTCCCTGCTTATATCACATATTTCTTGGAACTGATATCCTATTCAATGAGAAACTGTTGCAAAATATTTCATAGAAAATGTCTAATATGTTTTATTTTACAAAGCTTTCCTTTTTTCGCTGGGCTTTTATTATCATTCAAATACATTTACATTTTAAATGAAAATCACAAGAAATTCATGTGTACATTTCTGTATGTATGTACATTTTCTTTTGGAGTAGAATTTTGGTTAAACGGGAGAAGATGTTGGTATATTTGCTGAAAATATAGCCAAAAAGAACTTAATAAATTAATGAAAGTGTTCAAAATACATATCAGCAGACTGCAGAATACTGCTACTGATGTAAAAAAAAATTAATGTGAATATTGCTAAATGAATTTTAAAGATCACGAAGAGCTAATCTACCTTCTGCATAAAAAGTAAAACTTACGAAAAATTTTAAGATGTCAAATAGAGACTTCCTAAATGCATGTTGCTTCGCAGTAATACATGGCAATTTGTTCGTAAATGAAAGCGTAAACCAAAATAACAAATATGTACAGATACATTGCAAACATACGTTTAGGAAGCTAGGGAAGTCCTAAAAAAACCAAACAGACCGCGTGAGCCAAACTGCTTTCTGCACAAAATGTCAAGTTTTTATGCAACTAGGCCGCTAGAGTAGATCCTCTATAAAGGAATAGTAAACTAAATATTTATATGCACATTGGGCCACGATTTGCAAACATAAGAAAAGAAATTTGGAAAATAAAAGATTTTAATCAAAACCAAATTTGTTTTAGCAATAAAACCAATTTTTTAATTCCCCTTATTGTGAATGGCGTTGTCGACGTCACATCAAGATGACAGTAAAAATTGTCACTTGTCTACTCTTTGTCGACAACAATTGACTACTATTACCATGCTACATTAATTTACAAGGCCTTAGAGATTAGTAAGAGATTGTCAATAAGAACCAATTGTTGCCGATGAAGACTAGTGAAGTCACACCATTCACAATAACGGGGATTATGAAAAATTTTGCACTGTGGGTCAAGCTTTTTATAAAAGTATAAACTTGTTAAAAGAAACGATGGCGAGCAAAATAATTAAGTTTTAGGAATTAATTGATGGAGAAAATCTCGTACATAAAAAACAATTGAAAATTTTACACTGTGGGCAAAATAATGCAAAAGTAGGAACATGTGTTAAAGATATCGATTATCATAAAAATTAGATACATAAGTTAATTTTGGCAAAGAAATACAATTTTATATAAAATCATTTCAATGTACATATCACTCATTTACATGAAGAATGTAGAACTAAAAAAAAAAAACTCGTTACAGTTTAGTTTTCAATTTACACATAATTTAATGGAAAAAGAAAATTGTATTTTTCCCTCAAGCTGAAAGTCTATTATGTACCATCGTAAGTAATCGATTTTTGTAAAAAAAAACAAAGTTAAATAATATGTCGCTTAAGCTTTATTTGGCGGTTATGGCGCTATATTAAAAGAAATCATTGCATTATGGGCTTATTTCTGCAAAAATTCGGAAATTAAAAAAATATTATAATGAAAAATAGAAATAAATATTGATGGAGGCGAATTTCGTGTTGAATAAAATATTAAACAATGGATTAAGTTTTTATTTCTCAAAAGTAAGTTATTTTTTCTCAAAAGTGTTTTTCTGGAAATTTTTTACAAATGTGTACTACATATATCGTCCCTACCATTTCAAACTATCCAATATGCAAAATTCGTTTTTTATATTCGTTACCTTGGTACCCTAGTTAACACGATATGCCTCGTTTCAAAATGCTGAAATTCTCATGGATGATAGATAACTCAATAAGAAATGTTTTAAGCCCTGGCACTTAGGAATACGCTGACTTTAAATTCCCAACTGACGGGTCTTCGCGCTTTTCTGAAAATTACAAATTTGCATATTGGGTAGTTTGACATGGTAGGGACAATATCACAAAATTATTTTTTATAATACTACTCCATTTTTAAAACTACATAACAAAATTATGAGGGGAATTATGAATAAAACTAGACGAGAAATTTTTCTTGGTTAACAATTTCAAACAATAGCAAGTAATAGGGAAAACAAAATTTTAGTTTGAAAAGGGAGAAATTTCTCGCGCAATTTTTTTCATAATTGCCCTGTATACATTTCTTAAAAGTACTTATTTCTTATTTTGGAGAAAACGTATTTTTTGGAGAAAAAATTATTTTTAAGAAAAAAGTACTTTTAAAGCATTGATCATCAAAAGGCCGCCCGTGGGCACTTTGTTATGCTCTTTTTTACACGTGCATTCGTACATGCAATTTGCTCTCTTTTACATTACATATGGGCATTTCCATATCAGCGTACGTGACATTTGGGAAATAAGGGCATAGCGTACGTGACATAAAACGGAACTGATATCAAGGTGCATGTAAAAGAATACGAAAATCTGCGAATTGTGAAGTGTTTTTTCTTGTTTTAAATTTCTTACCCGAAGAAACAGGGAGTTATATTTAACTAACTCCGGCTCGAAGGACCAAAATGTTTCCTCGAAATATTTCTCGAAAATATTTTAAAATAAAAAAAGGGGTTTTAATAAAATATTCAATTTTAAATAAATGGGGTTTTTATTTTCACGTACCGTACGTATCCTTCGGGTTGACAATATGTAAGTAAGTGCATGAAAAAAAAACATATATACAAAAACACAATAACTTAACGAAAAGAGAAAACAAAAACATAGAAAGGTCCAATGAACAATAATTAAACAAGGGACCTTTACACTAATGAACAATAAGGGACTTTTACACTATGCGCGTAAACATCCCGCCCCCCTTGCTATACTGCAACAAAGAGGACTAAGGATAACGCGGGCCTATCATAGGGAGTTTTATAATATAAAATACAATGTTCTTCAAAAAATAATTCATCAGTGATATATACATTTATATGAATTCTGGAAAAAATGTAAAAAAAATATGATAAACTATATACAAAATATAATAATATAATAATAAAAAATAATGCAAAATATATAAAAAATTTAAAGAATTTGCCCGGACATCACGTTGATGACAATAGTCGCCGGCTGATTCGCTCCAGTGAATTGGTGCTGTTGTCGTTGGGTTGAAGGGGGTTGAGGTTGTAGTAGTTGTGGTTGTTGATGGTGTGCGCATTGATGGCATGGCTTGGCAGTCTTTGTTTTTCTACTCCTCTTTCTACCTTTTTTTGGGGGGTTTGTCACAGCCTTCTGGACATATGTAAAGGCCGTGGATTTATGCCGATGGAGGAGGGTATGGTGCTCATTCATCCCGCATGTGTGAATGAGCCAGGCAGTTAAAACAATATCGAAACTTCGTCACCGTTTCCCATCGTTCTTTAACCGACATCTTGCGAAATTTCATCCATTTTCGTAATGCATGATCACTTTTGCACAAGCGGCAGTCTCGCAATTTTTCAGCTCGTGGGGTTTTTTCTCGTGGGGTTTTTGCCTCAGAAGAAGTAGAGGTCGAAGGGCCCTCAATGGGTTTGCGGTGGACTTCAAGGCGACGGGATGCACTAGACATTGTTCTAAAAAAAAAACGCATGAAATAGATAAAAAAAGAGAAAAAAGGAATTAGTGAGTTTCTGACTTGGGTAGGAGAACAAGCTTCACAATAGGCCGGGTGAAGACGCCTGAAGCTGTTCTCACGTCCGCTGTACGGACTTTAGAGT
This sequence comes from Tachina lurida, assembly GCA_944452675.1. Taxonomy (NCBI): domain Eukaryota; kingdom Metazoa; phylum Arthropoda; class Insecta; order Diptera; family Tachinidae; genus Tachina; species Tachina lurida. The sequence continues at coordinate 18,579,417 of OX101754.1, read as the reverse complement.
CATGTCCCACGTAAGTCTTTTCTATTCGTCCGAGTCGCCATTCGTTAGAGGGTAAATTATCCTGACGGACAACTACCAAGTCGCCTACTTCAAAGTCTTTCTGGGGGTATTTCCATTTAACTCGACGATGAAGTTCTTTGAGGTACTCTTCTTTCCACCGCTGGGCAAAATGGTGGTGAAGAATTTTAAGCTTTTGCCACCTATTGGCAACACGCAAAGAGAGATCAGAATGATCGGGTTCAGGGGGTGACAGAATAGGCGCAGCAATCAGGAAATGACCTGGCGTTAGGGGAACTAAGTCAGAGGGATCATCAGTCATGGCAGTTAACGGTCTTGAATTCAGGCAAGCTTCTATACGGGTCAACATAGTTGTAAATTCCTCAAAGGTAAACTTCTGAACTCCAGAAATTTTACGTAAATGAGTTTTGACTCTCTTTACGCCGGCTTCCCATAACCCGCCCATATGAGGAGCACCGGGGGGGATGAAATGTCATTCAACAGGCTGAAAGCTGTTCCGCACAAGTACCTTTCGCTTAATTTCACATAAAAACTGTTTTCGGTCAACCTCGAGTAAATTAGCAGCACCGACAAATTCAGTTCCGTTGTCAGAATATAAATGAGAAGGGCATCCACGACGTGAGAAAAAACGGGCAAAGGCTGCAAGGAATGTTTCCGTCGACATATCACCAGTTGCCTCCAAATGAATAGCTTTTGTAGCGAAGCAAACAAAAACTAAAACATAGCCTTTTGTAATTCGGCAACCCCTACCAATGTAGGATTTTATGTCGAACGGGCCTGCGAAGTCTAAGCCGGTATGGGTGAACGGTCTCGACATAGAGCATCGTTCAGGGGGTAAGGCAGCCATAATTTGCTGACCGGACTTCTTTCGGTAAATCGTGCATTCCTTACAATTATGAATTACTGTACGGATCAGATTTTTTAACTTACGGACTCAGAATTCATTTCTAATTAAACGGAGCATTAATGAATGGCCGCCATGAGCAGAGCACTTGTGCACATGTTCAACAAATAAGCGAGTAAAGCGGGCAGAATATGGTAAAATTTTAGGATATCGCTCATCATATGTTAAGCCATGTGATCTAGCCAATCGACCATTAATTCTAACAAAGCCATTTGAATCGATAAAGGGGTTTAACGTTAGTAAATTGCTCTTTGTAGACAATGGTATACCCTTTGAAAGTGGGCTATATTCGGGTATAAAATTTTGCTGACACATTAAAATCAAGCGATTTCGAGTGAATTTTACTTCAGACTGGGTTAAATCTAGAGTGTCATATAAGCAATTTCGGGTCTTCAAATACGTTAAGCACCTGAACATATACGAATTAATTCGCATTGCGCGGGGTAAATCTGAAAAACGTTCCAGTATGTCGTACGGGGTTTCAAGCTGAACGGAAAACGACTGAACTTCAAGGTGTTGGTGTTCAATAGGGGTATATTGTGGCCAGCACTCTCGCGGTTGTCTTAACCATGCAGGGCCATGCCACCAAAGAGAATTATCAATTAGATCTCGTGCAAGTTCCACGACTTGCCAAATCGGCGGGGTTGTCCTTGGAATCTACATGTGACCAATTCTCATTACCAACTTTATTCACGATCAACGCTACTCTATTTTTAACAAAGGTCGGCCAATGGCACAGGGGTTTTTTAAGCCAGGATAAAACAATAGAATCAGTCCATAGATAAACCTTACTCCTGTCTAGATTTAATTGGGTACATAATGATGCCATCAAAGCCGCTCCGCATAGCTCTAAACGTGGTAATGTTTCAGCTTTTACGGGAGCTACCTTCGTTTTTGACGCGAGTAAATGCGTCGTAATTGCATGGGGTGATATATTTCGAATATAAAGAGCAGCGCCGTATGCCTTTCCAGAGGCGTCGCAAAACGCATGAAGTTCAAATTCATTTTCTGGTAGAAAATTAACCCATCTTGGAATATTAATTTTCTCAACATTACTGTAGTCGTTTAAAAATGCGCGCCATTGAGATAGGGTTAGGGGGTGCAAACTTTCATCCCAGTCTGTCTTGTCTTTCCAAATTTGTTGCATTATTATTTTGGCTACAACAATTTTTGGTGAGAACCAACCTGCAGGGTCAAATAATTTCGCTATTTCAGATAAGACAGACCGTTTCGTGACAATGTCCTGGCGTGGCTGCGATGTGAGTTTGAAATAGAAGCTGTCTTTATTAGCATCCCATCGCAAGCCTAGGGTTTTTGTAGTACTGGCATCCGAAAATTTTAAAAAGTCTGCATCAAGCAGATTCTCCCGGGGTAAGTCTTCTAAGAGTCGTAAATGATTGGCTGTCCACTTTCGTAAAACAAAACCAGCCAGACGGTCGACTTGAGTATAAAATTTACATGGAAAGCACTAATTTTTTTGAGTGACTCATACAAATTTTCTAGACGAGTCGTCTGCCTGACTTGTAGAAACTGCACATAAGTTTTTTTTTTAATGAGGAATAATTTGTTATTGAACTTAAGTGTATACAAGTTTTGATGCTCAAATATTTTAATATTGATGTAGCTACCTTACAAAAATAAAGTTGAGTTAAGATGTTATGGCTTATGTATTATTTTCCAAGAAGACTTTTTAAGTTAAAATATAAATGGGTATAGTTTAAATGATAGATCTTGAAGAAGAGAATAAGAATATGTAATAAAATGAAAAAGCACTTATGTCAACTTAAGCCATTATTATATATTGCAACAGAAATTTATGCATACAAAAACTTAAAAACAAAAATATGTATTCAGTGAAAATAGCAATAAAACAATAAAGAGTCAACTTCATTTCTTACTACATACTGTTTACTTGGGCGCTGAGTTTTCGCCGCCATCTTATACAGGCATGTTCTGGAAATCACAAGTTTTCAAATCACTTGTGATTTTAAAATCACAATTGTAATGTGATGGTGTTCTGAATATCACAAAAGTTTTAAATTTTCTGTGTGATTTTACCCTTTAAAAATAGAAGAAAACAGCTGACGTTTTGTTTTGTAAATGCAATATCACAAATGTAAATCACAAAGCAAATAACAACATTTTTGCAAAATTAAGAGTTTTAAATTTTTTTCATAATTTCATAAATTCTTTCGTAGAAAATTGCTCATTTTACTATAAAAATCAATAAAGAAGATATTAAGTTATTCATTTAATAAATCTATTGAGAATTTCAAAATAAACTGATTAAAAAAATTACCAAGTGATTTCAAATCGGCAGGCATTTAGGTGACCGGTTTAAAATCACAAAAATTCAAAAAGTTATGTGTGCAGAACACATTTCTTGTATTTTCAATTCACTTTCACAAAAAGTGATTTTCAGAACATGCCTGATAATTATCAAGTTAACGCTGATACATTTAATAACAATTTTAATACTTACAATAGCGTACGTGACGAACATTAAATGCTTATAAAATTTTTATTACACTAAATTGAGAAAAAATTTCGAACAATATTTATTTGCGACAATTATCCTGCTTTGAACTTTTATTTTGAAACAGTTGCGACCGGTCAAATTCAAATGATATAGACAAATACGGTTTTTGCACCGCGTACGTGACATTAGAATAGCATCCAAAGCAAACCAAAAAAATACCGCTTATCGAACTCTAAATTTTCTCTTTCCTCATGGATCTTGTTCATTGTTGTTGTAACATTAATTTTAAAGTATAATTGTAATGCTACAAATACCTGAATCGAGTCGCTAGTTAAGAAAAAATAGGTGATTGCAATTTCTTAACATTAATCAAAGAGATGGTCAGTTTAAACTGCTATTTTTGCTCTTTGACATATTTTAAAAAAATTTTCAAGGTTTTTTAATTTTTCAGTCGTGGTTGTCATTTTCATGGAAATGCCCATATGTATGTGTTTGCTTATCATTGTTTTAAAGCATTGATCCGCAAAATAAAATATGTTTGTATTGGTGAGAAAAATGAGAGTAAAATAAAGTTACACTTGAAGAAATAATTTTTGTAAATAAGCAAGTTAATAAAAACTTAAGTAAAAAGTAAAAAATAATAAATAATAATAAATTCAACAATGTAGTCTATAAATTCCAAATTAGTAAATTTATTCGCAGCGCTGTGAAAGCTATTAAAATGCCTTTTTAAACTATCTTCCCTTTTATTTTGAAGTGTTTCATAGCATAAAATGCATTGCATATTGCCAAAAGAATTTTTTCACAAAATATTTCTTAGGTTCCATAATTATTTTTTTTTTGCTGTACAAATTTATTAAATTTTAACTTTAATTTCGTTCCGTGTGCTCAAAAAAACTAAGCAAAAAACCAGAAAAAATGCATACATGTGTGCACAACTTCATTCGCCGCTTTCTTAGTCCTAATTTACACTAGCAAGTTCTATTCTAAGCTGATTAGTTTGTCGGAGAGAGTGACGAGGGGAACATACATTTTTCTTTCCCCTCGTCTCTCTCTCCTAAAAAACTAATCAGCTTGGTAATAAGACTTGCTGAGTGTAAATTAGGACTTAGTGTGTCCACAATTGTGGTATGGCTTGCGGGTTACTATTTTAAAAGAAATTATAGAAAAAGAAGTGCTTTTAGGAAAAAGTAGTTTTTGTTATACATATAATGGGTGTTTTTTATTGAGGTATAGAACTTTAAGTTGGCATCACTTTTTTAACTGGCGGCCATTTTGTCAGCTGTCAAGTGATTAATATTTAGTTTGGTTTGCCATTTCATCATGAACAGGTTGACAAAAGAACAACGCTTGCAAATCGTGCAAATTTATTTCGAAAATAATGGTTCAGTTCGCGAAGTTTACCGCAAGCTCCGTCCATTTTATGGTCGACATAATCGTCCATCAGAGCAATTAATTCGGTTAACCATGGATCGTTTTCGCACTACGTTTACTCTATGTGATAATACGCATCCGCAGAGACGTCGAACAGTGCGCACCGAAGAAACAATTGCCGCTGTAGAGCAAAGTGTTGAAGAGGACCCGAATGAATCGATTCGATAACCGACTATTTTGTTCCCGAATTGGATGGCATGAATGTGGATGAGTTGTGGTTCCAACAAGACGGCGCTACATGCCACACAGCGCACGTCACAATCGATTTATTGAAGGAAACATTCGATGAGCGCATAATTTCGCGGAATGGACCTGTCAATTGGCCACCAAGATCGTGTGATTTGACACCATTGGATTATTTTCTTTGGGGATATGTGAAGTCGCTCGTCTACGCCAACAAACCAGAAACGTTAGGGGACTTGGAAGCCAACATTCGTGGCGTTATTGCCAACATACGGCCCCATATGCTCGAAAAAGTGGTTGAAAATTGGACCTGTAGAATTGGCTTTATTCGAGCCAGCCGCGGCGGCCACATGCCCGAAATCATATTTAAACATTAATGGCATAAAATTATCCTTCCAATTAAGCCAAATTGATGGACATTAAAACGATTTTCTTGTGTTTTATTTCAATTCGAAGTTCTATACCTCTAAAAAAACACCCGTTACATATATAAAAAATAGGTTTGTAAAAAAATTACTTTTGAGTATTGAATAAAGTTTTTTTTTCTGGCAAAATAATTTTTATAAAAAACTTTTATTTAAGTACAATTTTACAATAGTACTTTTCAAAATGATTATGCGTTATAATATATACTTTTTCTCTAAAGTATTTTTGCACAAATCTACCTTTCCTTGTATACTAATTTTTCTTAAAAATATTTTTTTTTCATAAAAAAATTTTCATGGTAGTTCATGGTACTCTTGACAAGCTTATTTTTTAAGGTCCTGTTTGTCTTTAACAGGTTACCCATCATATTTTGAACTTATAAGTTTATGGAATAGGTACAGCGTGCGGCAAGAGTTTAAACCAACCACCTTAAGCATCATGACCTGACAGATTCCTTAAACATCTATTAATTTTTCAGGCATAACAAATTTTCACTTTGACTTTGGCATAGTTAAAATCCAAAAACAGTAATATCTGGCAAAACTGCCAGGTCATGTGAAATTAAAAGGACCTTTGAAAAGCAGAAAGAAATAAATTTTATTTTAATTTTGACTTTTTCTTATTAAGAAGCTAAAAGTTGCCACTGTTATTAGTCAAGTCAAACTCTTATTTAAAACTTTTAGTTTGTCATTTTCTAAGTTTATTTTCTCTTGTTTATATTCTTAACACAAAGCCCTAAACAAAAATATGTGTAGCAAAACTTGTAAATTTTCTAATTTGCTTAGCAAGAATGTTGTTAAATTACAAATATTTATTGGGGCAAAAAGTATAGAAAAGTAGCATAATACTAGTACAAATATAGAGCAATTCTTAAAAGGATATGGAACAAAGACTGATTACACATTTTTCGTCCTTTGCAAGGCAAGCTCGGTGATGTGAAAGAAGTTTTTGCTCAGAAAAAAAAAACAGAAAAGAAAAAAGAAAAATGGTCTTGTGGCTGATAAAGGTTGCTTTTATTTAGATTTTTGTTATAAAAATATACAATAAAGTAGAGATATTGATGTTGGTTGGGTTTATTTTTTTCACAACAAACTAGAGCAGAAACACTTTTGCAGTAGAATGTATTAAATGTACAATATGTATGTAAGTGGGTATGAATGATGTAGGTTGGTCTAGTTTGTCTATTATCTTTTGCCATATGTACATATGTACGTATTTATATCTGCTTGCTATTTTACTAATGCTCCACCTTTCTTCTTTCTCATTTATCTACTGTCCAAGATTTACTGCTTTTGCTGTTAATAGCATAGTTGGAGATTTATTTTTATCGGTTTAAAGTAAAAATGATTTCGGTTACAGCATTTAAAATATATACAGTCTGTCAAGAATGACTGCACATTGCAAATATTCCCAATAAAAAGAGAGCTTCCAAGGAAGTCAATAAGATCCCAAACATGTGATCCGGAAGTAGTGCAAATTCGGATAATTTCTAATGATTTTTCACATAGGGTTGTCATTGGAAGTTCTCTTTTTTTGATACCCATTCAAGTAATCTCGTTAATTAGTCGTGTTCTATATCTCAAACTAAAAAATGGGATCGAATCAGCTCGTTATCGAAAGCGACGATTAGACTCCTGATATTTTGTATATTTTTTTAACAAGTTCAATGGACCTAATTTTTCATTACTTTTACAGAGTTAAAATTTTTTTTGTATCGTATCGTATTTCCAATGGCCTGTTTCACGATATCGAAAGAAAACTTTCGACTGCAAATTGATATTCATAACAAAAACAAATATTTAAATTTTATTGTTGTTTTCAATATAAATTTTCAGTCGAAAGTTTTCTTTCGATATTGTGAAAAGGCCATAAATTTTTTAGCATAAAGGTATGGCAATAGTTAAACGTTTTTCGGGATAAAAAATTTTAATTAAAATTCTTTGAGAATTAAATTTATACAAATTAATCTAACAAAAAAGAAAAAATATTGGCCTCAATGCAACTCCATATTTGAAAAACATAAAATTCAATCGTATAATTTGTAAAAGTTAAAAAAAAACAATACTATATAATTAAACGATTCGGCAACGCATACGACGTTAAATTCGAGTCACATATCGAGCCGTAACCGCCAAAAGAGTTACCGACACATTTTTTGAACTTTATTTTTTGATGAAAGTCGTTTAAATACGATCGCAAATAATCGATTTTGGTAAAAAAAATTAACTTAGAAAATTATGTCGCTTAAGCTATTTTTTGGCGGTTATGGCACGATATAATCCGTCATATGTTAAACGTCAATTTTTCAACTGACAGCTAAGTTGAAATACAAGGTTTCTTAAAAATTAGATAAAAGGGTTTCTTATAAGCTTTGTCGCGTTCAATAGGTTTCCGTCAACGCAAAGTACAAAAGTTAGGAAACTTTTAACGTATATTGAATAGTTTAAATGATCAAACAGAATTGCGGCATAAACACATTTTCCATACAAATTGACACAAAAAAGTACATCCAGAAAGCAGTCGAGAGACAGAATCTATTTTATTTTGACAGCTCTCACATATAAATTAATATTCTTTCAACAATGCATTCTTTCAACAGACATTTTGTGAACAAAACTACAAAGAAATATAAGCACAAAAGAAAATGAAAATTAGAGAGCATTTTAAGTTACTGCCGTAGTCATGGTGTAATTATATAGGTGACTGCGTAAGGATTTGTTATACATAAATACGGCAACCATAGCTGTGTAAAGAACCGGAGAATGTCAAAAGCACAAAAATAATTGTACCAAAACCAAAACAAAATCGAAGTTTTTGACATTCTTCAGCTACAAAGCACATAGAGCAAAAAAATTATTATGGGATTTGTTAATTTGACAGCGATTTTTCCTGAAGTTGCGGACTTATTCTGTTTAATCATTAACAGTTTTTAGTTGAAGCACAGCTGCGAATAACGTAAAAGAAAATTTTTCAAAACAAATGTATTGCCAACAGTGTTGTTTAGCGTTTGTTTTAGAATATTTCGCTGTAGTAAAGCCTTTGAAAAATTTCTCGTGTCTTGAAAGTTCTTATAAATGGTCTTGTGCAGGACTTTAATAAATAAAATGGAGATCAAACCTATTGAAGGTGTTCAAATGCTTCATTCAGCAAAGTACTCCCTGTCTCAGCCTTAAGCTTAAATTAGACGTGACATAGCCATAACGCCATAGCCATAACCAAACCAAAATTCAATTGGTTTCTATGGTGAGAGTTATGGCGTTATGGCAAGTCACGTATAATCAAATCAGTGTTGCCCATTTGTTTGGTTCGAACTGCTGTTTTCTATGGCTATGGTTATGTCACGTCTGATTGTGCCTTTATCCGTCGTTTCTTTAATGTCAGTAGAAAGAGTCTACACGACGTATGACGGATTCTATGTGGCCCGGCCTTTAATGTGAGCTTGTGAATTGAACAATTGCAAATAATTAGAATAAAATAAATTGTTTTATAATAAAAATATTTCGTTATAAAACGTTTATTTTTCATGAATGTGGAAACTCATTATTGACAAACTGTATTTATTTAGTTTGAAGTATGTTCTGTGACCCTTCTATATGAGCTTTTTCTATTCTATGTCTTTTAGTTGTCTACGTACATAGTTATATGTATGTATACTTCTTTATTCCTTAGAATTCCTGTACAAAGTTATTTCTTTACATTTCGGGATACAGTGGTTAAGAGGTCGGAGTGGTGTGAGACCGCATAGTTTCATGTTATATAAAGTAAGAGAAATTGGCCACATATTAATGAAATTGTGGATATAAATAACTCTTGTAAGAAAATAATATTTTCAAAACGAGCTATTAGAATTAGAAAAGCCACATTTGTTGCTACCCTACCTCCTAACCACTGTTTATATACATACATACTTATGTATGTATGTATATATTTTCTAGAAATCAATAAACACAATGTCTACAAGCTGCTAATATGATGCACCTTCTCTGCAAACAAGGCCATAAAATTGTTAAATCACAAAAAAAAATATACAATATAGTACATCAAACAATGAATTCTCTATTGTGCGCTTGACATGATCCAGTTTAAACGATAAATAATTGCTAAGATCAACAATTCAAGTATTTTTTTCTTCTTTTCTCCTTTTTTTACTACGTGTATTGACCTAAAGGAAATTGTGTTGTAAATTTAAAACATGCATACTCAAACACTCAGGTATACACACATAAAAATGTGCATACAGTTAGGGACAAATATAATTTTCCAAAATAGAGATGATTAAACAAATATTACACGTTTGTATTTATTTTTAACCCCCAACCAAAAAAGGGCTGTTATAAGTTTGTAGTGTGTGTCTGTGTATCTGTGTGTCTGTCCGTGTCCACGTACAGCCCAAACGGCTGACCCCGATTTTTATTTAATTTTCTCTGTTTGAAAGGTCGAGATGGTTCTTAACCATGTTTGAAGAAAATCGGTTCAGCCGCTTAGAAGATGTCACATCTTTTCTAGATATATCGGGGGTTTTTAAAATTTTTAATTTTTGTATATAATGTGTTGTATGCCCTAATTCTGTTCGGCGATTGTATCGTCTTGTCTATGGACGAACAAAAGCCGCAGTTGTGATTCTTTAAAACAATTATTATATATTGTCTATGCTAGAAGGTTCTTGTATTTGCTTTATGATTTTGTTCCAAACATTATATCCAACACATACATATGTTTTCATATATTTTTCAAACTATTGTATATTACGTTAATTTAATTTTTATGTTTTAAAAACATGGCAATAATATTTTTATTTTTCATTATCAAAGACAACAACCAGTTTTGAAGAAAATACTTTAGATAATTAAAAAACAAGAACTAAAATCTATTTTCAAACAAAAACGTCCTAAATCTTCTTATGCCCTCATTCAGTAAGAATATTTAGGACGTTTTTGTTTGAAAGTACTTTTGAGTTCTTGTTTTTGAATTCTCTAAATTATTTTCTTCAAAAATGGTTGTTGTCTTTAATAATGAAAAATAAAAATTTTATAACCATGCTTTTAAAACATAAAAATTAAATTAAAGTATTATACAGTAGTTTGAAAAATATAGAAAAAAAAATATGTGCTAGATATAATATTTGGAACAAAATCATAAAGCAAATACAAGAACCTTCTGGCATAGACAATTTATATTAATTGTTTTAAAGAATCACAACACGATAAATAATATTTGTTTTAAAGAATCACTACTGCGTCCATAGACAAGACAATACAATCGTCGAAGAGAGTTAGGGTATTACTGAATTATTTTCAATTCTTTTATAACTGAAAGTTTTGTTTTTTTTTAATGCTAATATTTATTCATTGTATCTTCAAAAATTAACTAACAATAAGTACACAGAGAAAAAACTGCCTCATAGAATCAAGAAAATTTTCTCTATGAAATGGTTTTAGGCTAAGGGGTATATCAGCAGAAAGAAGCGAAGATCTTCTCATAGAGATTCCTTATTGTTTTTATGTGGTAAATCTTATTAATTTTATCAATAAAAATACCACGTAAACTCAAGAAATCTTATTATTCACAACTTTTTTTACTTAATTTCCGTTATTTTTGGCACCAAAAAAAACAATCCATAGAGAAAAACTACTTTATTCTATTAGTTTTTCTTATAAATTGTATATCTTATTGATTTTATTAGGTTGCCTTCTTGATTTTTTTTAAAAAGGGTTTCTTCTTGATTTTATTAGGTTACCTTATTGATTTTTTCAATAAGGTTTTTTTCTTAATTTTAGTAGGTTCCTATATGATTATGTGTAAAGCATCTTATTGATTTTTTTAATAAGGAAATCTTGATTTTATGAGGTGTCTTGTTATTTCATATCCATAAATAGACATATAGACAATTTTTTCATGATCATTTTCGTTTTTGTATAAGAATGTTTGCACAATAATTTCAATGGTTATTCAGGCTGCTTGTTAGCATATTGGTTAGAGTGCTTGTCTATCAGGTAGAAGTTTGCTGGTTCAATACTTGGTCAGTAAGTTCGTTAAGAATATAACATGTGTATGTATGTATGTATAAATAAATAACATCTACAATATACTACATACATACATATGTATATGGTATAGAATTTAAATGAAAATACATACATAGTACAGAGAATAAAGACGCAATTTTTTTTATGAAGTCGCCTAATAAAAACAAAAAGAAAGCCTCACTGAAAAAATTAATAAGATAACCTAATAAAAACTAGAAGATTTCTTCTTGATTTTTTCAGAAAGGTTTTCCCTATAAAATTAATAAGATTTCCTTATTGAAAAAAAAAACCATAGATATTTCTTATTAATTTTGTTTTATTTAATGAGGTATTTAGTAGGCACTATTTTCTCTGTGTATTCAAATCTTAAATCTAAATATAATTATTAGGCCCGACCAGTGTCGGACATAAACTTAGTGATGGTAATTAATTATACATAAAAGTCGTTCTAAGCAGAAAAATATTTTCAAGCACTTTCATCTGGAGTGTTGGGTATTAGAGCCCTTGTCTCTTCTTTTTTAAGCGGATGTGTCCAGTAAAGATCAAAATATTATGAGCAAGAAGATTAGGATGTGACTCGAGTTTTGTTAAATATTTGCCTGCGTATTTTGCAATTTCTTCAGTTACTTGTGGCATATTTAAATCACAATGTAAATTTTAGTTTTTTATGTACCATGCAGCCGATGTTATTAAGCGTAAAATTTTGTTTTGCCGTCCTTGGATTCTCTCTACATTTGAAGCTGAAGCAGTGCCCCATAGCTGAATCCCGTAGCACCACATAGTTTTTAAAAGCGACTTGTATATCAAAAGTGTACAATCTAAACTGAGGGTTGAATTTCTACCTTTATTTGCCATAGGCTTAACCATAGTTCCAGCTGGGTAATATGTTCATGAAGATATCGGGATGCCTCGTGAGGATTTTAGTGCATACTAAGGCAGGCTGTATCATCGGCAAATATAGAAGCGTGGATATTACTGCTCATATGCATATCACAAGTATAAATCAAATACAAAACTGGCCCCAGCATATTCCCCTGTGGGACACCGGAATATATAGATTCAGGCACTCACATGAAGTCTCCTTCCACAACAGTGAACTTATGGGCTAGAATATAACTTTCCAAAAGTTTTAGAATGTTATTTGGTAGATAAGTCTTCAATTTCAAAATTAGGCCATCATCCACACTTTATCAAATGCCTGAGAAACATCAATAAACAGGGCAGAACAATACTTTTTTTCTTCAAATGTTCTTCTTAAAAATTTAACCAATCTATATATTTGTTCAATGTTGTTATGCTGGATTCTAAAACCAAATTGATGGTCTGGGATGCACCCACTACTAATTACAATTGGAGACAATTTTGTCATGAGCTGCTTTTCGAAGAGTTTTGACATTGTTGAAAGTAAACTTATTGGTCTATATGACTCAGTTTTGGTAAGATTTTTGCCCGGCTTTGGAATCATTTTTACCTTGGCAAGCTTCTAGTGTTGTGGATAATACTTCAGTCGTAATATGGCATTAAAAATGAATAGCAGGATTCTAATTGCAATGCGAGGCAACTTAATCGGCTTTTTTTACTAATTCCATCAATACCTGGAGCTTTCTTCGGCAAATCAGCAACACCAGTTCATGTGTTTGGGGTAAATACGGATATTAAGTGCTCAGCAAATATTTAATTTAATTTAATCTTTAAAAAATCAGTTTCCTCCATCATTGCAACTGAAGCATTATACGGGACACCCATAAGTTTAGCATGGGTTCCGGAAGCGCAGTGGCCACGAGATTTCTCAAGTGCTTCTTAGTGAAGTTCATAAGGTTTTCAGTTCTGCGAGGTCTTAGGCGAGGCCAGAGGGTTCTCGCTATTGCGCTCTTTTCCAGGTCATCCGTAAATATGTTGCCTAAAATAGTCCCGTGTCCACGCACCCAGTTTAATATGACACGTGAGTGCTATCGGTAATTTCACCGATCTGTCACGCATTCCCTCATCTAACGCTGACTCTATTCTTGCCAGCTCATCGGCAATTTCATTTCCCTCATCACTGCTGTGGCCAGGAACCCAACATAATCTAACACTATATTTGTCCATAAGGAAGTTGAGGGCTCTCCTACAAGTTTCTCTCATATATAGTCCGTGAACGGACTATTAGGATCCCTGATCACTAAAACTGATCTCGTTTAAGATTGATGTGTGGCCTATTATTCCTGTCTTCAACAAACCTGCTTCAATGAGTCTAAGGAGACTTCTAGTCGCCATTCTCACCACAAAGTCCTCTATAGGAAGTAGGTGAAGCAGCCTGAGGTGTGCTCAGTGTAAATACAGTTTACTACCTTCCGGTGCAGACCCCAGTTCCATTAACTGGGGAACTATCTTTATATTATTTTTATTACAATAAAACAGTTTTATATTTTTGTGAACAAATTTTGTCTCTAACTGTATTGCATGTATGTATGTACGAATATGTACACACATGGTTGCATGTCCTCCTGTGCCCACAAAAAATAAACTAGAAAATGTAATAAAGGCTTCATTCAATAGGTGACACAACAAAAGACCACATTTTCGAAATTTTCCCTATGATGGGTATTTTAAAGCCAAACAATTGTCAGAACAAAAAGCAAAACCAAAAAGGAAAAGAGAAAAATTTCTTGGTAACAGAATATTGCTAAAAGATTGAAAATTAAAATTAAATTTTACATTGTTGTTAACGCCTAGTAGCAAATACGTTTACCAAAAACACAAAGGGTTTGTTTGTTGTCATGTTCTAGTTTGCAGGATTTACGAGCTGTTCTAACCAGTTAGTCTGCCAGTAAATATGGTTTAAAAGTACGAGTAACAATTTGTTTTTTTTTTTATCACCATTTTCCTTAATAATGTTTATGAGCATACAATAAAATAATTAAGAAAAAATTGTTTGTATAATTTTTTTGGTTGTATAAGTCCTGCCCGTATAACTGTTATAAAACACTCAACATACAACACTACCAACATACATACATATGTATGCCAGTAGCAGCAACTGGTTCAACAGCAGCAACATTTTATATGTGCAACATTTAGTTTACTATGGTTGTTATTAAACAAAATGGCTCACGTAGAAAATTCAATTTTCTCCATATTTTGTCTCTATGCCAACGGCAAAACAATCAACGTTTGCAGGAAATTGCAAAAAAAAAATTTAAATTTATTTGCAAAAGCAGACTTTGTTTTAGCTCCAGTATAATCATTATGGGAACTATTTGTTGGGATAAAAAGTGTTCGAAGAAAATGAAACATTTTGTTCAGGTTCAAAATCGTTTCATAAAGAATCTACTTATTAAAAAAAATAAAAATGATTTCTTTTTAAACAACATTATGCAAAAAAAAATCACTTTTACCGCATTTATATTGCGAAATTTTTCATTAAATTTTTTTGCACGAAACTATTATAAAGTGCTAATAGCAAGAAATGGCTTTAAATTCAGTTCAAGACGAATGCATATCAGGTGGTCTCAACTGTACAGTTGAATATTTTCGCCCCTTGAAATTCGAATATCCCCACATCAACACATATTTTTAAGTACCTCTTTTGACATTCCAAGTAAGAATTTTTCAATGCGACTTGAGGATATTCAATCTTATATGAATATGAATTGATTCACCCCTTTCAATTATTTTGATAAGAGAAACACAAAAAATTGTACATGCACTGAAAACGTTAATACAACCAGTTTGAATTTATTTTACATTTTTATTGCAAATTGTTTTTGTTCTGCTTGAAATAACTAATTTGAAAGAGTTATTGAATTGATAGTTAAAACAACCAAAATTGATACAGTTTATCATCTACCTTGCATTTCAAACCTTTCTTCATTATTTTTTATATAATAAGGAAAGTTAATCTAACCTATTTTAGATGTTAATTTTACTGGAAATAAAAGGTTCATCTTGTTCATCTATCTAACTTCCTCCCAAACAGAATTTCAGTTACCTTGTCATCTGGCTACGCAACCGAAATTAAAATTATTATTACGTTTGACAACTTTCTCCCGTTGCATAAAATATCAATAGTGAAATCATTTTCAATATATTTTTAAATAGTAATTATTTAATTTGAAATTTATTTGCTGGTGGTTCAGCGTTATCTATATGCATTTCATTGTTGCCGTAAAAATTGTCAGTAGACCCCACCCACACCATATGTCGAATAACAAATTTCTTAAATAGCAATTGTTAGTTGAGATATTTAGGGGCTTTTAATAACAATTCTCCAGATGCGATAATTGATGCCTTATTGAATTTGGGGGTTAATGCAGGATTATGTATGTGGATTCAAAAATCTACAAATTACCGTAGGATAACTTCAGCTCTAAGAGCTTCTACTCGTAAACCACAGGGAAGACCTTTTGATCAAGTATAAGATATCTGATTTCCAACTTATTACTCTTAATAACACGGAGATAAAACTGTCCAACACTGCAAAATATCTCGCGGGATATTCTTGACTGTTGAGGGTGAAAAAAGCAATAATTTCATTCTATCTGCAAGAAATTCATTGTAAAAAACTGGGGTGTACTTAAAAAATCACTGGATATACATATACTGCCATGATACGCCCAATTCTCATGTATGGGATCATCGTGTTTTGGGCGTCCCTAGAGAAAAAGACGTATCTACATACATATGTTGCACAAAGTTCAAAGACTTGCATCATTGTATGTTATCAGTGCTCTTCGCACTACCGCTATGGATGCATTGGAAATGCTCCTGCTCCTGCGCCTGGTACCATTGGACTTAGTAATCCGTCTTCGTTGTACTTCTCTGTGAAATGGACATGGCACAGGCCACTGTAGAATACTCGACGATGAAGCTTGGGGATGGAGGATTGACAAAAACCTCCCCTGCTCTACTACACGAACGTCTTTATAAAACCTGTATACCAACCACAGAATTATAGAGGAATGGTACTCCAGATAGAAGAAAAAGTGTTGATTTTTATACGGATGGCTCCAAAGCACAAGAAGGTGTGGGTTATGGAGTTTTTTCAGGGACATTAGGTCTTCGTATTGCAAAGCGACTTCCGGATCAGTGTCTGCCAGGCAGAAATCCTTGCTATAAGGTAACTTGCGGATTGGTTGAAAGTGAATGTCACTCCAATGACTTTAATTAAAATATACACTGATATTCGAGCAGCTATTATGGCACTTGAATCCCCGCTTCTAAGAACAACAACAACCCTCGACTGCCGATCATCTCTAAACGAGATTGCAGAGCCATTTAATACTTAGATCATCTGGATCCCGAAGCATAGAGGCTTTCAGGGGAAATCCAGGGCTGATGAGCTTGCTAGAACTGGGACAATCTTACAGGTTCCACCGCGAATGGAATGTGTGGGCTTACCTCTACTCTCTTACAAACTAGGACTCAGGCGCAAACAGAAGATGTAACAAATATAAAGTGGGCCACCAGACAGTTATGGACTCATCTAAATTACAAAAATACAGATTCTTTGATTTTAAGAAATATGAAAGAAATCTCGATTCTAGTGTGCTTGATAACCGGTCAATGTCTTATAGGTAGACATCACTCATAGGTAGACATCGATGAATAGGAAAGTGTAGACAAATTTCTGTGTCACTGTCCTGGACTAGTAAGAAAGAGAATAGCCGCAATGGGCGCTCTTGAGTTCCGGGAACTTTCCGACGTTGCCAGTGTTGAACTGCAACGTATTATTGCTTTATATTGAGCTCTGGTTGGTTTGACTGTGGGGACTCCGCATAAGCAGACGAAAACGGTCTAAGTGATTCCGGGATTCTGAGTGTCACCCTTACTTATCCTAACTATTAGTTGAGAAATATTTCCGTCTTTTACATCCACTTTGTGCTGTTGACATTGAAAGTATCAAATGTGAGATTAATTTGGAAGTTTTTTTTATTTTAATAAAGAGAAGCAACACTCAGGCAATGAATGTCTTTTACTATTACTAGGTGTTACCTTCTTTCAGGAAAGGGGTAATGATAGACAGGTGGTGAAGGAAGAGATAGAGGAAAGCACGTTATTAATAATGCAGTGGTGCAAGCGCCTCTGGTGTTAATGAGACGTATTAAATTTTCTATGCTGTGTGTACTAAGTAGCAAATTTATTGGTTATTTACTTCGCCGATAATTCTGCTACACAATACGGGCGAAGGAGGGCGCTCTGATGTTACACTAGGATTAGTATCCGCTGGAGCCAGTGTAGTTCAGTGACCTGTGTCTATGCTTTCAACACTCGAACTTTCCTCAACAACTGATACAAAGGGACGCTACTAATGCACATCAGAAAAATGCGTGGTGTTCTTGTTATTTAATGGCTGTCGGAGACCGGGCTCGACCCAGGGCCTTCGTTTTTGTAATCAACGTGCTATCTACTTCAGCTTTTTTTGGATTGCGATGCGTGGTTGGGTGGCTTTTTAGATGAATAAGGAGTAGTGATCTCAAAAGTATGCAGCCTCTATTTATAAACAATGTTTGGATTAATTATTTTTACTGCTGCATAGTAGTTATTGTAACCGATTTTGTTGGTTACTACATATTTAATTGTAAAAAATCGATTATAATTACATACCGACATACTCGTATGTATATGAAGGATGCTTTCAGCACTTTTATATAAAACCTTAAAATGAGCATATCCTCCAATTGCCCTCCTTTTTTTTAGCAAAAGGATAAAACAATATTTGTCATAAAATTCTACTACATAAAAATATATGAATACACTGTAGCTATAAAACCTAAATAAATTATGTTTAAGGGTTGCGATTTCGTACTTATTAGCACTTGCGTTTTAGCTATGTGATGTGTTTAGAAAATGTCTGTAAAATTCTACGAGGAGCATTTTATTCCCCTTACACTTCTCTTTCCTGAAGGTCCTAAGATGCTCTACAAATATGTATATTAAAAATAAAATTCTACTAGCAGTCTTGAAAACACCTCCCACTCTCTTGCTAGCTACTTACATACGTAAAGATGAGAATTTTTATGACGATCAATTCCCGTGAAAGGTGTTTTGAGTATATCTGCTCTTAATACGTTACAGCTGGACTTTCAAATGCAACAAAAGAAAAAAGTTAGTTAATTCGCAATTGATGCTAAAGAGTTCCATAAAAATGCAGCAATACCACAACTGGTGCATTGCCAGATACATAAATATTTTATTTATTATAAACTACTATAAAAAAACTCCGCACCTCAGATTGAAAATTAAACCAATTTACCATTGTAAATAAAGCAAAAATGCATACGTACAAAAATGAACAGAAAATAATGAAACAAAATATTCAACAGAATTTTCTACGCACGAACAGCCATTAGAAGTGTTTGTGATAATTTCAAAATTGTATTCCCGACATACAGTCATTTCAATTTTCTCATTGTTCTTTTGTTTGCTGCAACAGCAACGCCAACAAGTTCTGACAAACAATTTGCATTTTAAGTGCTTGACACGAGCTCAACGTCGTATTTTAAAAATGCACTCAGGTGTAACGTACATACACATTGGTTACTTGACGCTACATTTGTCTCTCCATAACCAGAGTTACCACAACCAGCAATGAAGCACAATTCTCTTCCAGGATGTATGCGCATTGTTTGCAGCTAATATTTATGCATCAGATACGAATATATTGGCAACAATGCACAACATGCATGTTTTGTTTTCAGCACTATTTTCCAGGGCTGTTCAAAATAAGAACCCAAGCAGGAAAATGATAATTCCATATATAATAAAACAATTTTTTATAAAAAATAATTTTTCTTTTCTAAAGGGAGGAGGTAATTTCATTTTGAAGATAATTTCAACTAGATTACTGCATATACCAAGAAATGTATGGTTTCTGCTTCTGAGGATTGCTCGCAATTTTCTTAGTTCTTGAATAAACAATTCTCGTATTCTATTTAAGCTTGAAAACTTCTACTTGAAGCTGAAACTTACATAAACTGAAAAGGGACCAATTACGTGAACGATGAATATGTAACGCCCTAGTCAAGTGTTTGTTTGCCTAATGAATTTCCCTTTAAAATATTTTTTTTATATATATTCACCCTTATTCCATTTGTCGACGTCGACATCACTTTAACACAATACTAAAAAATTGGGGCTTGTATACCCTTTCTCGAAAACAACTGACTCCTGTTGGCAGGCTAATACCATTTTCTAGAATTAAGGGAACGGAAATATATTGTCATTAGCACAAAATTATTCTCGAGAGCGAGTAAACAAGCCCCAATTTTTTGGTATTGTGTTAAAGTGACGTCGATGTCGACAAATGGAATAAGGGTGATTTTTATTTATTTTTTAATAAAGAGAAGTAATACTCAGGCAATGAATACCCACCACTATTACTAGGTGTTACCTTCTTTACGGACGGGATAGTGATAGAGAAGATAGGTGGTGAAGAAGGAAGAGATAGAGGAAAGGTTCATTCTTTTACAACTCTGCTTTTTGAAAGTTTTTAGTAATGTAGTTGCAGCACCCCTATTGTCAATGATGCGTATTAAATTTTGAAGCTGTGTTTATAGGTTATTATTATTTATTGATTATTTTACTTCGCCGATGATTCTGCTACACAATACTGACGAAGGAGGGCGCTCTTACATATGTTACATTAGGATTAGCATCTGCTGAAATCGGTATAGTTCAGCGACCAGTAACTATGCCTTCATCACTTGAACTTTCTTACAACTGATACAATGGGACACTAATGTTGTTGTTATATAGTGACTGTGGGAGACCGGGCTCGAACCTAGGATCTTTGGTTTTGTAGTCAACGTGCTAACTAATGCCGGCCATACACTACACAAGTTCACTGCACAAGTCTAGCACTGTACAGTGCTTTTGAGTATTATATGGGGGTGGTTGTGCTATTTACGCCATAAATTGAGTATATATCAAAACGATTTTGATATTTGCTTAAGTTTGAAAACTGTACAGTGAACTTGTGTAGTGCAAACGCTCAGTTGTCTCGTGATTTTTTAAGAGTTCAAAACAAGAAATGAGCGCAGAAAAAATATTTTGAACAGAGTTCCTAGAATTATACAAATAATCACCTGCATTATGGCGCATTAAAATAAAAACTGCATAGTTTACTTGCATAGTGTGTGTCACAAGCTTAGTTTACGCAGTGCCAGACTTGAGCACTGAACTTGTGTAGTCTGTGGCCGGAAAAACTCAGCCAAGAGCGTTAGTCTAAACCAATTAGATTTATTCAATTCGTTATTTGTTTATAATAAAGGTCTTCTATATTATCCTAGGATATCTATGTGTTAAGAATAATGAATTGTTGAATCTACATGTCATACAATTTATGCATTACCTTCTTTTCTTCCATTCATTTAATTTTCGCACTGGGTATTTTTATTTTACTCTCTCACGCAAATAGGCCAGCATTTTGGTATATTTTGTTTCCAATTTTATTGCTTTAGTTTTTACCATTTTATTTTGATTGGGGCTTAGCTACATTTTGTTTTAGTAGGAAAAACGTTCCAGTTATTTCCTAGTAAAGAAGACTTAATTCATGTGTTGAGTTTCAGTTCCATTAACCACAAATGCATTATTTTGTTTGTAATGTCAAATAAAATTTAAAAAATATTTGTTTAATTTAACAATCCTGCATATTTGAGGTTTTTGTTTTGCCTCTTTGATAAAATCAAATTCAATAATAATTTATAGCTTTTGTTGAAGATTTTGAATTTGTTATGTTGAATATTTGGTAATTCTCAATTATTTTTTTGGGAATTTTTATATAAGCATTAGAAGTTTTTTTTTCAAGAATTTTGGAATTTTGGTTGGAATCTACATATTAGTTTCCTAAGCAGCAAAGATACATATGCCTCTAACCGAACGTAAATTCTTCATATAAGAAACATATTATTGCGATACTAAGTCCAAGTTTACAGTATGCAAATATTATTGCTAAGCTGCTTAGTTTGTTAGGAGAGAGACGAGGAGAAAAGAAACGTTGTCTCTCCCTCAAACTAATCAGCTTAGCAATAAGACTTGCATAGTGTAAACTAGGACTAATTAAAGTAAAAAATATGTTGAGTTAATTTTTGAAGGTAATTTTATTATGCATTCTTTAAGGTGTATGGACTTAAATATAGCATGCGATATTTTATTTATTTCATTTAAATGATATTCATTTCATACTGAATTTCAAGTTATTTTTTATAAAAAAAAATTTCACTGTACCCAAATATTTGTTCCTCGACGAATCAAATGAAACTAAGCTAAGTACATAGAGCCTATTTCACCCATTCTATTTAAATATCAATTCATATTTAAAAGTCGTTTTGCATATAATTTTATGAATTAATATTAAAATAGAATTGCTGTAATATATCTGAATTGAATTTGTGAAATTTTTTAGAGTTCTTGAAAATATGTCTCAGTGATAAAACAGTGAAACTGCTGTAAATTCAGAGATGGTAAAATTGAGCTTTCATTACAAAAAAGCTTTCAGCAAATTGAATACGATGAATCAAAACAAATCACATATTCAATTTGCAATAATGGCTGAGTATATAAAGCAGAAATCTACATCAACTGACACCAAACACAAAGAACGCTGATGATGAATGTGTAGTAGCCTTCGAAAACAGCTAGTTGTTCCGTTCAACTATGTGTTTTGTCAGAATATTTACCATTAACTCTGGTGTTATTTATTCATTAATAATTATTACATGTAATTTGGCGTACAAGGCGATACGAACTTTAGCCTGATCAAATTATAAATATAGAAAAAATTCTTGTTTCAAGTGATAAAAAAAAGTATTGGGAGGGATATATGTAAATGCCCACTATAGACAAACCTTTCTGCCTCAGCGAATCAAGCCAAAAGCAGAATAAAGCCAACAAATGGAGCTATTAAGCTGCACATACAGTACGTGTAAATTGTATTTATAATGTTTTTTAGAAACTTTGTATTAAATTGTTTATTTAATTTTTCGACCTTTTACATATGTTCAATAAAACTATTTCTTTAAGCCTTAGGTCAGTAAATTTTATATATTTTTAGTTTTTTATCAATATTTCGTTAACCTTTGGTTAACTTCTTCAGGATTATTCTTACACAAAGAAAACAGTGCCTACTAAATACCTCATAAAATAGTACAAAATTAATAAGAAATCTCTATGGTTTTTTTTTCAATAAGGAAATCTTATTTATTTTATAGAGAAAACCTTTTTGAAAAAATCAAGAAGAAATCTTCTAGTTTTTATGAGGTTATCTTATTGGTTTTTTCAATAAAAAAAATTGCGTCTTTATTCTCTGTACTTATGTATTTTCATTTAAATTCTATACATATGTATGTATCTAGTATATTGTAGATGTTATTTATTTATACATACATGCTACAAATTATGTTATATTCTTAACTAACTTAGTCACCAAGTATTGAACCAGCAAACTTCTACCTGATAGACAAACACTCTAACCAATATGCTAACAAGCAGCCTGAATAACCATTAAAATTATTGTGCAAACATTCTTATACAAAAATAAAAAAGATCATGAAAAAATTTTTTGGTATGTCTATTTATAGAAACGAAATAACAAGACACCTCATAAAATCAAGAAGATTTCCTTATTTAAAAAAGTCAATAAGATGCTTTACACATAATCATATAGGAACCTACTAAAATCAAGAAGAAACCCTTATTGAGAAAATCAATAAGATAGCCTAATAAAATCAAGAAGAAAACCTTTTTAAAAAAATTAATAAGGCAACCTAATAAAATCAATAAGAAATCTCTATAGTTTACCTAATAGAATCAAAAAGTTTTTCTCTATGGATTGTTTATTTTGGTGCCAAAAATAACGGAAATTGAGTAAAAAAAGTTGTGAATAATAAGATTTCTTCCTGATTTTATGTAGTTTTCTTCTTGATAAAATTAATAAGATTTACCACATAAAAATAATAAGGGATCTCTATGAAAAAATCTTCGCTTCTTTCTGCTGGGATACCCCTTAGCCTAAAAACGTTTCATAGAGAATATATTCTTGATTCTATGAGACAGTTTTTTCTCTGTGTACCAAGTTTGTTTTACATCAGTTGGTGAATCAGTTTGTATTAAATTAAAGAAACATTTTGGGTGTTAGTACAACAACCGAAGTCGATTTGACAACCCTCATAAGGTTTACATGTTTTTTTTTTGCAAAACAAACCCAATAAAGGGAATAATAATTGATTCTATGAGGCAGTTTTTCTCTGTGTATTTTATTTGTTTTATAATTAGTTTTTGTCTTAGTTTTGTGTTCAATCAAAAAAATGTTTTTTGTAAATTTACTGACCTAAAGCTTAAAGAAATAGTTTTATAGAAATTTTGTATTCTTCAAAAAAGTAAATTTTATAAAGAAATATAAATTTTTTAAATAATTTTCGAGAAATGTTTTATAAAAAAATTTTATGTCTACAAATTTTCTATATACAAGTTTTATGATAAATATTATTATTATTATTAATGTTCTATAAAAAGGTGCTGTTAATTGGGGAGTTTTCTAAGAGACTTTTTTATCGATAAATTACGAGTATTACATTGCTTGGTATCGATTAGTTATTTTAAAAAGTCTGTGTTATCTTTAAATTTATTTATGAAAATCAGTTGCGGTCGTTAAATAAAAAAAAATATATTTACCGATAAATTTTCCATATTATGTATATTTATGTTATACTGTAAATAATTTTTAATGAACATTTTTTGTTGTTTCCTGTTAATATTTGATCCACGCATTACGAATAGACATATAACTATTTTCTTCGCGTTCCTTATACACATAATTCGTCATAACATTAGGCGCTGGAAAATTTAATTTTGTTTTAAATTAAATTTGAAAATAACAGCGAGTTACAAAACTCTGAATGATCGAATAGTTTCTTTGGTATTGCTCTTAAATAAATCCATGTATTTTAAGGACAATATTTGTGATTTTTTATATATCTACTTTTTTTCCTCCTCAAGCTCCTGCCCTCGGAGACCTAGTTGGGTTCATTGTGATATTTGCTGTAGTAGGCTTTATTTACATTATTTTTTTTAATATGTTTTTACTCTATTTATTAGCACTACTTCTGGTGTCTTTTGTTTTTGTAATAATTTAATGCTTCTGTATGAGAAGATTTACTTTTAAGTGGCTTCTCACATCCTCCAACTAGCAGATACATACATACATATTTTTTTCAAAAACTATTTTCCTACATAAATAATTTTTTCCTTTTTGTACAATTTCTTGTTTGTGACATGATTGTCATTTTAACACTGTTATTTATATTTATAGGCGCCATCGCATAAATATTTTGTTGTTTTTTTGGAAAAGCGAAATACTCTTGTAAAACACAGGATGATGACGAAGAAGCCAAAATTACTATAAAAAAGCTAGGTAAGTTTTAATATTTTGTTTGTATTTTGTTAATAACAAATTTAATGAAACACATTGCTTGTTACAACATTTATACCAAAGCCCATCATCGTCATTGTCATCATTCTTTTGGGGGTGTTTCTTTTAATGTCAAAACAACAGTAGCATCAGCAAAAAAAAATGCACAAGTTAAAGCAGTTCATTAAATATTTAAAGGTTTATTAAGGTGTTAAGGATAAAAACTTATATAATAAAGGGTGTTTTTTATTGAGGTATAGAACTTTAAGTTGGCATCACTTTTTTAACTGGCGGCCATTTTGTCAGCTGTCAAGTGATTAATATTTAGTTTGGTTTGCCATTTCATCATGAACAGGTTGACAAAAGAACAACGCTTGCAAATCGTGCAAATTTATTTCGAAAATAATGGTTCAGTTCGCGAAGTTTACCGCAAGCTCCGTCCATTTTATGGTCGACATAATCGTCCATCAGAGCAATTAATTCGGTTAACCATGGATCGTTTTCGCACTACGTTTACTCTATGTGATAATACGCATCCGCAGAGACGTCGAACAGTGCGCACCGAAGAAACAATTGCCGCTGTAGAGCAAAGTGTTGAAGAGGACCCGAATGAATCGATTCGCCACCGTGCACAGCAATTGGAGCTTTGTCCATCAACTTTATGGAAGATTTTGAATGTGGATGAGTTGTGGTCCCAACAAGACGGCGCTACATGCCACACAGCGCACGTCACAATCGATTTATTGAAGGAAACATTCGATGAGCGCATAATTTCGCGGAATGGACCTGTCAATTGGCCACCAAGATCGTGTGATTTGACACCATTGGATTATTTTCTTTGGGGATATGTGAAGTCGCTCGTCTACGCCAACAAACCAGAAACGTTAGGGGACTTGGAAGCCAACATTCGTGGCGTTATTGCCAACATACGGCCCCATATGCTCGAAAAAGTGGTTGAAAATTGGACCTGTAGAATTGGCTTTATTCGAGCCAGCCGCGGCGGCCACATGCCCGAAATCATATTTAAACATTAATGGCATAAAATTATCCTTCCAATATAGCCAAATTGATGGACATTAAAACGATTTTCTTGTGTTTTATTTCAATTCGAAGTTCTATACCTCTAAAAAAAACACCCTTTACATAGTTAAAAACAGGTCAGCATGCGGGTTTCTTTGAATCAAAGCTTTTTAAGTGGTTTCTTGAAAAAGTTGGGCAGAACTGCGTACTTTAAATTTTTATGCCTAGATGCATGGTAGTGTGCCAGGAAAAATTCCGGCCTATGCATACAGTGTGTGTAACCGAAACAATTGGTTGGATTTTCACATCACTCGTAAAATTGCTTCCTTTGATCATAAAAAAATAAACTTACGCCCCTACTGTCGTTTTCAACTCAACTGAGTTTGGTCCTCTCGGAGTCAACGCTACTTTCACACTTCATAAGAGGTTCCATTTTGATATAATAAAAAAAACGAGTATTTCTAATAAAACGTCGGATGTTTACTTAATCATAATCTTGCAACAGGCGCAATGAGGTCATGTCCAACCTTAGCCATTGAGGCCTTGATTGGACTACCACCCATACAAATCTTTATAAGATCATCTGCGGCAATGACCGCTTATAGGATGGGTCTGTGGACATCTGCTCGTTGTGTTGGCATCGGGCACTCGTCGGTCCTGAGTACAATGCCCAGCTTAGGACTGCTAGGAATGCCTAGTGATAGGATAAACTGCGAACTGAGGTTCGACAGGAGATTTAATATCATAATTCCACCCAGGGCAGTATGGGACGAAAACGTTGTGGATTCCAAAAGTTTATGTTGGTATACGGATGGATCCAGAACTGAGGATGGAGTTTTTGGGCCCAACGTAAAAACCTCTTTGCCTATGGGCAAATGGCCTACGATATTTCAGGCAGAAATACAGGCAATTATCAAATGTGTTGACATTAATTTAAATAGGGGCATTAGAGGTGCGCATATAGCTATCTTCTCCGATAGTCAGGCAGCTCTTAAGTCTCTCCTTTCATGGGAATTCCGTTCCACGCTAGTTTTAGAGTGTTTTGACTCATTACAAAAGCTATCAATACGGAACAAGGTTTCCATTTATTGGATGCCTGGCCACAGCGGTCATCAAGGGAATGAGGAAGCTGATGAACTGGCCAAGAGGGCCTCTGCTGCTTCTTTTATGGGCCCTGAGCCTTTTTGTGGCGTAAGTCGGTCGACTGTGATTTCTCTGATCAAAGAAGATGTCACTTTGACCGCTAAGGAGATGTGGCTGTCTTCTTCTGGTTTAAGACAGGCCAAAGCTTTGATGCAGCCATTTACATATAATGGCATCCTGAACTTCAACAGCAATAATTTACGGCTTGTTACTGGTTTTCTGTCTGGTCACTTTGGACTGAACTATCCTCTGTGGAAAAGTAACCAAGTTCGTTCACCATTGTGTCGCTTGTGTTTGGAAGATGACGAGACGACGACACACATTCTTTGTGAGTGTATCGTATTGTGTGACAGAAGGCGTGTTTTTCATTCTGAGTTTCTGTGCTTCTCCAATATCTGTACTGACATTCATACGGAGGGTCATACAGAGATTGAATTAATCTAATTCATAGATCTATGGTACAAAAGATCCATCAGGTGTCGCAGTGCCGGTCTTTGGGCCAGATCTTCCCCCTATTCTATTATATTATAATCATAAAGAGGAGGATAGGATGCCATTAATAATGGAAAACAATATCAGCCAAATGGACACCACGCTTACGCTTGCAATGCCATATTCTTTTCATAAAATTTTTCATCACCAATTCGCACATGTGCTGCTGTATGTCCTAGATAATTTCACGTATATCATCTTTGAGATCTTGAATGAATTTGTATAGCCCCAAAGAAAGAAGTGTAAAGATGTTAAATCACATCACATTATCTCTGTAGCCAATTGCGATCGCCTCTTCGAGAAATCATCCAAAAGAGGGATGGTATCGTTACTTGTGTGGCATGTAACGCCATATTTGTAGTGAACTTTAATTATTTCACCGGTCAAGTAGTTACAGTTGGAGTTATGACAACCCTTATTAGAAGACCCAAAGGAGTTTCGTAAAACTTTGACTTTTGTGGACTCTTGTGCCACAATCTTACAATTTGAATTACACTTAGCCGCAAAACTCTACATATATACATACATTCAATATTTTATGTGATTGTAAAAGTGTACATACGATATATTGATAAATATATTGTGAAAAATGTTTAAAAAATTGTAATACCTTGTGTGTCCGCTTTTTGTTCAAAAACTTCTCTAAGCCTTTTTTTCCTTTAAAATTGTACTTGTTTGAGATAGAAACACGATGGCCTTTGACGCTTCTGCTTCAAGGAAGCCTATAAATAATCGATCATATTTAAATCTGGGGACTGTTGAAGATTCGGTTTTACTTTATAGAGAAGCCATTCTCTAACCAGCCTTGAGGTGTAATTTTATTTTAAATATATTTATGCATACTTGCGACGTTGGCTAAGTGTCACTTTTCAGTAGTTTTTACTTTACCGAAAAAGTTACAGTGTTTTTTTTAGGTTTTTTATCTCGAAGTTATAATGTTGTGGGTCCAGTATAATACTCAATATACTATATTTTCAAAAATTAAAGATTGAATAAAATTATGAATAAAAGATATGAAATACCTAAAATCGTATGTAGAGTGTTGCGGCTAAGTGTATGTAATTCTACCAAGGGTATCAACTCGACGCAAGGGTATCCACTTTTGTGGATAACGGGAATAACGACCCCGCGTACCCTAGTTAGGAGTAGCAGCGAACCCTGAATGGCCGACGTGCGTCTCAGGAACTAGGAGGAAAAACGACAGAAATAAAGGAAATTCCTCTGAAACGCTCCTCCACCTACGGCACCCTCACCGTGGAAAGTAACTCACTCATGTAAAAAACTTAATAATATAGAAACGTATCAAATTTTAAATATGTATAACCCCCTATATTCACCATGAAAGTCCATATTGAATATGTATTTTGTATGATTATATTAAAATAAATAAAGGATATGCATATACATACATATGTATATATAATTCTACCAAATCTATTTCTACGAAGCCTCTCGCACACGTTGAAGTCTTATAATAAAATAATCCTATCGTATTAGAAAGTGGGCGTGTTTACACCCTTAAAAATTTTATATATTATATTACATACTATTATTGCACTGTTACATTGCATTGAAAATTTATGTGTTAAAAATAATTTGGGGACTCCACCTACGAAGATTTAAAATAATGCTTTTCATATTTTTACCCAACCCATTCCTACGAATCTTACAATGGGCGGGACTACGCCCATTAATGATTTTATATATTTCCATTCTACCGATTTTTAAGGAAGGTGGTTGCATATCTTGAGCTATTGTAATGACACAGTAGTGTGCTTTCAAAAGTAGGCGGTGCAACGCCCATGTAATACGAAACTGCGCACACCCTGTTGTTTTGTAGTGACACGACTGTGCATTAAGATAAGTTGACGATGCCATTATCATCAAAACATAATATTTGTTGTGATAAAGGGAAATGACATCGATGTGATTTCGAAAATATAGTCAGTGTTGCCAGAGTTTGCTTACAGCCATTTAAAAAATTTCAGTGAATAAAAATTAAAAAAACTAATTCAAAAGTTAAAAATAACTTACGCATGATCTAGACCTCCCACTACAATTGCACAATTATGTCTGGTTGAGTGAGAATTTTCTACCTCTAAATATCTTTTTCTTAGTACCGTGTAAGAATAGAAAAATTACATATTTGGGGTATTCAAATGGTACTCATAAATTATAACACGTTTTAAAGTGCTAACATGAAAAAATATGACTGCTGTGAGCAGCCCCTCATAATTTACAATTATACATAAATATTGTACTTATTTGTATTTTAGTTTTAGCACCTTCGTACATTGCTTACTTTCTCTCTATCAATTTCTGCTGTAAACTCTCACGAATTTCTACATGTAATTATGACAAACAATAAACATATCTAAGAAAGTCTTATTACTTTATAACCTTTTTGTTTGAGCGACAACAACAATTTTTTACATTATGACACTTAAGACACTGGTGTGAATACCCCAATTATAATTGATAAAGTGTAGGTATATAATAATGTTATACATATTATGGTAAGGTATCCACACTGTAACCTAACCTAACTAAAGAAGCTTTAAATTAAAACAAGTGTTATGAAAAAAAAAATCAGCAAAAACTAATCGGATCCTAAATTTGCAAAGGCCAATTTCGGTCGTGAAAAGTGCTGAGTTCACAATATTGGACGAAGTTCTTGTCTGTTACAATACCTGTTACTATAGTCTTGTGTGACTTTCCTACAAATTTTCTAAACGTCTTGGACAAATCCAGGCCATAATTGTTCAATATATATATCCTGCCATTACGGCTCAAATATTTAACTGAAACTCCTTTAAATTTATAAAGCAAATTAAACAACATTTTGTTTTTCAATGGACTGGAAAAACCTCCTCATCGCATCAAAGTACTTGCTTTCAATACTAAAGAAGAATATTTATTACGCAAATTGTTTAAGCGCTGCTTCTCGAAAATTCTCTCACGTAACACAAGAAGAATAAAAATTGAAAAACATTTATGGTGTCAATGTGGAAAAAAGACTTGGGAAAAAAAGAGAAAAAAATAAATAAAATTTAAGGAAAGCATATACCTAAAATTTTTATTTTCATCTTTTCTCCATTTTCAAAGCACTGGGAGTCAAGAAGATGTGTCGTGGTTGTGAGTTTCACTTACCATGTAATTTTATTTATATATTTTTAAGGAAGTTTTCCCAATACCTTTTCGTTTACTTCAACCTTGCATGCAAACGAATTGTGCGAATTAAAGTGATGAGTTTGATGGCAAATGGCAAAATGTCTTTATTGGCAAAGTTTTGTTTTATAATTTTATCTAATTTGTTGTTGCAAACATTAGCAGCGAAGATGGTTGTTACAGCATTGAAATTGAAGAACACAAAATGTAAGGTATTGTTCTATTATCTATAAGGCACTTAGACTTGAAGAGGTGATTTTGGCAAGTGTCATATTAAGGATATTAAATTTAAAAAGAAAATCTTAAGAACTAGCCAGAAGTCGAATGGTTAACGTGGATCCATTTGAGTTTGAGAAGCTTTCCGGCATTGATGGCCTTGAATTGCAACGGTCAGTAGCTTCATATTTATATTGAGCTTGCTTGGTTCCACGATGTGGACTCTGTTTAAGATGGGTCTCTGTGTTATCACAATAAGCCAACAGCCCTAAATGAGTCCATAACTCTGACTGCCATTCTTAATTAAGCTATGTACAGACGATTTTTCAGACCGGGCAATGTACTGACAATCAATCAATTTGAAAATTCAAACATAGATTGTAAGTTCACAGGGTTGTATCAATTTTTCAGTAAAACTTACAATTTGTTGCCAGACGACTATATCACAATAATTTGTCTGACGATATAGTCATTAAAAATATTTCCAGTTAACACGGTTGTCATATGCAACAATTTTCAGATCTGTTGGTATGCGTTGCCAGACTCAAAGCATTTGGTAGAAATTTTAATTATCAATCGTTTGTGCTGAATGTAAAAAGTAAAAATATAAATTATTATGGACATTAAAGAAGCAATTGCAATGATTTTGGCTGCATATATCTTATTATATTATTTCACTGTCCTTTTTTAAACATGTGTGTGCAGTGTTGTCACTAGAAAGAATTATCTGCCAAAGCTGTTTTTTATGCAATATTCCTATTTCATAGTGTAATTTCAGTTCCACATCAAATTTAAACGATTAATGTTTTTATCAAGTTACATATGTACATGAGGCTTTCCTATTTGCCAATATCAAACACAAAGAAGCTAATCACCTCAAAAAATTTCACTTTCTTGCAAGAACTTGCACGAAGTATGTATCATGACAAAATTTCACAATGTAAATTCCATATTAGATTCAAAGAAGGAAAAAAGAAGAGAAAAAATGAAAGGAATACGCATATAAATTCTTATGTAAAATAAATACCCATTTGTCTGAATCAGTATAAATATTTTTCAATACATAAAGTAATTTTAATCTCTATGGTGTGGAAAATAAGCTTAAATTTATTTTCTGGAATGCCATTACTTCAAGTTTTCAAATTGAAACATACTACAATGAATGCTGTGATACATATGCAAAAAATAAAAATAAAAACATTTCCTTACCTTCCTTTAAATTTCCACATACTTTTGTTCAAGCGTGATATTGTGTGAATATTTGCATGCTTGAATTAATCTAAATTTACTTTCAATTGAACTGTGAAGGTGTGTTGTGTAAAAAAAGACTGGAAAATATCGAAACTTTTGCAATATACTATTTCTCATTTAGCAATGGAATAGTTGGCAATTAATACAAATTAAAATAGGGCCAGCTACGGGGTGGCTCAAAAAGAAGTTTCTATTAAGTGGATAGTTTAAAAAAATATTTTAGCCCTTTATCGAAACAATGTTTATTACTTATTAAAATACGTAAAAAAATTGGGATATTATTTTTCAAAAATTACATTTTCCAAATGTAAAATCTCGCATTTATGGCGCTCATTTAATCGAAGTCAAGCAAGTCGGTTCATTGGCGCAAATTTTCCATTTGAGATAACCCACACGACAAAGTTCATAGCTTTTAAATTAATATTGATATGTATATCCGGAACTTTATCGACAAGTTGGAATGGCCCTTAATTTTGAATAATGTATAGATATAATAATGAAAAAATAAATAAAATATATATATTTAATTAAAGTAGTGTGTGAAAATACAAAAAAAAAAAAACACAGTAAAAAATTATTTAAGCCCTTATTTAATTTAATATATATTTACGATACATATACATTTTACTATACACGAATGAGTGATAAACAAAAATCTCACTTCTTTCCAAAGCACTCTTAATATGATGGCTGTTGCATGATTTAATACATATGGCATATTTCATTGATATATCAGAAACTTATCGATAAGTTGAAATGAGGGCCCTGAATTCCGAATTATAATGCATGAAATTATAAAAAAAATATTTACAATTGAAGAAGTGTGTGAAAATGCCAAAAAAGCCACAGTAAAAAATTATTTAAACCCCTATTTATTTTAATATTATATTTACGATACATACAAATTTTACTATACACGAATGAATGATAAACAAAAATCGCACTTCTTTTCAAAGCACTCTTAATATGATGGCTGTTGCATGATTTAATACATATGGCATATTTCATTGATACATATATCAGAAACTTATCGATAAGTTGAAATGAGGGCCCTGAATTCCGAATTATAATGCATGAAATTATAAAAAAAATATTTACAATTGAAGAAGTGTGTGAAAATGCCAAAAAAGTCACAGTAAAAAATTATTTAAACCCCTATTTATTTTAATATTATATATTTACGATACATATAAATTTTACTATACACGAATGAATGATAAACAAAAATCGCACTTCTTTTCAAAGCACTCTTAATATGATGGCTGTTGCATGATTTAATACATATGGCATATTTCATTGATACATATATCAGAAACTTATCGATAAGTTGAAATGAGGGCCCTGAATTCCGAATTATAATGCATGAAATTATAAAAAAAATATTTACAATTGAAGAAGTGTGTGAAAATGCCAAAAAAGCCACAGTAAAAAATTATTTAAACACCTATTTATTTTAATATTATATATTTACGATACATATAAATTTTACTATATATGAATGAGTGATAAACAAAAATCGCACTTTTCAAAGCGCTCTTAATATGATGGCTGTTGCATGATTTAATACATATGGCATATTTCATTGATACATATATCAGAAACTTATCGATAAGTTGAAATGAGGGCCCTGAATTCCGAATTATAATGCATGAAATTACAAAAAAAATATTTACAATTGAAGAAGTGTGTGAAAATGCCAAAAAAAAGCCACAGTAAAAAATTATTTAAACCCCTATTTATTTTAATATTATATATTTACGACACATATAAATTTTACTATATACGAATGAGTGATAAACAAAAATCGCACTTCTTTTCAAAGCACTCTTAATATGATGGCTGTCGCATGATTTAATACATATGGCATATTTCATTGATATATCAGAAACTTATCGATAACTTGAAATGAGGGCCCTGAATTCGGAATTATAATACATGAAATTATAAAAAAAATATTTACAATTGAAGAAATGTGTGAAAATGCCAAAAAAGCCACAGTAAAAAATTATTTAAACCCTTCTTTATTTTAATATATATTTACGATACATATCAATTTTACTATATACGAATGAGTGATAAACAAAAATCGCACTTCTTTTCAAAGCACTCTTAATATTATGGCTGTTGCATGATTTAATACATATGGCATATTTCATTGATATATCAGAAACTTGTCGATAAGTTGAAATGAAGGCCCTGAATTCGGAATTATAATGCATGAAATTAAAAAAAAATATTTGCAATTGAAGAAGTGTGTGAAAATGCCAAAAAAAAAAGCCACAGTAAAAAATTATTTAAACCCTTCTTTATTTTAATATATATTTACGATACATATAAATTTTACTATATACGAATGAGTGATAAACAAAAATCTCACTTCTTTCCAAAGCACTCTTAATATGATGGCTGTTGCATGATTTAATACATATGGCATATTTCATTGATATATCAGAAACTTATCGATAACTTGAAATGAGGGCCCTGAATTCGGAATTATAATGCATGAAATTATAAAAAAAATATTTACAATTGAAGAAATGTGTGAAAATGCCAAAAAAAAAGCCACAGTGAAAAATTATCAAAGACCTTATTTATTTTAATATTATATATTTACGATACATATAAATTTTACTATATACGAATAAGTGATAAACAAAAATTGCACTTCTTTTCAAAGCACTCTTAATATGATGGCTGTCGCATGATTTAATACATATGGCATATTTCATTGATATATCCGAAACTTATCGATAAGTTGAAATGGGGGCCCTGAATTCGGAATTATAATGCATGAAATTATAAAAAAATATTTACAATTGAAGAAGTGTGTGAAAATGCCAAAATAGCCACAGTAAAAAATTATCTAAGACCTTATTTATTTTAATATTATATATTTACGATACATATCAATTTTACTGTATACGAATGAGTGATAAACAAAAATCACACTTCTTTTCAAAGCACTCTTAATATGATGTCTGTTGCATGATTTAATACATATAGCATATTTCATTGATATATCAGAAACTTATCGATAAGTTGAAATGAAGGCCTTAATTCGGAATTATAATGCATGAAATTATAAAAAAAATATTTACAATTGAAGAAGTGTGTGAAAATGCCAAAAAAGCCACAGTAAAAAATTATTTAAACCCCAATTTATTTTAATAATATATATTTACGATACATATAAATTTTACTATACATATACGAATGAGTGATAAACAAAAATCGCACTTCTTTTCAAAGCACTCTTAATATGATGGCTGTTGCATGATTTAATACATATGGCATATTTCATTGATATATCAGAAACTTATCGATAAGTTGAAATGAGGGCCCTGAATTCCGAATTATAATGCATGAAATTAAAAAAAATATTTACAATTGAAGAAGTGTGTGAAAAAATGCCAAAAAAGCCACAGTAAAAAATTATTTAAACCCGTCTTTATTTTAATATTATATATTTACAATACATATAAATTTTACTATATACGAATGAGTGATAAACAAAAATCGCACTTCTTTTCAAAGCACTCTTAATATGATGGCTGTTGCATGATTTAATACATATGGCATATTTCATTGATATATCAGAAACTTATCGATAAGTTGAAATGAGGGCCCTGAATTCGGAATTATAATACATGAAATTATAAAAAAAATATTTACAATTGAAGAAGTGTGTGAAAATGCCAAAAAAAAAAAGCCACAGTGAAAAATTATCTAAGACCTTATTTGTTTTAATATTATATATTTACGATACATATCAATTTTACTATATATGAATAAATGATAAACAAAAATTGCACTTCTTTTCAAAGCACTCTTAATATGATGGCTGTTGCATGATTTAATACATATGGCATATTTCATTGATATATCAGAAACTTATCGATAAGTTGAAATGGAGGCCTTGAATTCGGAATTATAATGCATGAAATTATAAAAAAAATATTTACAATTGAAGAAATGTGTGAAAATGCCAAAAAAAAAAAAAAGCCACAGTGAAAAATTATCTGAGACCTTATTTATTTTAATATTATATATTTACGATACATATCAATTTTACTATATACGAATGAGTGATAAACAAAAATCACACTTCTTTTCAAAGCACTCTTAATATGATGGCTGTTGCATGATTTAATACATATGGCATATTTCATTGATATATCAGAAACTTATCGATAAGTTGAAATTAGGGCCCTGAATTCGGAATTATAATGCATGAAATTATAAAAAAATATTTACAATTGAAGAAGTGCGTGAAAATGCCAAAAAAGCCACAGTAAAAATTATTTAAACCCGTCTTTATTTTAATATTATATATTTACAATACATATAAATTTTACTATATACGAATGAGTGATAAACAAAAATCGCACTTCTTTTCAAAGCACTCTTAATATGATGGCTGTTGCATGATTTAATACATATGGCATATTTCATTGATATATCAGAAACTTATCGATAAGTTGAAATGGGGGCCTTGAATTCGGAATTATAATGCATGAAATTATAAAAAAAAATATTTACAATTGAAGAAGTGTGTAAAAATGCCAAAAAAGCCACAGTAAAAAATTATTTAAACCCGTCTTTATTTTAATATTATATATTTACAATACATATAAATTTTACTATATACGAATGAGTGATAAACAAAAATCGCACTTCTTTTCAAAGCACTCTTAATATGATGGCTGTTGCATGATTTAATACATATGGCATATTTCATTGATATATCAGAAACTTATCGATAAGTTGAAATTAGGGCCCTGAATTCGGAATTATAATGCATGAAATTATAAAAAAATATTTACAATTGAAGAAGTGCGTGAAAATGCCAAAAAAGCCACAGTAAAAATTATTTAAACCCGTCTTTATTTTAATATTATATATTTACAATACATATAAATTTTACTATATACGAATGAGTGATAAACAAAAATCGCACTTCTTTTCAAAGCACTCTTAATATGATGGCTGTTGCATGATTTAATACATATGGCATATTTCATTGATATATCAGAAACTTATCGATAAGTTGAAATTAGGGCCCTGAATTCGGAATTATAATGCATGAAATTATAAAAAAATATTTACAATTGAAGAAGTGCGTGAAAATGCCAAAAAAGCCACAGTAAAAATTATTTAAACCCGTCTTTATTTTAATATTATATATTTACAATACATATAAATTTTACTATATACGAATGAGTGATAAACAAAAATCGCACTTCTTTTCAAAGCACTCTTAATATGATGGCTGTTGCATGATTTAATACATATGGCATATTTCATTGATATATCAGAAACTTATCGATAAGTTGAAATGAGGGCCCTGAATTCGGAATTATAATACATGAAATTATAAAAAAAATATTTACAATTGAAGAAGTGTGTGAAAATGCCAAAAAAAAAAAGCCAAAGTGAAAAATTATCTAAGACCTTATTTGTTTTAATATTATATATTTACGATACATATCAATTTTACTATATATGAATAAATGATAAACAAAAATTGCACTTCTTTTCAAAGCACTCTTAATATGATGGCTGTTGCATGATTTAATACATATGGCATATTTCATTGATATATCAGAAACTTATCGATAAGTTGAAATGGAGGCCTTGAATTCGGAATTATAATGCATGAAATTATAAAAAAAATATTTACAATTGAAGAAATGTGTGAAAATGCCAAAAAAAAAAAAAAAGCCACAGTGAAAAATTATCTGAGACCTTATTTATTTTAATATTATATATTTACGATACATATCAATTTTACTATATACGAATGAGTGATAAACAAAAATCACACTTCTTTTCAAAGCACTCTTAATATGATGGCTGTTGCATGATTTAATACATATGGCATATTTCATTGATATATCAGAAACTTATCGATAAGTTGAAATTAGGGCCCTGAATTCGGAATTATAATGCATGAAATTATAAAAAAATATTTACAATTGAAGAAGTGCGTGAAAATGCCAAAAAAGCCACAGTAAAAATTATTTAAACCCGTCTTTATTTTAATATTATATATTTACAATACATATAAATTTTACTATATACGAATGAGTGATAAACAAAAATCGCACTTCTTTTCAAAGCACTCTTAATATGATGGCTGTTGCATGATTTAATACATATGGCATATTTCATTGATATATCAGAAACTTATCGATAAGTTGAAATGGGGGCCTTGAATTCGGAATTATAATGCATGAAATTATAAAAAAAATATTTACAATTGAAGAAGTGTGTAAAAATGCCAAAAAAGCCACAGTAAAAAATTATTTAAACCCGTCTTTATTTTAATATTATATATTTACAATACATATAAATTTTACTATATACGAATGAGTGATAAACAAAAATCGCACTTCTTTTCAAAGCACTCTTAATATGATGGCTGTTGCATGATTTAATACATATGGCATATTTCATTGATATATCAGAAACTTATCGATAAGTTGAAATGAGGGCCCTGAATTCCGAATTATAATGCATGAAATTAAAAAAAATATTTACAATTGAAGAAGTGTGTGAAAAAATGCCAAAAAAGCCACAGTAAAAAATTATTTAAACCCGTCTTTATTTTAATATTATATATTTACAATACATATAAATTTTACTATATACGAATGAGTGATAAACAAAAATCGCACTTCTTTTCAAAGCACTCTTAATATGATGGCTGTTGCATGATTTAATACATATGGCATATTTCATTGATATATCAGAAACTTATCGATAAGTTGAAATTAGGGCCCTGAATTCGGAATTATAATGCATGAAATTATAAAAAAATATTTACAATTGAAGAAGTGCGTGAAAATGCCAAAAAAGCCACAGTAAAAATTATTTAAACCCGTCTTTATTTTAATATTATATATTTACAATACATATAAATTTTACTATATACGAATGAGTGATAAACAAAAATCGCACTTCTTTTCAAAGCACTCTTAATATGATGGCTGTTGCATGATTTAATACATATGGCATATTTCATTGATATATCAGAAACTTATCGATAAGTTGAAATGGGGGCCTTGAATTCGGAATTATAATGCATGAAATTATAAAAAAAATATTTACAATTGAAGAAGTGTGTAAAAATGCCAAAAAAGCCACAGTAAAAAATTATTTAAACCCGTCTTTATTTTAATATTATATATTTACAATACATATAAATTTTACTATATACGAATGAGTGATAAACAAAAATCGCACTTCTTTTCAAAGCACTCTTAATATGATGGCTGTTGCATGATTTAATACATATGGCATATTTCATTGATATATCAGAAACTTATCGATAAGTTGAAATGAGGGCCCTGAATTCCGAATTATAATGCATGAAATTAAAAAAAATATTTACAATTGAAGAAGTGTGTGAAAAAATGCCAAAAAAGCCACAGTAAAAAATTATTTAAACCCGTCTTTATTTTAATATTATATATTTACAATACATATAAATTTTACTATATACGAATGAGTGATAAACAAAAATCGCACTTCTTTTCAAAGCACTCTTAATATGATGGCTGTTGCATGATTTAATACATATGGCATATTTCATTGATATATCAGAAACTTATCGATAAGTTGAAATTAGGGCCCTGAATTCGGAATTATAATGCATGAAATTATAAAAAAATATTTACAATTGAAGAAGTGCGTGAAAATGCCAAAAAAGCCACAGTAAAAATTATTTAAACCCGTCTTTATTTTAATATTATATATTTACAATACATATAAATTTTACTATATACGAATGAGTGATAAACAAAAATCGCACTTCTTTTCAAAGCACTCTTAATATGATGGCTGTTGCATGATTTAATACATATGGCATATTTCATTGATATATCAGAAACTTATCGATAAGTTGAAATTAGGGCCCTGAATTCGGAATTATAATGCATGAAATTATAAAAAAATATTTACAATTGAAGAAGTGCGTGAAAATGCCAAAAAAGCCACAGTAAAAATTA
Organism: Tachina lurida; assembly: GCA_944452675.1. Lineage (NCBI taxonomy): Eukaryota > Metazoa > Arthropoda > Insecta > Diptera > Tachinidae > Tachina > Tachina lurida. The sequence continues at coordinate 18,539,261 of OX101754.1, read as the reverse complement.
TTTAAACCCGTCTTTATTTTAATATTATATATTTACGATACATATAAATTTTACTATACATATACGAATGAGTGATAAACAAAAATCGCACTTCTTTTCAAAGCACTCTTAATATGATGGCTGTTGCATGATTTAATACATATGGCATATTTCATTGATATATCAGAAACTTATCGATAAGTTGAAATGAGGGCCCTGAATTCGGAATTATAATACATGAAATTATAAAAAAAATATTTACAATTGAAGAAGTGTGTGAAAATGCCAAAAAAAAAAAGCCACAGTGAAAAATTATCTAAGACCTTATTTGTTTTAATATTATATATTTACGATACATATCAATTTTACTATATATGAATAAATGATAAACAAAAATTGCACTTCTTTTCAAAGCACTCTTAATATGATGGCTGTTGCATGATTTAATACATATGGCATATTTCATTGATATATCAGAAACTTATCGATAAGTTGAAATGGAGGCCTTGAATTCGGAATTATAATGCATGAAATTATAAAAAAAATATTTACAATTGAAGAAATGTGTGAAAATGCCAAAAAAAAAAAAAGCCACAGTGAAAAATTATCTGAGACCTTATTTATTTTAATATTATATATTTACGATACATATCAATTTTACTATATACGAATGAGTGATAAACAAAAATCACACTTCTTTTCAAAGCACTCTTAATATGATGGCTGTTGCATGATTTAATACATATGGCATATTTCATTGATATATCAGAAACTTATCGATAAGTTGAAATTAGGGCCCTGAATTCGGAATTATAATGCATGAAATTATAAAAAAATATTTACAATTGAAGAAGTGCGTGAAAATGCCAAAAAAGCCACAGTAAAAATTATTTAAACCCGTCTTTATTTTAATATTATATATTTACAATACATATAAATTTTACTATATACGAATGAGTGATAAACAAAAATCGCACTTCTTTTCAAAGCACTCTTAATATGATGGCTGTTGCATGATTTAATACATATGGCATATTTCATTGATATATCAGAAACTTATCGATAAGTTGAAATGGGGGCCTTGAATTCGGAATTATAATGCATGAAATTATAAAAAAAATATTTACAATTGAAGAAGTGTGTAAAAATGCCAAAAAAGCCACAGTAAAAAATTATTTAAACCCGTCTTTATTTTAATATTATATATTTACAATACATATAAATTTTACTATATACGAATGAGTGATAAACAAAAATCGCACTTCTTTTCAAAGCACTCTTAATATGATGGCTGTTGCATGATTTAATACATATGGCATATTTCATTGATATATCAGAAACTTATCGATAAGTTGAAATGAGGGCCCTGAATTCCGAATTATAATGCATGAAATTAAAAAAAATATTTACAATTGAAGAAGTGTGTGAAAAAATGCCAAAAAAGCCACAGTAAAAAATTATTTAAACCCGTCTTTATTTTAATATTATATATTTACAATACATATAAATTTTACTATATACGAATGAGTGATAAACAAAAATCGCACTTCTTTTCAAAGCACTCTTAATATGATGGCTGTTGCATGATTTAATACATATGGCATATTTCATTGATATATCAGAAACTTATCGATAAGTTGAAATGGAGGCCTTGAATTCGGAATTATAATGCATGAAATTATAAAAAAAATATTTACAATTGAAGAAATGTGTGAAAATGCAAAAAAAAAAAAAAAGCCACAGTGAAAAATTATCTGAGACCTTATTTATTTTAATATTATATATTTACGATACATATAAATTTTACTATATACGAATGAGTGATAAACAAAAATCACACTTCTTTTCAAAGCACTCTTAATATGATGGCTGTTGCATGATTTAATACATATGGCATATTTCATTGATATATCAGAAACTTATCGATAAGTTGAAATTAGGGCCCTGAATTCGGAATTATAATGCATGAAATTATAAAAAAATATTTACAATTGAAGAAGTGCGTGAAAATGCCAAAAAAGCCACAGTAAAAATTATTTAAACCCGTCTTTATTTTAATATTATATATTTACAATACATATAAATTTTACTATATACGAATGAGTGATAAACAAAAATCGCACTTCTTTTCAAAGCACTCTTAATATGATGGCTGTTGCATGATTTAATACATATGGCATATTTCATTGATATATCAGAAACTTATCGATAAGTTGAAATGGGGGCCTTGAATTCGGAATTATAATGCATGAAATTATAAAAAAAATATTTACAATTGAAGAAGTGTGTAAAAATGCCAAAAAAGCCACAGTAAAAAATTATTTAAACCCGTCTTTATTTTAATATTATATATTTACAATACATATAAATTTTACTATATACGAATGAGTGATAAACAAAAATCGCACTTCTTTTCAAAGCACTCTTAATATGATGGCTGTTGCATGATTTAATACATATGGCATATTTCATTGATATATCAGAAACTTATCGATAAGTTGAAATGAGGGCCCTGAATTCCGAATTATAATGCATGAAATTAAAAAAAATATTTACAATTGAAGAAGTGTGTGAAAAAATGCCAAAAAAGCCACAGTAAAAAATTATTTAAACCCGTCTTTATTTTAATATTATATATTTACAATACATATAAATTTTACTATATACGAATGAGTGATAAACAAAAATCGCACTTCTTTTCAAAGCACTCTTAATATGATGGCTGTTGCATGATTTAATACATATGGCATATTTCATTGATATATCAGAAACTTATCGATAAGTTGAAATTAGGGCCCTGAATTCGGAATTATAATGCATGAAATTATAAAAAAATATTTACAATTGAAGAAGTGCGTGAAAATGCCAAAAAAGCCACAGTAAAAATTATTTAAACCCGTCTTTATTTTAATATTATATATTTACAATACATATAAATTTTACTATATACGAATGAGTGATAAACAAAAATCGCACTTCTTTTCAAAGCACTCTTAATATGATGGCTGTTGCATGATTTAATACATATGGCATATTTCATTGATATATCAGAAACTTATCGATAAGTTGAAATTAGGGCCCTGAATTCGGAATTATAATGCATGAAATTATAAAAAAATATTTACAATTGAAGAAGTGCGTGAAAATGCCAAAAAAGCCACAGTAAAAATTATTTAAACCCGTCTTTATTTTAATATTATATATTTACGATACATATAAATTTTACTATACATATACGAATGAGTGATAAACAAAAATCGCACTTCTTTTCAAAGCACTCTTAATATGATGGCTGTTGCATGATTTAATACATATAGCATATTTCATTGATATATCAGAAACTTATCGATAAGTTGAAATGAGGGCCCTGAATTCGGAATTATAATACATGAAATTATAAAAAAAATATTTACAATTGAAGAAGTGTGTGAAAATGCCAAAAAAAAAAAAGCCACAGTGAAAAATTATCTAAGACCTTATTTGTTTTAATATTATATATTTACGATACATATCAATTTTACTATATATGAATAAATGATAAACAAAAATTGCACTTCTTTTCAAAGCACTCTTAATATGATGGCTGTTGCATGATTTAATACATATGGCATATTTCATTGATATATCAGAAACTTATCGATAAGTTGAAATGGAGGCCTTGAATTCGGAATTATAATGCATGAAATTATAAAAAAAATATTTACAATTGAAGAAATGTGTGAAAATGCCAAAAAAAAAAAAAAAGCCACAGTGAAAAATTATCTGAGACCTTATTTATTTTAATATTATATATTTACGATACATATCAATTTTACTATATACGAATGAGTGATAAACAAAAATCACACTTCTTTTCAAAGCACTCTTAATATGATGGCTGTTGCATGATTTAATACATATGGCATATTTCATTGATATATCAGAAACTTATCGATAAGTTGAAATTAGGGCCCTGAATTCGGAATTATAATGCATGAAATTATAAAAAAATATTTACAATTGAAGAAGTGCGTGAAAATGCCAAAAAAGCCACAGTAAAAATTATTTAAACCCGTCTTTATTTTAATATTATATATTTACAATACATATAAATTTTACTATATACGAATGAGTGATAAACAAAAATCGCACTTCTTTTCAAAGCACTCTTAATATGATGGCTGTTGCATGATTTAATACATATGGCATATTTCATTGATATATCAGAAACTTATCGATAAGTTGAAATGGGGGCCCTGAATTCGGAATTATAATGCATGAAATTATAAAAAAATATTTACAATTGAAGAAGTGCGTGAAAATGCCAAAAAAGCCACAGTAAAAATTATTTAAACCCGTCTTTATTTTAATATTATATATTTACGATACATATAAATTTTACTATACATATACGAATGAGTGATAAACAAAAATCGCACTTCTTTTCAAAGCACTCTTAATATGATGGCTGTTGCATGATTTAATACATATGGCATATTTCATTGATATATCAGAAACTTATCGATAAGTTGAAATTAGGGCCCTGAATTCGGAATTATAATGCATGAAATTATAAAAAAATATTTACAATTGAAGAAGTGCGTGAAAATGCCAAAAAAGCCACAGTAAAAATTATTTAAACCCGTCTTTATTTTAATATTATATATTTACGATACATATAAATTTTACTATACATATACGAATGAGTGATAAACAAAAATCGCACTTCTTTTCAAAGCACTCTTAATATGATGGCTGTTGCATGATTTAATACATATGGCATATTTCATTGATATATCAGAAACTTATCGATAAGTTGAAATTAGGGCCCTGAATTCGGAATTATAATGCATGAAATTATAAAAAAATATTTACAATTGAAGAAGTGCGTGAAAATGCCAAAAAAGCCACAGTAAAAATTATTTAAACCCGTCTTTATTTTAATATTATATATTTACAATACATATAAATTTTACTATATACGAATGAGTGATAAACAAAAATCGCACTTCTTTTCAAAGCACTCTTAATATGATGGCTGTTGCATGATTTAATACATATGGCATATTTCATTGATATATCAGAAACTTATCGATAAGTTGAAATTAGGGCCCTGAATTCGGAATTATAATGCATGAAATTATAAAAAAATATTTACAATTGAAGAAGTGCGTGAAAATGCCAAAAAAGCCACAGTAAAAATTATTTAAACCCGTCTTTATTTTAATATTATATATTTACGATACATATAAATTTTACTATACATATACGAATGAGTGATAAACAAAAATCGCACTTCTTTTCAAAGCACTCTTAATATGATGGCTGTTGCATGATTTAATACATATGGCATATTTCATTGATATATCAGAAACTTATCGATAAGTTGAAATTAGGGCCCTGAATTCGGAATTATAATGCATGAAATTATAAAAAAATATTTACAATTGAAGAAGTGCGTGAAAATGCCAAAAAAGCCACAGTAAAAATTATTTAAACCCGTCTTTATTTTAATATTATATATTTACGATACATATAAATTTTACTATACATATACGAATGAGTGATAAACAAAAATCGCACTTCTTTTCAAAGCACTCTTAATATGATGGCTGTTGCATGATTTAATACATATGGCATATTTCATTGATATATCAGAAACTTATCGATAAGTTGAAATTAGGGCCCTGAATTCGGAATTATAATGCATGAAATTATAAAAAAATATTTACAATTGAAGAAGTGCGTGAAAATGCCAAAAAAGCCACAGTAAAAATTATTTAAACCCGTCTTTATTTTAATATTATATATTTACGATACATATAAATTTTACTATACATATACGAATGAGTGATAAACAAAAATCGCACTTCTTTTCAAAGCACTCTTAATATGATGGCTGTTGCATGATTTAATACATATGGCATATTTCATTGATATATCAGAAACTTATCGATAAGTTGAAATGAGGGCCCTGAATTCGGAATTATAATACATGAAATTATAAAAAAAATATTTACAATTGAAGAAGTGTGTGAAAATGCCAAAAAAAAAAAGCCACAGTGAAAAATTATCTAAGACCTTATTTGTTTTAATATTATATATTTACGATACATATCAATTTTACTATATATGAATAAATGATAAACAAAAATTGCACTTCTTTTCAAAGCACTCTTAATATGATGGCTGTTGCATGATTTAATACATATGGCATATTTCATTGATATATCAGAAACTTATCGATAAGTTGAAATGGAGGCCTTGAATTCGGAATTATAATGCATGAAATTATAAAAAAAATATTTACAATTGAAGAAATGTGTGAAAATGCCAAAAAAAAAAAAAAGCCACAGTGAAAAATTATCTGAGACCTTATTTATTTTAATATTATATATTTACGATACATATCAATTTTACTATATACGAATGAGTGATAAACAAAAATCACACTTCTTTTCAAAGCACTCTTAATATGATGGCTGTTGCATGATTTAATACATATGGCATATTTCATTGATATATCAGAAACTTATCGATAAGTTGAAATTAGGGCCCTGAATTCGGAATTATAATGCATGAAATTATAAAAAAATATTTACAATTGAAGAAGTGCGTGAAAATGCCAAAAAAGCCACAGTAAAAATTATTTAAACCCGTCTTTATTTTAATATTATATATTTACAATACATATAAATTTTACTATATACGAATGAGTGATAAACAAAAATCGCACTTCTTTTCAAAGCACTCTTAATATGATGGCTGTTGCATGATTTAATACATATGGCATATTTCATTGATATATCAGAAACTTATCGATAAGTTGAAATTAGGGCCCTGAATTCGGAATTATAATGCATGAAATTATAAAAAAATATTTACAATTGAAGAAGTGCGTGAAAATGCCAAAAAAGCCACAGTAAAAATTATTTAAACCCGTCTTTATTTTAATATTATATATTTACGATACATATAAATTTTACTATACATATACGAATGAGTGATAAACAAAAATCGCACTTCTTTTCAAAGCACTCTTAATATGATGGCTGTTGCATGATTTAATACATATGGCATATTTCATTGATATATCAGAAACTTATCGATAAGTTGAAATTAGGGCCCTGAATTCGGAATTATAATGCATGAAATTATAAAAAAATATTTACAATTGAAGAAGTGCGTGAAAATGCCAAAAAAGCCACAGTAAAAATTATTTAAACCCGTCTTTATTTTAATATTATATATTTACGATACATATAAATTTTACTATACATATACGAATGAGTGATAAACAAAAATCGCACTTCTTTTCAAAGCACTCTTAATATGATGGCTGTTGCATGATTTAATACATATGGCATATTTCATTGATATATCAGAAACTTATCGATAAGTTGAAATTAGGGCCCTGAATTCGGAATTATAATGCATGAAATTATAAAAAAATATTTACAATTGAAGAAGTGCGTGAAAATGCCAAAAAAGCCACAGTAAAAATTATTTAAACCCGTCTTTATTTTAATATTATATATTTACAATACATATAAATTTTACTATATACGAATGAGTGATAAACAAAAATCGCACTTCTTTTCAAAGCACTCTTAATATGATGGCTGTTGCATGATTTAATACATATGGCATATTTCATTGATATATCAGAAACTTATCGATAAGTTGAAATTAGGGCCCTGAATTCGGAATTATAATGCATGAAATTATAAAAAAATATTTACAATTGAAGAAGTGCGTGAAAATGCCAAAAAAGCCACAGTAAAAATTATTTAAACCCGTCTTTATTTTAATATTATATATTTACAATACATATAAATTTTACTATATACGAATGAGTGATAAACAAAAATCGCACTTCTTTTCAAAGCACTCTTAATATGATGGCTGTTGCATGATTTAATACATATGGCATATTTCATTGATATATCAGAAACTTATCGATAAGTTGAAATTAGGGCCCTGAATTCGGAATTATAATGCATGAAATTATAAAAAAATATTTACAATTGAAGAAGTGCGTGAAAATGCCAAAAAAGCCACAGTAAAAATTATTTAAACCCGTCTTTATTTTAATATTATATATTTACGATACATATAAATTTTACTATACATATACGAATGAGTGATAAACAAAAATCGCACTTCTTTTCAAAGCACTCTTAATATGATGGCTGTTGCATGATTTAATACATATGGCATATTTCATTGATATATCAGAAACTTATCGATAAGTTGAAATTAGGGCCCTGAATTCGGAATTATAATGCATGAAATTATAAAAAAATATTTACAATTGAAGAAGTGCGTGAAAATGCCAAAAAAGCCACAGTAAAAATTATTTAAACCCGTCTTTATTTTAATATTATATATTTACAATACATATAAATTTTACTATATACGAATGAGTGATAAACAAAAATCGCACTTCTTTTCAAAGCACTCTTAATATGATGGCTGTTGCATGATTTAATACATATGGCATATTTCATTGATATATCAGAAACTTATCGATAAGTTGAAATTAGGGCCCTGAATTCGGAATTATAATGCATGAAATTATAAAAAAATATTTACAATTGAAGAAGTGCGTGAAAATGCCAAAAAAGCCACAGTAAAAATTATTTAAACCCGTCTTTATTTTAATATTATATATTTACGATACATATAAATTTTACTATACATATACGAATGAGTGATAAACAAAAATCGCACTTCTTTTCAAAGCACTCTTAATATGATGGCTGTTGCATGATTTAATACATATGGCATATTTCATTGATATATCAGAAACTTATCGATAAGTTGAAATTAGGGCCCTGAATTCGGAATTATAATGCATGAAATTATAAAAAAATATTTACAATTGAAGAAGTGCGTGAAAATGCCAAAAAAGCCACAGTAAAAATTATTTAAACCCGTCTTTATTTTAATATTATATATTTACAATACATATAAATTTTACTATATACGAATGAGTGATAAACAAAAATCGCACTTCTTTTCAAAGCACTCTTAATATGATGGCTGTTGCATGATTTAATACATATGGCATATTTCATTGATATATCAGAAACTTATCGATAAGTTGAAATTAGGGCCCTGAATTCGGAATTATAATGCATGAAATTATAAAAAAATATTTACAATTGAAGAAGTGCGTGAAAATGCCAAAAAAGCCACAGTAAAAATTATTTAAACCCGTCTTTATTTTAATATTATATATTTACGATACATATAAATTTTACTATACATATACGAATGAGTGATAAACAAAAATCGCACTTCTTTTCAAAGCACTCTTAATATGATGGCTGTTGCATGATTTAATACATATGGCATATTTCATTGATATATCAGAAACTTATCGATAAGTTGAAATTAGGGCCCTGAATTCGGAATTATAATGCATGAAATTATAAAAAAATATTTACAATTGAAGAAGTGCGTGAAAATGCCAAAAAAGCCACAGTAAAAATTATTTAAACCCGTCTTTATTTTAATATTATATATTTACAATACATATAAATTTTACTATATACGAATGAGTGATAAACAAAAATCGCACTTCTTTTCAAAGCACTCTTAATATGATGGCTGTTGCATGATTTAATACATATGGCATATTTCATTGATATATCAGAAACTTATCGATAAGTTGAAATTAGGGCCCTGAATTCGGAATTATAATGCATGAAATTATAAAAAAATATTTACAATTGAAGAAGTGCGTGAAAATGCCAAAAAAGCCACAGTAAAAATTATTTAAACCCGTCTTTATTTTAATATTATATATTTACGATACATATAAATTTTACTATACATATACGAATGAGTGATAAACAAAAATCGCACTTCTTTTCAAAGCACTCTTAATATGATGGCTGTTGCATGATTTAATACATATGGCATATTTCATTGATATATCAGAAACTTATCGATAAGTTGAAATGAGGGCCCTGAATTCGGAATTATAATACATGAAATTATAAAAAAAATATTTACAATTGAAGAAGTGTGTGAAAATGCCAAAAAAAAAAAGCCACAGTGAAAAATTATCTAAGACCTTATTTGTTTTAATATTATATATTTACGATACATATCAATTTTACTATATATGAATAAATGATAAACAAAAATTGCACTTCTTTTCAAAGCACTCTTAATATGATGGCTGTTGCATGATTTAATACATATGGCATATTTCATTGATATATCAGAAACTTATCGATAAGTTGAAATGGAGGCCTTGAATTCGGAATTATAATGCATGAAATTATAAAAAAAATATTTACAATTGAAGAAATGTGTGAAAATGCCAAAAAAAAAAAAAGCCACAGTGAAAAATTATCTGAGACCTTATTTATTTTAATATTATATATTTACGATACATATCAATTTTACTATATACGAATGAGTGATAAACAAAAATCGCACTTCTTTTCAAAGCACTCTTAATATGATGGCTGTTGCATGATTTAATACATATGGCATATTTAATTGATATATCAGAAACTTATCGATAAGTTGAAATGAGGGCCCTGAATTCGGAATTATAATGCATGAAATTATAAAAAAAATATTTACAATTGAAGAAGTGTGTGAAAATGCCAAAAAAGCCACAGTAAAAAATTATTTAAACCCTTCTTTATTTTAATATATATTTACGATACATACAAATTGTACTATATACGAATGAGTGATAAACAAAAATCGCACTTTTTTTCAAAGCACTCTTAATATGATGGCTGTTGAATGATTTACTACATATGGCATATTTCATTGATATATCAGAAACTTATCGATAAGTTGAAATGAGGGCCCTGAATTCCGAATTATAATGCATGAAATTATAAAAAAAAATATTTACAATTGAAGAAGTGTGTGAAAATGCCGAAAAAGCCACAGTAAAAAATTATTTAAACCCTTATTTATTTTAATATTATATATTTACGATACATATAAAATTTACTATATACGAATGAGTGATAAACAAAAATCGCACTTCTTTTCAAAGAACTCTTAATATGATGGCTGTTGCATGATTTAATACATATGGCATATTTCATTGATATATCAGAAACTTATCGATAAGTTGAAATGAGGGCCCTGAATTCCGAATTATAATGCATGAAATTATAAAAAAAATATTTACAATTGAAGAAGTGTGTGAAAATGCCAAAAAAGCCACAGTAAAAAATTATTTAAACCCTTCTTTATTTTAATATATATTTACGATACATACAAATTGTACTATATACGAATGAGTGATAAACAAAAATCGCACTTTTTTTCAAAGCACTCTTAATATGATGGCTGTTGCATGATTTACTACATATGGCATATTTCATTGATATATCAGAAACTTATCGATAAGTTGGAATGAGGGCCCTGAATTCCGAATTATAATGCATGAAATTATAAAAAAAAATATTTACAATTGAAGAAGTGTGTGAAAATGCCAAAAAAATCCACAGTAAAAAATTATTTAAACCCTTATTTATTTTAATATTATATATTTACGATACATATAAATTTTACTATATACGAATGAGTGATAAACAAAAATCGCACTTCTTTTCAAAGCACTCTTAATATGATGGCTGTTGCATGATTTAATACATATGGCAAATTTCACTGATATATCAGAAACTTATCGATAAGTTGAAATGAGGGCCCTGAATTCGGAATTATAATGCATGAAATTATAAAAAAAAATATTTACAATTGAAGAAGTGTGTGAAAATGCCAAAAAAGCCACAGTAAAAAATTATTTAAACCCCTATTTATTTTAATATTATATATTTACGATAGATACAAATTTTACTATACACGAATGAATGATAAACAAAAATCGCACTTCTTTTCAAAGCACTCTTAATATGATGGCTGTTGCATGATTTAATACATATGGCATATTTCATTTATATATCAGAAACTTATCGATAAGTTGAAATGAGGGCCCTGAATTCGGAATTATAATGCATGAAATTATAAAAAAAAATATTTACAATTGAAGAAGTGTGTGAAAATGCCAAAAAAGCCACAGTAAAAAATGATTTAAACCCTTCTTTATTTTAATATATATTTACGATACATATAAATTTTACTATACACGAATGAATGATAAACAAAAATCGCACTTCTTTTCAAAGCACTCTTAATATGATGGCTGTTGCATGATTTAACACATATGGCATATTTCATTGATATATCAGAAACTTATCGATAAGTTGAAATGAGGGCCCTGAATTCGGAATTATAATGCATGAAATTATAAAAAAAAATATTTACAATTGAAGAAGTGTGTGAAAATGCCAAAAAATCCACAGTAAAAAATTATTTAAACCCCTATTTATTTTAATATTATATATTTACGATACATACAAATTTTACTATACACGAATGAATGATAAACAAAAATCGCACTTCTTTTCAAAGCACTCTTAATATGATGGCTGTTGCATGATTTAATACATATGGCAAATTTCACTGATATATCAGAAACTTATCGATAAGTTGAAATGAGGGCCCTGAATTCGGAATTATAATGCATGAAATTATAAAAAAAAATATTTACAATTGAAGAAGTGTGTGAAAATGCCAAAAAAGCCACAGTAAAAAATTATTTAAACCCCTATTTATTTTAATATTATATATTTACGATACATACAAATTTTACTATACACGAATGAATGATAAACAAAAATCGCACTTCTTTTCAAAGCACTCTTAATATGATGGCTGTTGCATGATTTAATACATATGGCAAATTTCACTGATATATCAGAAACTTATCGATAAGTTGAAATGAGGGCCCTGAATTCGGAATTATAATGCATGAAATTATAAAAAAAAATATTTACAATTGAAGAAGTGTGTGAAAATGCCAAAAAAGCCACAGTAAAAAATTATTTAAACCCCTATTTATTTTAATATTATATATTTACGATACATACAAATTTTACTATACACGAATGAATGATAAACAAAAATCGCACTTCTTTTCAAAGCACTCTTAATATGATGGCTGTTGCATGATTTAATACATATGGCATATTTCATTTATATATCAGAAACTTATCGATAAGTTGAAATGAGGGCCCTGAATTCGGAATTATAATGCATGAAATTATAAAAAAAAATATTTACAATTGAAGAAGTGTGTGAAAATGCCAAAAAAGCCACAGTAAAAAATTATTTAAACCCTTCTTTATTTTAATATATATTTACGATACATATAAATTTTACTATACACGAATGAATGATAAACAAAAATCGCACTTCTTTTCAAAGCACTCTTAATATGATGGCTGTTGCATGATTTAACACATATGGCATATTTCATTGATATATCAGAAACTTATCGATAAGTTGAAATGAGGGCCCTGAATTCGGAATTATAATGCATGAAATTATAAAAAAAATATTTACAATAGAAGAAGTGTGTGAAAATGCCAAAAAATCCACAGTAAAAAATTATTTAAACCCCTATTTATTTTAATATTATATATTTACGATACATACAAATTTTACTATACACGAATGAATGATAAACAAAAATCGCACTTCTTTTCAAAGCACTCTTAATATGATGGCTGTTGCATGATTTAATATATATGGCATATTTCATTGATATATCAGAAACTTATCGATAAGTTGAAATGAGGGCCTTAATTCGGAATTATAATGCATGAAATTATAAAAAAAAAATATTTACAATTGAAGCAGTGTGTGAAAATGCCAAAAAAGCCACAGTAAAAAATTATTTAAACCCCTATTTATTTTAATATTATATATTTACGATACATACAAACTTTACTATACACGAATGAATGATAAACAAAAATCGCACTTCTTTTCAAAGAACTCTTAATATAATGGCTGTTGCATGATTTAATACATATGGCATATTTCATTGATATATCCGAAACTTATCGATAAGTTGAAATGGGGGCCCTGAATTCGGAATTATAATGCATGAAATTATAAAAAAATATTTACAATTGAAGAAGTGTGTGAAAATGCCAAAAAAGCCACAGTAAAAAATTATCTAAGACCTTATTTATTTTAATATTATATGTTTACGATACATATAAATTTTACTATATAAGAATGAGTGATAAACAAAAATCGCACTTCTTTTCAAACCACTCTTAATATGATGGCTGTTGCATGATTTAATACATATGGCATATTTCATTGATATATCCGAAACTTATCGATAAGTTGAAATGAGGGCCCTGAATTCGGAATTATAATGCATGAAATTATAAATAAAAATATTTACAATTGAAGAAGTGTGTGAAAATGCCAAAAAAGCCACAGTAAAAAATTATTTAAACCCTTCTTTATTTTAATATATATTAACGATACATACAAATTTTACTATATACGAATGAGTGATAAACAAAAATCGCACTTCTTTTCAAAACACTCCTAATATGATGGCTGTTGGATGATTTAATACATATGGCATATTTCATTGATATATCAGAAACTTATCGATAAGTTGAAATGAGGGCCCTTAATTCGGAATTATAATGCATGAAATTATAAAAAAAATATTTACAATCGAAGAAATGTGTGAAAATGCCAAAAAAGCCAAAGTAAAAAATTATTTAAACCCTTCTTTATTTTAATATATATTAACGATACATACAAATTTTACTATATACGAATGAGTGATAAACAAAAATCGCACTTCTTTTAAAACCACTCTTAATATGATGGCTGTTGCATGATTTAATACATATGGCATATTTCATTGATACATACATATATCAGAAACTTATCGATAAGTTGAAATGAGGGCCCTGAATTCGGAATTATAATGCATGAAATTATAAAAAAAATATTTACAATAGAAGAAGTGTGTGAAAATGCCAAAAAATCCACAGTAAAAAATTATTTAAACACCTATTTATTTTAATATTATATGTTTACGATACATATAAATTTTACTATACACGAATGAATGATAAACAAAAATCGCACTTTTCAAAGCACTCTTAATATATGATGGCTGTTGCATGATTTAATACATATGGCATATTTCATTGATATATCAGAAACTTATCGATAACTTGGAATGAGGGCCCTGAATTCGGAATTGTAATGCATGAAATTATAAAAAAAATATTTACAATTGAATAAGTGTGTGAAAATGCCAAAAAAGCCACAGTAAAAAATTATTTAAACCCTTCTTTATTTTAATATTATATATTTACGATACATATAAATTTTACTATATACGAATGAATGATAAACAAAAATCGCACTTTTCAAAGCACTCTTAATATATGATGGCTGTTGCATGATTTAATACATATGGCATATTTCATTGATATATCAGAAACTTATCGATAACTTGGAATGAGGGCCCTGAATTCGGAATTGTAATGCATGAAATTATAAAAAAAATATTTACAATTGAATAAGTGTGTGAAAATGCCAAAAAAGCCACAGTAAAAAATTATTTAAATCCTTCTTTATTTTAATATTATATATTTACGATACATATAAATTTTACTATATACGAATGAGTGATAAACAAAAATCGAACTTCTTTTCAAAGCATATTTCATTGATATATCCGAAACTTATCGATAAGTTGAAATGGGGGCCCTGAATTCGGAATTATAATGCATGAAATTATAAAATAAATATTTACAATTGAAGAAGTGTGAAAATGCCAAAAAAAAGCCACAGTAAAAAATTATTTAAACCCTTCCTTATTTTTAAAATTATATATTTACGATACATATAAATTTTACTATATACGAATGAGTGATAAACAAAAATCGCACTTCTTTTCAAAGCACTCTTAATATGATGGCTGTTGCATGATTTAATACATATGGCATATTTCATTGATATATCAGAAACTTATCGATAAGTTGAAATGAGGGCCCTTAATTCCGAATTATAATGCATGAAATTATAAAAAAATATTTACAATTGAAGAAGTGTGTGAAAATGCCAAAAAAGCCACAGTAAAAAATTATTGAAACCCCTATTTATTTTAATATTATATATTTACGATACATATAAATTTTACTATATACGAATGAGTGATAAACTAAAATCGCACTTTTTTTCAAAGCACTCTTAATATGATGGCTGTTGCATGATTTCTATAATTCTAGAAATTATTTGTACATAAATTTATTAATTTAACTACTGCTCTGCCTTTGCATCCACAAGCATTGAATATATTTAGGCGACTTACTGTTCAATATATTAAATGAATGTAAACCATGCAAGAAAAGTCCTTGTGATTGAAATGAAGGAAAAAAAACTTTTGCTACTTGGTTTAAGTTTTTATGGCCAGAAAAATTCTGCTTGCCATTTGCTGTAAATGACATTTGATTTTTTTTTCAAAGTTTTTTTGAAGATTTTGCTCATATAATTTGTTTTTGAAAAATTCTGTTGAAAATATTTATTGTATTAGTAAAGATAAGTACACACGAGGCGAATGTGGCATTATAGGAGGATTGCTCAATACTCGTATAAATAAAGAAAGTTGCTATATGCAAATATTAAAAGTAATTATGCCACAATCCTGCTTTCGAGGTAACCAGCTAACAAGCAAAATGCAAAATTAAAAAGAAAAATATTGTTCAACGGAATATAACGAAACACAAAGCATGACACTATGTAACATATTTAACGGATGGCCCACGATGTCGACAAAAAAGGTCGATTGACACAACCTGCATTGAAAACATTAATAACAATCTATCGAACGTTTTCTGCAGTTATCGTGGGCCAGGCTGTAAGATTTGACTAGTGTGTGCTAAGCATAATAATAAGTTTTTTCGAAAATTTTTTTTAATTCTCAGTTTCCATTTAAATTAATTTTTGACTTAAATATTATATTCCTTGACATCAATTTCATAAAAATTTTTAAGAAAGACAAAAACTTATCTCAAGAATAAGAACGTTAATAAAAAAACAAGTACAAATTTTCTATTTGAATTGTCATGCATGATGATGAGAATGAGAAAAAAAAATGTTTTTAAAATCTTATAACTTTCTTTTTCTGGAACGGAAAGGAAACTATAAAAAAGACGTAAAACTAAAAAGTTTACAAAAGTTTTCATAAATCTGTCAATAGTGCAGTTGAATAGAATGTCGCTTGAATTGTTAAAAATAAAAGAATATTTAGGAAAAGCATTGAATAAAGAAAGACAGCATGACGAAGTGCTTAAAGAGGTATTACGGCAAAAACTTATCAACACTATCAGCGGTGAAAGTTGGAGGGTAAAAGGGTAAGGGCTAATACAATTCGATAGTATTTATTTGATATATAAATTCCGGGATTGGACTTGGGCTTGTCAGACACGACTTTCAGATGTGATTGCATGGAGATACATGGTGGTGAAATGTTACGTCTAATCGGAATCCTGCCTCATAAAGGGAATATACCCTTTATAGACTGATCTTACTCTTACAGACTATTTTGTTGAAGTTAGGTTGGATTGGCAGACGCCTGATAAAGGAAGTCCAATGTAAGCGACATGCAACAGCGGGCGTTATAGGGTAGTATAACCGTTGAGCGTGTGGGCCGAATGTCCACTGACAGGTAGTTACCGTTATGAGGTCTCGTATTTCGAATCCAGAAAGTTTATTGCAAATCACGTTCTATTTGGAATTTTTCAGGACAGATATTTCTGGTCCTATTACAGGTGTGCTTTTTCGGATTCTTCATTCACAACTTGTTGAAATTTGTGTGAGATTATCTTCTTACAAAAAGGAAAATTCATGCATATATTTAGCGATTTCCCCTGCTACCTCATTTTAACATGGATGAAATTATGTATTTGTTTTCCTGGAAGTTTTTTGAAACTCCCAGAACTGTATTTAGAATGTTATTTACGAGGACCTAAAAATTTACAACATAATGATATATTTTTAGTTATTGCTTTGTTTCGAATGTTTTTTTTTTATTTGCAATGAATGAAAATTTTACAGTTTTTATGAAGTGCTTTACTCCGTATTGGTACGTTTATGTGCGAATGATTTTTCACGAAAATTGAACATTTTGCTGTTTTCATGAAAAAACTATATAACTATATATTGATCTATTTAGTTGTTTTTTTCTACGAATCTAAGCGGTTTATTTCGAAAGTCTCTGTAATGAACGAAAATTTTGTTTTCATGAATCTTTAATGAAAAGTTGCATAATTATTGATGTTCAAGCTGTACTTCGAATGTCTAGAGTTTTCATGAAAAACTGTAGGTTTAAGTGTTTCATTTGGAACGTTTTGATACGAAAATCGAAAAATTTTACGCTTTTCATACAAAACTGCATAACTTAATTTTAATATATTTTTAATTATTGGTACCAAAATGCTTATTTTCGATGTAGAAATCGTTTAAAAAAATATCACTTCCTGCAGAAAACCATTGGAATGTGGGATGAAAGTCCAGTTCGAATCATTATAATCTCTTTTTATAGATTAAATATTTGTTTAAATAGACAAATGCATTACGTATTCCCTATTCAATTAAACTTCTTGCTATTATTCTTTCTCCTTGGGTAATTTTAAATGCATGGATAATGTGTGTATGTACAGTCGACGACAAAACTGCTTACAAAATAAATCGGCATAGGGATTCTTCATTATGTAAAATTTCGGAATTCGGAATTGATATGTCCTTCAGACTACACTAAGAATGTAGTACAATCAGAGATATCTGACATTAAAAGAGCGATACACTGGCTAAGAGATATCCATATTAAAGTGCTGCACAAAACCATTTATAAGAACCTTGAAGACGACAGATTTTTCAAATGCTTTACTACAGCGAAATATTCTAAAACAAACGCTAAACAACACTGTGGGTAAGACCAACAACTGAAACAAATGTCCAAGAATGTCGCAAAGCCTTGGATATACCCTCGCATCACTTACGTTCATGTTCAACTGGGTATGTAAACACTGGTTGATATCGATAACCTCTGTAGTCTCACACTATCATCCTGCTGGAGACGTTTCGGTGTTGCTTTTCTTGTATCAACTCAAGACAGATGGCGCAATTAGTTCACAATAGATAGAACCGTCTAGCCTCGCCTAAACTCCCACAGATCGAAAAACAATCATGAACTTCACTAGGAAGCACTTGAGGAATCTCATGGCCTCTGCGCTTTCGGAGCCCATGCTAAACGTATGGGTGTCCCATATAATGACTTGCTTCTGTTTCAATAAGGAGGAGGGAAGTATCTTACATCTCCTCTGCTTTTGTCCCGCTATGGAATATCTACGTCTGGACTTCCTCGGCAGATTATCCTTCAGTATCCCATCCATACTTTTGTGTCCCTGGGTTGAAAGAACTACTTTTGAAATCCACGAGAGAGATTTCACTGCTTACATTCTCTCTACCATCGTATTTACGAGTTTTTTCCAAAACCTTTGGAGTTATATTTTGCCACGCCAGAAAAGCAATTTGTTTGTTTGTTATTTTTGCTGTGTGCTCATTATCCTGCATAAATATATGATTTAGGTACGTTCAAGTCCGAATATATCGAACCTTGCGAAATAGAATTCCTTCAATGCGGTTATATACTGTGTTGCATGTATACGCCGAAGCACAACCAGCTCATTGCCACGAAAACATTTCCAAAGCATCAGTCAACAATCTAGAAATGTGTTGTAAACCAACACGTGTATATACTCATCTCCAAGTAGTTGGCACGTTGAGTACAAAACCGAAGGCCCTGGGTCCGAGCCCGGTCTCCGACAGTCATTCATTAACAACACCACGCATTTTTCAAGTAATGAAGGCATATACACTGGTCACTGAACTACACCGGCTTCAACGGGTACTAATCATAATGTAACATCAGAGCGCCATTCTTCGGCCGTATTGTGTAGCAGAATCATCAATGAAGTAAAATAACCAATACAGGGGCTAGTAAACACCTAGCGATAGTAGGAGACATTCATTGCCTTAAAAAAAAAAATCTTATGCCTTGTTTCACAATATTGAAAGAAAATTTTCGACTGAAAATATATATTGAAAACAACAATAGAATTTGTTTCATCGGACCAAGTAACTTTTTTCCCATCATACGCTTTAGCAAACTTTAATCGCACCTTTTGATGGCTTTCATATAAAAAGGGTTTTATTTCTGATTGTTCGTGCCTTAAGCCCTTGAGATCGTCCTCTCATTCACGTTGACTCCATAAGTTCTTAGTACTGCAGTGTTTTTGCCTCTTGAAACTATTCTAAACTAACTAACTAATTTTTAACCGACTTCAAAAAGATGAGGAGGTTAACAGTTGGTTTTTTTTTGGTGTGTAACTTTATAACTCGCCCACAGTTTTTTTAATATAATTTTATGATATTCTAATTATTTGATTGCTGCGAAACTTATGAAACACCTTTGGTTCTTGTAATTACACAATTTGAAACTTAAAAAAGTGGGTGCCCATTAAAATTTATTATAATATTTCACGCGGTTCTACTAAACCGATATTTACAAAACTTAACACACACCCTAAGCCCTTAAAAAGACACAATCTTCCATTTAAAAAATGGTTGGAGGCACGCACATTAAAATTTAATTTTATATTTCACGTACTTCTTATCTTCCTTTATCAGATCTTTCCATTGAAATAGGTTTTTTTTTGGGAGAAAGAACTATTTTTATTTTATTGATGAGTCCGAGTGAAACATTAAGAAATGCAACTTTGTATTTTTATATCCTATAGGACGCTTCCAGAATTTTTACTCGACTGCGCAACTTGTTTATCAGTCTATGTATGTATGTATGTGTGTTCCTTTGTGGCACTATGTTAACCGAACGCGTGGACCGATTTTGATGATTCTTACGTCAATAGATTTGATTTAATCACTAAAGATATGTCAGTTGTCCAAATTCAATATGGTGGCTAACAGACGCCATTTTGTAAATACGAAAAAATAAAAATTCGGCGAACTATATCATTCGACAGGTATTTTAAAATCATGTTTGGTTTATGATTTTTTCATTTCGAATGACCATTTAGGATATTTAACGGTTCAAAGTTGGTCGCAGTCGGGTTTTTTGATTTTTTTGTATAAATACTTGTCCCATTTTGAATAAACCGTGTTTTATGTTCCTTATGTTCAAAGCAATTAAATTTATTATAATAACCTTAATTTTTTTTAATAAGAGCAAAATTAAAATCTTTCAACCAAAGCTATTTACGGACAATACTGTTCATATGTATTTTTTTTAAGCTGTTATAGAAGTCTTCTAAAAGTTCCGTTAGTTCAAAATCGAGTTACGATGTTAATAATAAGTAACATTTTTAATAGTTTATAAAAAAAAACGGTTGCCAGATAATCATTATGTAGATCAAACCCGTCACAAATTAAAACTACATCTATTCGTGAACAGTTTTATCGTCCACTATATGTTTGAATGTATGCATGTACATATATTATTTGATTCTTACTTTTTCTATATATAAAAATTTAAAAACAACATTAAATATTATGCCATCTCATTTAGAATGCAATCAACGTTAGTGCCCTTCTTTTTTAGTTTATTTATTTTATTTTTGTATTCCAGTTCTTCAGTCTTTGTAGATAATTTTATTTACAAAAATCCATTGTATTGTCCTGATATCTCTTATCAATACAATCTATCGATATCATTTCACATACGAACACACCAATAAAAACATTCGTTCATTCTTCCGTTCGCTTATATCTACCCTGCAGAAAATGCGAATAGTGAAATTGTAGTTATTTACTAGTAACATTGTCAGTAGTACTACTGACCAGGTGTACCCCAGCCAATGTAATTATCTATTGACATTTAACATTAACTTGTCATTGAAAATCTACCACTAGACTGTAGCAATACTGACTAAGTAGTTCTTTTGGGACCACATGGAGACATTTGCACCAAAGATTCACTAGTAAATTTTAAGGGCTCTAGTCTACAATATCGATATTTCCTCGCTCGATGTCAATAGTAAAATTGTAGTGATTTACTAGTGACATTGTCAATAGTACAACTGAATAGGTGCACCACAGCCAATCCCTATTGACATATAACATAGGGTTGTCATAGAAAATCTACCAGTAGACTTAAGCACTATTTTTTACGATCATATGGAGAGATTTGAACTAAAGAATCACTAGTACATTTTAGTGACCCTCGTCTACAATTTTATAAGGGTTGGGGCAACAAACTTAAATACATACATATATACATATGTACGTAAGTTTTTAACATTATTGCATAGCATGATAAAAAGAAACACAAACTACTGACGCGTTCATCGACAATGTCAACAGAAATACACTAGAACTGTTGTCTCTAACGTATATCTACTCGCGCATAAAAAGAAAATTGTCGATATTTCAACTAGTGCAATTGTCGCTAGAGAAAAGAGTGTTGACATAGAGACATATGGAACTAGGCTGACTAGAGGGTACAGACATTCATACATACATATGCATAAAATATGTTCCAGAAGTACGTTTTTACAATACAAGAGACTATTTTCTTGAAAATCACACAAGATGCACAAAAATAAAAATAAGTGAGCATATTCAAATTGTATTGTATTTTTGTTGTCTAAACTGAATTTATATCTGATGAAAAATTAAAGAAAAACCAAATGAAATACATAGAATTCTTAACAGTGTAGAATGAGGGAATAGCATGAAGGAAATAATAATCAAGTTGATGACCAAGCCCAAGGGAGAGTTAAATAGTACACAGTTTGTAGGATAATTTCCGACATTTCTTGTTAATTAGTGACCAGTAGGATTAAACCATATTTTAAATGAGTAACAAGGATCTTTCATAGTCGTCTGTGCTCCTAGAAGGATGACAACTAAACAATTTATATGTGCATGTATTATGTTATGTAGTTTTCTGTATTAGGTCGCTATTAGACGAGCTTCTTTCACGTTGTTCTCACTTTCATTAAGGTTATAATACAGAGTATTTGCAAGCTTTCCATCTGAAACACACACTAAAACTGAATTTACACAATACATCATATCAATAACTTGAAACTTTAGGCCTTTTGCGGAAGAGCAATTGATACAAAATGGGTTAAAAATCCTTAAATGGCAGACTCTCTTAATGCGAGTGTAGTACGTCCAATCATCACGTACGCGTCGTTTGTGCGGTGGATATACTTAGAAAGGAAGGTAGGTCAATATAAAATCGTTTACACTTTCCAAAAATACTTCGTGAGCTATAATCATGCGTATGAGTATAAAAATACTCTGACTATTAATCGGCTACACATGGGTATATACAGGGCTATTTTATTACAGCCACACACACCCGCACATTTTTCATTAAATTTGATATACATAATGTATGTTTTCGGTGGCAAATGATTAATAAATATCCGGAGTATCATGCGTATATTTTTTGGTTAATTAAATATCCACAGCTTGAGTATAAACATATTCAGACTATAACATAAGGAGAGTGGCTAACCAGTGAACATACAACTAAATACCGAAGAGTACAATCAGCGGTGTTCTGTAAACCGCACATTTTCAAATCGTACGATTTCCAAAATCGAAAACTGTTTCGCTGATCGGACGATTTAGTGCATTCAAAGTTAAGTTCGTTTAAAATTTCTTAAGCATCTAAAACATTAAAACCAATTAAAAAGCAGCAATAAGTCACCTTTTTAATTGAGATCTTTCCTGAAAATTAGGCGATTTCAAATCGCGCGATTTACAGAACACCCCTGAATAAGTCCGTGATGTTTTTGGTTAAAATATATTAATTTTCAAAGTAGTCTCCTTTGAGCTTTTTAAAAGTTTGTCTCCCTTCGGAAAAATAAGATTTGTCGAGATCATCAAAACAAGTATTCATTCATTTCTTCAAGTTTGGGAACAAGATGGATTTTTGCCATGGAAACTGCACATGCGTACATCCTCGCATTGTCTTGTTGGAAAAGAATACGCGTTCGTTTTTTTTAATTCCTCATTAATTCGATCAGATAATGTTGCGTAATATTTACCATTCCGGCTCGAAGGACCATGTTATATATTTATTTCCCAATTAATAAATTCATTCGGTTATAATTTCTCAGGGAATGAGAAATTATAAGAATGATTTGTATCTATGAAAGTATATAAAATAGAAAATAAACCATAGGAATTAGTTTGATTAAATAAATGAAAGAGGAGAGGAGTTGCATACAAGTGAGATCGTATTACAAGTATAATTTTATTGTTTTTTTCAATGCCTCAAAAGTCTTAATGCACATTTTTTAATTCACTATGTTTCAATATAATGAAACAATATTAAGTGTGCATTAAGGTTAGGTTAAGTTAGCAGGCTGCTGGTAAGGAAGGATGAAATCTAGAGTCCAGCTCACGTGGGTCCAATACAATGAACCCTTTGTGCTACCTGTGAAGAGAAGATAGTGAGAGTGGGTGATAGGGAAGGGATAGTGATAGAGAAGACAGCTGGTGAAGGAAGAGTTAGAGGAAAGCTTCATTATATTACAACTCTGCTCTTAACACGCTTTTTAATAATGCAGTGTTGAGGCGCCTCTGGTGTCAATGAGGCGTACTAATTTTTTGGAAGCTGTGCTTAGTAGCCATTTTATTGGTTATTTTTCGCCGATGACTCTGCTACACAGTATCGAAGAAGGAGTGCTCTCTGATAACATTCGCTGAAGCCGGTGTAGTGATCAGTGTCCATGCCTTCATCACTATTACCTTTCCTACAACAACTGATACAAAGGGACACTAATGCACATCAGAAAAATGCGTGGTATTGTTATTTAATGACTGTTGGAGACTTGGATCGAACTCAGAACCTTCGGTTTTGTAGTCAACGTGCTCAACGCCACCCTCAAATTTTTTTTATTTGTTTTTAAATGCGCATTAAGGCTCATTTAAATAAAAATTAATTAAAAAAAAGGGATAGAACCCAACTTTAAGGCAATTTATTCAGTTTTTTTTTTCTCTTTTGACGGTGCATCCCAAAAAACGATCGTCATAACTTTATTTTCCTTCGTTGGCCCCGATCAACTCTAAGAAACCCACTCTTTTGACTGTTCTTTGGTCTCTGGTTCGGCGCAAAACTCTTCCATATCGCGGTTGACCAACACCAAACACTATTCAACAATTTTCAATTGTTTCGGGTGTAGAGATCTCAACTGGCGTCCAGAACTTTTGGCATCTTAGTTAACTGCTTGTACAATTACTACGAAATTCAGTAATTCACTCCTTTACCATCACGAAATTCACTTGTTTCTATTTTCTTCCCAAATTACTTGTTATTCTAATATGCTAATATTTTACACGGCACTGTTTATTAATTTAAAATATTTAAACCATGTACATCATGTCCTTTGCTTCATTTTCTTTTCTTTTTTGACTCTCGGTCCTGATTATATTGGTTTGACTTTAACTACATGCCAACGTATAAGCAAACTTTTCAAGCACACATATAATTCAACTACATACTTGTTATATGTGTATTTTACTTGAATATCATCACATTATACTTTTCAGGCCATTGTTGAAGCTTCTATAAATATTATTATCAAATACAGAACTTTCATGGAAGAAAAATCACCATCAACTGGAGAATGACAAAGGACACAAACAACATTGCATTACAACTTCTTTTTTTGTCCTCCTCCTCCAGATTTTGTTTCGTTAAGTTTTGTTTGCATTTGAAATTCAAAAGTTAAAAAAAAGAATTTTTTCAATGTAAGAAAAGAGTTCAAAAAGGAGTGCATTTAAGTACATCATGTGCATGAATGAGAGTCCATATGAAAAGCATAAAAAAAAGCAAAAATCAACAATTTGAGGCTTCTTAATGTTTAGTTTTCTGCATCATAGTTTTCTAAAGTTAATATGTAGTTTATTTTATTTTTTTTCTTTTCTTTTGATAACAATATTGCCAGCGAAATATAAAGCATACATAAACTATGCTGAAGATAAAGTTTTTTTCTTTTTGAGGAAGGGTTTGGTTGGGATTGCGCTTTCAGGATAGAGAGGAGAGATCATTAGAAGAAGTTTTGTCCTAAGTTCAAATGCATTCATTCATTTGTAATTTATTTTCTTTTAACGAGTATGAAAACAACTGAATGTGGTCGTGTTTTATGTTAAGATCAATGGTGATGACGACAAAGCCAACAGCAACACAAACAACAATGAATGGGAAATATTTGAAAAATTTAATAACACTGCAGTGGATAATGTTCGATGGCAGAGTACGTTAATTTTTTTTAAAGGCCACATGAGGGTAAACTATGCAACAAGATGTTTTCCATGTAGGGTCAGCAATGATTAATCATTCGGGCTAGAATGATCAATGAATATAAATATGTATCGCTTGGCACCGCCTGGGAACCACAACTCGGCCATATCGATGTCGATCTCTAATCACAGAATATCGGCTAATAAGGGCCTGTCCTTTTAAAATTTAGTTTTCGTTTCAAGTGTAAGTGTGCGACAAATCGAACGTTGTCGACATCGCGATGCATGCGAGAACAGTGCCTAAGTTTCTATACCGAGATGATCTCTCTGCATATCAGCCGCTATGACGGCAAAATTTTCCTCACTGCGCATTAATCTCTTTGTTTGGTAGTTCTCTAGGTGAAAAAAGCATTTTCATGTTTATATTAAAAAAAAAGCCAAGGAATTTGCTTCTTACTGAGGTTATAAGGACGACTGATGAAACGATGTGAATTCAAAGGTCTATTTCTCGAAATCAATGTCTCCAAATTTTTACTTCAATAAATCCATGATTATAGGATCCTTATGTCAGGCTGATGAAACCGTATCTCGCCTGGATCAAAGCCATCCATATTTTCAAACAAGAAATCATTGATCACGGTGAGTTAAAGATATATATTGACCGTAACGGGAGCTCCGGCATAATTTTAGAAGTAAGGTCCAATGACCGCATGTAAACCGCACCACACGTTGAATATTTTTTATGTAATGGGGTCTGTGGGGATTGGTTTTACTATATTCGCGGCAATTTTGATATTAACAAACATGTTTCCCGAAATTATCCTCACTTCTGAACATAATTGTGCGATAAAACATCGGATCAGTTTACAACTGCTATAGAGTCCAAATTGTTGCTGATTTAACATCATTAACTAGTGAGTTCACGTGTCTTTATGGAAATTGTCGAAAAGTGTCAAATGGGACGAACTTGGAGGCCATCTCTAACAGGTTCATTTTTCGAAATCAAGTTATGGCCAAATTTAGATGTTAATGAGTCAATGCCTGCGGGCACCATATGACAGGTAGCGCCATCCAGTTGAAACCACATGTAGAAACACATTTTTGCGATAAAACATCGCATCAGTTTACAACCTAATCATCATATAATGGTATCGTGGTTTTAAATCCTCTATCAACTGAATCCTAAACGGATGAAGGCCAAGATAGATAGAATTCCTGCAAACAACTATGAACCGATAATTGTATCTTCTTCCACACTTTCGTTACCTTCTACGTGTTGGTATTATTGCATCATTTAGAGAGGAGGTGGTATGAAATCTATTCACAGTTCGACGGATGGCTTGCTCAGATGATCGATTATGTACGTCATAAAAATCACGAATTCGTCTTCTATAAGTTGTGCGAATTGCTGACTGATTTTGAAAATAAATCTGCATAATTTGGTAGCGTTATTCAAGCTTCAAACTTTTCATGGTGATTTGCCAGAGTTTACTGATCATAAATGTTAAAAAGTGATCGCAGTATGACAGTTCGTTTAACAGTTAAATCTTTCATAAAGGCTTGAAAAAAGTACCCTTTATAATACAGTAGACTCTCGATAATTTTAACTATTTTCTGATCTCTTAAAAACATTCGATTAGAAAGTGATAAAATCCATACCCTCGTTAATCTGAAAGATTACAAACACTTGATCAGATTTTTTTTAAATCGTTTTGTTGAGTTTCACTCAACTGCTTGCTTTGAAATAAAATTACAGTTGCGAATTACCATGATGAAGCCCCTGATATCCTCCAGTTTACACTTACCGATATCACTAATGCTCTCATGTAAACGTTTGCTCAGCCATCTAATCCTATGACATTGCAGCTTTGTATAAAGCCAGATAATATGTTCAATGGTTTCTGGTTCCTCTTCATCCCCACACATCATACACATACATCTGAAGTGCCAATTTCCCGAATGCTGGTCCTTTCTCTGACCAAGCAGTGACCTGTCAACGCACCTATCACAACTCGCATCGCCTTCGTAAATGATTCGTTTAGTTGTTAATATTGTAATAAGTAATTAGTTATACAGCCCCATTGTCGATTTACCCGGGGAGTTCCGTTCCGCATAATTTCCGCGAGGAAAAAAATCTTCCTATTCTAAATACCCGGTGAATAAGCAATTACGGGAAAGGGAAAAATCTGGATCAGCTGTTTAATGTTTACATTCTAATCTGCACTAGCGCAAAAGTTCTGTAATAGAATTTAATAATAATTTTATGTTTTCGTTATCAATAAGATTGTGTGTTAATATAAATATCTGCTTTTGTTTGAATCATTATTAATTAATTAAACATTTTATCAAAAGTTTTTGGCTTCTAAAAATTTTATTAAATTTATGCCAGAAAAAATTTTAAATAATTTTGAATTGGACTTATTAAAAACGCGCTTAATTGGCATCGCTGCTCATTGATGTGCTATAATTCGAATTCTCGCACTAGTCTCTCCCTAATCATTCTTTTAAGGTTGGAAACTGCTGTCAGCAGCAATTGTCGCAGTTAAATAAAAAAAGCATTTGTATTTGCAATGCAGCACATATAACTGGAAGACGAAACAAAAACCCTGAATCTGAATGAATCTTCATATGAACTCTCGATTATTTGAAATTTGTTTTTGGTCCTTTGAACTGTAAATTATCGAGAGTCCACTGTAGTTGGAAAAAAATACCCGTGCTATATCTGGTCGCCAACATTAAAGGCCTCTTCGCACCTCCTCTCCCTCCCTCTGAATTTGAATTACTGCTGCATGTTTTGCTTTTTTTACAATTCTTTTCCCTTTGAACTGGAACTGTTGGTGTAACTACAAGAACAGATTTTTCTTCTTTTGTTATGCATGGTCGCATATGCCATACACAACCTAGAAAATAAAAGAAAATTGTATTAAGCCCACAAAACTCAAAAAACTGCACAGAAATATAAATAAGTTTAAATTGTAAAAAAAAAAATAAATAAATGTATTGTTCATCTGCCTTTATTTTTCCTAAAAACAAACCATGCAAAATTAAATAAAACTGCCACAAAAAAAAAAAGAAGAAAATAAATACATATAATACAAAAATCGAAAACCTTAATGCAATAATGTTCTTTTGTTTTAAAGTTGCATGACTCAAAATAAGTATCTTTAACCAGCCGCCACCACTACCACCATCCAAAATCAACATCATCATCATCAATACAAACGAACCTTAAAATGCAACAACTGATATCAATCGATTTGGTTTTGCAACTCGTACTTTTTGTTGCAAACAATGTCTTCGTGATCTTATCAAACGATCAATTCAATGTGATTTGTATTTAAATGAAAACACAAAAACATAAAACAGTTTTTTCTTAAATTTAAATAAAATTTCAAGATTTTTTTCTGCTTAATAATGAAACAAGTTCAATTTTATATGCAATATAAACAATTGATTTCTTTACTGGTCTCTTATTCTCATTATTCTTTTATTTTTTCAAGAGATCGGTTTGAAAGATTTGGATATGATATTTAGTAGCTAATTGAAGTAATTTGTGAAAATTATTGGTTGAAGGCAACTATAAAAATTACCTCTTTTGCAATGTAATTGTAATAAAAAAGTGTGGTTATTTGTTTGAGGCATTATTATATCCTTATATTAGAAATATTCATAATTAGCAGGGCAAATTTTTTTTTGGCATAAGCCACTTTAGCCATTTCTTCAATTATTGATTTAAAAAGCCTATAGTCCACCATAGAATAAATTTTTTTTTTCAACCTAGAAGAAATTTTTATATGTCAGAGCTTTTGGCCAACCATTTTGAAAAATTTGTTGTGCCACAAAAACTTGCCTTGATTATTAGCAATGCCTGCAACAACTTTTCGAACTGCTAAGATTTAAAAAATTGGAAAAATGTTGGGAAGTGCTCTTTGGAAAGCTGTAAATAAAAAAATTTTTTTAGAAAAGTTACATACATTAAAAAAAGACGGTAGTACAAAGTTCCTTCTGGAAAGGGACCTTTTTACACAAATGTGTATTTAAAAAATATTAAAACAAATGTATGCATGTATGTCTGTATGTAAACAAATATGTATATTTAAAAAATATGTATATATTAAAAAAATTAGCTTTTAAAAAATTACCTTTTAAAAACTACCTTTCAAAAAGTACTTTGAAAGCAAAGTTCCTTGCAAAAAATTAAGTTTTGAGAAAAGTACCTTATAAAAATAACCATTTAAAAAAGTACGTTTTCAAGAAGTATTTTTGAAAAATGAAGTTTGCGAAAAAGTTCTTATAAAAACACACATTTTGAAAAATAATCTTAAAAAAAAAATACTTTTTTTTAAATAGTTTTGAAACTTTAAGAAAAGATTATTTAAAAAAGCACATGTCAAAAAGGTACCTTTTGAAAAAAGTGCAATTTAAAAAGAAACTATTGAAGAAAGCACTTTGTTAACAGAGCATATCCTGGCAATAAAGTACATGTGTGTAAAAAACACTGGGCAAAAAACATTTCTAATTATCTATTAAGAAAATAACATTTAAAACATACATACATACTTTTTAAAAGAATTTCTTGTGACAAAAAGTCCCTGTAAAAAATATTTGTTAGAAAAAAATATCCTTATAAATTTTGTCTTTAAAAGTGTATTTTTTTTTTAAATAAAGTACTTATTCAGAAAAAATTATGCTTAAGAAAACACAATATTTAAAAATGTTTGTGTTTAAATTAAATGAAAATCTAAAACCTCTTAAAACGATATTTTGAAAAAATCAATTTAAAATTGGTACCAGAAAAAAGTACCTTTTGAGGTACCTAAAAAAACTAAAGGAATTTCTGCCCGGTGCGCTTTGCTACCACCCCCTCCATTTTTTCCAAGAAAAAAATTAACCTTTTTTTTAAGCAAACAGAATGTTGAAAATTGGTCCACAAATGATAAAGTAATGTGATAATCCATATTTTTGGTGGGCACATTACGCCTCCTCCCAATTAAAAAAAATTATACGAGTACCTTTAAGGTATAATATATATAAATATAAATAATTCTTCACTATAATGTGAATACCACAACCTTTTAGTTCTTTCTAATCACAATAATATCTGCATAAATTACAAGCCAATATTTTTTGTGCAAATTTATTCTAAATTGAAAATAAAATTAAATGCAGGAGAAAAATGTGAAGTTTACCGAACGTTTTATGGAATTGATATTTAATCTGCATCTTTGATTATCTGAAAATAAATTTGAAACCAAAATTCAATTTATGATGTAAATAAATTTTATTTGCAATGTGTAACGTATAATAACGAATAAACTCATGCATATTTAAGTAAGCAGCAGCTAAAAAGTTAAGTAAACATATTTAAAGGGTGTGGCAAAGCGAGATGTTATACACATTAATAGTTAGAAAGGGATAATTAACATATTATTTGCTAGAAATGCTTTAGTTTGCTTAACAGCAAAAATTCATATTAACTTAATTTGGAAATTGATATGTTAAAAAGTTGAAAAATATCTTTTCAATGTTCTACAGAGCTCTGTTAGTATGTTAACAGAGCTCTGTTAAACACGCCGGTTTGTGTCTAGGATTATAAAGTTTATCTTCATTTACATCTATGGAAGTACTTTTTTTATTAAAAAATATTTAAGCTGAATTTAAAAAAAATATTTTTTAAAAGCTACTTACATACATATTATAAACTCTCGTTCAATAACACATATTGAAAAAGAATCCTTTTGCCATCTTATTGCTAAACACTAGCAGTAATACTAAACAAATATCGCTGATTTCAAATTACAAAATTCTCATACTCCTAAAATTGAATATCTGTTTAGAAAAATAAGGACAATATTAGGAATTTTTTTCTTCAACCAAAACAAACAATAAATAAGCCACACAGTAAAACAGGATACAACAAAACCTTAAACAATTGTCATTTCGTGATAAAGTCTTCATTTATGTGCGCTGCTAAAACTAAACGTTCAATTAAACATTAGGAGAAAGAAAGAAAAAAAAAACAAAATCCAATTTAGATAAAAGTTTAAAAAATATATAAAAATGTTCTGTCAGAGGAAAAAAAACTACACAAAATCTGATATTTTAGACCAAAAATTATTCACTAGCAACATACAAGTTCTATAGCAGAAAAATAGCGACCTACATACCGCATAAGAATTTTGCCAGCAACCTTAACACCAGCAACATCAACGTCATCATTTCCACCAAAATCGTTATTAACCATCGGCATCATTTACTTATTGTTGCTCCACTAGTTTGCTTAACTGCAACAAACATTAAATGCTAAAAAATGTTAAACGAAATCAAATGATATGGCTTTTATTTTTATTTTATTTTTTGTCTAAGGTCTTTCAAACGAGCAAGGAGAGATGTTTGGTTGTAAAAATAAAATAAAAAGATTGAAAAGTGTAACGAAATTCTCTTATAAGAATACTCTTTCGCACAGAATACTATTGTTTAATGCTCGTAAAAAAACTGTGTTATGAATAGAAGCAAAACTTTAGGCAGACTTATCTACTTTGTGGACCAGTTTTAAAGGTTAAGGGGATAAGTATGTGCCTTGGTAGATATTTATTTTTGAACTTCTGGGTAAATACTATAACTCACTGTACTACACAATCCCACGAACTTTGAAAAAAATACAACTCTGATCTAGTGTCTTGAAATCTTTTCCAAAAATAAAACAAAATAAATTAATAGTGCGTTTACATTTGAGCAAAATCTAGTACTGACGAGATTTCGGGCAAAATCTAGTAGATTTTCCATACAAAACAAAATTAACATCGTCACTAGAGTTTGTCAAAGTCTGTGTACATAAAAAGGTGTGTGAATTGGCTACGTTGCAGTTGATTGGTTGCAGTTTTTGGAACATTTTCAGTTCATGGGTTTTGTTTTGGATAAAAACCTTGATAAATGTAAAAAAACTATTTATAAACGGTATAGATATTCATAAAAATCTTAATTGAAATATGCAAGATTTATTGCACACCTACAATGTCCTATAAAATAAATCTTATATCTGAAAATTTTTTATATTTTCCTTACACTTTTATTCTTTCCGTACGCTTTCTGTCAGAAAAGTTTGAGCTTAAGGAAAATAGAGAAAAATATCTACTCGTATGTAACTGCGGAATCGATAATATGGTAATTCCGTTATTTCGCAACCGTAAAAATACCGCAGCAACGAAATGAATAATTTAAAATTTTGCTTCCGCATAAAAAAGTTCGGCAATCGCGGAGCGAAATGAATAATGAGACCCAGTATTTTAAATTAAATTTAGCAGAGACAAAAACCAAAAATTTAGCAGAGCCCATTTTGTACTTAACAGCGCACTGTTAACTATTTACAGTGCTAGTAAAATGAATAGTATTTCACAGCCAAAGTATAGGTATGGGAACTGGTACCATACTATCCAGTGAATGGAAGATATGGTCCGAGGCCAAAAATACATAAATAATACAGAAACTTGATTTTAATTTAGATGTTTTTAAAAAAAAAAAAAAAACTGGAGAATTCTGCAGATGTTCCACTATATAGAAATGATGCTCCTAATGGTTCTTTAAAGAGTAGATTTAGTATAATTTTTAAATAAGATTAAAACTTTCGAAAAACCAATTTTATAGAGATCATATTTTAGGCAAAATTTCTTGAGAAAATTAGTGGCCATTGTGGAAAACTGGAGTATTCCATATAGAACTGGTGCTCCTGACGAATTAAAAAAAAAACAGATTTGGTGCCATTTCTGAAATAATTTGAGAACGTTCGAAAAATTTATTTTAAAAGAATAATTTTTAACAAAATTTCCTAATGTTTCTCTTCTATCTTCTATTGTTCAAAAAAGGGTGCTTATAATATTTAAAATTTTTAATAAATCTTGTGACATAATATATATATGCTATATATGTATGTATGTATCTCTAATGCAGAAATATGCAACTGAACAAGAAAAATACACAAGAAAATGATGGCCTGTAGTTTGAAAATGAGTACTAAAATGAAAAAATCTTACCAAAGTGTGTTGCATAGTAAATCGCCATCACGGCCATCTGTAGAATTAGAATTTTAGTTTTGCATGATTTTGGTTTGTAAGATTCAATAAGTTACTCATTAATGATGGCGTTACATATATATATGTATAATTTTGCATGCAATGAATTTTTGATATCTTACGATATATGTATACATATATCACTTATTCCTCTAAAGGGGGCCTACTCGAAATTTTGCAAAATGTTTTTTTTTTTTATTTATGAAAATGATATACCGTGGTCATATTTAACTATTGTAAAAATTTTACGTCATTTTTCTTACTCTTTCGCAAAAATAATCGTATATCAGTAGCTTCCCTAGAAACAGTTTTTTTCTCTATTGAAAATTTGTAAATTTTGAGTATACCCCCTTAAAGGAACAAGTAATGATATAATAAAGTATTTAAGTACATACATATGTATGAGTATATATCTGGTTTATGCCTATTGGGGATGCCAGCCAGTAAAAATAATTGGCAACGCACCACATGTAGTACCCCAGCGGTGGTGTGGAAATCTACATAAATCTAGAATTTATTAAAATATGACAATGACCACAAATCTTCGGAAGACATTTTGCTTAAACATGACTTTCAAATAAATTTTTCGGAAGTTTCGAAATTATTTCAGAAATACCACAATTGGCTCTTTAAGGAGCCGTTAGGAGCACCATTTCTATATAAAGATACCTATAGGTAAGGTTATATGTTAGCAGTCTGCTGGTAAGGAAGGGTGAAATTGAGAGTCCAGCTCACTTTGGTCCAATACAATGATCCCTTTGTGTTACCTGTGAGTTGATGAGAAGATAGTGAGAGAAGGTGATAGGGAAGGGACAGTGATAGAGAGGCAGGTGGTGAAGGAAGAGATAGAGTAAATATTAATTCTGTTACAGCGCCTCTGGTGTCAATGAGGCGTATTAAATTTTGAAGGTGTGCTTAGCAGCCATTTTATTGGTTATTTTACTTCGCCGATGATTCTGCTACACAATATCAGCCGTCGCAGCTCTATCTGTAGAAATCTCCAGTTTCTACAATGAAAGATTTTTTTAATGTATCTTAAGTACATCCCATTGCTATAATTTCATTAACCATATCTCGGACCATATTTTCCATGAACTGGTGACTAAGGTCCTGGTCCTAGTTTTTTTTTGTGTATTTCGGCTTTAACTACAACAATGTTGGCATAGACTACAGAAAAACTATTAAAGTGTTCCTTAGTCTATTACAAAAATGTCGTAGTCGAAGTCGAAATACGCCATCCACGATAAGAGGAGAAACCATCTTTAATTTTATTATCATTGGTCAAATTTACGCTATATAAGGGTATAGTAAAATGGGCTCTATTTAAAACATTCGCCCTGGCACACGGTGTCGACAAGAAAATTTTCTTGCGGTTATTTATATTGAAAACAAAAAAAATTTAATATTTTTTGTTTTCAATAACAAGTGAAAGAAAATTTCTTGTCGACATCGTGAGCCAGACAGATTGGTTCTTATTATTATTATCTTCACACACATCAAGAACAATTATAATATTAAGACGTATTTAGTCGAAAATTATTGCCTCTTAAAATACCCAGTCAATCTAATCAGCTCTTAGCCTCAAAAAGACACGTCGATTGCTGTCAATTTGGCTAAAATCGGGTGATTCGTTCGAGAGATATCATTGACGAAATATTTCAATTAAGACCTTTTTTTGTCTGATATGTCAAGAGACAAATGAAACGATCTGGGATATTCGAATCCCTACAAATGGGTGGGGAAAGAATGTAACCTCCCAGCAAAAAATTACACATTACCATCAAAACTACTTACCATATTTCATTACTCGCTTACAAATCACATTACCTAAAATTTAAAAAAATTGTGTACAAGTTGCTAAATGAGAATAATTTTAGATTAAATAAATTACGTGAACAAGTTGCCAAATAAAAAAAGTAAGTACATCTCAAGAATCTATTACTTTAGTCTAACGTCTTGTTAAAATCATTAAGTTGGTAATCCAGTAAGGAACAGTTTCCACCAAAAATGCTTAATTATAAACCCGATTACCTTTTCGAAATTCTTTTGCTGGGCTCACACAAACTTCAACAAATTGGGAATAACTGATAGAAGAAAGATAACATTTAGGGGTCTACTCTGTAATTGGAAACTAAAGAAAATGCTTTCGTATTAGCATGTTAACATATGAGTTCCAAAAAATATTCGTTAGTTTCGAATTACAGAGTAGACCCACTGTAGTGAGAACAGGAAAATCTTGTCCGAAAGAAAGCCAAAGAGAAGAGTATTTGCCATACACCTTCCTACAATCCAATTACGAAACTTCGTAGCACTCTCCTCACTAATGCAGAATTCGTGAGGATGAAGAAGAAAAAGGAAAAAAAACCACCGAACATCTCCGTGTCACTCCCCATGCAGCTTAGGAGGATTTCTTAGGACCGGGCAATCCCAGGGACCCTAGCCGGGTAAAATGGCTTTATCCTCTTGGAGTACCTTTAGCTTTTTACCAATAGAACTTATGTGGTACTACTCAATCTCTGGAATAACAGAGCAACAGATGTGCAAATATTTATAAAAGGAAGAAGTAGCTTGCTATATTGCCTTCCGGGTGCAGCGTCACCTGGAACTGCACTGATTTCAAAAGTTGCATGGGTGTCGGCATGGTACATTACTGCAAGGTAGATTTCGTCTAACCACACGTGGTTCAATAGATGATGTTCTGGCTCCAATATGAGTAGTAACGCTGTGCCGGTAATTGGTGAGGAATTCTCTTGGAGAACTCGCCACACTTTCTGTGCGTATTCACGGCGAATCTAACGTGGTGGCTGTGTATTCTACCAAAATATCGCTAAAAGAATAGTCTCGGTCCCCCATTGTCAAATCAATGATAGTGATTGATATGGTGCGGTCAGCCCAACACTTCTCTGTGCTGTTGCCATACAACAGAAGCAGCAAGAGTTTAGTTATCTTAAAGTACCTCAGCAAGGTACTTGTTCATAGTGCAGGGATAACTATGTTCAAAGATTGCAGCCTATGTGCTCTTGTTAATTCACATAGAGCTTTCTAAGGGTACATAGCGCCGATGTTTGGACGCTCACCTTCACCCGGTGTTTAGACCTCCGTGAGATAAGGCCGTAAAGGCAGGTGCTCACGATAATCTGAAACAAATTCTTCACTCCCCATGTTCTGAAATTTAAGATGTAAAATGTTTGGTTAAATAATACTTACAGTTAAAACCTGTCCCGGTCATGTTAATTTACAAAGAGATTCATTAACTTTATTTAGATCGATGGAAACCATTTTGTCGGTACTGGAGGCTCAGAACTCGCCTCTCAGGACAAACCAATGGAAGCCTTTAGCTTCAATGGATTGCAAAGAGAACGCGGGTAAAGATCTTCGGTTTGCCGTGGATCAGGAGTCTCTAAAGAGACTACAGTTGTTGGGGGGTGTTGTGAGGTTCGGGTTGGGGTTTGTCAGATTTAGATTTAGTAAATCAGATGGTCTCAAGAAGGCTGCGGGTGGTGCAGATAAACCTGCACCACAGTGAGGCAGCCTCGGCCGAGCTAGTAGTGCACCTCAACAAGTCGCGAGTAGACGTGGCTCTTATCCAAGAACCCTGGATTAATAAAAATAGGGTTTGCGGCTTAGGAGTCACAGGCTACACATTATATGTCCCTGTCACAGAGGATAAGGTAAGAACTTGCATTTTAGCAAGGGATGGGCAAGGATTAACTTTATTTAATTCTTTCAGTAAAGGAGACCTTACGGTCGTTAATGGAGGAGCCAGGGGTAAGCAGGGGATTGTGCTTGCATCGGTCTATATGCCCTATGATGCTGTTGATCCACCGGGGGCAGGTGTGCGGGAGCTGACCCAGTATGCAAGATCGAGAAGGCTTGCATTGGTACTCGGCTGTGACGCTAATGCGCATCATAGTCAGTGGGGGAGCCGCAACATTAACAAAAGAGGTGAGTTGGTGTTTGATTTTATAACTTCTAGCAATATGTTTATTTGCAACAAGGGTAACGTACCCACGTTTAGGAATAGGGATAGGGCAGAGGTTATAGACATAACACTAACTAACAGAGATAGGAACCTGGTAGAGGACTGGATGGTAGATAAGGACTGTACGTTTTCGGACCACAGTAGGATATCATTCAGTCTAAATTTTTCAGGGGAAAGGCGTGAGCCATATAGGAATCCAAGAAGGACTGACTGGGGTACCTATAAGGCCACTGTTGATATTAGGGCAAGGGAAGCTCTGCAGGGTGTGGATGCACAAAGAGGAGTGGAAGAGGAGGTGGAATATTTCACTAATACTTGTAGGGATTGTTTTGAACAGTCATGTCCAGTGGTTTTTCCGGGTAAAAGAAAGCAGCCTTCGTGGTGGACCAAGGATCTAAAAGATCTGAGGTCCTCGGTTAGAAGATTGTTTAATAGGGCGAAGCTCACAGGAAGAAGTGAGGACTGGGACAATCATAAGGTATTGTATAATAAGTACAAGGGTGATCTCAAAAGGGCGAAGAGGGCCTCATGGAGGAAATACTGTGAGGAGATTGATTCCGTTAATGAGTTATCGAGGTTTCGGCGAGTATTGTCAAAGGACTCTAGGGCTCCTGGGAATATTCAAAGATTGGATGGCACATGGACGGAATCCAGCTCTGAGACACTTTCTGTTCTGATGGACACTCACTTTCCTGGCTGTAGGGAAGTAGGGGAAGAGACAATGACGGAGGTTAACTTTAACTACTGGTCGGAACCGGGATTAGAAGGAGCAGTGGACGAAATAGTGACGTTGGAAAAAGCAATATGGGCAATAAATACATTTGAACCGTATAAATCACCGGGCCCAGATGGTATTTTTCCGGCCATGTTGCAGAACGTCCCAGAGCGCGTAACTGTTTCTGGTGCATATCTTTAAGATATGCTTAAGCAGGAGGTTTACACCGAAAGGCTAGAGAGAGGTTATGGTCATCTTCATACCCAAAGCGGGTAAGGCAAGCCACTCAAAGCCGAAGGATTTCAAGCCAATCAGTCTTTCGTCGTTTCTTTTGAAAACATTAGAACGACTGATTGATCTGCATCTAAGGAACACAATTGACACCCACGTTATAAGTGGCGCTCAACATGCCTATCGTAAAGGCAGATCTGTTGAGAGTGCGCTTCATGACGTGGTTGGTGTTATAGAGAAAGGACTGCAGCACAAGGAATACACACTGGCTGCATTTTTAGATATTGAGGGAGCCTTTAACAACATAAGTATAGAGGCTATTAGGGAGTCACTTAGGGTTCACGGAGTTCTAGTGGAGTGGATAATTATCATGCTTAAAAGCAGAATCATCAACTCAGGTATGGGAAGAGAACGCCTGAGGAGATTAGTGACAAGAGGTACACCACAGGGAGGAGTTTTGTCACCTCTATTGTGGTTGTTGGCACTGAACGCAATTCTAAGGCGTTTTGACAGGAGCGGACGGAAGATAGTTGCATATGCGGATGACGTGGTTTTACTGGTAACGGGAAAGTTTCTTCCCACTATCAGTGAAGTCATGCAGTCGGCGTTGGGCGATCTGTCTTCTTGGGCCAGCAGTAAAGGACTGGGAGTCAACCCAGAGAAAACCGAGCTAGTCCTCTTTACCAGGATATACAAAATAGAAAGTTTTGTATTGCCCAGGATGGGAGGGGTGGAGCTGAGACTAGCAGAGGGGGCTAAATACCTGGGTGTTTACCTAGATATCAAGCTTTCTTGGAAAATGAACACGCAGGAAATGCTAAGGAAAGGACTCAATGCCTACTACGCATGCAGGAACTCCATAGGAAGGAACTGGGGTCTGCAACCGAATGTAGTAAATTGGATTTACACATCGGTTGTCAGGCTGGTTATCTCCTATGGTTGTGTGGTATGGTGGGAGGCATTGAAGAAGGAAAGTCACAGGAGATTGTTAGCTAAGGTTCAGAGATGTGCCTCGATGGGCATCACAGGTGCTCAAAGGAGCACACCTCAGGCTGCCTTGGACGTCATTCTTCATCTACTTCCTATAGAGGACTTTGTGGTGGGGACGGCGACTAGAAGTCTCCTTAGACTTGTAGAAACAGGTTTGGTGAGGACAGGAATATCAGGTCACACATCGATCTTAAATAGGATCGGTTTTGGTGATCAGGAATCCGTAACCCCAGGGTTTACGGACTATAAGGTCGCTGAGATCGATTTTGGTAAGACACCCTTAATGGTAATTCCGGATAGGGACCATTGGGTCAATTCCGATAGGCTGTATGAGGGTAGGGCAGTCTTTACAGACGGGTCAAAAATGGGGGAAGGCACAGGCGCTGGTGTCTATATCTTGGGAACGAACATTCGTAGTTCTTTTAGACTGCCGAATGAATGCAGTGTTTTCCAGGCTGATATCTTAGCGATCCTCAGGGCCACACAGCTGGTGGCCGGAAATGTGGCTGAAGGTGAAAAGATAACCTTCTACGTCGACAGCCAGGCAGCGCTAAAAGCTTTGAAAGGACACAATGTCAAATCGAAGCTTGTTAGTGACTGTAGGAAAGCCCTCAACTTGCTTATGGATAACTACAGTGTCAGACTTTGTTGGGTTCCTGGCCACAGCAGTGTTGAGGGAAATGAAATTGCCGATGAGCTGGCAAGAATAGGATCAGCGTTAGACGAGGGAATGTCTGACAGATCGGTGAAATTACCGATAGGTCATTACTACAAAGAACTCAGTAATTGGGTGGAAAGCAGGACCAACTGTTCATGGCGTAGTAGGGTCTCCAGGGGTTTTTGGCCAAAACTAGACTCAGGAAGATCTAAACTACTACTGGAGATGAATAGGATGCGAATCATGATAGGCGCGTTGGCAGGTCACTGCTCGGTTAGAGCAAGAACCAGCATGTGGGAAATTGGTACTCCAGATTTTTGTAGGATGTGCGGGGATGAAGAGGAACCAGAAACCATTGAACATATTATCTGTCACTGCCCGAAGCTGCAACGTCATAGGCTTAGATGGCTGAGCAGACGTTTCCATGAAAGCATCACTGATGTCGGGAAGTGTAAACTAGAGGACATCAGGGGCTTCATCATGGGGATTCGGTGGCTTAATGACGGATAATAGGGTTTCTTCTGTCTAAAAATGGGAGGGGTAAATATTACCAGTAATGGGCAATAGAAGGGAATCACAATGGACCCGATTGGGGCTCCGAGTGGAGGTGCGGTGGGCACCATCCTTCCTAACCTAACCTAACCTTATTTAAACTCGAACGATGGCTGGTGAATAAGGCTGATTTTGTGTTGGAAAAAATTTTGGAGTTTCATACCGCATCTGCAAAGTATACAAACTTTGTATTGATCTGTTTATTTAAATACGTAGTGGCACAGAGTGACTTATTGATGTGGAACTAAGTGGGCTATGTTTAAGGCGGCTGCCAAGTTCACCCAGTACAACCTTACCGAAAATTCAGGGGTTATCTATTGTCATCCGAAACCACCATTTTAATCCAATTCTAAATCGAACCCGAATACATAAATTTCCAATTAAGTTTAAAATTTTCCATGTAATTGCTCTTTTAGTTTATGAACATTCAATCCCTAAACAACGTATCGCATCGCATCGCGTAAAGTTTCAATAAAGTTCATTACAACTCATCAACATTAAAAAACTAAAAAGAAAACTTTTTGCAGGCAGCAAGAAGGAACTGAATTGCAATGATATTTTTTAACTATTACATCAGTGTGTGGGTGAACAGTAAACAGTGGAAGTGCTACACCTGGCAAAGGTTTCTAAACAGGAATGAAAGTAAGCATATGACAACTCATTGCTGGCTATTGGAAATGATTTTCGATTAAAGGAGTGTAAAAGTTAAAATTCTAAACTCATGTAAAAGACTTTTCCAATTTCTAATTTTTTTTAATCTGGTACTTTCTACTCTTGGCTCCTCTGCACATTTTAAAGTGTATTTATGCATGTACCTTGAGATAGCTGGTGCTATACAGGCAACATCGCAATCAGAAAAACAAAACTATGATCCTTGTTCTAACTCATACATACATACATATCCTTGTTTGCCTCTCTCTCCCTCCATTTTTGTTCTGGTTTACTTTATTGTAAGTTGAAAATTTATTTTAAATTTTTTTTCGTACACTTCTTTCTTTTTTGTATATTTGTGTGGTTTTTGCATTTAAATTGAAATAGGATGTTGGCGTATCAAATGAAATTTTTAGGTGTAGGTCA
Source organism: Tachina lurida (assembly GCA_944452675.1). Classification (NCBI taxonomy): domain Eukaryota; kingdom Metazoa; phylum Arthropoda; class Insecta; order Diptera; family Tachinidae; genus Tachina; species Tachina lurida. The sequence goes on along the minus strand of OX101754.1, from coordinate 18,496,812 downwards.
CAAAACGATAACATCAGATTAACATTGGTTTAAATTGATTGGTCGTGAAGTGCGGTGACGTTAAGAGCTCTACTCTGCACTTGTGTGTAGTTATTATACGCTCTTTTAAATGGGCTGTTTTGTTACTGTGCTTGTTTGTATTGCAGCTAGCAATCATATTGTTTACTTGGTTCTATCGACATTTTATAAGGAACTTCTTTTATTTTCGTCCTTCTCTCCTTGATTGAAGAACTATTAGTTAGTAGATGTTTGCCGTTCTTGCTGTTAGTGGTTGGCTGATGGTGTTAAACGTAACATGATATATGAAATATTTGCAGCATGTGTAATTTCGTACACAAACTTTACACACACATTTTGTATAATTGGGTTTTTGGTTATTTCTTTTTTTTTCAAGATACGGAAAAGCAAAAGACTAAAAAGGAATTTGAAAAACAAATTTGCACTAATTCAAGGTAAACTGAAAATCAATTAATAACAAAAGTGGATTTTCCCTAAATCTATTTATTTTCTTAATACTAATTGAATTAAGAATAAGGGAAGTTAATTTAAAACAAAGGTAATCGTTAAAGTGATTTACATTCAGCTCGAAATTTGCAAGTTTTAACGAATTATGTAAAGTACATACACACTGTGTAACAGTGAAAAAGTTATTTTAAAAGGCCTATTATAGATTGTAGTAGACCTACTTGAGCGGCTAATTGTGTCATACCGTCCCTACCATGTCAAACTATCCAATATGCAAATTTGTAATTTTCAGAAGAGCGCAAAGAGTCGTCAATTGTGAATTTAAAGTCGGCGTATTCCTAAAAGTGCCAAGCTTAAAAGATTTCTTATTGAGTTATCGTCTGTGAAAATTTTAGCATTTTGAAACAGGGCATATCCTAGAAATTAGGGTACCAAGGTGACGAATCTAAAAAACGAATTTTGCATATTGTGGATAGTTTGACGTGGTAGGGGCGATATTTAGAAATCCGAATACACCTTGAAAATAGGGAGTTATCGATAAAATACGGTTTTAGCTTTGCACTGGCTAAAAGTTTCGATATTGAACAGGAGAAAAGTTGGCCCTCTTCAGAAGACTGAAACAATTTTCGATTCGCCTTTGAAAATAAAATCGGATTTTTCTCAGCTTTTGTTGAATTTTTTTGTAACAACTTGCCTCAAATACTTTTTTTTTGTTTTATTTACAAAAAAAAAAATACCTTATTACGATACAAAAAATGTGGGAATTGGTTGACCTTACAGGCCATCCCTTAAAATTCCCGCTAAAAGCAAAATATTCCCAATCTACTCTCAGGACATCAAACCATCGACATGTGATGAAAATTCGAAAATTAGGGTGAATTCAGTAAAGTCGTATAAAGGGAAATTAAAAAATTGAATACGAGTATATATAAAATCAGTTAAGCAACTTGTCATAATACAAATTTTAACTAATGTACAGGAGGTATGTATGTCTCAAAAGAAAGTTTATATTCAGTGGAACAACCTTTGGAAACTGTTTCTGAAAAGTAATATAGGCTATTATTATGAAGTGCATTATATTTTCGATATTCACGGACTATCGAGTATCGAATGTCAAATTCAAATTATGATTTGGCGCACCATCAAAAATTTCGTTGAGCATGGAATTTTCTATCGAACAAATTTTTGATGTCGGTAGAGTATTTGCATCAGAAAAAGTATTAGAAATCAAAGTGTTAAGCGATTGTTGTTTATTGTAAACTATTTTTTGTCCGAGTTTATGTACATCTAAAGTCTTAAGGACTAAACAATTTGAAAATTTTCACTTATGGAAGAAAAATCCTAAATTCTTATAAAGGATATCTTTACTACTATTACGCGCCGGGTCAGGAAATATCATAGAGGAGAACATCTCTGCGCTCGGCCGAAGAAAATTTTTTCTATCATGCGCCTTGTCTGGAAATATCATAGAGGAGAAAATCAGCTTAGCAATAAGACTTGCTGAGTGTAAATTATGACTTACTATGTTATAATTTTTATAATCTTTCATATGATACCCATGTTGTTATACTAAATCGGAAACTTACCACGAAAATGCCAAAAGATATTCAAAATTTCGGATGTCCCTAGCTCCGCAAATATGACTTTCCGAGAATTTTTGAACATAAAAGAGTTTTTTCTTAGAATTAAATTTTCTATCATCTAAGATAATTTGGAGCAGCTTCACTAAAGTAGATTGGTTCCGCCAATTTATATCAAATCTTCTTAAAATCAATATCAATCAAAGTCAAGGCTCTACTGGCATCCGGGGTCCTTAAGTCCTGGGGGTCTACTCTGTAATTTGAAGCGATAGAAAATGCTTTCGAATTTACATGTTATTAAGATACAAATTCGAAAATATTTTTCTTCGTTTCGAAATGCAGAGTAGATCCCCTGGTTCACACACATCAAGTTTACCTGATCATGCTTTGTTCAATTTTCTTTTGAACCTGCGCTTCAGTTCACACATGCAAGCTTATTTCATAAATTTTGCGTTAACGTAGAGTATTACGAATTGACTGGTATGGTCAAGTCAGTACTCCTCCATTCTCTTTCCCCTCTTTCCTAAAAACTCAAGACGAGTCAAACCTGACAAGTGAATCGGGACTAATTCTTGCAACAATTTACTTAGGTCTTTGTGTAAAATGGTGTACAATGACGATCTATGCGCATTCAAAACACGTCACGGAATTTTTTTTAATATTTTCTAACTTTCCCGATCTTGATCGCCCAAATTTATGTTTTTTCACTGTTCGAATCTCTTTTTCATCCACTTTCGAATGAGAAGTAGTCCAAACCCCTAGTATTACAGAATCTTCTACGCTCTACACTCGATGAATTACATTCTTGCAAGGCCTCGAGAAATGCTCCATAGAGACTTTCCCTTACTCTCCAGTATAAAAAGAAATGTAACAAATAACGGGTGGTACAAAAGTCCCGCTACCATTTGAAGGTTGTTAAAAAAGAAGATAAGTAAGTTTGGTTTTCATGAAAAGTTTATTTGGTATTTACATTTTTTTACGTTATGATTGCAACTTTTGGCTCTTTTTAATGCTTTTTTCATGACATCCTGCAACATCTCAGGCTGAATTTCTTCAACTTCGTGACGAATATTGCCTTTAAGATTTTCCATCGTTTGTAGCTTATTCACATAAACTTTTGATTAAAAAAAAACCCATAAGAAAAAATATGGTGCTGTTAGTTAAATTGCCATTTGGCAATTTCCGCTGTGTGGCAATAATGGAACAATTATTTTCAATAAATATTGTCACTATGTCTGCTCGGTCTCTTGGCGTATATTTATCTATAATAAAATTTGGGGGTCTACACAAAACATTGGTGGAAGGTAAAGTAAGCTAAACGTCACACAACCAAGATGTCGCTCAATTAAAATGGTAGCGGGACTTTTGCCCCACCTTGTATACACTTTCTTTTAAGGTCGCATACTCGTAGACTTAATTGGATCCTTTCTGATACATATGTATCTCATCCAAAATTTGAATCATATCAAGAACCTAATATGTGTGTAAAGTTCTTTACGAATAGTTTGCTTAGAAAAACATAAGATGTAGCTAATTTATTAAATTTTAAAGGGCGTAGCCCCGTCCAATTTTTTCAACTTGATATATCTTTGTAGGAACAAAACTATAAGCGTAGGTTTGGAGGTTTGGAAGAATCAATTGACTACATTTACCAGCAATACTATGTTAAATTTTAAGGGGCGTGACTGCCTACTTTTTAAACATCCATTAAGTCATCTTGTGCAGAGGTATATAAATTTTCACAGGAATTGGTTAGATAGAATTACTTTAAATATAATATTAATTTTTAATAGGCACGGTCCAGCCCACTTTTTTTAAAAAGCCAGATAATGTCATTATGAGTGTTCAAAGTGTAGACGATGTTTCTTAGAAAAGGTCGGTTAGAAGCATGTAAAATAAAATACTAAAATTTTATAACGTGGCCCCGCCCATTTTTTCACAGACGATATCGTAACATTACAAGCCCTCAAGGGGCATTCACAGTTTTATAAGAAGCGATTGAGTAGGCGTACAAGAAATATAATATGACATTTTAAGAGCGTGGCTCCGTCCGTTTTTGTAATTGCCATATAGTGAAATTTTAAATGTCCAAATTATTTACGGAGTACATATCGTAAGAATCGTTTGGGCAAAAGTACGCTAAAAATAATAGTAAAATTTAAGGGCGTGTCCCACCCACTTTTTCAAAGAGAATTTTGTGTCACTACTAGCCCACAAGTTTAATGTAGAGTTTCACAAGGATAAATTGAGTAGACATACTTGAAATATATCATATAATATGAAATTTAATGGGGGTGGCTACGGCCTACCTTTTCAAACTTGAGATTGCGTTATTATAATCTCCCGAGGCACGTGTAAAGTTTCGTACATGATGTATATGAAACTAAATGTTAGTGAGTATATCCCCGCCCATTTACAAGAACTCAAGATGTGTGGTTAGTCTAAGAAGAACTTGCAGTTAAATTTTAACGGTTGTGATCCACTGTATGGAAAAAAGTGCTGGCATCCACTTGGCTTTAACTTAATTTCCAGTCGTGGTAGATAATTATCTGATTTGCTAATTGCTAATTCTTAGCTGAGGAACTTATTGTGAAGTAGAAATGTCAGTGTCGTCAGCAGTTGAAACAGCTGTGTATATAAAAAAAGGCGTTCGAAGTAGAAGTAGTGCAGTGTGCAAATGGAGCACAAACTTCATAATATATTTTTATAAAACCAGGTCCTTTTTCCTCCTCCCCCGAAGACTTGCAATCTTCATGAATCATTATTGCATTCTGAATTAATGAAGTGCTTGAATTGTGTCCCAAAATTTAAAGATTTGTACACTCATGACTTGCCAGAGACCCCTGCGATGGATGGCTCGGAGGAAGGTTGTACAACTCTGTCATGGATCAGTTTGTAGTGAGGCCTCTTCGAAAGTCACGTGGTGTATGACAGTTTACTCAACCGTGCACAGATACAGACAGAAATTTGTTTATCATTATTAGTAAATTGTTTGTAAGTTTAAAAACAACTTGAATCTGTTTATAAAGAACATAAATTATTATAGAGCAATCAGTAGTCGTGCTTTTCGTCTCTGGGTGTCTGTTTAATTTTAGATCTTCTTATTAAGTGATGTTTAAGAAAAACAAAACTCATCACAATGTGTGTATCATTTATATATTTTCCTTTTGTGTTTAAGAACTTTGTTTTTCCCACTGTCATTAACAAATATCAATCGAAATGTTATGTCAGGGCTCTTGACATTCTTGATAAATGATAACCAAAGTGAAAGGAAGGGAAACAAAATCACACTAAATTTACAACAAAAAAAAAATCCAACAAAAACTTTTTGACTTTTGAATTAATTTCCAACATTTAATAGTTTACCTTGCTTGCCACTCAGCAGCACAAGTACGAGTATGTGTTGCATTGGAGCAGCATATAATTTCTGCTTTGCAGCTTAATACCAGGCTTTCGAAGAATGAAAAATAGGCAACACCACCAGCTTGTTTAAATAAATCTCAATGGCAAGCAACAATCTCAGCAATTTATCATTTTCTAAAACTAAGAACACGCAGAGTCTAACAGGTTGCAACTGCAACGGATACATAGAATAGAACACGCTGGTTGCATGCCAGCAAAAATAAACAAGCAAACATGAAAATAATGAAAATATACTTTTAAACTAACTCAAATAATAATAAAGGAAAGAGAAAAAAGAGGAAAGAGGAAGCAACAAACTAATGAAAGTATGAAAATTAAATTTCTTTTTATTTTCAAACTTATTTTCAAAGAAGAAAGTAATAATACTCCACCACGAAAAGAAAACCCGTAAACATAAGCATAAAATTGGTGTAATTTGCTTTGTAAAAGTTGAAAAAAAAAACACTAAGAGAACTGAAGCATTAAAAACTACCAACATTATCATTAGCAACACGGTTAAAGGAATAAAAGTTGCAGCAATGCAATCAACATCAAATGCAGTAAAACGTTGCAAAGAATTATCATTTCTACACTCGAAAACTCTCTCTCTATCTTTCGAAACAATTGTTGCATGACATGATTTTTATTGCTACTCGTATAACAAAAAGTCACAACATGCAACCAACATACCATGTGCGAGTGCTGTTGCACTAACTTAAGAGCAAATCCTTTAAAACAAAACTTTGCAAATCCTTAAAGTTTTCTAACTCCTTGCATGCGAATGCAATTGATGAAACCACATTTAATATGGAAATGAAAAATCTAGAAGTTTGTTTCATTAAAACATTTTTTTTGTTACACAAAGGCCAAGCGAAAGACTTAATGAACAACGAGATGTATTCATGAATTCTTAAGAAGTTTGAACGCTCTTTTCGTTAACACGATAGGAATGGCATTACACGAAACTTGGCCAAAAACTTTTCACCGAAGTCCTTAGCAAAAAGCTCATAAAAAGTTTGTCTGCGCATAACAAACTGGGAAAAGAAACCAACATCAAAGACTTATATACATATATATATATATATGTATGTGTGTATATCGCAGCTACTAAGAATAATTTTCAAAAGGCGTCTCATGCAACTTGGTTCTTTAAAACCACGATCTGGGACAAAAAATAAAAAATAAGATTGAATCAAAATATACATACCCACTAACAAAAATATAGAAAAGCAGCTACAAACAAAAGCTTGGCGTATAGCAGAACAGCCACCATAGGTGGTTAATCACCAATTAAATTCAACATTGGATAAATTTGTAAATTCAAATGATTCCTTAAACTCTTTTCGTGTTTTGTCACTTGTTACCGCAGCCAAAAAAAAAACAATGAATGCTCTCAATAGCAGCAAAATTGGGAAATTAAATGGAGAACATGACATTCGAGGAAACCACAGAAGACATTAAAAAGTCAATGCAATTTGTTATTCAAATTATTTAAAATGATCTTGTCGCAGATACAAGAGATCATTTATAAAGAGTGACTAATAAATCTTTAAAGATAAACAAGAACATTTTTTGCTTTACATGATAAGGAAGTAATGGACAATTTTAAGTTAAAAAAGTACAAATGCTTGAGACCTTGGAAAGTTTCCAAAGATTTGTCGATATTTGTAGCAATTAATCGCCGACGAAGTAAACTAATTAATAAAATGGGAGTTGTAAAAACGAATAATTGGATGAAGCTTCTCCTCCTCTATATATGTGTCACTTCATCATCCCCTCAGGTAGATCACTTACGAGATAACGGGGGTAGCCTAGCCGGTGTGAAATGGCTTTTTCTCTTGGCGTACCTTTGGCTTTTTACCCATAAAACTTTGTGTTACTACCCGATCTGTGTAATAACAGGGTACATATGTTAGGTGAGGTTAGGAAGGGTGGTGCTATAACGCACCTCCACTCAGAGACCCAGTTGAGTCCATTGTGAATCCCTTTTATTGCCCGTTAAAAGTAATACTTACCCCCCTTTTGTACCCAGAAGTGCCCCTATTATCCGTCATTAAGCCACTGAAATCCCATGATGAAGCCCCTGATATCCTCCAGAAACATAACTTCCCTGTATCAACAATGATCTTAATGAAACGTCTGTTCAGCCATCTAAACCTATGACGTTGCAGCTCCGGGCAGTGGCGATAATATGCTCAATGGTTTCTGGTTCTTCTTCATCCCCGCACATCCTGCAGAAATCTGGTGTGCCAGTTTCCCAAATGCGGGTTCTTGCTCCGACCGAGCAGTGAACAGCAACGCGCCTATCACGGTTCTCATCGCCTTCCTATTCATATCGAGTAACAGTTTGGATCTTCCTGAGTCAAGTGACTACAATTCTCCCTACTTCGCCATTAACTGTTGGTCCTGCTCTCTACCCAATTACTGAGTTTTCTGTAGTAATGTCCTGTCACACATTCCCTCATCGAACGCCGACCCTATTCTCGCCAGCTCATCGGAATAGCAGAGTAACGGATGTGCACATGTTTATAAAATCCAGTAGGTTGCTTTATTGCCTTGCAGGAGCAGCGTCACCTGGAATCGCCCTGAGTTCAAAAGACGATAGAGTTGAAACTTTCGGGTGGAACTTGAAGATCTGACCATTGGCTTTAAATGGTGCCACGGGTACGGGTGTTCCGACAGCTGAGCTGCTCTAGGAGTTAGATAGGTGTAATGTGCCTGCATAATCCTCTACTGAAAGGTAGATTTCGTCTAACCCCACGGGTTTTAACAAACAATGTTCACCAGTTGAAGTAGGTACTGGATTGTGTTTGATGCGGGCGTTTTTCGGAGTGCTACATGAGTGGTTACTCTGTGCCGGTAACTGGTCAGGAATTTTCTTGGAAAACTGGCTGTGGTTGTGAACAACCACACTGGCAGTCCGTGATCACGGATAATCTTACGTGGTGAGTGTGGTTGCTACCAAAAAATCGCTGGGAGAATAGTCTTGGTTCCCCAGTGTAAAATTAATGCTAGTGATTGGTGTGTCGTGGTCAACCTAACACTATTCTAGGTTCTGTTACCATACATACAAAGACAGATGCTCAAGTTAATCTGAAATGCATCTGGCACTTCATCATCTGTACCTGCGATATTAGGTAACACATAGTTCGCTGTTATTTATTATTAAATAAGAAACATAAAATGCGAAGCTACCTATTCTTGTCTGCAGAAACACCAAGAGTGTGCGGCAGAAATCGAGTTGTAAACTTACTCTATTTTCTCAGCATACTATCAAACCTAAACCTAAAACAGACAGGTGAAAATCATATATGAAATGACTATATACTACTGACTACTATTTATGGGTTAAATAACAATGTTATCTACAAACTGTTATCTCGTTTTATGCAAAGCTTTCAAGTATGTAGCATTTTCTTTCCAGCTCTCATTGTTTTCTTGCTTTCTCTTGACAGAATCCCTAACGGGTGTTCCTTGCTGTTGAAGTGTCATTTGCCACTCATTCCATTCCATTCTTTAGAATATGATATAGAGATAAACCACAAAAAAAAGTGAAGTATAAGAAACAAAAAAAATATGATAGAATTCCTCAATATACGAAATGTACAAAAAATGTGTACATGTTTATTATAGAGAGAGTAGAACATTTTTGTGGGTTTTGGATATAATGCGGAGGAAGAAAGTCTTTGAGTTCGGCCAAAAGCTGGCAATTCACAAATGCTTTAATAAGGGAGGCCTGTTTGTTTTAAGCATACCTCCTCCTTAGGATAAAAAGTTCCAACAACTCGGGCGAGCGCTTGCGATATAGAAAACGAAGCTGGTTTTGTACATACCTCAGAGGAGAACATATTTTCTCCTTCTCTGTGTCAAAGGGCGGCTATACAAAAATGCTTTAGTAACGAAGCTTGTGTTGCACATACCTCAGAGAAGAAAATTGGGCCTGTTCGTAAATGCATCACCGCTCTTCATCATGAGAGCAAACTTTTATGTAAAATGCAATACAAGTTCGCTGATAATTTTTTTTCTGTAGTAGCCATGTTTGTACTCCATATTAAACATTTGTTTGTGCATTATCTGCATTAGTGAAGTAATTTAGGACATTTCAATTTCCACTTGCAGCGCACTGATGCATTTACGAACAGGCCCATTATCACGTCCAGATGCAAGCATATCATATAGAAATGTTTAGATAGCGAATACGATCCTCAATATACCCTAAAGCAGAAAATCTTTCCAACAAAGGCTGAAAATGCATAAATGTTGCAGGAAGCGAGTCCCATTTTAAATATATCGTCCCTACCATGTAAAACTATCCAATATGCAAAATTAGTTTTTAGATTCGTTACTTTTGTACCCTAATTTCTAGGATATGCCACGTTTCAAAAAGCTGAAATTCTCATAGACGATAGACTTTAAATTCACAATTGACGACTCTTTACGCTCTTGTGAAAACAACTACGTAATTTGCATATTGGATAGTTTTACATGGTAGGGACGATATGTACTCGTACATCAGAGAAGAAATTCCTTGCGCAATGTAAAAATTCCTTAGGAAACACTTCATAAGACAAAGTATATGCGACCGGGCTAAGGTAAGCCTTGCAAAAATATTTTGCAAATCGGAAATAATTGACTTCACCACGCCTCTTCTTAAAATTCCCACTCCTCGGTAAAGTTTTGTCCTGATTTAGCTGCATGTCATTATTCAAAAGCTGCAATGGATACTGGTATCGAAGAGATTAACAGATCGACATAATACAAAAAATATCAGCCTAATTTTAAATATTTCCCGGTAAATAATTATTTATTTTTTCGAATATAAAGTCCTATTCTGAAAGGATGTCTAGAAAAATAAAGTCAGAGAAATGTCGAATTTTCGAAGTCAGTTATTTTGTTTCCAGTTGTTTTATTTTACCTGAAAGTTTGTAAATGATATTTTGAAACACGGCACGCCGCTAATTGTCCACAGCTTCTGCCAATTGAACAACATTGGGTTATTGCCAAAAGACAGTTAAAGAAGAGCGGTACAGTTGTTCTTGACAATGTGGGAGAAGTATGACATATATCGACATGTTGTGCAACGGTTATGGATCTCATTAGCAAAATCACGGTCTTCTATAGAAGAAACTGAATTTTAATTTATTCTTTTCTTTCTCAAATATCAATAAATAAGCATAGATTTGTGGTCCAAAATTATTCAATAACTTTCTAAATGAAATATTAAAACCTTTTACTTTAGTATATTAAACGCAATATTTTATGGCTTAAACTTATCTTTGAAACATTTAATTTATTCAATTTTAGCCCAAACTGAATTTTAACTAAATTATGGCATCAATTTCAATTCTATCCTTTACTAATAATTAAATCAAAACCAATATTCTATTCTTATAATTTTGCCTTGTCTATCAAAAGTTGCCATATTTTATTTGAAATTCATGTTATTGAATACAATTTCCATATTTATAGTTTTAAAACAACTGGCAAAATGAAAAGTTGTATTTTGAAAAAAAAAAGTTTAATTTTTTCACAATTTGCTTATGCATCAAAGAGCGCAGTTCCAGTTTAAGTTTTTAGTCAATATGTTTTATATGAGTGTGTTGCCTTCTTTTTTCGTAATTAAACTACAACATTGAGGAGGGAACTTTTGGAAAATGAATCGTTATGCAAAGTTATGGCCAACTCTGCATGCAATGTGCTGGGCCACAATTGTTCATAAACGAATGTGTGTGCAAGTTCTATCCCAGTTGCAGCAATTGAAACGAAACTACATTGAAGTAAATTATGAAGCTGGAAGGAAGAGGAGGTGCCCTACGTATAAATGATTGTTGGATGAATAGATGAATGGATGGCTGGACGGATGGATGAATGGTTCGATGGATGGTATGAGTAGTCCGACTGATTGCAAGGCAATGGCACACAAGGACATACGAGTAAAAACATGCATGCTTGCATGCAAACTAAATTGGCAACAGGACTAACTTACATTTATGACTGAGAGCGTGCAGCCATCCATTTAGTCAAGGAGTCAGTGCGGCAGTGGGTGTAGATGGTGTAGTTGGCACAGTTTGTTTGAAGCTTGTTTTTCCCTCAAATTACTTGTTAGAAATGCAAAAATCTTGCAATTGAATTTGTGGCTGGTGTGCGGGAACAACGTTTGAATTATTGAAAATTTTAAAATTTGACGCCATTTTAAAATGAAAATATGAAAATGCTGTTGTTGTCGTTGTGAAACAAACACATTGTGTTTGTAACAACGTGATGAGTATTTTCTAAAAAAAACAAAAATTAGCATATAACAGTTTTCAATCCTTCATGCATATGTGTGTATGATAGAAAGAGATATAATCAAATAAAAATCGAAATAAATCGGCAAATGTATTTCCAAAAAATACGAGCTAATTTACAATAGGATTTGAATAGAGAAGACTATTTAATTTAGGATGTGGCAGTGTCAAGAGGCAATTTATGTGAAGTGTTTAATATCACTAGTATTTTGTATAGTCCTAGTTTGTACTATGCAAGTCTTATTTGCTAAGCTGATTTGTTTGATGGAGAGAGAGAGACGAGGGGAACACAAACGTTTATTTTCCCCTCGTTTCTCTCTCTTAACAAACTAATCAGCTTAGCAATAACACTTGCATAGTGTAAACTACTACATACTAGTAGAAAAAATTTTTATATCGCGCCAGCAATGTTGAGAAATGCCACACAATGCCTTCTGTTTTAACTACACTAAACAAAATCCCTGAAAAATGTTTACGAACCTTTTATAAATTTTTATTTGCTTCTTTGTAAATTAGAAGAGAAAGGCGCGATTTCTGTAATTATTTAGCTGCCAAAGAAACATTTCAAAATTTTAAATAATTTTTTGCTCTACTGTATCTGTGCCGAACACCTCTCTGAGCAACATTTCTTTAACGATGGCTGTTCGCATTTTGTTTAAAATGCATTTTCATTGTCATTATAGTTATCGAATTTTTAATTCATTTTGGATGTACTATAATATAAAAAATATTAAAATGTCGTTTTAAAAATATATCCTTTGACGTCCTTGAAACCTTTAAAAAAATTTAATATGTTATAAGTCCACCACCACGGTTAACAATTTTGTCGTGATGTGCTGGCTTAAGTGTTGGCTGAGTTTCCTATCGCAATCCAGGTAATGTATGTATATGCATTGCCTGGTTTGGGGTAAGAGTTCGTTAAGGCCTTCACAACAAAAGGTTAACCAAATTCCCAACCCCCGCCCCTTCTCCGAAATCCCTCACATATATCTGTCTCTCTCCCACTTGTAAGATCAAGATGCCCTTCCCCCACAAAAAAAATTGTCCCTTCAGAGGACGACCTTCTTGCCTCCAGCCGGGAGACAGTAGTCGTCCTTTCGGATGGTGAGGGTAAAAGACACAGTACCCAATATCTGCACAACATGCTTCTAAAGCACCTTCAACAAACAAACTCCTTACACCGGCGCACTCGAATCCGAGAGCCAGTCGAAGAACAAACCAAAAACCGGAGGAGTCACAAAGATATCCTCAAATCTAAATACTACAAAGCGATGGTGAAGCATCAGACTGTGGTAGAATAATACCTGGGGATCTACTCTGTAATTCGAAATGAAAGAAACGCCTTTCGAACTATCATGTTATTAAGATAGATACATACATACATTCGAAAGAATCTTCTTTCGTTTAGAATTACAGAGTAGGTGCCCTGATTCAGTGGCCAGTACCACTCTCAGGCTGAGGGAGACAAATTGTCGAAGAGGAGAAAGGTCACATACATGACGACCACTCCAACTCCAGCTACACTTATTTCATCATCCGCAAGGAGCCCCTTTCAAGTAGTAGTTAAGGACCAACTGCTGAACAAAAAAGACAACAAAATTGTACCTGTGGTAAGGGAATAGGGTGCCATCGATTCCAAATTGTCGAAGCTCGTAATGGATTACGTCCTCGCCAATAAGGACAAACCGGCACCTCGTTTCGACTCCGAAGAGATACACCTGAGGTACAGGATACTCAGCAACAGCATCGCTAAGATTAGTGAAGCTTGGGATGGGTTTTGTCTTAAACGCATCCCTGCAAAGGAAATTCTGATGAAAGCGCGTGCAAGGCTTTTTACCAAAAAAGTTGGAAAAATGCTGGAGTGTCTGAAGCTACAAAACCCCAGCACGACTGGTCGGTCATCCGAACGGAGGATCACGGCAGCAGTGGTACCTCCCTCATCCTCTCTATTAACGGTGTGAGTAACGCCAAGGTGAAGGTTTTCCGCTTACTGTGCGCAGCCACTTAACCAACCAATAAAGTTATGCGTAGAAGGCTTTCGCACGGGCGCAAGACTTCATACCGACAACAACATTTTGGGGTTTCTTCTTAATTTTATTTACGTTTGTGGTATTTTTTTTTAAGTTTGGGACAATTTTTTTTTTTTAGGAGAAGTTTTTTATTGGGTTGAAATAAAAGGGCCCAAATTTAAAAACGAAAAATCAGCATGAAATTTCCCGAACTTAAAAATTAAAAATGGCCGCAAAAATAAGGAAAACTCACCTCCAAATTAAAAAATCGAAAATGAAAGATGGCCCCAAATGTTTACTTTCATGGCAATTATGAATAAAATTTTCCCTCCCTTTTCCAATTATATATTTTGGTTTCCCTATTACTTGCTATTAGTTGGAATTGTTCGCCGGGAAAAATTTCTTGCAATTAAAGATGTTTGCCAATATTATTGCAATCTGGAAACAGAATTCAACAGCTGTTGGCCTGTTTCAGCCGTATCACTATTTTGGCAACTGGCATCGCAACTAAAGTTCGGTTGCCAACCATAATATTAAATAAATGCCTTTCTAATTAATGTCTGCTTATGCTGCAGTATGTCTTGTGTCTTCATAAAATTTGCATACAATCCAATATTTAGCATCGTGATAAAAATTTATAGCTTTTAAAAAGCATTTTATATCAAACTGCTGCTAAATAAAAAAAAACATTTAAAGCTTGCAAAAGGTGCGAAGATCTATGTGAAGGAACTAAATTGTTTCTTAACTATTTGTTATTCCACTAAAAGGTCATATACATCATTAAAATAAAAAAAAATCATTTCCTCTTAAGAAAACAGAAAACAACAACTCCCTCATGAAATACTGGTAAAAATAAATCTTACGGTTTTAAAAAACTCGTTACCACATTAGCGAACAATTAGATCATTAAATTAAAAATCACGTTCGAAAACAATTCAAATTATAGGCCATTGAAAACGAAGTGTTAAAAACATTGTGTAATTACTTCAATTAAATGCTAAAGCGATATGAAAATAAAAAGAATCGAAGAAAAATTAAAATGAAATAAAATAGAAATAATCCGGTTTCAAGAAAAAAAAAGATTTTTTAACAAATAATTAGAAATGAATTTTTTAAGAAGAATTGAAAAGAGTAGGGTTTCCAAATTCACAGTGTTATAATGATCTTATATATTTTTTCGTGTTATTTTAACGACTTTAATAATGTGGAGTCATTTAATTGGTGTAGTGATGATGGGCATTGTGTTCTGCTATATGTATATAAGTATGGCTTAAGGTGACTTAAATTATTTAAGCACTTAATGGGAGAGCGGTGCAGTTAAAGGTTTTCTTATTTCAATGTCAATGCGAGGTCCTGCTAAAAAAAATTAAAATAAAATTTATTCAGTCGTGCTTAAAATTTACACATTTCCCACCACAAAAAAAGCAATACAAATTATTTGTACATATTTAGCACTAGATTATATAAGTAAGACGAGGGCAAATGTTATGTTGTATGTTGTTTGACAACATACGACAACAGCTGAAAGTTAAGCTATAAAAACAACTTTACACGTCTTCTGGAATTTACTTAGGAGCTGATCTTGATTCACAGAAGTATAAAATCCTCTTCCGGAAATTTTAATTTAATTGAGATTTTGCTTCAATAAAAGTTTTATTCAACATTAGCCAAATGAAGTAAGACTTCTTACAAATTTCTCTAAATTATAATTGATCTTCAAACCGTGAATATAGAATTACTATTAAATGAATTTCTCCAGAAAAGAAAATCTATGCTAAAGCAACAAATTAAGAAAACGGCATTTCCTGTCTAACAAACCATAAAAAATTTTATATATTTTTTTCACAACAGCATTATTGCTCTACTTAACCATTAAATTTGTACGGGAAGTACTCTTACTATTACTTCTTTTCTTCTAAACATTAATGTTAGGTTTTGTATCGGAGTATCAAATTAAAGCATAGATATTTCTTTTTATTCCTTTATTTTATAAATATGTACAGTCAACTCTTGATAAATTGAAATTCGTTAATACAAATCCCTTAATAATTTTGAAATAGTTTAGGAAAACATTCAAGAAATTGAAAACAAATAAAATACTTTCCATAATATTTACATATTTATTAATAATTTCTTCACGTTCCACATATGAATGCTCTGATGGCTCAATGCCATTCATTGAAAACTTTAACAGCTGTTGAAACTGAAACAATTGGAAGGTGGTCACCTGTTAATAATTTCTACACGTTCCAAAAATGAAATGGAAGAATGATCTGATAGCTCAATGCCATTCATTGGCAACTCTTAACAGCTGTTTAAATTGAAACAATTGAAAGCTGGGCACCTTTTTTTCGAAATGTTGCTGGCTCATAATTAAGCATGGTTCAAAATTAAATACATTTGACCACAACAACAACAATCAAAAATTGTGGCACAATGACTCCAGTTCTCTAGTCACCTTCATTGAACAAACATTGTTTTGTGATCATTGTAAATAATGTTGCCTTGATTTTCACAAAAAAAATCAGTTTTAAAGCGGAGCAAGTTAGAATGAGGAAAATGAAATAAAAACTCATCAAATGTCGATTATAACAACTGATGATTAGAATTACCTTTAAGAGAAGATAAAGGTTTGAAAAGAATATAAATGATAATTATGTTTTTGTTAAACTTATATTAATACACTGAAATAATTTTGAGAACGAAACATTATTATATAAAAAAATTAAACTGACTTGAAAAATTTTCACTTGAAGGTTTGAAATAGTTAGTCGCTATTTCCATAATCCAGACGACCGACTTGAGGAGAAAGTTTAAATGAAACAAAAATTTTTTTAGAGATTTTTTGCCTGAATTGAGGAGACAGGGTGTAATTTTTTGAGTGGTTTCAACAAATTTTGCTACACTTGTTGACTGTCCGACATGTCGAAACAGGGGATTCGTTAAATAAAACATTACAGAAGAGTTCGGTTATAACGACCTCCGGTTATCTTGCCAAATTTTGTTCAATGTGTGTGAAGTTCGCAAAATTTGGAGCATTTATAATGATATTTACATAGGGTAGTCATTGCAAGAAGTTCTCTTTTTTGATACATATTCAGTGATTCCGAAGTCGTGTTCATGATGTTAAGTAAATCTTGTTTTTTCTACGTTCCGTTTTTTTAACCTCGGACCAAAAAAAGGGGTTGTTATAAGTTTTTAGCGTGTGTCTGAAAGCGGCCACTTACAGACCCAACGGCTGGACCGATTTTGACTTAGTTTTTTTTTGTTTGAAAGGTAACTTGATCGAGAGTGTTCTTGGCTATACTTGAAGCAAGTCGATCCAGCCGTTTAGAATATATGACATATTTTCTAGATATATTCTGTTGAATCTGTGTGTCTTTGATACCGTACCTCCCAAACGGCTAGACCGATTTTAATTTTTATTTTTTTTCTCGTTTGAAAGGTAACTTGATCTAACATCCTCTAGTTTATACTTGAAGAAACTCGGTTCAGACGTTTGAAAGTTATGGTTTGTACAGCCTCAACTGCGTCGAGGGTTTTTAACATTTTTAATTTTTGTTATTTTAAGATAAATTTAAATAACCAAAAAATTAAAAATTTTAGAAGAGCCCATTTTGCAGTAAGCAGCGCCCTGTTAACCAACAGTTCTATATAAATTAATGAACATTGTTTGGGAGACGCAATCGAGGAATAGGGTCTCCGTCCATACCAGTTAATGGATAATATGTTAATGCAATTATAACAATGGGATATACTAAATATATACAGGGTGGTTCAAAAGTTACCATGGTGCTTAAAAGTTTAATAACTTTTGCGTTTATTAATTTTTTAAATTTTTTTTCTCAGATAATATAATATACAAAATGGAAATTTTTTACACTAAGTATGAAAAATAATCGGCCATGTTCTGTAAACCGAATCCGAGTAAATTTCTCGTTTTCCAAAAATAAATAATGGCCCCATTGATGTTTTATATCATACATACTAAATAAATTTTGAGATATGATATTTCAAGCCCTAAAAAATAGACAACTACAAAAAAGTCTGAAAAAATCGCTATTAGTGGATTTAATTTTTTAAATCGAATGTTTTCAAATCGACTCGATGTACAGAACAGGCAGGAATGTCTCTTAAATGACCACCATTTTCATCTTCGCGCTGATGGGCTCGTTTTAGAGCATTTTCCATAACATCTTTCAAAATTTGTTGCTGTAGCGTTCGAATTTATGCAACAATGTTTGCCTTTAGTTCAAGGATTGTCTCTGGCTTGTTCACATACACTCGCTCCTTCAAATAAAACTTAAAACTTTTAAACCTCATGGTAGCTTTTGGCCCACCCTGTATAAATAATACTCTTTTTAGTACTTAATGGATCTCTTTGATAAACCGGACACTCGGAACAATATAAACATTGCCCACGGGTCAAAAATACTGCTGATATAATAAAAAAATAATTATTTTACTTAATATGCATGTTTTATTCGAATTTTGTATAAATATTCAGAACAAATTTATGTGTGTATAAACTTATTAAGTAGCTATAGTTATAGGTGCTTAAAAATTAAGTATGTATATGTTTCGAATAAAACATACCTAATATACATATATATTGGTAGTAAAATATACAAAACAACTATGTATATATCTCTAATATTATATAATATTTATAATAATATATATATATATATATAAATACATATACATATGTACATAATATAAGTATGCAATAATAAGAAAAACAGAAATTCGCAACTGAATAAGAAAAACACACATAAGAAAGTGATGGCGTGTAGTTTGAGAATGAGTACAAAAATTAAAATATTACCAAAGTGTGTTCTATAATAAATCGCCATCACTGTCATCTGTAGAATTGTAATTATAGGGCCAAACCCACGATATCGACAACGTTCAAAACAAAAACAAATTTTAAAATTTTGTTGTTTCAAATGTAAGTGTGCGACAAGTCGAACGTTGTCGATATCGTGGGTCAGGCCGATAGTTTTGCATGACATTGGTTTGTAAGATCCAATCAGTTACTCATTGATGATGGCCTCAGTATAGTATGTTTTGCATGATATTGTTTTATAAGATGCAATCAGTTACTCTTGAATGAGTATATTATATGTATATATTAAAAAATATTTAAGTACATATGTATGTATGTATATGTCTGGTTTATGCCTATTGGGGATGCCAGCCAGCAAAAATAATTTGGCAACGCGCCACATGTAGTACCTCAGCGGTGGTGTGGAAATCTACATAAATCTGGATTTGCTCGGAGACGTTATTCATGACAGAATGGTTGATATTCTTTTGCTAAACGAGATGTTTTTGAAATCGCATTACAAATTTCAATTGGGAATCTACAAAATTTACCGTGAAGACCGGCTGTAGGACGTGGCGGTGGAGTGAGTACCCATAGCGATAAAAGGTAGTATATATTAGCCCATAAATTAACACTAAGTTTTTAAAATATTTCCATCAATTTGTAAAACTCAGAATTGTAGATTGATAACATAACTTTGATATGATAATTTTGCCTTTAAGTGCCATGCTCTCTCTGACTAACTGCTATTAGCTGGATCATCTCTGGAAAGTAAAAAACATAGGGTTTAAATTTTAAATACATTCAGTTAAGTCTTATAGTATGTCTCCACCGGCATGAGTTATACAAATCATGATGATTTGTGCAAATCATGATGATTTGTGCAAATCATGTTAATTTATACATGATTTACCATACATTTTGCATATGGATAAATCACCTCAAAGTGGTTGATTTATTTTATGTGATGTCCAAAATACTATTTTTCGATCGAACTCGATTTATGTATGCAACCCTGTGTTGCTTTTAAAATTACAAACTCCATCCCTGGGTCACCTATCAATAGTGATTGACAATTTAGAAAAAATGACATTAAGAAATACTTAATCAATTTTAAATGTCAACCACATGTGAAAAAAAATTCACATTACAGCTGCTGCGCTCACCTTATAAAGCACGTGCATAAATTGAGTACGAAAATTCGAACAACAAATCACGCACAAGTTTGGTGGAAACACTTTGAAGTGATTTACTTAAACCTACTTGATTTATAGTCGGTGGAAACATACCATTAGTCTTATGCTAACTAAAGTTTGATTTAGCAATGTACCTTATCGTGTTTGCTGTGTATTTCGATTTCAACTACGATATTTTCGTCATACCTACTTTAAAGAAAAAAAATTTCTATTAGAAAAAACCCTAATTCGAAATACTCCAACCACGGTAAAGGGGAATGTTTTCTCTAAGTGTATACTTGTTTGATATTCCTTTAGCTTTACAACTTGTTTGCTTTTTACTTGTGTTTTTTTACTAAAGAAATAACGATTTAATACCAGCGAAATAAAAATGTAATTAATAATCATTATAATTTCACTTCAATTCACAGCTACTGACACAGCACACAAAGTTCTAATTCAAAATTTACTTTGAACCATCTCAAGTTCGAATATCATTAGAGAGAATGTTGTTTTCTTTTTTTCTTTTTTCTTCTAACAACCACCTTTTTTGTATTCTATTTTTAACAAATGAATTGGGTTTTAATTAAATACGCAGATTTAAATAAAGTAGACAAGCTCTGTTAAATTGCATTGCGCGGAGCTTAAGGCGGCAATGATAACGATCTTTAAATAAGTTAAGGACAGAAAGAATAAAATGTAAAAATCTCATCATATAATTCTTTATTTATATGTACGTGAAAGAAAAATTATTATAATACAAAGAAAATCGTGCATGTCGAAATTTGGTTCATAACTAAAAAAAGAATTTAAAAATGTTGTGGGTGAGTGAGTTCATTTATTTAAACCGATTCGATTTGGTAGAATTTGATCATTTACGAAAGTAAACTTAAAAAAAAAAGGTTTTACCAAATAACTAAAAAATCATCGACTGATGCAAATTTGATTAAAATCGATTAGTTCGTTCGCGAGGGATTTTGAGGAAAATTTTGAAGAAAAGCGCTTTATTTTAATAACTCCAAAAGTTCTTGTCTAATTGATTTCCAGGATTCATTTACTAATTTTTAGCTGGGAAACTGAATCGAATATCGTAAATGCGATTTAAACCGGTTAAATTGTTCCGGAGATATGTTGTCCAGAATTAAATTTTTTTTTTCTAAATTACTCCAAAAATCGAGGAATTTTCCAGCGCATTGAGGTTGAAATGAACAAGCAAGGCTATCATGAATAAAATTCCACATGACATTTTTCCCAGGGAAAATTTCCAACTAATAGCAAATAATAGTTAAAACAAAAAATTCTAATTGGAAAAGGGAGAAATTTCACGCGGAATTTTATTCATGATAGCCCTGAAGAAGTTGCGGGTAAACCGTGACTAATTTTTTTTTTTAATTTTTTAAAATATGAATTAATGAAGCATTCTTTTTTTTTGGAAAATGAACACAATAAACATCGCCTTTCAGCATCCTGAATGTCCCATGTCATGCGTTGTGCTAGACCTTAGCAAATAGTTTGTGTGTAGGAGGATGTAGGAATTAGTGTTTGTTGATATTCGATTTGAATCTTTCGATATTGAAAGTGACATGGAAGAACCCTGCATGTAGTTTATACAACATTCAAAGTGTAAGGCTTGGAAACGATTTCACTCTTTAATGGCTAGTGCGATTTACTGACCAATAAACTATAAATGGATGTGGTCTTTATCAAGAACATATTCCGCTTGGAAATATACATGCACTAGGAACAAGTTCCTTGATTTCATTAGAACACATTGAATTATAGTGACGTTAGGAACAGCGAAATACACTCGACTTTACGTCGATTCTACATTGGTCCTTCCACTACGACATTTTGGTCCTAGGTTTTACATCGAATACGGTTCATGAGATACCGGCTCACTTGCATCCTGATGGGTACCATTTTAGTCCTAAATTAAAGAATAACTGTTGGGGTATTCTCTAATCTATTACAAAAACGCCGTAGTCAAAATCAAAATACGCCAACCACGATAAGCAGTAATGAGTCAATAGAGTTGGTTACAATACTGTCACTGACCAATGAGATTTTTAGACCCCTCCTGTACGCGGTCGAGTAGTTTAAAAATATACTTTAAAGCGCTTGTTTATACATGAGAGTTGTAATCCATTTTCGGTTGGATGTACGTGGTATAGATAAAAAGTCAGACGGGGTGAAATATTTCTTACAACGCTTCAAAAACTTAAGGTACTTCAATGACAGCGAATGTCAAATTCTGCTGTCATCCGCGATGAGATTGGATGTAAGTTTGAAGTATATGTATGTACGAGTATATGTACCCAGGCAGAAAAAGACAATCAGCACAACGTTGCTACGATTGTGTGCGGGTACAACTAACATCAGTACAACATTCGTTTACCAACATTTTAATGTACTCATAACATTAAAATGATAACGCCGAATAACTTCTTATTATAAAACAAATTGCAAAAAAAAAAAAACAAATTTGACAGAAAAATTTTTCTAATATTGAAATTTGTTTCCCTTTTCACCTCAATATCATTGAAGTGGATTTTCCTAAATATTAAAATCAAATAAATGACACTTTGACACTTTGCTTAAGCATCTGTTTGCCCCTCAAAATTTTATAAAATAAATGAAAATCTGCTTTAGACAAAATGCGATTTTATTTCACACCTCAAAACCAAGCAACAACTTGTAAAAAATAATATAACTAATAATTCTTATCAGATTCTATCAAACAGAAACTGTCTACTGCCCTCTTAAAGAAAATCATTCACTACCATACCAACTAATTTAATATCCTTTTTAACAACAGATGGCGTATAATACAGAGGTCCTTTTGTTTGAACTCTTGTCTCTATCCAGACTGTTTTATTATTGCCACAACAGGAGATATAAATAAAATATCAGTAACAGCATCTTTTGTGTGGAACCTAATCAACACTTCTGTTCAACTGCACTTAAATGTGTTTTAGTGGAGAGTAAAATGTATGAAGATTTGTGGAAACCTAAAAACAGGTAAAATGAGATTTTGTATAAATATGTATAAGTATTTGTGATAGTGTTTCTTTTACAAACAAACTCCTTAAATTGTAGCAACAAAATATGCCATTGAAATAAAAAAAAAATAAAAACACAAAAGGCGTGAATGCCTATAGAGACTATATAATGGTAACCAAGGTTGTATGCATAATTTTGTAGAAGAAAGGTTACTAAAGTTATTTATTACACTCTACAGCAGACAAACAGCTCATATGAGAATCGGTCTTAATAACAGTACGTACATACATATATGGATTGATTATGGATGGTAACTGAAATTTAGTTGCGTTGCCAGTTGCCAAAAATGCTACTACGTATGGCAACTGACAGCTGTTAGCTTCAGTTGCCAAATTGCATTAATATTGGAGGCTATCATTGCAGAACCCAGTAAAAAAATACACTCCAAAAAAGTCATGAAAATGTAGAGTTTTCGATCTGGAAGTAGTGCAAATTTCGATCCGATCTAATGATTTTTACATAGGGTTGTCATTGCAAGAAGTTCTCTTTTTCGCTGCCTGGTCACCGATTTGGAAGCGATTTTAAGAAAAATTTCCTTTTTTGTGTTCTATGATAATATTTTCGTCTAGGAAAAATGGCTAATAGTTACCTATTTTAACAATTAGTTTCTTTTTATAGGAATTTAAACGCGAAACAGTAATTTAATGTAAATTTAAGCAAATAACTTTAAAATTTTAGATCAAAATTAGTTCATAAGTTTCTTCAAAAAAATCGATTTTTTAAAAATTCTGGTGAGTAATTTCTAAAACTAGAGAGGAATTACAAGGTTTTGTATGACTAAAATAAACTTCTACTTGGTTTTCTGCTAATTATCTGCAAATTAAAAATATCGATTTTTTGGAAGCAATGAAAATGTACTTCCTTTAGAATGACTTCCAATTTTTTTTACTGGGAAGTGATGTTACCCTCAAATAATTAATTGAACAGTTGCTCTATTTATTTATTTAATTGCTTTATTACTTTGCTATATTATCATCTGTGCAAAAACTATTTTGCAGCTTCATTTTCTTTAGAATACCAAAAGGAGTGACCTACTAAAATTTTTTTGATAGTTCGAACACTGTCGTAGCTATAAATTTTTACTAGGGGGGGGGGGGGGCATTATGAGTGGTGATTTTCATGAGTAATACTAAAAAATAATTACATGCAATTTTAATAATTCTAGGGGCAATGCAGCCCCCAGAATGACCTTTCTACGCCTATTGTTGGTAATGTAACGAACTTATTTATCAACAGAACAGCAGTCAATTATGGGTTACACCACTTCTGCGCTGATAGCCTCATTTAAGGTTAGGTTAGGTTGACAAGAGGAGCCATATCGTTCATGTTGTGCGGCCTGTTGTGTAAGCCTGTTGTGTAAAAAGGTGATAAGTTAACAAAAATTAAAGTTTAATTAAATAAACTACTCCTTTGGGAAAACGAAAATATGTTTTGCAGCTAAAGAAATAAATTGTTAAATAAAACTTATTTTAAGCATTAAATTTACCCACAGTATAGAGGCGGTAATTCTACATTTCTTCATTTACACATTGATATAATCTCGCAGTAAGTAAATGACATCGCAGATCTTTTGGTACAGGGTGTTTTCTATAGAGGTATATAACTTTGAAATGGAATGAAACAAAGATGAATTTTTGAAATTGACATGCAATTTACTTTATTCGAAAGATAATCTTCTGGCATTATAATTTTTTTTTTTTCATATTTTTATTTATTGTATCTTCAAAAATGAACTATTAATAAGTAATCAAATCTTAAATCTAAATATAAGGCCCGAACAGTATCGGACATAAGCTTAGTGATAGTTATAAATAATACATAAGTAGTGATAATCAAAAAGGAAAAAAGAAGTATTTTCAAGAAGTCCCATCCTGGAGTGTTGAGAATAAGAGCCCTTTTTTAAGCGGATATGTCCAGTAAAGTTCAAGATATTACGAGCAAGCGGATTAGGATGAGACTACAGTTTTGTTAAATATTTGCCTGCGTATTTTGCAATTTCTTCAGTCACTAGTGGCATATTTAAATCACGATGTATATTTGAACTTTGATGTACCACGGATGTTATCAAACCTAAAATTTTGTTTTGCCTTCGTTGGATTTTCTCAACATTTGAAGCTGAAGCAGTGCCCCATTGCTGAATTCCATAGCACCATATTGGCTTCAAAATCGACTTATATATCAAAAGTTTCTAGTCTAGGCTGAGTGTTGAATTTCTGCCAATTAACCAATATATTTGAGTTAATTTAAGTTTCATTTGGGTTAACTTAGAGTCAATATGATATTTCCATGTAAGCCTTCGATCAAGGTGTATTCCAAGGTATTTCACTTGAGAATGTTGAGGAATATTTTGATTGTTGATTCGAATGGGAGAACAAGTTTCTGTTCTTAACGTAAACGTTATTTGGACACACTTTTGCTCATTTACTTTAATTCTCCATAAGTTCAACCATATTTCAAGCTGGGTAATGTGTTCTTGGCGATTGCGAGATGCCTCATCAGGGTTTTTGTGCATACTCATGCAGGCTGTATCATCGGCAAATGTAGAAGTGTGGATGTTATTGCTCACAGGCATATCGCAAGTATATATTAAATACAAAACTGGCCCCAGAATACTACCCTGTGGCACACCGGAAGATATAGATTCGGGCACACTCGTGAATTCTCCTTCCACAACAGTGAACTTTCTATCAATAATATAACTTTCAAAAAGCTTTTGTATGTTTATTGGTAGGTATGTCTTCAATTTTAAGACTAGGCCTTCGTGCCATACTTTGTCAAATGCCTGAGAAACATCAATAAAAAGGGCAGACCTTCTTTTCTTCAAAAGTCCTCCTTATAACTTAAACCAATCTATGCGTTTGCTCAATAGTGCTATGCTGACTTCTAAAGCCAAATTGATGGTCCGGGATGCACTCATTATCAGCTAAAATTTTGGACAATTTAGCCATGAGCAGCTTTTCGAAAAGCTTTGAAAGTAAGCATATAGGCCTATATGACTCAGCCTTGGTAAGATCTTTACCTGGCTTTGGAATCATTTTAATCTTGGCAAGTTTCCAGTTATGTGGAAAATACTGCATTCGTAAAATGGAATTAAAAATAAATAGCAAATGCTCAGAAAATAAGTTACCTTTCTCACTATCACTTCTTGCCCAGTCTCCGGTCGAAGTACGCAGTGATGATTTAAGATCAACGGGTATTTTAAGATTTCTAGTAGCGCGCCATAAAGAGTAATTAGATGTTGATGTTACATCAAGACCTTCTAAATACTTTTCCAGTAATGCAGTCTTTTCCGACGATAGCAGCTCTGAGTCGTTTAGTACATTCTTTAAGTCTGATTTTATTTAGGGGTGATCTGTGTTGTTGCCATTCTCTTCTAGCTCTCCTTTTTTCACATACAAGACGTTCAATTTCCGTAGAATAAATTCTATTAAAGCCAGTCTGCGGATAGGAGGTAGTGGCATGTTCAGCAGCCTGTTTAATATTTTCGTTAAGATTAGCAGCACTAAGTTCAACATCATCA
This sequence comes from Tachina lurida, assembly GCA_944452675.1. Taxonomy (NCBI): domain Eukaryota; kingdom Metazoa; phylum Arthropoda; class Insecta; order Diptera; family Tachinidae; genus Tachina; species Tachina lurida. Next base: position 18,470,486 of record OX101754.1, on the reverse strand, counting down.
GATGATCTTAGCTGAATGTTTTCTACGCAGTGACTACTAATATATTTGTTGAATCCTAGCCAGTTGACCCTATTAATCGTTTTCGCATATGAGTTAGTTAAATCACTCCTTAGTGGGTTGAAAATTGTAACTATTGTGGGAGAGTGATCGAAGGACAGATCTAGAGAGCCCTCTACGTGAATTAAGTCCTTATGAATATTTTTCGTGACGCCAAAATCTATAACATCTGCAATTTTTCTTACGGCAGTCAGCCAATAAGTAGGCTCCCCACTCGAAATGACATCTAAGCCCATTTTTGAAATTGTATTAAACAACGCTCGACCTCTAGGTGTAACAAGACGCGAGCCCCAGTACGTATGTTTTGCATTGTAGTCACCAGCTGCTACGAAGCAAGAACCAAGCAATTTGTAGAACTTCTCTTCTTCTTCTGGGAGGTGAGTAATTTGATGATATCACGAAATTCGCACAAAAATTTTCTACGAAAATATTCGTTGCTTGCATATATTCTTCACTAACGTTTTCAAGGATATAGTGCTTGAGTCTTGACTTAATTAGAATTGCTGATCCACCGCATGCTCTACCTCTCAGGTCCTTTTAATCATATAGAGTGTAACCATTTATTTTAAAGCAGCTTCTCGAAGTCAAATGAGTCTCAGAGACCAATATTATATCAATATTTTTTTCCATGAGGAAGTGCTCAAGTTAATTTTTCTGCGAATGCCGTTTACGTTCCAGAAACATATTTTTAACGTGTTCATGGGTTGTTGACTAATGCTGGAAGCAGTGTATTCTGCATGCGTAGCATTTCTTGCATAATGCTAGTCATATTTGTTGTAAAGTTGTTTATAGTTAGCACCAGATTCTCAATAGTAGCTTCAAGGCGACTAAAGTTAAAGCTTGAGTTTGCAATCGTTGAATTATTTGGCGGTGGAACATTTTGTGTGGGAATAGAACTATTCTTAGCAGCATCGGCACACGATAGACGTGAAGTAACTGATTGCGTAAGTAAGCGTTTGCTGATTGAGCTGGAGCTAATTTAGGTTTTTGACCCATAGCCTGTTTAACGAGAGAATATAAAGGCATTATAATTTAAATATGACTTCTACCATATGACCGCCACAGCTGGCTCGGGCTTAGTCTAGTCTTGAGGTCCAATTTTCGATTACTTTTTTCAACATTTGTGGCCGTATATTGGTAATCACGCGCCGAATGTTGTTCTCCAAGTGGTCAATTGTTTCGGTCTTATCGGAGTAGACTAGCGACTTCGCATATCCCCAGAGAAAATAGTCTAGCGGCGTTAAATCACACGACCTTGGTGGCCAATTCATGGGTCCGAAACGTGAATTTAAGCGGTTACAAAACGTTTCCTTCAATAAATCAATTGTGGCACGAGCTCTGTGACATGTTGCGCCGCCTTGTTGAAACCACAGCTCCTGCACTCATGGTTGTTCAATTGATGAACGAAGAAGTCAGTAATCATGGAGGATATACAGGGGGTCTACTCTGTAATTCGAAACGAAAGCAAATGCTTTCGAACTGTAATGTTAATAACATACAAATTCGAAAGTTTTTTCTTTCGTTTCGAAATACAGAGTAGACCCCCTGATTCGGGTCTTCCTCTACACTACGCTCTACCGCAGCAATGACTTCTTTTGTACGCACTGTATGACGTGGTGCGAAAACGTTCCATAGTTAATCGAATTAAGCTTAAATTAAACGTGACATAATCATAACCATGCAAAACAGCTGTTCGAACCAAACTTATGGGCAACAGTGTATGTATTTGATTATAGGAGACTCGCCATAACGCCATAACCATTACAATAGAAACCAATTGAATTTTGGTTTGGTTATGGCTATGTCACGTCTAATTTAAGCCGGAATTGCTCTGATGGACGATTATGTTGACCGTAAAGTGGACATAGTGCGCGATACATATCGAGCAGAACCATGATTTTCAAAATAAATTTGCGTCATTCTATTCATGTTAAAATACCAAATCAAATTAAACATAAATCACTTGACAGCTGACAAAATGGCCGCCAATTAAAAATGTTTTGCCAACTTAAAGTTGTATACCTCTATAAAAACACACCCTTTACATACATATGTGTATTGTGTTCACTTTTCGTATTCATAAAAAATAATAGCTAATGAAGGCTGTAGTGTATAAAACATTACAAAAAAATAGTAGGGTAGTCGTGTATATCAACTCTACCGAGTATTTTGTTTTGAATTATTTTCTCTTTAAAATTACTACCTTTTATTTCTAAAAATGGCAAAAACAATAAAAAAAGAAAATAACAAAAGGTTATACTTTGTAACAATTTTCTTTTATTATTTTGTTTCTTCATTCCTTGCCTCCCTTGTAGGCTCAATGCGATCCTTATTGTGCGGCTATCTATATCCTTCGTAGACTCGCCCTTTGAGGCTGACTACTAAAACACAGTAGACATTGACGAAGATGATGATAATGATGATGATGATGATGCTTATGACATTGGGTGTCATGCTGTGGCAAAATTGTGTGAAATTGCACAAACCATTAATATCTCATCATTATTTTATATACTGAGACGTTTTGTAAGATTGTAAGGACAATGATTGTTGTTTTTTTACTGCTTCTTAAAGTTTCATATTTTTGTATTCTTTTACGAAAACATCTCTTTCTCCTCTTACATGATCTCTTGCTGGGCTGTTTTAATTTTCAACAGAATTCTTAAAGTATTCAATTTCCCAACGCTTTGGCCATTATCATCCAAGGAATTCTAATGTACCCTTCCTTAATCATTCGTACAACATGGAGTGTAATGTGTTTTAACGTTTTTAATAGTTGGTTAGTGTGTTCTTTTTCTTTGCCATTTAGCAATTTCAAGGATAATTGTATTAACCATAAAAGTAATAAAGAGGAAATAATTGGTAACGAATTTCCTTTAAAGACTGCTGCTAAAAAGTTCATATAAAATTTTATTTTAATTTAAATTGCAAAATGTTTTTGAGTTCTTGTTTTGCTCATTTTGCTTTTGCACAAGCAAAAAAGGAAGCAGATGTAAATAAAAAAAAAATTAAAATATAATTTGAGCGTGTTCTCGTTATTGGGGTGGTAAAGCATCACATGGTATGAATGAGGTACGAATAGTAATTATGCCTAATTGGTCAAATAGCAGCATGATAATTGCTTTAATCCTTGAGATTATTTAAAAGTTATTTAAATTTTAAAATACTTTTTTGAAATTATGCATCTCAAGAAATGTTTAATTTGTTTAAAACGAATTAAAACTAGATGAACAAGCAAAATAATTTGCCATTTGTATGTACTCAGCTGTTGGTTTCATTTGATCAATAAAAATTCTATAGAAATTGCTCCATTTTACATGAAGTCTAATTTCTATAATTTGTTGGGAAAGACAAGGGACAAAAAATGTATAAGAAAAGTTCTTCAAATTGGTGCTTGAATATGTTTTGAGATTCTAAAAACTATTTAGATGTGTTTTAATTAATTACGTAATACCTATATGGGAAGCACAAACATAAAGCCACAAAAAATAGATCTACTGCGATTTTTACTAAACCATATTTCTGTTACTACCCTGCAGAAAATTCGGTGACAATTGAACCAAGCGTACTCATCCTATGACTTGAGAAAATGGGAGTGTTAACAAAAGTAGGGAGTAGTGTATGGTGAAAAGAAGACATATCGTGTAAATGGTTACATATTCACCTTTTTCTTGAATTGGGAATTGTAGTAAACGGCACTGAACATGTTTGATGTGGCTGAATCCAGGACCTATCAAATAGTATAAATATATATATTTCTCGTTGGATTTTCTCTACATTGGAAGCTGAAGCAGTGCCGCATAGCTAACGTGGCCAGATGTGGCAAAAAGCGGGATTTTGAAGAATATATCCTCAAAAAGCGGGATTTAAAAATAAATATGAAAAAGCGGTATGTACTTAAGATACACAGTTTTCACAGTTTCTAACATGAGAAAATGTTAATACATGTAGGTAGGGCAAATTTAAAGTTTTTTGAAGAACTCCTGAGAACTCGAACTTCAAGAAATTCTGAATATGCACGTTTTCGGAGGACCACTTGGACATGAATCAGTGACCAATATTCTCCGCCAACATTGACTCAGAAAATGCCAAGTTAAAAACTTGGAAATCGGCCCTGTTCTGTAAACCGAATCCGAGTAAATTTCTCGTTTTCAAAAAACTAGTAATGGTCCTGCAGACGTGTTTAAATTCATGCACAAAATAATTTTCTTTCCATTATGATATTTGGGAATCTATATAATAAAAAAAAATTTAAAAAATCTAATAAAATATTTCTATTGTCGGAGTTAGTTTTCTAAAATCGTGCGGTTTCAAATCGATCGGTTTACAGAACAGGGTCGAATATATAGTTCAAATTGAGAAATAGCTTCATGGGCAATAATAAAAGAGGAGGAGGAGCACCTTTTCAATAAATTTGCATTATTTTTTCCGTCTCGGTTGCCTCATTTATTGCAAAAGTCTTTTCGAAATTAATTATATCTTAACAGAGCTCTGTTAGGACACTAAGAGCTAGTTTTTCACATAAAGATAAACTCTACTTGTCAGTTAACTGTAGTTTAAATTTAAAATTTTGTTTTTCAGATAAAGGTTATCTGGTTAATAATCTAGGTTTAACCGAGCAACATTGCTCAGTTAACTCAAGTTAGAACTGTCAAATGATAAATATACATACATATGTACACATGTATAAAATAAATACTACGCAATTGAAAAAACAGTTTTACTGACAAGTTTAATAAATAAATACAACCATACATAAATAAAATGGATGTTTCTTATGCCGACGAAGATTTTAGTGATTATGAAACCTATAATAACTTGGATAGGATAATTGTTGGTAAAATAAGGAACATAAAAACACGCCACAATTATTTTTATGTGTGTAATGAATTGGAATTCTTTCAAATATTTCATTGGATTTAAAATTTGATGTTCTTTTGTAGGTTATTTTTGGAGCGTCACTATTTTTAAGTCCATATTATTTTTTTTAAATTCTAAAAATTTCAGAAAACACTTATTGAAGTTTTTTTAATATAAATTTTAAGAATTGTCATATCGCTTTTTAAGTGTTGCCCTATTTATATAAAATATTTTCAAGAATGCCATATCTATATTGAAAACAAAGTATGGCATTTCTAGCTAAATTAGTCCATCACTGAAAAACAGCATGGGCGGTAAAAACCCGTTTAACTTTGTTTCTTGGTTAAGTCAAACGTATGTTAAACTAGGTTTAACTAACTAGTAAAAAACTAGCCCTAATACAGCTCTGTTTAAGCTATACAAGCACAAACTTGAATTGTAAGCCGTCGATGAAGGTGTTTACCAAGGTATTTTTTTCACTTGTGAATGTTGAGGAACAACTCTCTCTCTCTCGCTCTATCTCTCTTCATAGGGTAAATGTTACCTGAACACACTTTTGTTCGTTCACTTCCATAACTTCATCCATAGTTCAATAGGATACTATTACGAATATTATATATTATATGTACTACGAATATTTTTTTTTGGTTGAGTATGTCTATATAAGAAACACTCCGCTGGGGCATGAATTATGTATTACGAATATTTTTTTTTTTTTGAGTATATATGTACATATATAAGAAAGACTTCGCTGGGACATCTGTTCATTGTGAAGGTTAAACAATGAATCAATATAAATAGACTGCCAAGCCACTCTGGAAAAAGTCTCGTAACTATGCTTAGATATTAAACTAAGCTTAACTGGTATGTATGATCGGGTGCCCCTATGATCGGGTAGGTAGTGTGCAACCCTGCCATGCCGTAGGTTGATAGTTTGAATATAAAATTTTTTTTTTACTGAAAAATAAAAATAATAAAAAAATTTTAAGATTGCGTATTTACAGTTAAATAAATGTCGGAATGACATTTATATATAATTTATATTCTACACGGAATAGGTCCCTATAAGATAGTTCAGTGGTGAGTCACAAGGTTCATACAAAGTATCAATTAACCCCATCCTAGGCCATCCCCATGGAAAAGTGACTGGTCCACTTCATAGGAAGTGTTAGAACTCGAACTGGTTCCTATCACTTGGGGATCGTTCACGTGGCTAGTCTTGTGTCAGTTCCATTTCCTGCAGGGTACCCACTTAAAATAATCGCCAAATTCTCAATATAAGATTTTCTACAAGGCATTGATGAAGGAGGGTCATAGGAGATTATTTGCAAAGGGCCAGAGTTGCGCATTGCTTGGCATTTTAGAGGTGCCCAGAGGAGTACACCATTTTTCACCTGCTTCCCATAGATTACTTTTTAGTTAGAACGGCGGCTAGAAGTCACCTTATACTCGTTGAGGCAGGTCTGATGACGACAGGATTGACAGGTCGCCCATCAATTTTAAATGAGATCAGTGCCACGTTTCTGTAACTTATGAGAAGTTCTCGCATCGAGAAAAATTATTTTACACAGGGTTATTCATATAGAAACTTGAATTAACTTACAAAAAAAGTTCAGCATATGTGACCTTCTCCGAGAAAAGGGACCTAGTGTGTGAAAATGAAGTTTTGAGAAAAACTCATTTAAAAAATAAAATTTTAATGTTTTTCTCATTTTTATCGATTTTGACAGACACCCGTTTTTTGACACACTAGGTCCCTTTTCTCGGAGAAGGTCACATATATATTTTTTTTACAGGATGTTTCACAGGATGATAAAAATTTTTTCGACTCGAAAAGTTCTCACATTCCTTACAGACTAGAGGCACAGTTTTAGTGCGCTGAACTAAGTAACATCTGGGTTCACAGACTATAAGGTTTTTGAATCTGATTTTAGTAGAATATCCTCACTGGTAATTTTCGATAGGGACTCTTGGCTCAAATCTGATAAGCTATATGCGGGTAGTGCTGTCTTCACATACTGTTAAAAATTGGGAGAATGCATAGGTGCTGGTATCTTTATCTGGGGTACGAATATTCGTAGTTCTTTCAGACTACCGAATGAGTAAAGCGTTTTCCAAGCTGAGATCTTGGCGATCCTCAGGGCCACGGAGCTGGTGGCCATAAATGTGGCTAGAGGTAACATTATACGTCGACATTCGGGAGGCTTTAAAAAGGTTTTAAAAAGCAAAATGCCGTTACTGACTGTTAGAGAACCCTCAACTTCCTTATGGACAAATATAGTGTTAGACTATGTTGAGTTCTCCTAGTCACTGCAATTTTGTGGTTAAAAAATTGACGACGAGCTGGCAAGAATGGGGTCGGTCCTAGATGGCGGATTCTCACACAATATCGGTTAAAATATTGATGAGTCATTACTATAGGTAACTCAGTAATTTAGTGTTGAACAGGGCCAACTGTTCATAGTTGAGCAGGAAGGATTGTAGCCTCAAGGGCTATGTGGCCAAAATTTGACATAGGAAGATCCAAACTGCTACTGAAGGAAGGACGTTGGTTCTTCACGTCTCGGTAAGAGCATTTGGAAAACTGGCACTCCAGGTTTCTGTAGGATATTGCGGAGCCAGAAACCATTCAGCATATTATGGCAACTTCCAAAAGGTTATTTGCTTTATTTTCAAACAAAGTATAGTGTTTCATAATGCAGCAGTACAAAATGTTGACAATGCACACCTTTTAAAAACGTCGTCGACAAGCAAGTTCTTTTTCCGAACTTGCAACGCCATAGGGTTAGGTAGCTGAGCAAACGTTTCCATGTTATCGCAAATTTCAAACTTTGAACATATCAGGTCATTCATCATGGAAATCTAGTGATATAATGGCATGTAATTGGCGTTTTTCTGGCTACAAACTGGGTTAATTTTACTAAAAAGTAAAAAAAGAGTGGAATCATAATGAACCATTGGCCCTATGAGTGGATGTGTATTGCAAACCTTACCCTTCCTAACGTAACCTAGCCGCGACCTGTACAAAATCTCAATGCAACATTTTTCTCATTGTTTATTACTATTTCTCGTTCCTCAGATAAATTTTCATTACCACATTAGCAAAACCACATAAATCTATTGCATTTAAAAACTATTTAATCAATACATTGAGAGGTTTCTTGTAAAGCTTTGGAAAAAATCAGCATATACGCTTTTGAATTTTATTAAAACAAAAAGTTATTTTTTTGCCTACTTCCCACACATTATTGAGGGTATATTTATTTTTTTAATTTAAACAAAATTAAATAAAAAAAAAAGACCGTTGCCAACAAAAAAATTTACTAAAGCAACCAGCCAAACCAATTTCTAACCAAATATTTTGTAATACATAAGCCACACATTATATGTATGTAATACAAATATACATACATATACTGCAAATCACTTGAATAATGAATTAAATCTCCCTTATTCCAGTTGTCAACATCGACGTCACGTCAATGCAATACAAAAAAAATTAGGGCTTGTCTAGTTCTCGAGAACAATTTAGTGCTATTGTTAGTATGTTACTGTTCCCTAAAACCGAGAATACGGCATCATCCTGTCAATAACAATAAGTTGTTTTCGACAACGGCCAATTTTTTGGTACTCGTATTGTATTGACGTGATTCGATGTTGACAGTTGTAATAAGGATGCATTTTACCAATCTCGAACGAATATATCTTGCAAATGTATTGGGGTGGACTACAAAATGCTGGACATATTCTGACTATTAATTACCCGACTGCGTGACGCAAAGATGGTTATTGTGTTTATCAGCCTATGTAGTCGTATTTATTTAAGTATGTGTGTTCCGTTGCGGCACTATATAAATCGAACGCGTGGACTAGTTTTTTGATGATTATTATATCAATCGATTTTTCTTAATCCTGATAGTCAAAACTCAATATGGCGGCAAACAAACGACATTTAGTTAATACGAAAAAAATAAAAATTCGGGGAACTATATCAAAATAGGTATTCTACAGGTATTTTATAATCATCTTGAGGTTCTCTTATGATATTTAATTTGGACTAAGAATTTAGGATATTTAACGGTTCAAAGTTGGTCACAGTCGGGTTTTTTGATTTTTTTTAATTACTGTTTGTTGTACATAGAGCACACTAAATCATAAAGAGTCACAACTCAAAAAATAACTGTTGATACTCTACAAATGACGCAAGTATGCAACATAAAAAGAAGCATGCCGGTATTTAATATTCTTCAAGAAGACTTTATTGCAAAATAAATTGTTGCGGTCGTTAGGGTTTTGTTCAAGTAACTGATTTATAAAAAAGGAAAACCACAGATAATTTTGAGTTGTGACTGCTTATGATTTAGTGTGCGATATGTACATATCGCTCATTTACCCAAAAAAAAGAACATTTTATTTTGCTTTCAATAGTTGAGTAAACTAGATATTTGTGTGAAACTTTTACACAATATGAGGAACGATATGAGCGATATGTACATACATATTTGTGTATCAGCGAATTATAAAAGTATCTTTTTAAGTACTCTTTTAGTGTTGGCCGTCAAAAATGCAAACACACGCATTAATTTTAAACCCAATGCGTATAAGTATAAACATCCAACAATTAGGTTAGTTTAGGTTAGCAGGCTGCTAGTGAAGAATGAAAATATAGGAGTCTAGCTCACTTGGGTCCAATACGATGATCCCTTTGTGCTGCCTGTAAGTTGAAAGTATAAGAATAAGGGGGAGACCGGAAGTATAGGGAGAATATAGATGGAGAGGATATAGATGGAGAGTTTTTTACAATAAGAGAGAGTAGAGTAGAGAAGAAGTGAAGAAGTGGGACAGGAGAGGGTCTAGTACATTCACATGCCGTAGAGGAAGGCTAGCGGCCATACCAGCCGCTGCTCCTAATGTATAGACTTAGGTTTCTAAGTCCTATTTCCGATAGCTCGGAGAAGCTATTGAAGGATATTCTGCCAAGGAAGTGCAGACGGAGATCCTCCAAAACAGGGCAGAAGCAGAGAATATGCGAAATGCTTTCCTCCTATTCCTCATCATTGCAGTTGTAACAGTCATCATTATACGGGAGACCCATACGTTTAGCGTGGGTTCCGAAAGTGCAGTGGCCTGTAAGTGTGGCCAAGAGATTCCTCAGATGCTTTCTGGTAAAGCTAATGAGGTTTCTGGTTCTTTTAGTATCTAGACGAGGCCAAAGGGTTCTCGATATAACGCAGGTAGGCTCATTGCGCCATCTTTCCTGAGCTAAATTAAGAAAGGCAGTATGGAAGCGTCTCCAGCAAGACGACAGAGGGAGCCCACGGAGATTGTCAATATCGACTTTCCCGAGTAGGTTTCCTCTCTTTGCTAGTTCATCCGCAGCTATATTGCCTGAATTGGTTCCGTGTCCGCGCACCCAGTATAGTGTGATGGTTGAGTGCTGCGCCAGTTCATCCAGGACTGTGCGGCATTCTTGGACGTCCAACAACTATGTTTAAATATATTTTTAAGTTACGCAGCACAAACGACAACAACTAAAATGTATAGACTGTGTGAGCTACAAACTAATGGGCAACACTGTATTTGATTATACGTGACTTGCCATAATTCTCACTATAGAAACCAATTGAATTTTGGTTTGGTTATGGCATTATGGCTATGTCATGTCTAATTCAAGCTTTATGGACACAAATGAAACATTCATAGCCTGTGTATAAATATACTCACGACTGAAAGTTTGAGAGAGAGTCAATTAGTTTGATACCATGAATCAAAAAATATTCTTTGATTCATGGTTTGATACGCATGTGTCTTTTTATTTGCAGTTGTAGCGTAGTTTAGTTTTTTGCATAAACGGAGTAGAGATGCTCTTGTATGTTGAAATCGGCTTTAGAGAAAATAATTCCTAGTTTATACTTTGCAAGTCTTATTGCTAAGCTGATTAGCTTTTTAGGGGAGAGAGAGAGAGAGAGATGAGAGGAGAGAACAGTTTCTGTTCCCCTCGTCTCTCTCTCCCACAAACTAATCAGCTTAGCAATAAGACTTGCATAGTGTAAAATACGACTAAGTGAACGTACGAATTTTTTGCGCAAAAATTAGGATTATGCGCAGTTGCTAAAATTAAGACTATTTAAAGCCGGGCACATTGAATCTGTCATACGTTAAACTTCGCCTTTATCAACTGACAGCTAAGTTGAGACACATGATTTCTTATGAGGTCTGTCACATTCAGTACGTGTCCGTCAACGCAAAGTACAAAATTTACTCAACTTTTAACTTTTTGCGTACGTTGAGTAGTTTGACAGATATTGGTTGGTTTTTTTTTTTTGTATGTTCTGATTTAGGTTTTTGTATTTTGTGTCAGCAAAAATAAAATTAAACAAAATAAATAAAAAAGTTTAATTTAATAAATAAAATGGAGAATCGACCTATTGAAGCTGTTCAAATACTCTCGTCAATAATGTATTCATTGTGCCAACTTTCTCCGTCGTTGCGTTAATGTCAGTTGAAAAAGGTGAAGTTTAACGTATGACGGACTCATTGTGCCTGGGCCTTTCGTCCTGATTCACACACGTCATGTCAGAGTCGTCAAGTCTTGAGTTTTTAGGAGAGATAGGAAAAGAGAATGGAGAGGGTTACAGACTTGACCGTACCAGTCAAGTTTACTTTTTTGTTTTGTCATTTGTAATACTCTACTACAACGCAAATTGATAAAACTTTATGAAATAAATTTGACGGTGTGTATGAACGCAAATGCAGGTTCAAAAGAAAATTTAACAAAAACTGATCAGGTAAACCTGATGTGTGTATATTTTTTTGACTTCTCATTGTAATTCTCTACACTATGTATCCTTAAAAATTGGTAAAAATTATATTTCTTATTTAAGTGATTCACGGTGTATATATGTATGTATGTACACATATCTACAGATAAAAAGAATTAAAAGCTAAAACTATAACAAAATTAGAGTAGAAATAAATTTTTTTTTGTACTACAAACTAACATTAAGTTACAAATAAACAATTAATAAAAAAAACTTATACACGCATGGACATAGATACATACACGCGAAGTTAATACACAGTGCGTGCCTTTTATTACAAAACCCAAATACAGTTAGAATCAAGCCAAGTTACAAATTAAATAAAACAAGAGATGAAACCTTTAATCCGTTATATAGATGTATCTACGTATGTACTAGGGTTTGGGATTTCCCGGACTTTTGCACTTCCCGGGAAACGGGAATTAAAAAATCAAGTTCCCGGGAATTCCCGGGATTCCCGGGAAAAGCTAACTTTCTAAATTAAATACATTTATTAAATGAAAGCTGGTGAAATTTCGATTGTTTTATTAATGTAAGCATTCTTTTGAAATAAAAGTTAATAAAAAAGCAGTTCTAAGACAAATTTTTAAAAATTTTTAATTAAATTTAAGCAAATCGAATAAAGTTATTACACAGCAAAAGATTTTATATGATCTATCTATGATCTATGAACCAATTGACGACTGTTACCACAATTAGTAGACAATTTTCTATTAAGACCTACCTTCATTTTAATAAGAATTTGCCTTGCTTGTTTCTCATTCTTTTTGAAAAAGTTCCAGGCGGTTTCTTATCGTTAAGTACAAGCAGGTTACAGTACCATACTGCGCTGCGCCGAATTTTGAATACCCTGAGCCACAGTATGTTTAAGTGACTTTCATTTTTCATTTTATTTCTCCTAAAATATTTTCTTCAGGGTTTCCATAATAGCGTCTACTTGTAATAAATTTAAGTTTTGTCAACTCAGAGTTCTTACAGCTTAAAATTTTCACTACACTTTTCAAAATTTGTTCACTAATTCGGCGAAAAATCACTTCAAGTTCGCTTAGCATCGAATTATTTACTTTAGGAAACGATTATATCATTGCAATCATTGATACTTATACAATGTATTCCACTTTTTTTAGGAGATATGGTATGGCTTCAATTTGATGGAATTTTTATGAAATTTCACAGTAGATTTGAATAGCTCACATTTTTTATTTTATATTAAAAATATATTGACATTTTACTGCTTGTTTATCGGAGTCGAAAGAATTCTTTCTTTCTTACAGTTACATTTAAAACAAAAACTCAATTTAAATTTTAAGGTTAAAAAATTTCCTTCGAACAAGGTATATGTAAGTGTTTAAACAGACGATGAAAAGCATGTCAACGTTCGTGTAAATTTAATCATACAATCATTCAAACGAATTTTTGTAATATATAAAAAAAATAATAAGTTTTTATATTAAAGTAAAATTGGATTATAAATTCTATATATTTATGAAATAACATGCACTTTTAATTTCCCGTTTTCCCGGGAAAATCTCAAAAATTTCCCGGGAATATAAGACAGACATTTCCCGGGATTTCCCGCCCGGGAATTCCCGTTTCCCAAACCCTAGTATGTACACACATGCAAGTACTACTTTCCGAAACTGGCGTGATTCTTTTTGTTAAAAATATTTTTAAAGGTACCTTATTATTGCATGTTACTTTTATATGAAGGGCGGGCAACACTATGATTATAAAGTTGAAGAAGGTGACTTATGAAGAAAGCTAGAATCAGCTGTGAAACAGTTTTCAGTACTTTTTACCTACATTTTTACTTTTTATAAAAACTACTTTTGTGTACAAGGTAATTTTTTCATAAATTGTTTTTTGCAAAAGTTAACTTTTTATTCATGGTAATTTTTCATAAAAATCACGGATTTTTCATAAAAATCGCGGATTTTTCGAGCGAATTAGTAACACGTCAAAAAAAAAAAATTTACCAAACCTATCAAAATAGGAAATTAAAGGGGAATTTCAAAAATATATATACTCGTAAGTTATGTTTAAATTTCATTAGGAATACAAAATTTAAAATTTGATCTGGCTGGGACCTCTTATAAAATTATGGTAATGAAAAAATTTAAGAAACCTATCGAGAAAAATCTATACATACGAGTACATATAATATATATGTATGTTTGTTCATATAAGTTTAAAATGACAAATTAATTTAAATAAAAAACACCGACTACCTAAAAACAAGTCCAGAAGTGCGGATCATAGTGAGAGAAGGGAAAAGAGCTCCCATTATCTTTTTGTGTGTGCGAAAGCCGTCATCGTTTTCAAAAAGGTACATATGCACCTCGTTACAAGGTACTTTTATTTAATTGCTTATGAGGGTGACTTGATGAAAATTCATCACTAGGCCGTCTCTTGCCCATACATCCGCCAATATCGGCGTAATTGCTGACTAAAATACATGTGAAATGAAACAAAAAACTGCAACTGGCCACAATACTAAAAGTACACATGCTTACATGATTATATACAAGTAGCTGGAATAACCTGCCAGCTTCATTTTATTTGCAAAAAAAAAAAAATAGAAACCCTCTAAACACATATTACATACTATGTAATATATATTAAATGCCTTATTAAAAAAAAAATAATTTTGGCTTACAAAACGTTTAACAAACAATATTCCATATAAAATTTGTTTCGTAAACCTTTTGTAAACCAAAATTATTTTTTCTGAATACGGCAGTAATTATTTTATTTGGTCTTTGGTAGTGCAAAAAAAAAACAACAATTACACTGTGGAACAAATGAAGACTTTTGGAAAAACACACGGACTGCACAGTATAGGTTTGATAGTACTAATAAAGGATAGTAAAAGTCTATATTCAGTTTGGCAATTTTTGTGACCAATTTTTTTTTTGTGGTCCTCCAAAGATTTAAAAATCAGTGCACCCTCAAAAAAAATGCTGTCTGCAGTTTTTGGCCAACAGCTTATTCAGACTTGGTGATAGCTCCAAACTGTATATGGCAATAATGTAGCTAAGACATATCTTGTTAAGATATTGTACCAAAAAAATTATTTCTTCGTGCACCTTTTTTATGGAAAAATTAAGGGGAAACATTTTTTTACTTTAGTCAGAATAACAATACTTGGCTAAGTTGTAGTTACGGTGTAAAGCCGGTCAAACTTTAACACATCAATACTCGTACAATTTGAACCTAAATACAATTTTTTACTAAATTTTAAACTATTTTTTATTTTGGCAAACTTTATTTTATTGAGTTCTTGTTTCAACTTTGTTGTTTGTTGTTAGGCTTCTCATTTGTTTAAATGAAAGTTTATAATATAATAACTCTAGTTGTTCTAAGAAATTTGGGTAAAGGTTCCCTGATGATCTGCATTAGCAACAGTGAAATGCGCATAGGATCCAGCTAAACCCCTAAATAATCAATTTCAATGTATTTTTAATAAAAAAATATTTTACTTAATAAGTAATATAATAATTTGGGATTATTAGTGCGTTTAAAAAATTTTAAACTTAAATTTTAACAATTCCCATGAAAACACTAGTTATAAACTTTTTTTTAATTTTAAGTTTAATTTTTACAATTTTCTACTGAAGTTTAAATATTTATTTTTATTAAAATTTATTATATTTTCAGTTGCTCATTATTGGAAATACATTCCCCCACCCTGCTGATCACAATTATGCGTGCGTTAGTTGTTGCATGATGAAATTGGTAGCACATTAAAATTAAAAAGAGATACATGAAAAGGTTTGTTTTTCAAAAGAAATACAAGAAAATTAAACATAAAATGATAAAAAAAAACATGTTCATACATATTTATGTATGTATGTACTAGTGATGTGCCGAATGTAAATTTTTGACATTCGCGAATACGAATACGAATATTTGAAACGATATTCCTGAATACGAATATTATGCGTGAATTTATAGACATCAAATTGGAGTTATATTTACGCCTGCAAAATGAAATATGAAAGAATGTTTATGAAAAAGAACTTCATGCTCCTTTTGGCGTACTTTAAAGTTAATAAAAACTCCAAAATTTTAATGATCGTCATTAAATAATATTTGAAAATGTTAAAAACAAAAAATTTCTATAAAAAATTTAACGGATTCGTATACAGTACTACAAATTTTAATTTTTTGCCAAAAAGTCCCTTTATGCCAAATAATCTCGAGAGTAATTGTAATAAAATTGTTCCTCATATCTTCTCCATCTACATTTTTAAATATTTTTAATACACATAAATAACATATTTCCATATGAAACTGCAACATTTGTTACCAACAAAGACAGCAAATATTTGAAAGAAATGGTCTTGCAAAAGTTTATGAAAATATTTCTTTCAATTCTCATGGCCAAAAAATTGTCCTTTCATACATAGATATGAAAATATCAAATTATAAGTTTTAAAATTGTTGCTGGCCCACTTGAGGGGGCTACATCTTATAAGTTTGGACAAAGGTATGTTATATTAATATTCTATTTAATCGAAATAACGAAAATCACCCTTATTCTAATTGTCGACATCGACGTCACTTTAACACAACACAAAAAAATTAAGGCCTGTATATCTGCTGGCGAAATCAACCGATTCCTGTTGGTAGGTTTATGCTATTTTCTAGACCTTAGGGTACGAAAATAGATTGCCTGCCAGTAGCACAAAATTTTTCTCGAGAGTGAGTAAACAAGCCCCAATTTGTTGGTATTGTGTTAAATTGATGTCGATGTCGACAATTAGAATAAGGGTGATTATTTTTACAAAAAAGAGCACTTATATAGGAACTCGATTTTTTGCCCCTACAATATATTTAAAGAATACTTTATTTTATTTTAATGTGGAGAAAAAATTTTCGGACAAATATTATCAAGAAAAGTACTTTAACTTTTTTAATGATAATTGTACAAGAAGTTAGTTTTGTTTTTAAGTTGGGTACAAAAATTTAATTGAAATATTTTTTTAAATTATCACAAACTAATATTTTTGGCCATTTAAATTCGTTTAGGATTTTTACATTTATATATTTATTTAATATATTTTGGTAAAGTGTCAAAAAATTACCGAATATTCCGGAGTTCGAATACGAATATTCGTGCATCACTAGAATGTACATACATACATATACATAAATACATTTATATATAATTTGTGTATGTATATGAGGAAAATTTTATGCTGCAATGAATTAAAATACACATTCTACTATATATACATATGTACATACATATTTACACAATCTGTTGTATGTGTACAACCAACAAGCACAAGTGCACAATGCAGCTAAAGTTGTTTAAAGCTGCAAGGTCTAGCAAAACATTGCTACGAAATATGTACAAGAAGAAGAAAAGCATAAGCTTTTATATGATACCCATTTTATTATAAATAAAAAAATGTATGGGGCAAATTTACGCTCATACTCAGGCTATGGATATCTAATAAAAAAGTATACTCAAGATACTCGGGATATTTATTCATCATTCGCTATCGTATACATACATTGTGTATATAAATTAGAATGTATGTGTGTAGCTGTTTAAAAACATGCTTTTCTGTAAATAAAATATCTCCGTATATACGCATGTGTAACCGATTAATAGTCAGAATATGTATTTGTATACTCATGCGTATTAGTGTTGTCATTCAAACAACTTTTTATCATTTTTGTTCGAACGAACAAAAATTTCCAATTTAGAATAAAAAATTATTCGAATCATTGTTGTCGAATATTCGAAAAATTTCCTGAACTACTTTGTATAAAAATTAATTTACATTTCATAACTTTTAAACTTGTTAACAATAGGATGTTAAGTAATCAAATTATTACAAATTATAAATACTTCTGTAAGCTCATACAAAGTATATGTTCGCTAAACGCATATTTTGTTTTCTTGCGGGGAAAAGATTCCTGATAAAGAGTTTAGAAAAAAAATAACTGCCTTTCTTTAATTAAAAGCTTAAGGATCGAATTATTGAATGGTGTAAGAAAGCATTAAATGCCTTTATATTATTCCTCAGTTTTTCTATCCAATACTAACTTTTTAAAATACTCCACATAAAAGCGAAAAAATATCGTCAATAATCTCAAGTACGAAGCGGCTTGACCGATTGTAATTTGGTTTTTTTTAGTTTGAAAGTCGATTCGAAGTTATCATAAATTTTTTATGTAATAATTTACTTTTTTGCGATTCTTTACTTCAATAATATTAGTGGGACTTAGAGTTCTTAACTTATGATACAGCGTCCACTGCTTCGGAGGTTTTTAAAACTTTTAATTTTTGTTTATTAATTTTTTTTGTTATTAACATGATTTGTTTTTCTTGTATAATGAATTATTTGGCATTTGTTAACAAAATTAATTAAACTGATACACATGCGTGTCGTTTTTGCAAAGTTTTTTGAAATTATTCGAATAAATTTTTTTATTCTTTGTTCGTTCGAATATTCGAAGAAAAGTTCAAAATTATTCGTCTGTTTGAACAAGAAAAAAATCTTTAAATTTCATTCGAACAAATATAAAAGACGAATAATTAACAACACTAATGCGTATGATTGGTCACCGTATCCAAAAAAAACTTCATTTGAACTTCAAGTGTTCTTTTGTCAAAATGTATATGGAAATTTTGTTTTAACGTACATCTCAAGCTTAAATTATTATTTTTTTGATACGGCTTATTGTTTTAAACTTATTATAATATATACCTATATTAATTGTTTTCAAATTAACTCATACAAAATTTGAAGACTCTTGCTGTTATAACTTTCAAGATATAAGGGGTGTCCCTTCCCAACATCATATTTTGTTAGTACTTTGAACTCGCACCTAGCTCTCAAAAGAGTCCACACCAATTTTTAAGACCCTTGCTATTTGGTATAGCTTTTAAGCTATAAGATAGTTACTTTGTATGGGAGGCACACCTTCCGCCGTTCGTTTTCTACAAAAAGAGTCTAATACAAATTTGAAGACTTTCTATTATAGCTTTCAATATATAAAATTATTATTAATTATTTTGTATGGGTATGGGCCTTTACCTCGGTCTTATTCTAGCAATATTTTAAACTACGCACCTCGCTCTCAAAAGAGTCCACACCAAAATTTAAGACTTGCTATTATAGCTTCCAATAAATGAGATATTTCGTTCGTACGGGCGTGGCACAGCCTACTTAGGGGTATGAAAAATAGTTTACGACCTTTTAGAATACACATACAAAATTTCTTAAAAGTCGGTTTATACGTTTCGGAGGCGTTCAATTACAAACACCGTGACACGAGAATTTTATATATGTACTAGCTGAGCGCGGCAAACGTTATCTTTCGCCCCCACTTGAATGCGTATAGAACAATTCATTAAAGTCGATCCAGCAGTTTAGTTGCAGTATAGATAAATAACCTAGATACCACTGCAGTCCCATCTGCCTGGCTGATTTGTGAACCCAAACCATCCAGGACACTACTCAAACCCATAAAAAAAAATTCATTCAAATCGGTCCAGCCATTTAGAAGGAGTTCAGTGACATACACACGTACATTACAACAATATATGACGCCATATATATATATATATATATGGGTTACACCACTTCTGCGCTGATAGCCTCATAAACATAGAAAGATATGCAGGCATGTTCTGAAAATCACATTTTTCAAATCACTAGTGATTTGAAAAGTAATAATGGCCCTTTAGACGTTTTTAAAATCATATACGATAAATTTCTTTCAGAAATGATATTTGATGATCTATACAATAGAAAAATTAAAAAAAGAGCGAACAAATATCTGCATGACCATTATTACTTTTGAAATCACTAGTGATTTGAAAAAAGTGATTTTCAGAACATGCCTGATGGTTTGAATTTCATATTGCATTCGGAGTTTTCAAAGTTATGATTTAAGATGGAACCATAAAAATTACCTAAACAACGATATTTCAATGTTCGAATTTTACTTGAAAAATCTGCTATTGTTTTTATTGTTTTAGTTTAACATTTGTTTGCATTCAATACGTGAAATGTGCCGTATTTCAGCCAATACTAATTTTATGTTAAACGGTCCATTGGTTACGGAGTTGTAGGACTTTTCAGAAAAGTACGTAAAATATAAAAAATCCTAACAATGCGGCAACACTGGTAATAAGATATGTGGACAGCGCCATCTTTTGTTTGGTAGGTCGTTTATTTTAAGAAAAAAATATGCCAAACAAGGGATGGCGCTGCTCACATACCTTACCAGTGTTGCCGTACTAGGATTTTTCTTCTTAGTTGAGTTTAATTTGATCATAATTCCCGAAATATTTAGCAAATTTAAAGAATTTTGAGCTCATATGAAATGGGTTTCAGAGTATATTTCTACTGGGGAAATTTGTAACAAAAACTAAACATGGATTGCGAAAATGTGTCTGTTTGTATAGGAATTAGGAATTTGTTACTTACAAATATTATCATCTAGAACACGGGTGCCCAGAAGTTCTTTATCGAAGAGTAAATACCAATACATTTAAGGAAAAACTAATATTTATTTAATATTGCTAGTGCTGAGTGTATGCTGTGAGTATTGAAACACACTGCCTATAGTTAAGCGCATTTACGAAAAACAAATGAGCACCAAGCGCATAGTAGGGCTTTGGGCACCCTTGATCTAGAATCTACGCTAAAATCCAACTTTCATAATTTAAAATGGAGCCATGAAAAACTTACAAAACCCCCTTGGTTTTATTGTTTTAGCTTAAATTTTGCTTGCATTTAATACGTGAAATGTGCCGTATTTCAGCCAATACTAATTTTATGTTAAACGGTTTATTGGCTACCGAGTTATAGGCCTTTTTCTGACAACCACGATATTTCAATGTCCGACTTACACTTGAAAAATCTCCTATTGTTTTTATTGTTTTAGTCTAAAATTGGCTTGCATTTAATACGTGAATTATGTCCTCTTTCAGCAAATACCAATTTTATGCTAAACGGTCCATGGTTACCGAGTTACAGGCCTTTTTCTAAAAAGTATGTAAAAGTAACAAAATGAAAAATCCTAACAACAACGATACACTGGCATGATATGTGGACAGCGCCATCTCTGGTCTGGCATGATATTTTTTTCTTCAAAAAATAACCTACCAAACAAAAGATGGCGCTGCCACATATCTTGCCAGTGTTGCCGTGTTTTTAGACCGTAAACGGCTAAATCATCTGCCGGAGTCTACATACTCGTACATCCTTTCTTGCAGTAAGAATTGTAAGATTAGTAAATAAAACCACTAAATATGTATATTTTTAATAAAATTATTTATCATTTTATTTGTTTGTATTATTTTTAGAGAAATTGTTTTTTTTTTTTTAAATTAATTTTTAAATAAAAATCACTAACTAAATAATTTACATTGAAAAAATATAGTTTTTTACGTTAAGTTTTAGTTTAAATCTTAAAAATAAGTTTAACATGGATTTTTAATAAATTACAATTTCATTTTAAATCGATTAAATTAGATTTATACAGAGATAACTTAAACATACAAATGTAAATACAAGAAAATTAAAGAAAAGTATAAAAAATGACTTCAGTGCTGGGTTGTTTAGTTAGTAGTATTTTTTTTTTAAACTAATTTATACAATTTAAATTGAAGAATTTATTTACATAAAATCTTATGAATGATATTTAAGTTCCGCATACGAAAAATGTATGTATGTACTCGTATGTAAGTTTACTTTTTGTTGCTTAGACTTAAAACGAAAGTGTTTTTTTTTTTTATTTTTTGTTTTCTTAGTTAATACTTTTGCCTTAAAACTAATTGTCTTTGTTGGTTTGTTTGTCTTTTTTAAGTTAAAAATGTATACTGTTTCTATACAATTTGTTTGTTTGTTAGTTTGTTTCTTTTAAGTTAACGTTTACGATAGTCTGACATCACAGTGGTTCCCCTGGCTAGCGGGAATTCTTCTTAAGCACATATACTTAGATTTTGGCGATAATATGTAAGTGGAGTTTGTTGTACAGGATATTTTTCCATGTTGGTTAAGTAACGCTTTTTAGGCCTTTTAAAACTTGCCGTTTCCATCCAAGATCAGTGATGGTAGCGCATGGTCTGGGCATGACCTGCTTGCGGAACCTGCTCCTGTTGGTTGTTTGCGGGCTGTTGTAGGCTTTGTGCTTTGCCGGAACCATGATTGAAGGAACGGCGGCCAGTGGTG
Source organism: Tachina lurida (assembly GCA_944452675.1). Taxonomy (NCBI): domain Eukaryota; kingdom Metazoa; phylum Arthropoda; class Insecta; order Diptera; family Tachinidae; genus Tachina; species Tachina lurida. Next base: position 18,448,546 of record OX101754.1, on the reverse strand, counting down.
GATACTGTTAGCATTTGGGGTGGATTTCTTAGGGGTAAAGCTGGTGGTACGGGTGGGGGAGTGGGCGTTTTCGTTCTCTGACTTGCGCTTTGCTGCTGTTCCAAGGGAATGGAGTAGTGGGTGTTGCTATAAATATAATTCGGATCCAAGTCGCTGGGCGAAGCTTTGTTGGTGTAATCGTGAGAGGTACCATAGTGCAAAGGTTGCTGCTGATAGTTGACATTCTGTTGTATGTGTTCCTGATTGACGGCGTCGTGGGCTATAGGTAGATCAGCGTATGAGTAGCAGGAGTCACCTACACTGGCAGTTTGTTGCAAAAAATGAGGTTTGGTGTAATGATTTAATTTTTGCATCGGTGCTGAGGCCGTCTTCATGTGCATAACAAATGAGGCTGAGTCCTCTAGATTTTTATGAGATTTATTCAATTTCTTTTCATTTATTATGGTATTTGTCGGCACTTGGAGCTGTTGGAAATTCTTTTGGTCGTTATTAATGGGCATTGCGCACATGGGTCCATAATGATGCTGCTGATTCACATGATGTGGCGTGTAGGTGTTGGGAAATGTGGAGTGTATGCCCAAACTACACGGATGATGTTGATGTCTAGTCATGTAGTCTTCGTCGCAGAAGGTCTTTTGATATTCACGTTCTTTGCGGCCCAGGGCTGAGTTGCCAAACAAATTACCCTTCAAGTACTCGCGTATCTTGCGGCGGCATCTGTAGACGATCAAAGCCAGGGCAGTTACAGTGGCAGCAGTACCCACCAAGAGGGCCCCTATCAAGGCCTGCTTACGTGGATCGCTGTGTGTGCAGCCCATAACGGCAGGATTAAGATTTTTCAATTCCTCGCCTCTTAAACGTTCAGGAAATTCACAGATGACTTCGCCTACACGGTCGTTGCTGTTATTCTTACTTATGAGTAAATTTCTCAGCCACATAACCCGGCAATCGCAGGACATAGGATTTTCGGAGATGTCTAAAGTCTGCAAATCTTTCCAGGGAAACAAACCCTCAGCTAATGTGGTTAAGGCGTTGGCTTTGAGGTTGACATATTTTAAGTGAGGTAAACCACTTAAAGCTCCCTCTTGAACCTCCAATAGCATTTTATTTGAAGCCAAATTTAAATATTCCAGATTTGTATTTGAGGCAAAAGCACCATTCATGACCCGCTTTATTTTTAAGGCTCCAGTGATTTCTAAGCGCTTGAGTTGCTTCAAGCCCACAAAAGCTCCCTCCAAAATGGCCTCAAAATCGTTTTGGCCCAAAAACAATTCCTCCAAACGCTCCAAATTACTTAAGGCCACCGAAGGTATGCGCGTCAGCCTATTATCAGTCAGATCCAAGATGCGCAAAGCCTCCAATCCTTGAAAAGAATCGTGTGAGAGATTACGCAAGCCGGCGCCCTTTAAGTTTAACACGCTTAAGCCTTTCAAATCCTGGAAGGCTGCTGGAGGTACAGTTAGCAAAGAGTTCATGCCCAAATATAATTCCGCCAATAAAGGCATGGCTTGAAAGTGTATGGGATCCGGAGCCGAGATCAAGGCATTATCATCCATATATAAAATTCTCAATTGTGACAAGCCATCAAAAGCCTTGGGATCAATATAGCCAATACGATTTTCGCCCAAATTCAATTCCTCTATTTTGGCCAACGGAGCAAACGTACCCTGATGCAATTCCGAGATAAGATTACCGCGTAAATTTAACACGGTGACGGCGGCCAAACCTATAAAGGTTTTATTGCTAATTTGGCCAATTTTATTGTTCTGCAAATGAACCTCCTGCAATTTACGTTGATAGGCAAAAGTGCGCTGGGGTATGTTCATCAAATGATTGGAGGATAAGTCCAAAAATGTCAATTCCGCATAGAATTGTATAGATGAATCAATGGTTTTGATTTTATTGTTCTTGATAACCAAGCGTTGTATGGAGGGATTCAGAGCAATGGGCAAGACATCGAGATGACCCTCGCCGCACTGTACAATCAAAGTGTTGTCATCGCATTGACAGCCGGGAGGGCAATTGGCCAGGGCTTGTATAGGTGTGGCCGAAAGTGCTACAATGATGGTGAGGACTACAAGTTGCAGCAGCATTGTGGGTGGTTTTGTTGCTGCCGTTTTAACGTAAGATGAAAAGTTATTAAACTTTGTTGAAATAGTTGAAAACGTAGTGATTTAAATCACTTTTGCTGGAAAATTTTAAATGTTGATTGCTTGTGACTTTCCACTGTTGATGCTTAAGGTGTTAAAGTTCCATTATCTAAAAAAAACAAAACGAAGAAAGCAGGGTAAGAAAAATTAGTAAAGATTGTTGAAAAATATAATTAGTAGTTTAATTAAAAATATTTTCATTTCCAAATAACATTTTTAAAAAATATGTAGAACTCAAGCAAACTTAATTAACTGTTTAAAGTAATTGTGCATAAAAAATATTTTTGATTTATAAGTCCTGGTCCAGACTTGCAATTTTTGTTTTTTAGTGAAAAAGAGCGATAGAGGAATACAAAATATATATACATACATGTATGTATTTCTATTTCTACACTCCCACATATTTTAGAATTGCTGCAACAAAATTTGCAAGTCTGAAAAATTTTTTATATAACCTTTATAAAACAAAATTAGTTTTTATGAATAACGCAGTATATTAACAATTCGTTTTTAATACTGAGAGGGAATCTATTAAAAATTTATTCTTCATTTAAAATATTTTTTGAAAACGCTAGATTTTCTTTTTTCAAAAAAAAAATGCTTATGTCTTTATTTTAATTTAAAAACTTTGCTTATACATTTTAATTATTATTTTCGAAGACCCGAGAATCAAGTTAAGTCCTACCCTTCCTTTGTCTCAAGCTTGCCGTTCCCTCATTTTAATTGGTTTCCTTGTACTATAAACCTAACTGGGTATCTATCGAATTACATAACCTGTTGTAATTTGTATTAAGCTTTCCTAAATTCCATTTGGTTTAATTTTGAGTGAGTAAATCTTCAAACTTGTTTCTACCTGTTCTGTGAATATTGATTTGGGGCAGTTGTTTGTTGAAACCGTCAGTTTATAAGTAAACAATGGAAAGACAAAATTAACTAATAAAAAAAGAACGTTTATAAATTCCATTTTTTATAAATATTTTTCGAAACTCACTATTTATATTTAAATTTAAAATAAAACACAGAGAAAAAAATATACATATATGAAAAACAACTTTTAAATATGAATTGATATTTAAATTGAATTGGTGAAATAGGGCTTTTAATTTATTTATTATTTTAATGTTTCTTTTTTTTTTTTTTTGTTGAGTTCACTTCAGTATATTCTTGCGATTTGAATTCGAAATGAGTCCAAATTTAAATTCTATTATAATAAAAACTGGCAGTAAACTTAAAAATATCCCTATTGTTAATACATATTCCCCGGAAAAGTAATTTTTTCCTAGAATATAATCGTGAAATTCCAAACTGGGCGCCAACTATGTAATTCGAAGAAGATCTCTTTTTTTATTTTTTATGTTAATAATATGCAAATTCGAAAGTATCTTCTTTCGATTAGGAGAGACAAATTTAAATTTTCGTAATCAATTATTTTGCCCCCGGTTGTTTTGTTTTTTTTTTTTACATAAAAGAGGGGAACCAGGAATAGAGAAAAAGTCCCAGTGAACTGTCCCTCAGAATACAGCTGATAGTTTATTTTTAAGTTAATCTTTTTTTAATTTTGGTGATTGAGTTGCAATAGAAAATTCAGTTTATAGAATTTTCTAATGGCATTTTTTTTTTCTTTCTTTCCAAAACTAAGATCAACATTATAAGACTTCAGCTAGGTTCAAAATTCAGAACACTCAATAGCAAAAAATATTAATAGTTGCTTAAAACTTTTCCAGCCTTAATTATAAAAATTATTAAGGGCTTATGAAACAAATTTTCATACTAATTTTTATAAATAAGGCCCTTTTAATGCTATAAAATTTTAGTTTTTGGTCTTAAATTTTAATTAATTCTACAGAAAACTGGCAGAATTTTTGCCATTTACGGCATTCGATATTGCTTAAAAATTTCCATACAGATGCAATTAAAAAAAAAAAAATGAAAATTTGTTGGATATCGCGTGTCGTAATTTTGTCTCTTAATTATGTTATTCGATATCGAAAAAAATTTCAAAAAATTTCCATTTAAACTCGATTGAAATATTTTGAAATTTCATTCGATATCAAAGGGGGAATCTGCCTCTAGTATGACTCAACAGCAAAAACTAGAAATTTTGTTTGATATTGAATGCTCAGACTTGTGTCGTGATTTTTTGAACTTTTAAAATTTTTAGGAAATTAGGATTATTAGGGTTATATCATTTCAAAATATTTCCATTTAAACTTAATTGAAATATTTTGAAATTTCTTTCAATATCGAATGACCTAATCTGCCTTCAACCAATCTGACTTTTAACTGCTGACCAACTGCTTCTTTACATTTTTAAGATACTAAGCTTTTGAAATTTCTAAGAGCAAAGTTCAGGTATTATTATTATTTAATTCGAATTGTTCGTAAATGTGTTCGAATTAAGCTATTATTAACATACAAATTCGAACAATATTCTTTTCGAATCGAATTCTATAGATAATAACCGCCCAGAAAATTATTTCGAACAAGACTCGAGCATACAAAACATTGTATATAATTTGTTTAGTACTTTACAATAAACTGTTTCAGAAATTATTCCTTGAATAAAGAGTTTAATAATAAAGACCTTAATCATAAGAGATATTTTTGATTTATAAGAAGTTTATGTTTTTTCATAAAAAATTTGTGTTCTAAACACTTTATAAAACAAAATTTCTTTTTTTATCATTAAAGCGGTAAATATTTCAATAAAAGTAAAATGAAAATAATCTTGACATTTCATATGATGCCGTATGCCAAAGTTTCTCTGAGGTTTTGTGAAATTCCATGTTTTTAAAATTAAAAAAAAATTATGTCAAATATTGGATTAGTTTTTATCAAATATGAAAGAAATTAACAGCCTGTTTGTGTAAGACGTTAGAAATTTATTACAGAAACGTCAAGATTTTCATCGTCAATGTTTTACATAAACAGTCTGTCCGTAAAATTTTTGAAACAGATTCATTTCTAATGAAATTTTAATAAAGTTATTCACACTTCCGGCTTGATTTTATAAAACAAAATACTACAAATTAAATAATCATATTTTTTTAAAAAACTGAAATAAGTTTTTCATAAACATTTCAAATAATAACAAAGAATGGGAAAATTTAATGAAGTTATTCCCACTTTCAACAAAATATTTCAATATACATAAGTTGTATTTCATATATTTTTTTTTAAATCTGGAAACGATTTTCCATAAAAATATTAAAAACGACTGTGATTTGCACAAAAATGGACTTCTAAATAGGAATCTTTCAATCTTTCTTTTTTCTTAAAAGTTAAACCTCTCAATAAAACGAATTTAGGCGGGATAACAGTCTTTGGAAAATTTTAGTTAAACTTTAACGGCCCTATGTATAAGCAAAAATTGGCATGAAGTTAGCATAAGTGGCAAAATTGAACATGATCTTAAAGAGTTTTGCCATGAAACTTCACCATTAAAAATCATGCTTGACTTAGAGGTGGGTTAAAATTAGGTAATGCGACCATTTTTAATGTCAAATTGTATGGAGGAACTCGTTCACACCTAATTCCATTTCGTCACTTATGCTAACTTCATGCCAATTTTTGCTTATACATAGGGCCGTAAGTGTTTTTTCTTTTAGAAAAATTTGTCTTGTGTTTTCATATGGCAAATAAATATAAGATACGAAAGCATAATTATTTTTTCTAATTAGTAGTCCAATAAATTTAAATATTGTTCAGCAGCTTCTGCAGCTAATTGTCTTTTTTACTTGTTCTGCTCAAGTTCTTTCAAGTGCGATATTTGGTATATACATATGTATATCTTTTTATATAAAATCAACCTAATTTCTTTTTTACAATTTAAACCTTAAAAATTTCAAATTCAAAAAGAACCCACCTTTATATATTTTAATTTTGGAAGTTTACTTTTTCAAATTTTTAAACTTCCAATAAATGTTATTTTCGTTGTTTATCTCTTTCCTTGATCAAAAACTTTTATTTAAAAAAACAAACTCATACGTTCACTTAATTATAATTTTTATAATAACTTTGCTTTTTAAAAAATCAGGTTTCTTTTGTGTGTGTTTTTACCGTGAGCGATAATCCAAGTGTTCGCTTTAGTCACGGTGTCTTATTATGCTTAATGTGATTTTCGTTTTCAATATGTTCACGTGTTTTCATATAAATTCGTATTTTTAAGTTGTTTTTTTTTCTTCAAAACTCTTAAACATTTGTTTGTGTAAACTATAATTTTTATTTCAATTTATCGTTAAATGCACAACCGTACACGATGAAGCAGCCAACTACACTGATTTTGCTGTTGCACTTAACGTTCTTACAATACCTCGGTTGTGAGTAAAATCTATAGAAATTCACAAGAGCGTAACTAAATGAGACTGTGAAACAAGAAATAACAAAACATAATAATTGTTTACCATACATATCTGCCAAACAAAAAAGAACCAAATTATTCCAAAAGAGTGGAAGCATTAATTCAAGTAAGAGGATTATATTTAAACATAAAACTCTATCTGAAAGCATAAAGAGAGTAATACTAAAACAGGTTTTATTATAATATTGACTATTTGAGGGTGATAAATTTGAAATATTCCCCAATGAACGTAAGCTTAGGCATATCAGCAGATATTCCCGGTGGTATTTCAAACCTAGACAGTACTTAAATTAATATCATACAGCTCCTAATTCATATACATATACACATTTGCAAAACAACATTTCAAAAAAAAATTCGAGAAAAATTAGAGAATATTAAAGTTTCTCGATTTGAGAAAAGCTTGAGTTTTTTTATTGAAGTTGCTTAAATTCTCAAAGCTCAGTATTTTATATTAATAGCCTTTTTCAAAGCTATACCGAGATTTTAGATTACAATTGGAGTTATAATTGATGTGTAGTACATTTGCCAAACAACTTAAAAAATTTTTGAGCAAAATTTGAGAATTTTAAATTCCTTCCCCTTTTTTTATTAAATTTCTTAAATTCTCAAAACTCAATATTTGACATCCAATAGCCTTTTTCAAAACTATACCGAGATTTTAGATTACAATTGGAGTTATAATTGATATGTAGTACATTTGCCAAACAACTTAAAAAATGTTTGAGCAAAATTTGAGAATTTTAAGTTTCCTCCACTTGAGAAAAAGTTAAAATTTGTTAACTTTAAATTATATTCAAAAGTTCAATATAAAACGAAGTTTAATATTAAATTTTTCTCAATTTTAAAATCGTCCGCAATTCTCAGTACTGTTTTCAAACCTGGAAACATATTTGAAACTAAAATTTAAATTGTAGTTGAGACTATCCTTTTTGCCTTCAAATTATATAATTTTGAAATAAATTGTAAATATTGCTGAATAATTTGAGAATAAAGTACGGTCATCATTATGAGAAAACTTGAATTTTTTAACCTCAAATAAAAACTTGACTTGATTTGGTATCAAGTCAGGACAAACGTTTTTCAAACCTAGATGGAGAGTTGAGATTACAACTTAAGCTATAATTAATGTGTAATGTCCAGACATTAATTACAGCACATCTGAAAAACATTGAAAACAGTTTGTGACCAATTACATTTCAAATTTGTTACTTTTTTCAAGTCTCATTATCTCCGTTTTTTATGAAGAGAATTTTATACCATATTATGTATGTTATATTTTATTAAATTAATTCTCGAACTTTATTCTCGAGCGTTTTTTAAATAGATTAAAATTTAATTTATATTTGATGTGTAGCCTGTTTCTCTTATATGTAAAAAACTTTGAAAATAATTGAGAAAATTTTGATAATATTCACGTTTCTCCACTTGAAAAAATTTATTGGTTTTATTTAAATCGTTATAAGTCTCAAACTATATGTATAATATGTATAATATTCAATTTGTGAAATAATATTTTTATGAAAATTAATATATATAGTATATCTCCAACTACTTTCAAAAGATTTCCAAAAGTTTAACAGCTTAAATTTGATATATTTTTCTCGATTTGATATCAGAAGCTATTATCAAACTTTTTCAAGCCCAGGCACAGGCTTGAAACGAAAATTGAAGCTTTTATTGATGTTAGGTCGCCTAGGTTCCTTATCCAAGCATTGAAAAGAAAAATTCTAAAACCATTTGAGAAAAGTTTGAGTATAGTTATGTTTCTTAATTTGGGAAATGGTTGAGGATTGTTATGTTTCTCAAGTGCTATTGAGATTGTTTTTTGAAAATTTTACTAACATTTGTGAAAAGTTTGAGACTACTTACGTATCTGAATTTAAGAAATGCCTGAGTCTGACTACGTTTCTCAGGTTTATTCTGAAGAGAGTTAACCTTAAAAAAAGTGCATATTCGCGTTTTTAAGTTTGTGAAAATCTCGATTTTTGCTATTTTTTTCAAGTCTCATTGAGATTATTTCTTATGGTTGATTATGAAAAGAATTGATATCACATTATGTATAAATTTTCAATTTAAACTCCAGCCAAAATGTTTGGTGGGATTTTTAGGTAGTTGCAGAACAGCAGATGTTTTTAGTTATAAGCATTTATTTCGTATTTAGATACTTTTTCATGCAGAGATACAGAGAGAGAGAGAGAAGCTTAGCACACATACATACATAAAAGAGAAAAATATGTTTTTGAAAATGCAAAGAATGGAGAATAATAATAAGAGCCAATTACTGAATTTCATCAACAATAGATGTCGCTGCTAGTTATATTTTGTTAAATTTTGTTTTTGCAGAGATATTTTCTGTTTATTCCAGAGTTTAAAATTTTGAGTTTGTTTGTTTGAAAACAAAATTTCTCAAATCATTCTCAGATTTGCTGCTTAACAGTTGAGGTCACTTACAAAGAAGTACTTACGTAGAATTAGATATTTGTTTTACTTTTTATTATTGAGAAAAATACGTAAATATCGTAAATATTTTGAATATGGAAAAAAAATTCGTAATCGAAAATATTGTTTTAATAATTTAGAAATGGTAGAAAAAGTAATGCCGCGTATTTTCTTTTAGAGGAATTATAAATTGTAAAAAGGAGTGAATTAATTGAAATTAATAAAAAAACACTGACTTCCTAAATGCATTTTGCTTTGTGGTAATACACGGCAACTTGTTCTTAAATGTAAGCCTTGAATTTGTGACAATATATATTGCTCCCAAAATTCATAAAAAAATTCCAATGCCAAACTAAGCATTTAAAAGAAATTTACACGATGTAATAATACTGCTTTGAAAGATTGTGAGCACACGTTTAGGAAGTCTTGCTAAACAACAATATTTAACCTCGAAATTTATACTTCAGCCTGTAAATGTTGTTTTCTTGCTCTTTTTTATTTAAAAATATTTGAATTTTGCTATCCTTAGAAATATGTACCTGGTAGATACACTGCCTTCCACTTGAATAAGGAATCAAATTTTTTTAACTTTAATTAAGTATATCTCCTAAACTTAAGTTCAGAAAAAAATAATTTTTTGCGCAATATTTTAAAACTAAGCAAACTGTAATTTATTTTTAAATTTTATTATAAAAATGAAAGTTATTATCTTTTAGCATTCAATTAGTAATGAGTACTACCACCATTTTTAGAAATAACACCAAAAATACGATTTGGCATCGACTTGTATAATGACTCTAAGTAATTTAGCGATATTGAACTCCATGCTTTCGTTATTGTATCCTTTAAGGATTCTATCGTCTCAAATTGTTTTCCTCCTTCATAAACTTTTCTTGCAAGCCAACCCTAGACATTTTCCATTGGATTCAGGTCTGGTGAATAGGGGGGCCAATCCAAAAGTTGAACACCTTGTTGATTAATCCATTGTTTTACTGCTCTGGCGGTATGAATCGGAGCGTTGTCGTGTTGGTACGTCCAAGGTATGGGTCCAAAGAAATCATTAAATTTTGGAAATGCTTCCTCCAGAATGTTTTGGTAAGTCCTTGCAGTCATTTTGTGGGATACAAAAACCAATTCTATTGTACCATAATACGAAATGGCACCCCATACCATTATTCCGCCCTCTCGGCTGTGTCTGCGGGTCAAAAATAATTCCTCCTTATTTAGGTCATGGAAGTAGTAGTTATAACCGTCGGGACCATCAATATTCAACTTTTTTTCATCGGAAAATACAACTTTAAACCATTTGTCGGACCATGTCATTGTATTTTTGGCAAACTGTAGACGTTGTGATTTACGTTTTTCATTAAGTGGTGGTTTTTTTGCAGTTTTCGTCGGACTATGTATGGGCACGACTTTACAATACGGTGCACTGTTCTTAGACTGGCACTGACTCCACTTTTTTCACGTATTTTTGATACCGACATGGCAGAATTTGATGCAATTCTAAGAATTTTTCGTCTTTCTTTTGGAGTTGTTGCCATTTTCTTCCGCCCTTTCATGTTTTTTCCATATCTTTCCACGTTATTTAAATAGTTGTACACAACTGTCTTTCCTCTGTTAATGTTTTTGGCTATTTGGACCGGATTCTGACCCTGAGATTTCAAAATCAGAATTTTTTCTTTTTCAGAGTTATTAAGAGCCTTACCACGTCCCATTTTGAATAAAAACTATTTAAAAACTATCAAACTAAAAATTCTCTAGCCGTTCATATTGAAAAAAATTCAAATCATAGCCTACCTGATTAATATTAAAAGAATTCCTTATTCAAGTGACACACGAAATAGTACCACAGAAATACATGTCTTTAAATAAATGCATAATTTTAGTATAACAAAATACATATGTATATTTTTTATTTCTTCAGGAAACTAAAGCCAACACTTTGAAATTTGGTTGCGCAAAAAATTATTTTTTTCTGAACTTAAGTTTAGGAGATATACTTAATTAAAGTTAAAAAAATTTGATTCCTTTTTCAAGTGGCAGGCAGTGTATGTAAATATGTTCGCTTTATTAAAACCAAAAAATATGCATCATATATTGAAAAACAAATTAATTTTTAATTTCAAAAAGGAAAAATTTACTTTGTGTACAAAATACTTAGGCCCGAATTGTCTAAATCACGTCACCAAAGTGATGTTCATATGAAAATTAAAAATATTTTTATTTGTCACAGAAATTCTTCGCCGAAGAAAAACAATCCTTTTTGATTTGGCATTTTTATGAAAAACACAAATAAATTTACCAATTATAGTTCTTGTTTTCATGTAAATATCACTTTGACGACGTTACTTAAACAATTAGGCCCTTATTATTTACTCTCCCTGAACTCATGTGTGAAGATTATTTTTACATTAATTTGGTAAAATAGATTAGATTAGATGGTAGTCCGAGAGATGAAATGCAAATGATAATGAATCATTTGAGTAATAAATTTTAAACAGTGAAATAATCCACAAATTTATATCGATTCACAAGGTGTTTTCTAAGTTTTTACACACCAAATTCTCGTTATTAAAATAGTCATCAGAATTAACAAAAAAATCATTTGAAAGGGCATTACTGCCTCCCATATATACTGAAATTTAAAAATTTTAATTAAAATTGTGATCAGAGTGCAACAAACATTTTGTAACTACATATTTACAACATTTTATTTTTAAGCTCTGGCCAAATTCGCCTCAATATCTGCAAGAATATGTTTGCCTCTCTAAAATCCTTTATTTAAAAAATAATAACCTTAGGTACAAATATAATCGAAACTTCAGCCAGAACTTCGAAAAATACCTAAAATTATGCAGTTGAGTTTTTTCCTACTAATCGATGCCAGGATATGCCAAACGCTCATGTATCCTTTATATTGTAATTAAAATTTTTGCTACAATTACCAACAAAATACACTTAAAATTATTTAGTATTTCCAGAATTGTTGAGACCTAGTTGAGACCTAATCTCAATCGAAGTGTCAAGTGATGCAAAGACTTGTCTAACTCTCATATGTAATATATCCTTAATTTCTAAAAAATTTAATTTATGCTGCAATTATAATCAGATTTCTGTGAAACCTAACAAATACATACTTGTAGAATTACGCCGTCAAACTTTCCCTCGAATTTGGTGTCGATCGCTGCAAGGACATGCCTACCTCATATACATATATCCTTAATTATAACACTGAACTACGATTGGAATGCAACGAGAATTCTTAATATTTTCTAGAATAAAATACATATATTAAGTCCTCTAGTGAATTTTTGTGTAAATTAGTGCAAAGAAATATCCATCTCTCATATATCCTTCATCTTAAAAATGGAATTTAAATTGGAATAATAATCAGATTACAGTGAAATGTCGTAAATACTTGCAGAATTAAGTAATTAAACTATCTGATAAATTTTGTAACAATCTATTAAAGTATATGTCTAACTCCGATATATCCTTTTTCTTTTAATTAATCTCAGCTGCAAATATTATCATATATCGAAAATTTACAGCTACTGCCACAATTATATCGTTAAAAAATTTAGCGAATTTCATTTTAATCGCTGTCAGGATATACTTTCCTTCCACATATCATTGATTCTAAAAAAGGGGGGAATTTCAGCCTTATTTATTAATTTATTATCTCTCAAATATCCTTAAATTTTAAAAATTTTAATTCAGCTGCGGGTATGTAAATTCGTAACAATAGATTGAAAGACATACCCGACACCAGTATATCCTTAATTAAAAAAATATTTCAGCTGCAAATATGATTTAAAAGTTATGTTTTTGACCTATTTGCTAAATTTCGTGTTAATAGATTGAAGGACATGTCTACCAGAGAATGCCAATGAGTACTCAAAAAATATACATACATAAGTAAATAGTCTTAATTTTAGTAACTGCGTATAATCCTAATCGTATCGCAAACAGCTTTCTCTCAATAAGTTATGACTATAGCGGATTCCTACGAAGCATCCCTACTTCATTATGGGAAAAACTAAAATACGCTACAACTAAAAATAAAAAGGCACATGCATTTGAAGCGCATTGACTCTGAGTATGTTTATACTCAGGATATGGATATATAATCGGACAAAAAAATACACATAATACTCGGGATATTTCACCGTATACATACATACATTTGTGTATATAAAATGGAATGGAAAATGTGTGGGTGTGTGTGTGTGTGTTTCAAAACATGCATTATGTGTGTGTGTAAATAAAATATCCATGTATATACGCATATGTAGCCGATTACTAGTCAGAGTATTTTATACTCATGCGTTTGATTGTACCTCACACAGTCTATAAATTTTAGTTGTCTTTTGCACTGCGTAATGTGTATAAACATAGTTGTTGGGTGTTTATAGTTATAACGTATTCGGTTTAAAATTAATGCATATGTTTGCATATGAGGGTATTTTTTATTTTTAGCTGCACTCATTCATAGTTGGTTGACGGCCAATACTTAAATATTACTTAAAACTATACTTTTGTCCTTCTCTGATATCTAACGCCCATATATCCTTATTTGTATAAACTTAATTTCAGACAAGATTGTAGCAAGAAAACTATGATTATACGCGTACCAACTTATATAACCAAATGCCTGAAACGGACGCATAATGGCGTTATTCAGGCCAAGGCGCATACGCAACAACGATCTAATTTCTATCTGTGATGAAGATACAATTGACGTACAGGTTCGGCGAAGAAAATGATGCTAAATTGGTCACATCCAGAAAAAGGAAAATTCAGATATCACTAAAGCGAGTTTTCAATGGAACCCACAAGGAACGAGAAGCAGTAGAGGGCGCCGCAAGCTAATGTGGAGTTAATCTACTCCTACTAATGCTGAAATGCTTTCTAAAGGATTGTCCTGGCTACAAGCTAGACATCTCGAGCAAGATAGAATCAGTTGGAGAAATTTTACAAATTCAGTTTAAATCTACATATTGTTATCTTAATTTAGAAAGGGCCTAACTCATTATTTTTTTGAAATCGAGATTTTGGCATTTTTCGTTACATTACATGTTCTTCTATCGAAATATAAAAAACACTCGATTATTAAGGTAACGATATATAAGATCAAATGAACTCTGCTGTGTATCTTAGAAGCTTGAATGGAGATTGCAGTTGTTATTTATTCATAAAAAAATTGGGTTTATAAGGGGTATATAAAATAATTTTGCGTGGAAAATTTTATTTTTTGACCTTTGCTAAGATCGTGGATAGGCTGACGCCTACTTCAGCTGAAATATGAAACTGTGTTACAAATATTTAAAATCTTCTTCCTTTTTTGTATAACCTCTTTGAAAACAACAACAACAATATTTGTTAATCATTTTTCTAGCTCACCTACATTTTACTAGGATTTTTCTCACACAAAAAAGGATACTTTATTAAAATTGCTCGTACCTTTGTGGGTGTATTAAAAAATTGATTATTTTTTCTTTCTTAAAAACGTGTGTGTGAGGTTTTGTGCCGCAGTATGCTGGCGAGATAAGGATACTTTAATGGCATTATTAACGAAAGCCGTTGTATTCCTTAAGACTTTATTGAAATTGTAGCAAAATAAACATTAAATGAAACATTAAGAGCCTACAAGCAGCAGCTAGATAACTTTATTTTTTTTATGAGTAATCTGGGGGTAATTGAAGCTAAGACTCAGATGGATAATAAAAAATACATACCTACGTACATATATGAAATTTGTTATAGCAAAATGCTGTTAATGTTTCGCAGCTAATAAATTGTAGTAGGGCAACCTTTAAATTGTTATTTTGCATTAAGAACTTCTTACAGGAGTTATTAAACTCATAACACAATTTTCAAATATTTAGAGGGAAAAAGACCATAATACGATATTAATGTTTCTCACCGAATACAAAAACAAGTCTTACTTACATACATAAGTGTTGGTATTTTTTTTAAATTATTATCGACTTCTTGTCAAGAGTACTTTTAAAACATGTTTTAAAATACATACGAGTACATCACTTTAAAATATCTCATCAAACACCCTTTCGAATAGTATAGAGTTTTTGAATTCGAAACAGTATTATTAATGATTTGGTTACAAATTCTAAACAGATGTGTGATCAACTCCTCTTTTTAAAGCAAAGTCAGACCGACAAACCAGCCACAGTATTAAAACATTCAATAATCATGTCATTAAAGTTGTATAACGTCTTGTAATGGAGATGAGAAAGTGTTAAGTGTTGTTAGGTTTTCTTAAAAAAAACACAATTTTTAGTTTTTTATATTTTATTAGGAAAAACTATTAAATTAAATAAGGTACTTGAAAACTAAGTAAACAGTATTGAATGCTTTATATGTGTAATAATTTATATACACTTGAAGAAATGATTTGTTGGAAACTTTTTGATTGACGGTGGCGTTGGCTGAAGTAGTTAGCACGTTTACTACAAAACCGAAGGTCTTGCGTTTGATCCCTGTCTCCGACAGTCATTAAATAACCATACGAACATTTTTCTGATGTGCATTATTCTCCCTTTGTTTCAGTTGTTGTAGGAAAAGTTCTAGTGATGAAGGCATAGACACTGGTCACTAAACTACACCGGCTTCAGTGGATGCTGATCCTAATGTAACATCAGAGCGCCCTCCTTCGTCGGTATTGTGTAGCAGAATCATCGGCGAATTTAAAAAAACAATGAAATGACTACTTAACACATTTTCAAAAATTTAATACGCCTCATTGACACCAGAGGCGCTACAACACTGCATTATTTGAAAAAACGTGCTAAAAAGCAGAATTGTATAAGAATGCAGCTTTCCTCTATCTCTTCCTTCTCCACCTGTCTTCTCTATCACTATCCCTTCTTCCCTATCTCTCTCTCTCTCACTATCTTCTCTTAACTCACAGGTAACACAAAGTTATCATTGTATTGGACTTAAGTGAGCTGGACTCTAAATTTCACCCTTCCTTACCAAAAGCCTGCTAACCTCACTTAACTTCTTGATGCAAACTAAAAATTGTCCTTCCCTAAATTATTTTCTTCGATTTGATATATGCATCGATTATTCATCGCAACCGAGCTTGAGTTGCCTTGTAAACAGGCAACGGAATTATTCAATTCTTTTCGAATAATTTTTAGTTGCTAGAGAGACTAGAAGTATCACGAGTGTTTGTTTTCTTGCAGTGTATGGTGAAACTCAAACTATGTTTTAAATCCTTGTAATATTTTTCTTCAAATCCTTGTCTGCTATTGAAGGCTATTGACTTCAAATGTTCGTTTTCTTTAGTTTTGAAGATTATTAAGTCAGTAATATGATACTTTGACAGCCAAATGTATGCATGCTTGCATGCAACAACACACATAGAACACACACACGTACTTATGTATTTATTTCTAAAAATTAAAAGGATAAGAACAAATATCAAGCAGAGACCTTAAATCATGAAATGTTTGTTGGATAGATGCGTTGATTTCTTCTACACCAGCAACTAAAATTAAACTTATAGTGTTTTTTTTTTGCTAGTCTTTTGTGCATCTCATCTTTATATTTTACAATATGATTGTCTACTTGCCACATTTTGTGGCATATATCTGGTATCTATGTGTGTAATTTTTATGCCGTTCTTGGAACTAATTAATCAACTTGTGAACAATTGAACCGTAACTATGAACAGTTTCTGTATAGTAGTTCATTGAATTGAAGCAATTTTTCATAATCACTACGATTATTAAGTCGAGCTAGCGGTAGACTAAGAGGCTCAGCCATGGATATATTATGTGGGTTTTTGTTTTGTATATATGAATAGCAAGAAAAACATTTTTAGTTTTTAATAAAGTTATCATTATCATTCTACCAGCAGTGATGATTATACGAAAAATAAAGATTCTAAACAAATTAATTGAAATTGTTGAAATATGGGCGATTTAATAATTAATTCTTCTCTTGCATTGCGATTGAAAATAAATTAAGTTTGAAACAAATTTAATTAAGTTGTTTTTAATATATTATTGCATTCGTTATCTTTGAAACAAAGATGGTAACGAAATTGAATATGCTTTGTTTAATTTGTGCTTAATTCGTTATAATTAATATTAGAGAAAAATACGAGAATATATTTGTTTTGTAAAAGCTTATCAAAATGACGTCTTAACAAATTCTAACCTTAACTAAAACAGGTCTCGATGCATCTACTCATGCAAACTTTCCCTATTTGAAAGTGACAGGAAAGACTTCGGCAGGTAATTTATTCCACATACGAACAGTACGATTTTATTGGCCAATCGACCACAAAGGAATGTGTCCTGAAGGAAGCACGTTTTGTGCGTGAAAATGTGCGGGTTTCAGGAACAAGTTTCCTAATTTCATTAGAACACATTCCATTGTAGTACAAGGAAATGCACCCTACATTGCGTCGATGCTCCAATAAATCAATAGAGTTCGATACCCTACTGTTACCGATTAGCTTCTTCGCCCTCTCCTGTACGCAGTCGAGCAACCCCAAAAAAAGACTGAAGCGCCGACCCATACATGAGAGTTGTGTTCTATTTTCGGTCAGATACAAGTATAAATAGTAAGAACATCAGATGCATTTTAGTGTTTCTTTTGAGACTTGAAAAATGTGTTCAGTCCATCGAACATTACACTGAACGTCAAGAGCTTCCGATTCCTTAATATTTATCCCCCCATAGTTACAGAGGCAGCAAAATTTTTATTCATGTGTCTATAATAATCATACAGCATTGAGTCTTAATGCGTTAATATTGACCCTATTCACATTACGCCATTCAGAAATTTTTGCTAAATCATAGTTCAAAGTCTCATTCATAGTTTGACGCATAGCCTCAACCTCCGGCAGTCTATTGCTGATTGAGAAATAATGGCAGATGCTGTTGTCGTCCGCGAAAGACTAGATAGGGTTAAAAGTTTGACATAGAAGGTTAGTTAGAAAAATAATGAATATAGTTGGTGAGAGAACGGAACCTTGCGGTACCCCTGAATTTACCTTGAATTCGTTCGATAAGATCCTATAGATGGAATCTTAGCAAACAACTCATAGTGCGATCCCTGAGGATAATAATCGAGAGAAGTTATAACCGACACCAAGGGCAATACATTTTGACAAAAGTGCATTATGCCGAACTCTATCAAACGCCTTGGAGATATGTATCTAGAGCCACCACCTTAGTTTCGTCAAATGTGGGGATTTCTGCAGATAGTATTTGAAAATATTACGTTTAATGTTAACAAATGGCTCAATGCTTTAGAGGCATCCTTCGCGGTCAAGAAAGGTTGCAGCCTTCACTTAAGGAGGAGGGTGTCATGGAAATCAAGTCGGGACAGTGGCTACAATAACTAATAATGTGTCAAGAATACTAGGTGGGAATCATGACTACTCCCCCGTTGTTCGATCCGCGCTCGATAGTGAATACAGTACTGGCTAGTTCGTCTGCCCGTTCAATGCCGATGAAGTTAGTATGTGCAGGAACTTTAAAGTGTTGGTAAGACATCCTTACATTGATTAACTATAATGAGGACGTTTTAAGTGATCTATCTTAGCGCCAGAACTGCTACCTAGCAAAAATTCCGATTTCTTATCGCACAACGCAGTATTTCAGCTTAGGTATAGGAAAAAAAAGAACGTCAATTCTTTATTATTTATGTGCAAGAAAAACTTCATTGTTCTCTGCCCTTTATGACATCTTTGGCGTCACAATCTTCTTTTCCTCACGAAGTACTATAACAGCCGGGTTTTCGTTTTTTTCCGGTACCTCTCTTTTGTGTTTACCAAGCCAGCGAAGTCAAAGAATTTAGTTTTCTTTAATTGCTTTTGAAGTTTGTTGTATGATTCAAGCAAATACTCATTCCAATCTCAGTTTTTCTCCACATTTAAAAATTTATTTTTTTAAACAATTATTGTCATTTATCCGTTAACATAGCTTAATATTTTTCCAACAACTGCTTATCTAGTTTCAAACAATTTCTGTTCTTTTCCTCTTATTTTCTCTATTTCATTTTGTAAATTTTTTGAAAACATTGCAATGCTTGATTTGTTACAAGACAAATATAAGACAAGAAGCCGCCGCATTTTAACCATTAAATAAGGAGCCAGCAAATGTTGGGTACTATTCTCCCAATCGCTTCTTCTTTTCTGTTTGTTCAAAATGAGATCCAACAAAAAATTTGTTATAAAAACTCCATTAAATGAAAACAAAGATTGACTTAACGTTTCATTTTGTTTGCTCGTTTGTTTTAGAGTCGGCTGTAGCCTTAACCCTTTCTGGATGTTTGTGTTTCATTTTCCTAATCAGTTTCTTGTTAGCAGAGTGCTAACAATTGACTAGACGCTAAAATCACATACATATGTACAACATTTTAACTTTTATGATGAGTATATGTAAACACTTAATCGTGTGCTGTGAAGTTATGGCTAAATTATTTTGTTTGCTGGCTTAATTTCATTCGTAGAATCTTTCAATTTGGAAGCAGGTGAAAAAAATAGTTTTATTCCTACTAAAATTGTGTAGTGTAAAGTTTAAAGTGTTTTTTTTTTAACTGTGTCTGACAGTCAACTTTTCTATAAGAAAAGTGAGGCTGTGTCTGACAGTCGACTTTTCTATAAGAAAAGTGAGGCTCTGTCTGACAGTCGACTTTTCTATAAGAAAAGTGAGGCTGTGTCTGACAGTCGACTTTTGTATAAGAAAAGTGAGGCTGTGTCTGACAGTCGACTTTTCTATAAGAAAAGTGAGGCTGTGTCTGACAGTCGACTTTTCTATAAGAAAAGTGAGGCTGTGTCTGACAGTCGACTTTTCTATAAGAAAAGTGAGGCTGTGTCTGACAGTCGACTTTTCTATAAGAAAAGTGAGGCTGTGTCTGACAGTCGACTTTTCTGTAAGAAAAGTGAAGCTGTGTCTGACAGTCAACTTTTCTATAAGAAAAGTGAGGCTATGTCTGACAGTCAACTTTTCTATAAGAAAGGTGAGGTTGTGTCTGTCGAGGCTCTTTTAGTACTATAATTATTTCCCAGGGTTCATAAATCACACAGACTTCATAAATAATGTGGACTGTGTATGATAGTGCATCTAGTTTAGTCCTGGTAAGCACATTGTGTAGCGTAGGGCATGCGACGGGAAGTGCAGTTTCTTTCTCTACATAGTTCATGCTGAATTAAAAATGTACATTTTTGCATTGGTTGATCATTGAGTCGTCCAATTCCATACGATATACAGTTACCTCAGCTTGTCAAGCAATCCATCAGAGACATTCTGAATAAATTTACCTCTAGGGATATCACATCCATCCCATTTATGTCGGCGCTGGCCGCAGGGTATTGGCATGGGAGATAAAGTACAGTTTCCTCTTCCTCCACATCGTTGCAGCTTCTACAGTAGTCGTTGTAATCCAGAGTAGGGTTCGCTGTTCGGTTTTAACCGAAATCGAAACAGCAATTTTTTTGGCCAAATATTCGAAACCTAAAACCGACAAGAAAATCATAGATTTTTTTTCCTTTTTTACTGTTTGTTATTTTAAAATCTTTATTTTATTTTTAGCAATCATTAATAATCAGTTGGCGCATAAAAAGGCATATTGCATGAAGAATTTCTCAAAGCTCTTTACAACGTGGCCGAAAATTAATGGATGCATACTCATGTAAAAACTGACTGAGTTAAGAAAAATCGAAGGATCAAAAATACAGTTTAACAGTGGATGAGTAGACTGGTACTACAGGTAAGCAAAATAGTAAATGTTATAGTCTGGGTCTAAATATAATTTTTAGAACAGCAAAATATAATTGATTTGGAAGCAATAACAACTAAGGGAAGCAATATATTGCTTAGTTGATAACAAAGGCTTCTAAAAATTCTTCTGAAAAACACTAACGCACGGCGGGCTTGTCTATTAAAGTAAAAAATTGTAACCAAAAATTTAGCAAACCATTAACTTTTGCATCTAGGTACACAAAACTTATATATTATTGCTTCTGCGAAACACTTTAGTAAGGAAAAAAACAATCATTCACCCTTATTCCATTTGTCGACATCGACGTCACTTTAACACAATACCAAAAAAATTGGGGCTTGTTTACTCGCTCTTGAGAATAATTTTGTGCTAATGACAATACATTTCCGTTCCCTTAATTCTAGCAAATGGCATTAGCCTGCCAACAGGAGTCAGTTGTTTTCGAGAACGGGTATACAAGCCCCAATTTTTTTTTTAGTATTGTGTTAAAGTGATGTCGACGTCGACAAATGGAATAAGGGTGATTGGCTTTTCGGAAGCTGAATGTATTGCTTCTAGCTTGCTCATCTAGAACAAGAAAAATGTCTTATTCATGAGCAACAGCAAGTGATTCGGTAACATTGTCTCCCTTACAAAAATGCTTCAAAAATGTAACTGCTATTAGGAATCACGTAAAATTTGTAATTACTTATTTTTTTTTTGTCGCATATTTCACATGTTAATATACAACATTTTATTTCATACGTATTCCACGCGGGTAGTAATAGTATACATATTTTTAAGACGAGAAGCCATCTGTTGTATTATATTGAAAATTAATCTGCAACCAAACTTTGTCCTGTAAAGAAGTTGGGTAGGCTTCCACGCCAAAAAAAAAAGTGTGCAATAAGTGTGTTAATAAGTGTGAATACAACACAATCACCCCTATCGTGAAAATTTTTTCCCTCGAAATATTTCCACTTTCCACCAAATTGCAATCGTGAATAATATTTTCCACGTGAATTTTTTCACTTTTCCTTTGTTTTTTTTACTTTATTTTTGCAGGCGAACTGAATTAATACATGAAATAATTTCGATATTTTCCTTCGAATTTTATATTAAAAGTTATAAATATTTATTTTTAGGACTAGATTAGTAAGTAACCTTTACGATTGTTAACAATAATTCGCTGCAACACCTTTTTTCATTGAGTATGAATCTCTTTGGTTCACACACAGTAAATTGCATGGCAGTGCACCGCGTTGGTATACTAAACAATTTTTTTCCACTGCATCTAGAATATTTAGAAACACAACTTTTAAGTTAAAAAAAATTAATTTGGGACCTAAAATTTGTGTATATCTGATTATTAAACTTAAATTTGTCTGATTTTCAATTAATTTTTAAGCTTTACAAATCTTCTTCCCTTTTTTTACGTTCACTGGGACTGATAGCGTGAAAAAAATTTCACGGGAGATTCACGATACCATTTTTCCCTTCGAGTGGAATAAAAATTTCACGTGAACAAAAATTCCACTTGTTATATCCGATAGGGGTGAATAACTCCCCAAACCGAACCGAACAAACAAACAAAACCGGTCTGTTTAAATAAATTTTGAATCAAAATCGTGGTTTTTCATTTAACAAGTTTTTAGCAAACTCGATTCCAGAGTAATTTTCAAAGCAGCATTCCCTATATTAGAGTGTGCTCTTGAAATCTTATTATACCTTAGCCATCTTGACACCCTAGCAGAGATTTCGGATGGCAGGACATTAGAATCGTCGGCAATCCCTCACTTTCATGTTTTCCAACATAGGAAGTTTCAGCTGTTTTTAAAATTATTAGCATACATATACTCTGACTGTATCCGCGGGTAAATAGTTAATTCTCTCAAGTTAGAGATCGCATTGGACCCTTCGGTCCAGCATCGGTATTTGTTGTTTTTTAAAAATGTATTTTTTCTTTTAATATTTTTGTTAAGATAATTCTACTAAAGTGCAGAACATCTAATATCATTTTCAATTTGGTAAAAAATATTTCCAAAACTTGCACGGAATGCATGTGTTGTTTGTTTATTACATAAAAATTTAATATTAATGAGTACATTCATATGTATGTACGTACTCGTATGTAAATAACAATGTAAATATATATGTAAATTTGTTGTCTTTTTATCTATTTTGCTTAATTTCATATGCACAAGTTTATTTAAACATCATCACCTGGTTGTTGGGAAAGTTCTCGTTGTCAACACACACTAAAAATCACAACACAATTTATTTAAATATGCAATTTAAAGTTAATGCTGAAATTCCTTCAAAAGATAAAGTTGAGGTAAAATTGAAGCATGTAGTTAAAATTTTAATTAAACTATAAAATTAACAACGTGAAGGAAAAGCCCAGAAACGAAATATGTACATAAGTATATCGGAGTGCAAGCCAAAGTCTTTAGGCTAAAGTTGAAGTTGACAAAATATTTACGAATTAAATAAAGGGTCAAAGTACTGGAAATCTATTTAAAGTTTAAATAGGCTGACTTTCAAAATATATCAATACAAAGTTTGTATACATTTTGTATGCGGTATTTATATATAGTGTACATATACAAAGCTGCGAAACATTGTAACCATGAGCATTAGCTTTGCAACGGATGCGCTGATTGCTAAATTGTTGTCGATGACGTTTTGAAAGGCAGTACAATGTCAATATTTTGTACTGCGGCGTTATGAAACACTACACTTTGTTCGAAGACAAAGCAATTGGAAGTTTTGAAACCACGAGCAACCTAAATTAATGAAGTTAGGATATTTTGCTCACCTATTTATCAATATATTTTTGTGTATTGAATGTAAAGGTTCTTCCAGCAGGGGCTTCCAAAATTTTTATTTATTTTTAAGAGAAGTAACACTCAGGCACACACTATTACTAGGTGTTACCTTCTTTAGGATAGTGATAAAGAAGACAGGTGAAAGATAGACAGGTGAAAGATAGAGGAAAGCTTTATTCTTTTACAACTGCATGTTTTTTTTTAAATAATGCAGTATTGCACCGCCTCTGGTGTCAATGAATTGTACTAAACTTTCAAGTTGTGTTTAATAGCCATTTTATTTGTTATTTTACTTCGCCGATGGTTCTGCTACACAATACAAAGAAGAAAGATGACGCTCTGATGTTACATTAGGATTAGTATCCGATGAAGCAAGGCTCAATTAACAGGTACACGCATCAGGCATATTGCTCATCAGCAATATATATAACGAAGAATTCATTTGACAACTCTGTTTGTGCCTTGCTTGGTGCGTAACATTTTTTGACAACTACTTTGTGAAACTATGTGAGGAGCGTAGAGTTGTACCTAATACGTGTACTTGTATTTAATGTGCTTTGCGCTGAAGCAACATTTGTTACGAATGAACAAGCAGCAAGTTCTCACTAAAACCGGAGATATTTAATATAATTAAAATAAACAGACCAATTATGAATATTCCCGGGGAGTTTTTCTCTTCCCTATCATTTCTTCCCGGGGAACAATCCTCCTATTCTAAATAGCAGGGAAAATCTGAATCAGCTGTTTAATGTTTACATTTTCTTCTGCAATAAAGCAAGAGTTCAGCAATAGAAATTTCATAAAAATGTTGTGTTTTCATTGCCAATAAGATAGTACGTTAATATAAATATCTTTTTGCTTAAATAAAAAATAAATAGACAGCGTAACCATATACAACCATGCAAAATAATTTTATGCTGGGAAAGTGGAGGCTAAAACTGCCCAGGTGCAGATGCGAATGGATTAAATTTCCAATTATATACAAAGGAAATTGTAAATTTCATAGTTTTTCTTATCGGTCTTGATATTATAGGAAAACAAATCTTCCATTTACCTGCTATGTGAACTTAAAGGACGCGTGAAATTTTTAGTGTTTTAGTATTATTTCTACAGGCAGAAGTAGTTCATGTTTTTGAAGTTGGTGTGCGGAGGGCTTTGATAAAAATGCCTAAAACAAGAGAGATATATAACATTCCAGTGCTTATTTAAACTTTTTGTTCTAAACAAATGCATATACCATTGTTTTATAACATTTATTAATTTGATTTTAAAATTTTTGCATTAATTCCCTTCAAAATTTGGGGAGAAAACTCTCACAAAATTCTCCTTCTCCCTCATATTTAGAATACCTACTTTTTTCCCGGGGAGTTTTTTTCTCCCTCTCCCTTATGTTTAGAATACCTACTTTTTTCCCGGGGAAATTTTAATTCATAATAGGTTCATAATAGGAGGAATGGCAAAGGGGAAAAACTCCCGGGGAATTGCTATTCATAATTGGGCTGAAAGAAATCCTTACTTCAATATAGTGACACATTTGTGCTACCTGCGTGTTGAAGGGATGATAGTGGGAGAGGGTGATAGGGAGGGGATAGTGTTAGACGGTAGTGAAGGAAGAGATAGAGGCCCAGCTTCGGAGGGCTCAGAATTATGAGTCCGAAATGAGTATAAAATATGATGGGAATATGAGGCTCAGAATTTTGAGTCCGAAATGAGTAGAAATAATATAGGAAATATGAGGCTCAGAGTTATGAGTTCGAAATGAGTATAAAATATGACGGAATTTATGTAATTTTTTAATTTTTGTTTTTTTTTACCAAAAATATAATAAAAACTGAATGAAAGCTTCAGTTTTTTATAACTGATTTTTTGCACGTTTTTTTTTTTAATACAGTCTTGCACCGCCTCTGGTGTCAATGAGGCGTATTAAATTTTGAAGCCGTGTTTATTGGCTATTGTTTATTGGTTATTTTACTTCACCGATGATTCTGATACACAATACCGACAAATGAGGGCGCTCTGATGTTACATTAGGATTAGTATCAGCTGAAGCCGGTGTAGTTCAGTGACCAGTGTCTATGCTTTCAACACTCGCACTTTCCTACAACAACTGATATAAAGAAGCGCTAACGCACATCAGAAAAATGCGTGATGTTTTATAATGATTATCAGACCCGGGCTCGAACCCAGGACCTTCGGTTTTGTAGTCAACGTGCTAACAAGGCAGAAAGTGCTTAACGACAGATCCTTTAAATGTTTCCTTAATGGATCTTGGACTCTTCTTATCGATAAAATAAGATATAAAAAAATAATTTATAAAATGCATTTCCGTTGGCTTCTTCCCGTCAATTCATGCTAAGATACAAAAGCAACACAGGCCATGGTTTTCTAAAAGACATGCGGACATATTTTATTTCAAATTTAACGCTCGTTTGTTATACTATTTATAAGATACGACTATTTGTGCTAAAATAAAGTGTGGAATAAGTGAGAAAGGTAAAGCAACTGCAAACAATCTTTTGCAGATGCAGCAGTAAAAATGCAATACAAACAAATAAAATTAAGGAAAAGTGGAATATAATAAAAAATAAGTTACGTAGAGCAAACAATACCAAACAATAAATAGTATTTTCTTACATTTTCCGGTAGATATGAATACATACTATGTTTTTTTTTTATCTTTGAAGCCAAAGTCAAAAGAAAAATGCTTGCATACAGAGTAAGCAAGAAGCATTACAAATGAAATGAATTTCAGTTTTCTTTTTTTTTTCTCCACTGCACAATGGTTTTATCTAAGGCATCATCACCTTCAGCTTTGTAGCGTTTACTGTTTGCTTCTTTCGAATGGCATTTAACTGGTTATTGTTAGAAATCTGCCATTTAGTCTGAATATGATTAATTGCAAGTCAATTGATATTTTATTGGTTATAAAAACCCCATAAATTGCAGTTGAACATTATAAACAATGAAATCGTATAAAATAAATACTCACACAACGTAAGTTTTGCAGGGCAACAAATCCACGTCATGCTGCAAATGTAATTGTTAAACAATAAAACCGGAAACTAAAATGAAATTTAAAAGAAATTTTCTTTATGTTCCTTTAAATACAAAAAGCATAATGAGACAAATTTTCTTAATGGTCATACATAATGGTATTAGCAATGACATGATAAATGAAAGGTCCTGTTTAAAGGAACAACCAACTGAATGGAAGAAAAAACTGTGAAAAGATTATTTTTCAAATCATGCTAATAGAAAAAAAGTGGGAAGTGATCTTTATTTATTTGACAGTTCATTGTTGGGAAAAGTAATAAAATAATTGCTATACTTCCTCGGAAATAAATTTAAAATAATAGTGACTTCTTTTCACAGGCTTAAGATATAAATTTGTCAGTTATTTAAATACAGTATTTTACTAAAGAAACAGAAATATTAATTACTTCACACAATTTTTTTTTCTCTCTCTAAATCATCTTATGTATCTCTGTTCAGCAATTGCAGATCAATGTATTAAAGTCTCATAGAATTATTAACCCGGTAGATGAATATTTTTTGTTTGATATCTTCTATATAACAAAAATAAATCGCCGTTCGGTAGTCTCGCTAGAATTCAAAGAACTGCTGATTTGAATACTTTTTTTTTCTTTTGTTCACTTAATACAAGTTTGGCTAAAAAAATACGAAGGAAAATCCTAAAGCAAT
Source organism: Tachina lurida (assembly GCA_944452675.1). Classification (NCBI taxonomy): domain Eukaryota; kingdom Metazoa; phylum Arthropoda; class Insecta; order Diptera; family Tachinidae; genus Tachina; species Tachina lurida. Next base: position 18,421,319 of record OX101754.1, on the reverse strand, counting down.
AACAACCAATAACATAAAATAAATAATATGATCGCTAATATGGGCATTTCCACAGGAATGTCATTTTTTTGTAGCGTGCGATACCAAGCAAATATGTCTGTTTTTTTAAAGAAAACTAAACTTCTTTTTACTTTTTTATATATTTGTGTAGGCCGTCAGCAGCTCTACGTTAGGAAAAATTTAGAAAAATCGAGTCACTATGTTCAGAAATATATACAAGGTTAATTACTTGCTGTCGCACGCGACATTAGTTGCGTTTTCGGAAATAAAAGAACTATAAAATATTAATAATAAAGTATTAAGTGTATTTTTATGTAAACTCCCTTCTGTTTTGCAAGAGAAATATTTTTAGTGAAACAATCAAGTTTAACTGTGTTTAACCTATTTTTTCCCGCATTTGTTTAAAAGGGGGAGAACCGGGGAAAGTGAAAAAACTCGCGCGGAATTTTTGTTCACGATTGGGCTGATAGTATCCGTGTAAACCTGAAAAACACCTACAAAAGAATTGATCTCTCTTTTTCAACACTTAAAGAATTTCATAAAATTTTGATTCTACAAAATCGTAATATGTATTTTGTATTATATTTTGCAGTTAAGACGGAGGCGACGAGCTGTTAGATTTGCTAGAACCATTTGCCTAGAGGAACGCATATCCGATGACTGGAAGTTCAGCGTGTGGTGTCGTGTGGTATAAGTTTCCTTCCTATTACTTACAAAATTCTATCGAGCGTACTATGTGAACAATTAAAAATGAAAGTCAGCGAAATAAAAGGAATCTACCATTATGTATTCAGACCTGCTAAATCGGCCACCTACCAGGTTTTTACATAACAGCAGATCCTGGGGAAAATTCAAGAAAAAGAAATCGACACCCAGGTGATAGATGTCGTCGACTACAAAGCTGCTTTTGACAGCCTGATGCGTGCAAAGGTATAAGGTAAGTCCTACCTCTCACATATCCTTGATATTTAAAATATTACACATAAAGCTATTTGTGAACAAACTACTAGAATAGTGCTTAAAGCCGTCATACACTATCCTACACAATCACACTATTTAATAAAAATACCACCCTGATATTATGAAGTCTATGGACATTAAAAAAACAAGAATTCATCAGATCAGTAGTGCGATTCACTAACTTTTTTTTAACGATAATCGCATCGTTAAAATAACTCTGATGAAAATTTATCGAATTTGCTATTCAGTAACATGTTTAACTATATTCACTGTAGGTTATTTAAGCGACAACAATTTATTTGCTGTTAATTTTATCGACAAAAATCAACAGAAAATGTCAGCTGCGTACTATTGTTAAAAAGAAGTTACAGAATCACACAATCGTTATTGCAAGCGACAAATTGTATAGACAAAAATTACGATTGTCGGATCGTTAAAAGATGAATCGCACCACAGGGTTGTAGTTTTTAGTAAATCGTTCGATTTTGTAGGATAGTGAGTCATGGCCTTTAAAGAGATTCTTAGCATGACAAAAAAAAAATATTAATATAAAGATTGGACAAATTTAAGCTTATGAAGTAAATTGGCCTAAAACGCACTTTTTTTTGGACAAACACAACCCGCGAAGCGATTGTCTTGTATTGTCTTGTTTGACAAATTCTGTTTTATTTTTTGATACTAATGTAGAGTAGAAATATGGGAAATAATAATGGAATATGATGTCGGTCAAATGTTTACCTCTAGCACGTTGGCAGACCTCTGCTCTTTTCACCAAATTATGAACAACATTTTGCAACAAAGCTTCGCTTATCTCATCAATGTAGCGCCGAATTTCATCTTTCAGAGCATCAGTTGTTTGTGGTTTGTTCACGTAAACTCGGTCTTTCAAATGGCCCAGAGAAAATAACCCAGCGGCATTAAATTACAAGAACGAGGCGGCCAATTGACCAAATTGAGAAATTAGGCGACCAGGAAACTTCTCATTCCATAACTGAATTGTTTTTCTCGGCTGTGTGGCTTGTGGTAACGTCTTGCCACAACCAAAGGTCACTGATGTCAACATTAGCCAATTGTGGCCACAAAAAATCTGTTATCATGGTTTGTTAGCGCAGAGAATTCACGGTGACAGCATTTCCTTGCTCATTTTCGAAAAAATACTGGTTGATGATGCCGCCTGGCCACACCATAAAGTTGCTTTCTTTGATGTAATGGTTTTTCGAGGATTGTTTGTGGATTTTTTGAGCCCCATATGCCTGATCGCCTAATTAAAAATGGGCATAATCACTAAAGATGATTTTATTGAAAAAATGCGTTGTTTTCCTTGAGTTTTTTTTTTATAGTAAATTTTTACAATTAAAATTCTTTGTTCAAGAGTGTAGCTTTCCATGGCTAAAAGTTCTCAACTTTTTACTAAATAAATGTCAAAAGATGACAGCTCAATTCTTGACATTTCATCAGTTGACAGCCAATTTACTTCCTAACCCCAAATTTGCCCACCCTTTAATACCTCAACAATGATTGGGAAGAGCAATGATACCTCTTATAAGAAGAAAAAGGGATCCTGGCTAATGCTAGACTGAAAGTTTCAGGCTACAAATGTAGGTGCCATAACCGAATTGACTGAGTCTACTGGAGAATCAGTGGTGAATGTGTGCAGATAATAAATTACAATTATAAAATTACAAAATTTGTAAACAAAAAAATATATTTTTTAAAATTTTCTTGAATTCTCTTCTCAACTTTCTCTAATATTTACTTTCCCAAACTTTCAATTTACTACGAAGTAACTAACTATACACAACTAGTGAAACGAATGAATAACAAAGAGACTTTCCGAATACAAGAAGCCTCCTCCTCCTCCGTTATAATTTTTATGATTTTCTGCGACAAACTCAAGACTTTGCAAAGTAAAATTTCTTCGACAAACTCAAGACTTTGCAAAGTAAAATTTATGTGTGTAAACTTGGCAGCCACATATCAGCGTACTATTATAAGAACTTGTTTCATAAAATGCCAAAAATGTCAGCGACCTGATTTCATATGACCTTACTGAAGAAGCATTTTTCCAATGAATTTAATTAAATTTTTAATTTTATTTATTTATTTATTTCCATTTCCTATACAACAAGATAAGATCTTATATTTAAACTATACGAATATTTCATCCTCACAAAAATATTTCAAGGCACATAAAAATATTTAAAATATAACAACATTAATATAAATATATAAAAATAAATTAGATTAAAAAAAATAAAGATAGTTAAAAATTTAATGATTAAACAGAACAAGTCCGCAACGTCAGGAAAAATCGCTGTCAAATTAACAAAGCCCATAATAAAAACTACGGCAGTAACTTCAAATGCTCTCTAATTTTTGTTCCATTCCCTTTTGTGCTCATATTTCTTTGTAGTTTTGTTCACAAAATGTCTGAAATTTATTGAAAGTATGGTAGCATTGTTGAGAGAATATTAATTTATATGTGAGAGCATAAGAAAAAACGCTGTCAAAATAAAATAGATTCTATCTCTCTTTCTGGATGTACTTTTTTGTGTCAATTTGTATGGAAAATGTGTTTATGCCGCAATTCTGTTTGATCATTTATGGTTAACTAAAAATAAAAATTAAAGTAAAAATATTAATATTTTTCCAAAACAATTAAAGTTAACTAAAGTGGGTAAACAAGAAATGTTTAAATCGTGTTGCGTTTCTATTAGTTTGTTGCAATTGTGGAAGAAGATACCAAAGACGAGCGGCATACACGTAAAATGCCATTCGGACGCAAGATAACGGTGGCATGGAATGATAATCTTTTTTCCTCTAAGGCACCTGGCAAACCTGATTTTCTCCAAGAGTTATCGAGGTGTTTGCGTGTGAATTATCTTATGTAGTAGTAACAAGACACGAACTTTAAGCAGATTGTCGAATGTTATTCCGTAAAGTTGGGTAGCAAAACGGCAGACAGGATCGTACTTTCTTCAGCTATACACATATGAGAAGGGCCAAAAGAAATTCATGGAAGAATTTTTGTGGCAACATGGAAAAAACTACGGATACAGCTAGAATGAGGAAGCTGTTGGCTAGCAACCCATCATTGCCTAGCACGATCTGTAAAGTGAATGGTGATTGGACTAGTTGCAGCCGGGAAACGTTGAAGGTTCTCTTGAACACACATTTCCCAGGCTGCACGGAGATCTCCTCTCGCTCTGAAACTACAAATGAACTGGATACTGAGAACTGTGACGTCATTTCCATTAGTAAAGTGGAATGGGCCATTAATTCTTTCGAACCTTATAAATCACCAGGGCCATCTATCCGGCCCTACTTCAATATGGCGGACAGAGGGTAATTCTCTGGCTAACGGGAATATTCAATGGCTGTCTTCAACTAAATTATGTGCCAAGGTTATGGAGGACAGCTAAGGTTGTGTTCATACCAAAAGTAGGTACGAGTAACCATACGTATCCAAAAGACTTTAGGCCTATCAGTCTAACATCCTTTCTGCTGAAAACACTAGAGAGAATCTTGGATATACACATAAAAGAAAATGTATACCCAAATATTCCGTCTTCTAACCAACATGCCTATACAAAGGGTAGATCAGTAGAAACAGCACTCCATAATGTTGTTGAGCTGATTGAGAAATCGTTACACCATAAGGACTATTCTATGGGGGTCTTCCTAGACATTGAAGGCGCTTTCAATAATGTCTCTACGGACGCAATAATGGAAAGCGTTAATCGGTCTGGTGCTCACATATTAGTCAAGAAATGGATTGGCAATCTTTTAAAATGTAGAATTATATCTGCAGAATTAGGCTATGCCACTATAAACAAGGAAGCTCATAGAGGAACTCCCCAAGGAGGAGTTCTTTCACCTCTTCTTTGTACGCTTGTCGTGAATGACATTCTCATGGAATTCGAGGGTAAAGCTGCTAGGATTACGGCATATGCAGACGATATAGCCATTATCCTAACTGGTAAGTTCCTCGACACAATTAGCTCCATTATGGAGTCCTCCTTAAAGGATATTCATAGATGGGCAGCCAGGGTAGGTCTGAACTTGAACCCTGAAAAAACAGATCTCGTACTTTTTACCAGAAGGAAAGTTACGGAATGGAGAACACCAAAATTGGATGGGATATCACTCTCGCCCAAAACACATACAAAGTACCTGGGAGTTATTTTGGATAGTAAACTGACGTGGAAACCCAATATAGAGGATAGAGTCAAAAAGGCAACCACTGCTCTATACGCATGTAAAAATATGATGGGAAAGACATGGGGACTTTCGCCTAATCTTACATATTGGACCCACACAGCGGTAGCTAGACCAATTCTACTCTACGGAATACTTATATGGTGGAGGGCGACTGAGACGAAAGCATACCCAAAAAAGTTAGAACACACCCAAAGACTGGCAGAACTCTGCATCACTGGAGCTCTGAAAAGTACACCTACTGCAGCCTTAGATGTTATGCTGGACCTTAAACCAATAAAACTAACCGCTTTGAACGCGGCATGCAAGTCCGTTAATCCGACTGAGAATAATAGGACAGATGTCGTACAAACCATTTGGTCACGGTAAATTGCTGAAAGACATGGAGTGTAGCTCGGACTACATCATTCCAGAAATTAACTTTCTTGAAAAACCACAGATCTCTATAAAGGGAGAAGGCTATCTCGAAGGTCTTAACTATAGGGGTGATAGTTTCAATTTCTTCACTGATGGTAGGAGCTGCGGTTTACTGCCCAGAGCTCAGTATAGAGGAATCTTATAAACTTCCTGATTACTGTAGCATATTCCAGGCGGAAATCTATGCAGCCAAAATGGCTGCAGAATTAGCTTTTGCCTCTCAAACCATGAATGCGCGTGTGAATATATATATATATATATATAGACAGTCAAGCAGCAATTAAGGCTATTTCAGCAGACTGTAACTACTCCTCGGTTGTGCTCATGTGTAGGAATGCCCTAAATAGGTTATGTGCTGACAGACAAGTACATGTTTTTGGGTACGAGGACACATGGGGATTGAGGGAAACGAAATGGCAGATACACTGGCCAAAAAGGGCATCCAATTACCTGTGGAAGAAATGGTATATGTTCGGAAACCAATTCAGCACCTGAAATGGATCTTATACTCTGAGAGGAAGGAAGAAGCGGAGGAAAGTTGGCGTGCGACGAAAACTTGCAAAACTTCTAAAATCATGTGGAGTTCCTATGATCCTAAATCGACCAAATTCCTTTTATCACTAATCAGAAGCAACTGTAGACTTCTAGTGAGGATATTAACTGGACCTGCTGGACGGCTTCATATGCCGTCAAAATAGGACAAATACTTGACGGCACCTGCAGGAAATGTAAGGAACCCGGGGTAATTGAGACAGTAGAACATCTACTGTGCCACTGTCCGGCTCTAAACCGCACTAGATATGACTGCCTTGGTGATCACACTTTTCGTAGTCTTGATCTTGTATCGGGAATATAAATGTGTAGGCTGCTAAGGTTTGCTAAATCTGTGTGGGAGTCATTCGATACAGGCACCGTGAAATAGGCCGCCATACTTGCAGATTTCTTGTCACATTTGGGTATCGCTAAGGATCAATCTTGGTCTATGCGAGGTCCTTTGACCACCCAGACTAACCTAACCTAACCTAACAATATGTTAAATAGAAAATTAAATTTGTGTTTGCTAACCAAATCGCAGCTTGCTAAAAGTTCACAACCGTAGAGCAAACCTGGAATGAGGTACGATTCGGCATGAGCACTTTAATTTAAAAAAATCAATTAATATTTAATTGTGTCAATTTAATTTTTTTAATTAATAAAATTTTCAAACAAAAGTTTAATTGACTCGGTTAGATTTTGAATTAAACTTTCAAACAAAAGTTTAATAATTCAATTGCCTTTTCAATTGATTATTTTTATTTTTTGAATTAAATGTGTTAACTGGAGAGAAATCTTTTCTGCTTGTATTTATATATATATATACATATATATATTTGACTCTGTAACAGGTTACGCACTAGTGCTTTAAATGTCTACAATTCCTAGCTTAAGTACATTATTTATTCTTGTTTCAAATTAAAATTTTGGAACACTCTTTCTATGCTCTATTGTAATAAGAAAAAAATAATTTATTAGAAAAATTTATTGTCTACCAATTTTTTTTTATGTGAAAATTTTTTCTGTTCAACAATTTTGTAAACTTTTCCTCTTATTTCCCCATTTCATAATGCAGTTTTCTTATTATCCTAAATATTCTTCATTATTATTCCATTGTTGAATTTGCTATTAAGACAACAAAGTTGTTGTCATATTGCCCAAAAGCAAAGAAAAGGCAATAATTTAAAAAGAAATATTTTCGTGTTTTCCGTTGTTTTAGAACATTTTAATATTAACTAATTGTTCAAGAATTGTTTATGATGACTGGTGTTTATGGTTGGTCACCCAACAACAACGCCAACAAGAAACAAGTGCGGCAACATTAACTGCAACTGCCCAAGCATTTGCACTGGACAAACAAAGTTTATGGTTGACAATAACTAACATTCATTCTGTCAGTCAGTGAGTCTCGCCAGAATTGCTGAATGCTGTTTTGTTGAATAAATATTGTAATGAATGAACAAGTGCATGAGTTACGCTATGAATTCATTGCTATTGTTGTTGTTGTGTGTGAAGACAGACATCATAATTTAAAATATTCTGACAGAAAGTACTTGTTTGCCTGGCGTAGTTTTCTTCAATGTTTTTAGGTTGACGCTTTTATGAGTAGAAAAAATTGTTGTAAGCAATATTAAAGTCTTTTTCTGTTTTTGTATGTTCCCTTTTCTATTTACTGTGCTATATAATTTATGGCTAAAACTGAGTTTAGAATGTTTTACGAAATGAAATTTACAGCTGTGAGATTTTTATGGACAACACCATGAAAATTTAACTTTGAAGGTTAAATTTTGATATCAATTTTTTTTTTTTTTTTTAGTTGAACAAGCAAGTGACGGAAGAATTTAACTATTACAATGTGCTGCTATACGTGATACTCAAATTATGTTTGAGTAACTATTTGAGAAACTAGATCGAGTAAAGTAAATTTTACAGCCCGCTAAAAGCGCCTGGAAGTTACGATACCTTAGTGAGGATGGCCCATTTTGCTCAGGATTGTGGTTGCAGGGGGTCTACTCTGTAATTCGAAACGAAAGAAAATGCTTTCGAATTTACATGTTATAAGCATACAAATTCGAAAGCATTTTCTTTCGTTTCGAATTACACAGTAGACCCCCAGTTCTCATTTTAAAACTAAGGACTCCAAAAGGCAGGCATTACTAAAAACTCTTACATCATAGTATTATGAATAATTATAAATTTTGTAAGCTTTCTAGTCGTAATTAAAGTTGAAATCAAATTTTTTTTCTATTAAAGATGTATGGGATGTAGGCTTAACAGTTACATACAAAGTATAACTGCTTTTCAGGAAAAAATAAAATTTTCAAAACAAAGGATATATGGGAGGGAAGCGCGTGTTTGCTCCATTTAAAATGAAACTTTCCAGAAAACTTAGCTATATTATTCTATAAATAGTAATAAAGTTTCGTTGCAATCTGATCATAATTGTCGTAGTAATTCAAATGTAAAATTGTAAAAATGTAAAATTGGCATGTCCTTGCATATATTGAAATTAAATTCACCAGAATCAGTTATGAAGTTTCCATGCGTTGTATTTATAGAGATTGCTAAACTTTAAATTTTTTAAATTAAGGATATATGGAAAACATTTATATTTTCTGACCAATTTAAATTGGACTTAAGAACTTGGATACCTTAGATGTATAATTTTAAAAATAGTTTCGAAGTCTAGTTGCATTCTGATTATAGTTGCCGTAGAAAACCAAATGTAAAATTTAAGTATATATGGTACTTAAGCATATCCTTGCATCTATTTAAACGTAATTCATTAGAGAGTTTAGCTGTTAAATTATCTAAAGAGTTATTATATCTATGTGCGTTCTGATCACAATGGTTCCTAAACAGCAAAATTTTAGAATTAAGGATATATGTATAAGTGGAAGGCATGTATTCTCTGCACTTACAGAAATAAATGTTACTTTCATATGCTTATACATACATGGTTGCAAGGAAAACTTAATTTTAAAAATTAAGGATATATAATTATATTAAGGATGTATAATTATAAAAAAAATTAAGTTTTGCTGTTGTATGATCACGCTTTCTAAATTTAAAAAATTAAGGATATATAGGAGATAGAAATCTCTTTTACCACATTTAAATTAATATTTCTCTAGAGCTTAGTTGTAGTATCCTGGAAACGATTATAATGCTGTGTAGCTACACTCTATCTATAATGGTAACTAAGGTCTTAAATTTTATATTCCAGGACAAACGAGAAGTAGGCATAGACATATCTGCACATTTCGAAATACTATTTTATTGTATAATTAATCATAGATTTATGTTTCTAGTTATTATTGCATTTAAAATTCAGTTTTGGAAATAAAGGCAGGCATGTCCTTGCAACGATTTAAATAAAATTGATCAAAGAGCTTATATATACAATTCTAGAAATAGTTATTAAGGTTTCGCTGCATTCGCATTATAGTTGCAGCAGAAATGTAAATTTTAAAAATTAAGGACATGGGAAGTAGCTATGTATCTGCACCTTTTAAAATATATACTGCATAATCGTTTGAATAAGTGTAGATTTTTGTTGCATTCTGGTTATTATAGTGCTTAAAATTCATTTTGAAAATAAAGGATGTATTGGAGGAAGGGTTGTCCTTGCATTAATTTCAAAAAAGTTTATCATATAACTTAGTTGTATAATTCTAGATATAGTTATTAAGGTTTCGCTGAATTCTGTTGCAGCAGAAGTCCAAATTTCAAAATTAAGTTAAAATGGGAAGTAGGCATGTTTCTGCGCAAATTAAAATATAATTCAATTTCATGAAATTTTCAAAATACTTAAACTATAATTTTAGAAATAATTACCAATTTTCACTTCATTCTGTTGATAATTTTTAAAAACTAATCTTTTTAAATTAAGGATAAAAGAGAGAGAGAGAGAGAGAGAGAGGGAGAAACTAGTTAAAATTAAATTAGATTGAGAGCTGGAATCTACGACTTGGAAGGTAATAATATATTTTTTATGGATTTTATGGGACAACAATTTTGCTCACCTGGATATCAAGTACCATACAGAAAAATTTTATCTCATTACGATATATAATCTAATTGTTCATATTCTTTATATTCATGCAGTTACCAAACTTCAAGGAGATTTCAAAAGAAGAAGGGACTTTTCCCATGCGTAAAACCTGTTTGTTAAAAAATTTAATTTTCCCATAAAATCTCTGAAGACACTAAAATATCACCTGCCGTTGAGTTTTTTTTTAAATTAACATTGATCAACTTTTTATCACATTGATAAAAGTCCGAAGCATCTATTGATGTTTAGGAAAATAAAATTAATTTTCTATCAATCAAATTTCCATAACTTTGACATTGTTATGATCGATGAACTATTAATTATCTCCATTAAATTTCCGTAAACAGATCGAAATAAAACAAAATTAGCTTCTTGGGAAGAACACCTGGCAGTTTATTAAAGGGAACATAAAAGTTCTCAATTAAAAGAGTAAACAATTATAGCTCCACTATTTCCATTTAATATATTCGTTGATTAAATTAACATGAGCAAAAACGTCTTAGCAAAGAGATGAGATGAGATCATAACGAATTTGATTAGAGGAAAATACAAAAAGGCTTCATCACAAAATCAGAAGGCGCCAATACAAATTATTTTCCAATGAAATTGGATTTGATGGTTGCAGGAGTGTTATAAAAGTATATTAAAATATTTGGTTGATATAAAAATCTCTAATTAACTATAACCTTTCTTAGGAAGGGAGTGTAGTAACCAAAATTTTATTGTTAAAAAAATTTTAAATTTTTTTATAGAAGTCTAATGACATTAAATGTCAAAAATTTACTAATTTTTGTTGAGTTCTGTTTTATTTTTATTGATGATGTTTTCTTAAGGAAATTTTTATCTTGTAGACTTGGATATTTTCAAATGAACAAACCACACAAGCCAGCATGAAATTATCATGATCTTTACCATCATCAATTTAAGATAACGCATCAGTGTTTACGTGTTTGTATTCATTTGCAGCAGGCAACACATTCTTTCTATATAATACACAGTGTTTTTTTTTACTTAAGAAAACTTTAACAAAACGCTACTTTAGCTGCATGCAACCACACAACATCTATCTAACCAGCTTACGGACCACAACTTGTGTCATAAATTATAATTTTTGTGTTTTTCAGTTGAGTCTTTATTTGTTCACTTCACCTTCTTGTGGTTGCAGCAGCCTTCTCTTCAATAGTGCGTAATAATAAGTGTATGCAAGTGTGGGTAACATGCTCAGGACAGTTACAGCATTTTGTCTAGAACATGCCTTTAAGCGACAGGCATATCTACAACTTGCACTTGACTACCGATTACAATCAATCTTATGAAATTTAATGAAAAATAAAGAGAAAAAAAAATAGAAAACAAAAAAAAAAAGAAGTTGTAGTAAGACAAATTCTTGATATGAAAAACATATTAACCATAAGATCTTTCGGCCATGTAAATTAAAGAATCTTGTTAGAATTTGCTTATAATAATGTTTGTGATGTTGGGCTATCAGACAACAGGCTGGTCGATGGTAGAAGAGATGCACATAAAGGAAAAGACTTGACTTGCAACAAGATACAAGTCAAAGATCTCTAGGAGTAAAAAATGTTTTTAGTAAATGATATTTAGTTAAATGAATAGTTTTGTTTTTAATTTGAGGTTTGCGCTACAGTCGCTTAAATAGTGTAACAAGAAGTATTATTACGAGTAAAAGTATATATTTATCGGGTATGTGCTGTATTTCACGTGAAACAGAAAGTAGAATTAGATCCAGGAATCCGAGAGGTACTCGTGGAGACCTAATGAATCCTCCCGTAAACTTCGATAAAGTCTGCATTGTCTGGATAGACTCTACTGGTAACAGTAAGGAAAATCTTATTGAATTCATATGAAAATAACATGATAAGGTTCAGTGAAGGACTACGACGCAAAAATTATATTTTTGGCCCTTTGGTGTGAAATTGAGCATGAGCCCTAATATGTTAAATGTATGCAAACGTTATACGCCCAGTACTGATATGGTTCAATAGTATGCTGGGCCGCTACAAGTAAGAAATATGTGGGAGACCAACTATACAGAATTAAAAGATTCGCATATATCGGAATTATGGGATGTTATAATGAACATTATTCCTACTCATATAGACGTACACATAATAGTCACAGCCAAAAGTTTGCGGCATCTGGCTGGTGGAGCTGAAGAACGCACAGACATGCAAAAATCTTAAGTCGGCTACCTCAAGAACAAATGAAATCATCAGATCAGATCTTTCAGAACGAACTCTGATAGGACTTTGCAAACTCCTTCTTCCATCCAGAAAAAAGGAAAAATAGTAAATGATTATGACAACACAGTCTACTCTGATGCATCATGATGATGATATGCCCTGTTGCGTCTGGAGCGTTCTCAAATGATATAGGGTACGTCTGATGAAGATGGTGCAAAACAATCAGCCTCATGCCACTCTCTTTTTCTTTTACAAGTAAAGGATTCCTCCTAGAGAATTGAAATCATTTTTTAACACTGCACGAAGATGACCAGACTCTGAATGAGAAAATACATCTTTATTCAGGTTTCACGCAGGATTAGGCTTAGAAACCTAAGAAACAGTTTCTTACAGGATCAAGTACAACTTCGACCCGTTACTACCAGTTTTTTTTAATAGAGAATAAATTGAAATATTACAGAGCACAATATCAATGACTTACAATTTAATTCAAGGATTTAAAGGAAAATTTTCAGCTATCTATAGCTAAGCGCTAACTTTTCATAAATGTTTTAAGAGAAGTAGAGGATACTATCGATATCTATCGATAGTTCAGATTTCACTATCGATACTATCGACTGAATGTTTGTACCTGAGACAGAGAAAAATATAACTACATTTTCATCATGTCGCAGTTAGATTTTTTTTATCACTTTATTGAAAGTTTACAGCTTTTTTTATTTTAATATGAATAAATGTATTTACGACCGTTATTTTAGGTGACAACTTTTGAAAAATTATGCTGATGTCAGTTAAAAAATTTTTATAACACCTCACGTTTACAAAACTGCATTTTAAATAATATACATATCGATATTTTTCCTATCGATATTTCCAATATCTTAAAATTATCGATATTATCGATAGTACTATCGATGGTGTCCCAGCAATAGCACTCGCACATATTGAAGCATATCAAGAAATCTGTGATGTTAATAGTCACTTGCTTTATAGCTAAGAATGCAGTTGGCTAAATTAGTTAGTTAGTCGACTACAAAGCAAATGACGATCTTCAGGAGCACGAGTTCAATCTCTGACCAGTCCCAGTGAAATCATATCGATCATATCGGTGCTCCCTCAGCGTAGCGTCGATATTTGTAGCAAATAATCGAAGGCGAGGTAAAATAACTAATAAAATAGTTAATTAGCTTAAAATAATGCGCCTACTTAACACTAAGAGCCATGCATCGATGCTATTTAAATGATCAAAACGCGCTATAGCTGATTTGTAAAGACTGACATGAATTAAGCTTCTCTTCTTTCTACTTGTCTGTCACTTCACCATCTGTACTTGCACTATCTCTTTCGTATGCAACGCAAAATGGAACTGGTCTTTCTCTTCTGAGCAACCTCTCAAACCTAATCTAACCTAACCTACTTCAGGTAACCGAACCCTTACTTACATATATCGGCTACAGAGGAAATAAAAAGATCACCTCAAGCTTAGCGCCATGAAAGCAGCTTTATTGACTTCAGACTATTGAAGCAAATTTGGATGACTACTGTACCGTACTTTAGTTTTAATGTGCAGTATGAACGAAAAGTAGCTTAGAAAATCATTTGAATCCTTAAAACTGCACAGAACTTTCCTTAAACCAAGAAGGTCGGTTATAGAATCTTCACTAAGACACTTCGAGTCTTGTAAGAACCCCTTGTTAGTTATTTATATTGTTGAACACTCTTTTTCATCGAAGTATTTTCTGGAGAAAACGTAGAAATTTCGAAATTTAATGATACTCACCAGAAGTTTAAGTGACTTTCCAGCCCTCTCCAGGTAAAGAAAGAGACTTCTGGATATTTTACAAGTGGTTGTCGAAAAGTGAAGGCTTGACGTACTCGTATATTTAGTCTGTCTTTTAACCTCATAGGTCATTTCAATCTAGAAAAAGTGAGTGTATATCGTCGGCTTAGAGTGTAAACCTGCTAACTCACTTCCAGCAAATTTTACAGGAGAGACAAAATACTGTTAACAGTTTGTATACAAAGCTTAAGAAATTAGCTTAATACATTAAGTTTCTTCGACATATAGAGCTTCATATTAAAATAAATATTTTAGCAAGTCGATGAGGCCTCTCTTTCTCTTTCGAACGGCATTTAAATGTCATCTATATATATATATATGTGTTTGTTCCTAACGCATGATCTCTGGAACTGTAAGGACTGTGAGGCCAAAATTTTCAACGCAATTTCGGGTCAATACCCGGTAGGTTTTTGTTTTGTTTCTGATCCAACAAGCGATCACTGTGTGGAAAAATTTATAGTAAAAAAAATATAACATAATTGAGGGGTAATACAACATTTGCCGGGCTCAGCTAGTATGTTATAAAAAGTGGATTTAGCAGGCTTACACTCAAAGCCGACGATATGTAAGCCCCTGCATGTGCTTGTGCATTCGTTAGCTTTTTTTGCTCCTCAGTTTAAGCAAAAAGTCTTTGTCCTTAAAATCGTAGACATTAAATTTCAGGCTTTAATTTTTATAAACATGTTCCCAAAAAATTACTTGAGAATACTGTGAAGAAAGTCAAATACACTAGAAAAGAAAAAATGCCGTCTCTATCATATTTGGAAGTTCTCTAGCAAATTTTGTTGCTCTCGTTTATTTTTTCCAGAGCCATTTAGTCTTGTTTTATATTATAATAGAGTTTCTATAAGGTTTTTACATGGTATCTGTCTTCCTGAAGGAAGGAGCTATACTTTTATAATCCCGGAGGAGTAACCATCATATGATTCACAAAATATTTATATTCTTCTACTCCTTGGGGGAGTAACTATCCATTATTCTAGAAAATGTTATTTACATTCGCCCAAGAAGCCAGTTTTCGTGATGCTTACTACAATTAATCGTGTAATTAAAACGTACCTGCAGCTCTTACATTTAAAAAAAAATATCCGTAGCGCATCCAGCAATTCCGTAATGCATTTTCTAACTCAGGACCTCTCACATCAATTACTTTTGCGTAATTTAGTTTTCAGTTTAATCATTTTTGTTTCTCCACGCTTCCATTGTATGATAAATATGACCAGACTCCTCACTGTGTTATAAACAATTTTGTAGTTTTGTATTAAATAAATGATTCTGTCTCGCAATCTAAAATTCATCATATTTTTTGTTGTTGTAGCTGCATTTTTCCATTTGCCTGTTGAAGACTTTAGCAAATGGTTAGTAGAGAAAAAAAAATTACACATGTGTAATCTAAATCACTACTACGCTGTTATTTGAATAATGTTTACGAGACGCATTTGCTAAATGAATTATATGCGTGTATTTATGTGTTAGTTATAGCCTGCATGAATCCGTGTTAGTATTAGTGTTTAATGGTTGTTGCATCGAAAAAAAAGAAGAACGAATATAAGTAAGTGCGTGCAAGTATTCACAGCACGCTTGTAATTTTCGACAAAAAAGGGAAAAAGATAACAAAAAAATAACTTCATGTTTGTATTTAAGTTTTAACGTTTTACATGGCGGCTTAAATAGAGTTTAGTTGTTAACGTTTTGAGGACTCTACAATTACAGCAGGTGAATGTGAACTCTTTATTACGTAAGTAACATTTACAATATTTATACTAGACAAGGTTCCAGAATTCCGTAATGAAACCATATTTTGAATTCGCGATTGGTTTCTGCAGAAGAAGGGTTGGACTCGCTATGCAGCATCAATCGCATTATCGTTCACCACCATTAGTCCTAATTTACACTAAGCAAGTCTTATTGCTAAGCTGATTAGTTTGTCGGAGACAGACGAGGGGAGCATAAATGTTTCTTTTCCCCTCGTCTCTCTCTCTCTCTCTCTCCTGAAAAACTAATCAGCTTAGCAATAAGACTTGCTGAGTGTAAATTATGACCTCAGAGCAATATCTTCAGAGAACAGAAGGCAGATAGAATAAACTGAATGCATACAACGTGGTAAAGGGACTATGGCCAAGGATCGTTGGCAAACGTTACGTACATCGGATAAACAACTCCGAATGCGTCATTTTAATTTCTCGTTTAGGACATTTGCTTTTGGCAGGTTTTTTAACACAGAAATATATTTTCTTTTTAACATAACTGAAAAGTTGCGGTGTTAACGTGACACTGGGCCATCGGAAGGTTGAAGTAGACAGATTCCTCTCTAGTCTGCGAATATGCGTCTTTCTCGCTGCTCGACACAAATTAATAGCTATAAGCGAGCTTATGAGGTCTAGTATCGTTTCGGTAAATCCGGACTTAGATGAGTGGAGTAGAAACGGAATCTCCCGATTTTAACACGTAAGCTCTCCTACGAAAGAAGGTGCACAGCACTGGGCGAGAATAGGTCTAAACAGCTACTAACCTTTGAGAGCAAGCCGCCTGTACTGCTTTGCTCATGAGGTCTAGCATCGCTTCTATAAATCCGGACTTTCATGGTTTGATTTAGATGAGTCGAAACGAAATCTCCCGATTCTACCACTTAAGATCTGGTGCTAAGCAGTGGACGAGAATACGTTTAAACAGCTACTAACCTTTAAAAACAAGCCGACTCATGCCTATGGAAATGGAATCTTTCGATTTTAATTGCGAATACTAAGCAGCTACGTAAGATCTTACGAAATACGGTGCTCAGTAGTGGACGAGTATAATTCTAAACCTATGTATGTTCATAAGGTCTAGCGTCTATAAACCCAGATTGTCATAGGTTGACTTAGATGAGTGGAGTCGAAACGGAATCTGCAGGTTATAATTGCGAAGAGTAAGCAGCCACGTAAGCTCTTCCGGAAGAAGGGGCTCAGAAGTGGAAGGGAACAGGTAAACAGCTACTCTTATGCTGCCAGTTATGGTAGAAGAATATGAATGTCCGACATCTATTTACCGATTTCTTTCAGCACCACAACATTCAGTGTTGGCCAAACGCTAATAACAAAACTGTCGAGTCTTGTGAAAGGTTCTCGATAGTTCTCAGAAGCCATAATCTCTCTGTCTTCCTAGGTATGTAGAGTGTAAATCGCTGTCTGCGCATCACAATGGGCCAAATGATCTCCGAGTGCTATTGCTTTTTATGTACCTCGTTCATGTCTAGTAGAGCACACTCACACTCTCTTCTTAGGCTTGATTTTTGCACAACAGAAATATATTTTCTTTTGGTACATCATTAAAAATTCGCCATTGCCGATGATTGTATACTTCTTACTGGCGTCTCCCTCATTGCCAGTTAAGCACAGACTTATCAAGTTTTAGTTGGTTCGACTGTTTAGTTGTGTTTTACAGCCGGCTGCTTGGCTGACTGAATGGCTGGTATACCTGTTAGTTGGGTTGCATGGAACGTCTGCATGTTTAGCATTTGTAGCATGTCCTTAAAAGTGACAAATGTACAACATGGCTGTGACGCATGATTAAAAATTATGAATATTATGTAATTTTTTTGTTCGACTAAACTACAACAGTAGAAAAATTTTAATCGAAATTGTTAGAAAAGCTAAATTGAACACTAGTAGGCAAGAAGGTAGGCAGACAGGCAGGAGTTTTAATTGGTTAGGTAGAATTTTGTTAGTATTATCCTACAGCAGTCAAGGCAACTAGGTTTTGAAAAGTTTTTCAAACTTCCCAACGCACCGAATACAGCAGAGTTCTTAAATTTGAAACCCTATCATTTATAGTTGTTTATTTAAATTGGAATTTTAACAGGAAATAACGTGTTGCTGTGAAAGATAATTAAAAATATTTTGTAGTAATTATTGAAAATTATGTTTTAAGGAGAAATTAGATTATTGTTGCAGTTAAAATAAGCTATAGGAAAATTCTCAGAAAAAAAAACAAACACACAACAAATTCCCTTAAAACTAAAATGTTTTCTTTAGTTTAATATTAAAAGTAGAAAGTAATTCAGTCTTCATCAGGTTCCAGAAAATTAATACGCGATTAGGTGTTTGTAAGAGTAGATAGGTGCTTTTGAAATATCTAATCATTTAAAATATTTAGTGACCTTCGAGTTGGACTATTGTTCAGGATATCTAGATGAAGAAGTGGAGAAGAGATCAACTCAACTATACATCTACCCTGTACTGAAAAACCAACGCTTTCGTCCTCAGGGAATGAAAGTTTTCAGTGGTCTTTCGGAATTACTAGCGGTTGGCCATAAATTCTTTTATTAGGAGCGGTGGATGGTTCAATCGCTAACTGCAGCGATTTAACGATTTTTTTTTTTATTCTAACGCTCTCTCCTCACAGTTAACACAAAAGGGACCTAAATTCAGTAGGTTCAAATGATCCCAAAATATTCTTTTTCGGCAATCTGGTATTTTTCGCGTTGGAATATGTAAATGCAATTATTTTTAGAAGCAAACAATTTTCATAAAAATATAACCGAGCTTGCATGTCGGATTCCTGTGATAAACATAAGGCCTCTACAAATACTTGCAATCATGGAAACCTCGCCTTATAACTGCATTCTCCAACTGTGAGATGTTCTGCCTTGAGGGCTCATTCTATAGCATTGGGAGTGATATCAACGGTTGGGCGTCTCAACGTATGACCAATTCATCTATGTTTTCTTCGTATTTTTTTTTTTTGCTAATATGAGTTTCGTTGCTGCGTGCTCAAATTTCGGTGTTCATGTTATAACATTGGGCCAGAAGACTCCTTCTTAAGCAGAAGATTCCTTCTTAGGCATGTTTCGTATGCATAAAAAAGTATTGATTTGTCGTAAAGGTAAAAAAATGAGGGAGATTTCCACATTGCATAAAGGTTCCCAAATGCTTGATGGACTTTCATGGTGCGTTTCACCATATTCTGTGAAAATCCATCGTTTAATTCTACGATGCTGCCAAGGTAACAGAATTTGGTTACATATTGCTGTACAAAGTTCTGGATGTGGAAGGCAATGTCAATCGACTAAATTGTGCTGGTGACTTGGTGTTTTCGGGTTTAATTCTCAGACCTATTTTGCAGCCTACCATTTTCAGGATTTCTGCCATGTAGGAGTGAGTGGCTATATGTTAAGAGACACAGATCGTCAGCATAATCCAGATCTGTGAGGTAATGGCCAAGTCCTCCGCTTATACCAATGGTGTTACGTGCAGCATTTCTCTTGCAAGACAGTGGGTCTGTTCGTAAATGCATCACTGCGCTGCAAATGGAAATTTAAATATTCTAAACTGGTTCACTGAAGTAGATAACTCACAAATAAATGTCAAATATGGTCTACAAACATGATAACTACTAAAACAGATTATCAGCGAACTTGTATTGCATTTGAAACAAAAGTTTGCACGTGTGATGCAGAGCAGTGATGCATTTACGAACACACCCAGTGTTAAACAGTAAAGGCGAAAGTATTATTGTGTCGATAAAAGCCGTAATGAAATGATTAGGGCTCCAAAAATATGCCCACATAGAATTGTTAATAGTTTAGATTAAAAAGGATTATAAAGTTGCGAAAAGTACTGCTCAGAATTTCACAGAAATTCTCTCACCTAAGATCAGGCGGTTTACTCAGTAATTCGAAATGAAAGAAAACGCTTTCGAATTTTCTTTCGTTTCAATTCCTGATTTAGCATTCGCAACATAAAATCGATAAATCGACTTTATACTCGTAGATTTTTAGCGATGAGATTTAGCTTTAGCGGGTCACAGAATACGAGGCTGATTTTATCCACAGCGACCATGGTTGCGACCAAAACCACTACGTGCACTTCCTAAGATGTCGATTATCACCCGGCGCAGCGCTAGTCTTCTTACTGTGTGTTTGAAGCGAAATCCCCAGACAAACCTCATTAAAGACTAGTAAATTATAAGCATAATCTATTAATCCTTGTGGAGTTAAAATGTTTTCCATCGATTTCCGATCACAGTGAACGGTGCCAGCACAACTGCGAGAATCATACATTGAACCTCTAAGGCTTATCAGCTGTTGGGCCATCGGTGTTTCCAGTACCAGTACCAGTAACAAATAACAGATGAGATCTTGAAGTTCTACCTCAAAAGGTTTCCGTTTCGCCTTTTGAATTCTCGAGATGATGCGGTATCTCCTCCAGACGAGTGGTCAGTTTTACTTTTTCTTTTATAATACTTGTAAGTACATCGGTAAGCATGATATTTCATTAACTGGGTAATGCAAGTGTTTAGAAATAATTAGCCAAATGTTCTAGGCCACCAAGGAGTGTTCTGTACCCCCAAAGGTCCACCAGACCGGCAGTCAATGTGACTGCTAAGAGCTTATGTAGATTTTTTTTTGCTGCAAGCTGTCATAATACCGATGTGCTATTTAAGAAGTAACACTTCTGAAGCAATCGCGATGCTGAAAGAAGCCTAGGCCTTCTAGGTCGAAGCAGCTTGTGCTGCGAAAAACGCAACGTTTTAACATGCGAGCCACCAGTGCAGCCGGCGTCCTTCGAAATGTTGGAATCTCCTTAGTCCCATTCCTATTCAGTGAGAAACAAGGTCTTTATATCCTACATGTGTTAGTTTTGGAAGACTTACTGGCTTCCTTAGAGTTAACCCTGAAAACTAATTCGCCAGCTCTATCAAGGGAGTATATATACTTCTCTGAAGCCACTGCGTTTCCTTTGATGCTTTTACGCCATGCGATCCTAAGTATCCTACTTCGGTGCTTCATAAACATTACCAGCAAAACTACAATTCCATCTCCTTGAAATAGAGCGCCCAGGGGCCGTTTCCCAAAGCTACAACCCTGCAAAAAATTTGGTTACAATTGATCCAAACTTGATTGATCCTATGACTTGAGAAAATGGGAGTGTTACCGAAAGTAAGGAGTAGTGTATGGTGAAAAAGGACACATTCTGTAAATGGTTATATATTCACCATTGTCGTGATGTATAGTCGTGATCTTTTGTCAATTTAATTGGGATTTGGTGTAGTATTATAGTAAAAGGCACTGAACTAGTTCGATATGATTGGATCTAGGACCTATCAAACAGTATAAACATAATATTCATTGTTCCCTCCAATGGTACCGCCAAGCCTTTTTTGAAGCAGTCCTGTAATTATTCTTAGATATTAACCTAAACTTAAGTGGGTAGTGTGCAAGTCTGTCATGACGGAGGTTGTCGGTTCGATTCCCAAAAAATATCTGCTTTAAAAAATATATAATTACATTTGTAACAATAAAAAAATTATAAGTTTTCATTGTTACAGTTAAGTGTCGGAATGACATTTTTAAATTATTTATATTATTAGACACCGATTGGGTCCCCATGAGACCTAACCAGTGACAAGTCACAAGGTGCATACGTAGTATCAATTAAGCCCATTCTAGGCCATGCCCATATAAAAGTGACTGGTGCGCTTCATAGGAAGTGGTAGAACTCGGACTGGTCCCTATGACTTGGGGACCGATCACGTGACTAGTCTTGTATTAGTTCCATTTCTTGCAGGGAAGTTAACAATTTACAAATGTTATTGTTGTTCTGTGTGTATTTTATTTGTAAATTTGTAGTTTTGAGAAACAAGCCCCTGATTGCGGTGACACTCTTTTAATAAATTTTCACAGTACTGTTATCTAACATGATGCTCTCTGGTCGTTGACAATTTTGACGTAGATCCATTGAATGTAAGAGTAACAAAAAAGTGACATGTGGCAATCCAGTGATTGTGTTCCTCGCGTTAATATCCTCAAAATAGTCTGGGTATTTCTACAGTAAAGTTAGAACTCAACTTTGGATAGTGTTTTTGTACATGCTTTTATAAGATCAGTATTTTTTATGAGATATTAGAAGCAGTTACAACTGATTGAGGTAAATGTCTCATATTTTTATATGTTTTAAGCCTTTAATTATAGAAAAAAATGAGCCAAGTTATATTTAAAATCTTCTTGACAATGAAATACAAAATCAATATTATATAGGAAGTTTTACAAAAATTGTGATAGTTAACATAAAATACTCCAGATGTTTTTCCATCAGCAGGGCTAATATTATAATATCGCACTACCTTCTTTCACATATTGCGAGAAAACTACTACTCAAACATTTGTAACATTCCCACCATTTTCTTCTAACCTTGATTAGTAAAATGCCTTTATTCTAAATAAATATTTGCCATACAAATTTCTTTCCCATACTCAGTCTCAAGTACTAAGAATTCTTTGCTAAAATTTGTTGCTGTTTTTTGTTTAAACTTGGCCAGCAATTAAAATTTAAATCGCTCAGTAGAGTTGAGTAGAGTAATCTGCAAATGCATAAAAGAACATGGAAGTTATACAACTGAAATAGCCAAACAATCAGCTCCGGAAAACAAAGAACTTCACACAAAAAAATTAAATCAAGAATCTCACAAAGCTGCTGCTGCTGCTGATGATGATGATGATGCAGTTGTAAATTATAGATGTTGGTTGGTTGGTAGGATTTTTTTTATTTTGTTTGCTCAAACTACATTGTACGAAAATTGGAGTAATTGCATGTTACTACTGCAACACAGACAAACGGCGTTGTACAGCTTTTTTGTGCTTTTTTAATACTCGTAACTGGAAAAAAATGCCAAATTACTACTAGGCCGCAATCAGCGAATGAAAAAATTATATCAGTAAATGAAGAGAATAATTTAATAATTGTTTGATATAACTTGTGGAAAAGGATTGTGGATTTAAAATTTGCAATTTTTATTGCTGCACACATTTTTATTAATACTAAAAGCTTTTTTTTATGATAGAAATATACTTTCTTTGTGAATAAGAGCGTAAGTATTTAATAAAACAACAGGGACAATTAGTATTCCCCCTTATTGCGAATGGCGTCGTCGACGTCACATCAAGACGACAGTAAATATTGTCACTTGTCTATTCTTTGCCAACAACAATTGGCTCTTATTGACAATCTCTTACTAATATCTAAGGGTTTGTAAATTAATGTAGCATATTAATAGCAGTGAATTCCTGACAAAGAGTAGACAAATGACAATTTTTACTGTCCAGTTACTGTTACAGTTTTTTAGCAGAAACCACATAAGTCCATTTAAACTGCTTTTTTTATTAATCACAAAATGCTTCACTATGAAGTTTCGTTATTTGAGTAGATGAGAAATTTCCAGTTTCCAGTAATAACATCCTAAGTACATTTATGCACAAGAGCAGCTGGCATTAATATAATTATTTTATTAACAAAAATTAAAAATTTTAAAAACCCCCCATATAACCAGAAAAGATGTGAGATCTTCCAAACTGCTGGACCGATTTTCTTCACACATAGCTAAGAACACTCTCGATCATGTCACCTTTCCAACAGAAAAAACTAAATCAAAATCGATCCAGTCGTTTGGTCTGGGCTGGGGGTCTACTCTGTAATTCGAAACGAAAGCAAATGCTTTCGAATTTACATGTTGTAAGCACACAAATTCGAAAACATTTTCTTTCGTTTCGAGTTACAGAGTAGACCGCCTGTACGTGGACTCGTACAGACACACAAATACACAACCACACACTACAAATTTATAACACCCCTTTTTTTTGGTCGGGGGTTAAAAATGTTTCAAGTTAAACTATTTTTGGCTTTTGTGAATAACTGGTCTTGAGTTATTGATGGGAAAATGCTTGCTTTGCATGGATCAATAATTTTGCGGTTTTGATGAAAAACTGCTTAAGTCCATTTTCATAGATGTATTAGTCCTCACGTGTATAAGTGAGCCTTAAGAAACTCCCAGCAATACTGAATCAATGAAATGGAACGCCAGGAAATATATTTTTAAATTCACCCAAACCGTCAACACAATATAAACTGAAAGAAACAACTACTTGTCTATCTTTACTATGTCTTTTTTGGCTCATCCTCAATACTTGTTGCACATTTAACATTTGGTATGCAAACAAGCATCTTGGTGGCATTTAGCTGTCCTAGAACATGGCCTCTAAAGCTAAGACCACAGCAAACATTCATAAATTAAGAGACTGGCATACAGGAAAACAACACAATTAAAAAGGAAGCACTGATGCCACTACACATAGCAAAAAAAGCAAAAATTATAAAACACACATCTCAGTTTTACAAACCGAACAAGACATGACGGAGAAAGATCATGTGGATGATGTTACTCGAGGGACAATATCGAACAGCACAGCAGCAGAACTTCAACAAAGGCAAGGAAAAAGCCAAAGCCAGAAGTGCTGGGCAGTGTGAATTCCAGTATAATGTTATTTTAAGCTAAACATCGGCCTTAGTTTTTATTATTGCTGATGCAACTGTAAAAAACCGCATGTGGCTTTTTCATTTTGCAACAAAAAACAACAAAAAAAAGATTAAAAATGTTGTTATTCAAAGGAACAAAAAGAGTAACAAGGAATCTGTACATTTATACAATTTTGATTGTGACTGACTGGCCTTCTGTTGTTGCAAGGCAAAAAGGTCGGTTTGTGCAACAATAAAATTGTAATATAGCACTATAACCTGAACAACTTATACAGCATACAATCACTTAGACAAAAATAACCACAAAATCCACACATTTGACTCAAATATGCTTAAAGCCACCAAAGACAAGCACAGCGCCAGCCACACAAAAGGAACACATCATTGTCTGCTACAGCAACAGCAATATCAGCATCACCAAAGACCGTCATCATCATCGTCATCGTTGGATTAGAACATTTACAAAACCCCACCAACAGTCTTCAATTTAAACTGAATGTTTGGCTATAAACTTTGGTTGCTCAGAATAGATGGATGGATGGATGCATAGATGGTTACCAAATTGGCCCACAGGCAAATAGTTATAAACTCAACACAAAAGCTTAAACAAAACCTACAAAACCATTCGCTGTTCTAGAGTATCAAAGGCCTCACTTCAGCTTAGTTTAGAAAAAAAAATCTGGCTTCAAAATACTGCATTATAAATGAAAAAGAAAACCAACAGCTTCCTACCTCAGCTATTTAGCTTCCTTGAGACACATTCACAACACAAACAAGCAAAAAAAAAATGCTTTAGATACCTGGATATTTCTTTTGAATGTTGTCTACTTGTACATGTGGCAGAGAATGCCTGGCTAAAACATGGCTTAACTTTTGTTAAAAGTTCAAGATGAGATGTGGTACAGCAAAAAAAAAAAAAAAACACTGACAGAATGATAACAAAACTTAAGACAACAAAAGTTAAAAAAATATATATAAAAAGCAACATGTGAAATAAAAAAAACTGCGTGAGAAACACACCTGCCGGATGGACAGACAATCTTTTTACATGGACCGCTTAGCAGTGGTTGGTAAATATACTTTAAACCATACATATATAATCTAAACACTGGTTACCAAGGACAGATCTCTTAGTAAAAGCATTGAATCCACGTATTGAAGAATTTCTCAATTGAATATGAATAGAACTGGAATAATTTTGCAATAAACTTGAAAATCCTGTGGCAATTCTGTTGTGGATGCGGAGAAATACATAAGGTTACGTTGCTACTCCGTCCGTCAAAGGATCGGAATCTAAATTACCGCATTCGATTTCGTTCAGTAGAATTCGAAAATTTAATTTTAAAATTTAATTTTCTCAAAACTGTTCTTTAATCAGTTCTCAAACTCAAAATTACACGTTGATTGCTGCCAATTTCACTAAAGTCTTGTGATTAGCTCGAGAGCTATCCTTGACGAAAAAGTAGTAGTCTTGTTTTTTTGAAGTTAAACTTTCGTTCAAATCGTTTTAAGGTATTTACTGATTTTTTATGAGTTCATCGGATGAAAATTTGACAAAAATCTGTTTCCTAGCGCGAGGATTCAGGGATGGATGGTGTACAAGGTCAATTGACTTCCATATTTTTTTTTTTTTTTTTGTTAAATTTTCTCCAATGTTAAGCCATTCTTTCATTAATGCTGCTTTTAGCTTAGATTTATTTGGAATTAAGCGTTTTCCCACTCTTTGGTCTAATACCTTCCATAAATGTTCAATGTGATCAGGTGTGAGGACTGCGGAGGGTGAGGTAAGATGTGTCAATAGATTATTGTTCGTTGTTATATTAGTGTTGTTATGGGTAACAAAGATAATCGAATTTTGCCTAAAAATAGCTTTAAAAAATGTTAGTACTTCAAAACCTACAAGGAATATTTTTTAGCAAAACTTATCAAAAAATATTCAGGGTAATTATGAATAAAATTCCGCGTGAAATTTCTCCCTTTTCCAATTAGAATTTTTTGTTTTCTCTATTATTTGCTATTAGTTGGAATTGTTCCCCGGGAAAAATTTCTCTCGAAACAGAACTTTGCAACACGTCAATGATATAACGATAGGTATGAGTAAGTATGTCAAGGTGCATATAAGGATTAATGATTATCGATACATACAGATAAGAAATAAAGTGCGCCAGGGGTATGTTCACACAAGTATGAGGATCAATGCGTATATATGTATGTACAAGTATTAAAATCCAACATTTTTATTATTCATTGTCTTTATTTGGTTTAAACTTTAAAGACTTTCTGATATAAATTAATATTACTGGGAAATAAATGAATAGATCGAAAGATCTTTCAATATGATACACAGCTTCCAGTAGGGCTGTCTCGACAAATCAGTCTCTAATATCTAATATGTATAAGCCTGTTGTTTAAATTTTAATATCCCTGCAGAAAATTTGGTGACAATTGATCCAAATTGATGACTTGAGAAAATGGGGAGTGTTACCAAAAGTAGGTAGTAGTGTATAGTGAAAAAAGAATTCCTGTAAATGGTTACATATTCACCATTGTCGGATGTATCGTCTTGATCTTTTGTCAATTTACAGTTGGCAATCGTTGCAGTATTATAGGAAACGGCACTGAACTAGTTCGATGTGGTTGGATCCGGAACCTATTACATAGTATAAATATAATGTAAATTGTTCCCTCCAATAATACCTCCAAGCCACTCTGGAACCAGTCCCGTAACTATATTTAGATATTAACCTAAGCTTAACCAGTGTTGATACTTTTAAAATAGTTGTGCATCTGTGGTCGAGTCGATAGTGTGCAAGCCTGTCATGACGGAAGTTGTCCTGTCCGTTCGAATCCCATAAAAATATCTGCTTAAAAAAATATAATTGCATTTCTAACAATAAAAAAACATAAGTTTTTATTTCATTTTCGTGACAGTTTAGTGTCGGAATGACATGTTTTAAATCATTTATATTATTTTAAACCGATTAGGTCCCTATGAGATAGTTCAGTGACAGGTCACAATGTGCATACGAAGTATCAATGAACTCCCACCTAGGCCATCCTCATGTAAAAGTGATTGGTAGCCTTCATAGGAAGTGTTAGAACTCGAACTGATTGCTATCACTTGGGGACCAATCACGTGACTAGTCTTATGCCAGTTCCATTTCATGCAGGGATAATGCAGTATCTCGCCTTCAATATTCCAATGTAAGAATAAAGTTAAGGTTATTCCTATGGGAAATTTGGCTAACTTTAAACTAACTCCAAGCTAACTATTAAGCAACCAGTACTGACTGATACTTGGATTACTTAGCAATGTAATCAACTGACTATTTTAACATTGCGATGTCCTAGGCGGTAGTCAATTGTCTCACTCTGCACTACTTTCAGCTAACTTAAAGTTGACTTTTTTAAATCACTTGGTAGTCAGTAAAATAAAAAAATTTGTCTGGGGTTCGAACATGTAACATCACACGTTGTGTACTCAACGCGCTACCACTCGGCTAAGCTGCCATCTAAAATAACAACAGCAAAATCTTAATATAAAACTGAAATGAGTTTTAAAGTAGCTGAGAATAAATTTGTTGGCTCTCATCAAATTCGATTACGTACTCAACTTAAGAATTAATTTTGGGTTTTGTTCTGGGTGACTTTGCAGCTAGCTTTTAGTCAGTCTAAGAAAAGCTAACTATAAGTTAACTATTTTTGTAGTCAACCACACATTCTCCGACAGGTTATGTACAGTTTTGGGTTTTAGTTAAACAACTATTGCCTGCATGCCTCAGCCTCTCCTCTATTAGGTAAATGTTTTTCGGAGAGGCGGGAAATATCAACCGCCCCAGCAGCTTTATATTGCAAAAAAACTGTAATTGCATTATTTACTATTTGAAAGTTTATAATTATATTTTTAATAGTTTCCGCACGAATTAACGAGTGCTTTAAGTTCAATATGGTTTTTCGATAAGAATTTTTTAGGACTGGCATTTGGCCTACCTTCTCTTCTTATTGTCAACTCTGAGAATTTTATATACATCCCACTATACCTCAAGTTTTTTCGGGAGAGCTCTGTTGAAAAGCCTTCTGGTTTCTTTTATAAGATTTTTAATCAAATGACCTGTCATTTAAGGATTTTCTTTCGAGTTTTGTCTGTTACGAAATGCATACCACTCCACAAAGGTTTTTTTATATCCGTACTCCGTCTTTTAAATTTTGAATCTATCAGCTACGCTGTGTCAATGTGTGCTGACTAGCTTTCGAGTTTGTGTTGTAGACTTAACCTAAATCTTGACCAATCAGTTTTGGTCCTATTTCCGAACGTTATAAGGTTTGGCGGAAGGTAGTCTATTGTCATGAGTAGGAATGAAAATGCGATTCAGCCAATCGGCAATCTCATTAACTAAGTTTTTTGAGCATAAAGTTAACCAACAACAAATGCGCATATATTTTTGTAGGGGCGATTTTAGCGAGTAGAACCGAAAAGGGTTGAGTAGAGGCAATAGTGAAAGAAAGTAGAGGCGAATAAGGTCGATTAAAGGCAAGCAAATGTAACTTCTTAAATACGAAAAGTGCTTAAAACATAAAACCACTGAAATTAAAAAAAAAATGCGAACAGTTTGTTCACGTGAAACTTTGGTGGAAAAAATGTTCGCCTTTTATTCGCGATAAGGGCCAAAGACTACTGCTACTTCTTTAAAATTTTCCCGATTTTAACGCTTTCTCTCTTCCTAGTGCTGCTTTTGATTTCAGTTAAACTGCGAGTTTTTTTTTCGTTTTCAGGGAAAGAAAAAACCCAAACCTGAAAGAAACCATCAAAATTGTTCAAAGCATAACAGAAAGAACATTGGTCACAAACAGGAAGAAGACGAAGAAAAGAAAGCAGCATATGTGTCAAATTCCGTACGTTCCACACTTTCAAATTTATCGTGAGGGCTGGTATTGACTATCCAACATATTCGAACGACTTCTGAGAAAACGGAACCCTGGAGGTCTACTCCGTAATTAAAAAAAAGAAAACTCTCGAATTTGTATCTCAATAACTTGTAAGTTCGAAAGCCTTTTCTTTCGTTTCGAATTACAGAGTAGGAACCTTTGATCTAATAGAGTTAATGAAAATGTCCAAAACACAATAAGAACTCATTATAGCAGGGTTGCGTTTTCTCATAAGTCGAATGATTATGTAGAATATTGAGTATCAGCATCTACTAACATTTACCTTAAAGGACACCTTCCCTTAGTTTGATTTAAATTTAGGCGCACTTTTCTTTTATTCTTCGTATAAAAGTATCCCCTCAAAGAATTCTTTGCGAACTTATTTTAACTGACATGACTGCTGCTGTTAAAGCTCTGGACTAAAAACGTAATCACAAAAAGCTGCAAAAAAATTAACAAAAACAGAAGAAATAATACAGATCTGTCTCAAATACTATTGTATGCACAAATAACAATGTATCTGACCAACAGTTTCGCATTTAGTCCAACATTTATACATTCATGCCGGAGTGGCATCTCGAAAAGTGTGTATCTTGTATGTCCGTATACATTTCATATGCAATCTTTGGCAATGTATCGCCTCAAATTGTGCATGGCTTTAGGCCTCTACCACACATACACTCATACATAGATACATATGTCTATGCACTCAGTCACTTTGCTTGCCACATGTGGATAAACTGCGTATATCTGTATGAGATTGTATGTGCATTGTGGCAACTCAAATGTTTGGAGGGAGAAGTATGTATACGTATGTTTGTTTGGATTGTTGTCTACATATCTATGCCTTTGTTACCAATGTTTGCACACGCATCGTTGCTGCTGACGATGTTAACTGGTTGTCGGATTCCCGTTTTCTCTCTAACTTGGGCAATGACGTTTTTGGGTTTAATTTTGTTACGGTTACAAAAAGGGCTTTAGACGATTTTATTTTTAATTTTCTTTAGTTTTTGCAAAAATGTTTGCTTCTTTCAAGCTCCTGAGGAGTTTAGTCATTTTTTGTGATATTTTTTTGTTTGAATGTATTTGTTTAGTTCAGGTCTGCAGCACAAATTTAAGAAAAATTATTACGGAATTTGCTTGTTTATGTTAACTAAAGATGACATAAATTGGAGAGAAGTTATGACAGCTTGTTGTTTTTAAGGGTTTTTGTGTATTTCCTCTTCTCTGTTCATTCGTATCAATTAAATCAAATCTGAAAGATTTGTAAAATGTTTTAGGGCTTTTCGTTAAGGCGGCTTTTATTGCCTTCAAAAGTCTTGAAAGTTGTTTTGTCAATGAAGGTTGAATAATTTTTGACATTGCCTGCAAGCGCAATGCAGAAAAACATTTTTTCTTTAAAGAATTCTTGAAATAGTTACTATTTGCAAGAGTTGAAACATTTTGAAAATGTCAAAACAAACGTGACCATAATGAAGCAAGCGGTGGCCATTTATCAAATAACTTTGTTGGCCTTTTCGCCAAATTTATGTGTCTTCTTGTTTATTATATCACCCTTTTTATAACAAATCAAAAACAATCCATTCGGAGTGAATTCTAAAGCATTTTTGAATTGTAGTTGAAGTCTACTGATGTGTTGCTTAAGCAGCAACAAAATGCATCTAGACATGCTTAACCAAAAACAAATGAATTTTTTTAAATTCGTATTTATTTTGACTCGCGTTGCATATAAATAAGTATTTTAGTTATAATTGCAAACAGCTCATAACTACTTCCATAAATACAAGGTTAAGCTATCCTACAAATTTCAATTGAATCAGAGCAAGGACAGTAAAGCGTCCCTTATATCCTTTATTTTAACTACTAAACTTTAGCAATATATGTGATCACTATACAACGAAAACTGTTATGTACAATAAACTCTCCAGCGAATTGCACATAATACCATACAGAAAAATGTCCATCTCCTAATCATCCTTATTTTTTAATATTTTATTTAAGCTAAAGTTATGACTAAAAGGCAAGAAAAAAAGTGTATAACTATTATTGTATAAATAATATGCACTCCAGCTCTAGAAAAAATTTCACACCAATTGTAGCAAGGATATGTCTGCCACCTATATATCCTTTATTTAAAAAAATAAATAAATTTTAGCTATAAAGATGTGCATGTCATATGGTAAAATTATATAGTTAGACTGACAAGTAAATTTAATGTCTATTGATGCAAATATATGATTACTTTCCTTACATCATCCTTAAAATTTATTTTAGCTGCATTAATGATCAGAGTGGTGAAAAAAACTTGCAACAATTTATAATATCATTCAGATAAGCTTTTTGTTAAGTATTAACTCAACACATGTAAGTGTATGTCCGCCCCCGCCCTACATATATCCTTTATATTAAAAATTAAACTAAAGCTGCCAAAATAAGTAAGCTTTTCTAAAACTTAGCGGAATAGCTTTCTAGTTAAAGTTTTGAAGCATATTGGCACAAGTAAAATCAAACCTCCCGTATATCATTAATTTTTAAAATTGAATTAAAACTGCATTTGTGAACGAAATTCAACAACAAGACTACTAAGACAAAGTCTTCAAATTATATAATAATTAAAATCTATGGCAAAATTTTATTTCAATCGGCAAAAGGATCTGTGGCATGTCCTTAAAGTAAAAAAAAATACATTTCAGGAATCCTTAGTTAAATAAAGTTTATTTCTGCTGCAATTATGATCAGAATACTGTGAAACTTTCTAACTAGTTCTAGAAACGTGGAGTTAAGCTCGCTGATAAATTGCATATCAGTCGTTGTTAGAATGTGTCTGCTTCCCATATATCCCTTATTTGAAATATTAAAAAATCAGCTGCAATTGTTATAAAAATCCAGCAACAATTTACAGCTAGCCCTGTAACTTATAATTTTATAATATGTCCTTAAATTTAAAAACTATATATTAGGTAAAATTATGATCTGACAAATATTTACTAATATGGTTCGAATCATACCTAAAATTTTCTAGTTTGGCTTCAGAGAAAATTTCGAGACAATCGGTGCAATAATTTGTCTACTTCGCGTATAATTCTAATTATAAAGAATTTAATTTTAGCTGCGATTATGGACAATATACTGTGTAACTTTCTAACTAGTTGTAGTTTCATGCAGTTGACCTCTCTGATAAATTTCATTTCATTTGGCGTAGAGATGTAGCTGCCTCCCATATATCCTTTATTTTGAAAATGGGTTTCAGCCATAACGCAGCAAAAAGTGAAGAATTCAGTAAAGTACGATAACTTAGTCTGCCAGCTTCTCAAGCTGTTCTCTTAAAATCCTTAAGCTTTTTTCTCTACGGAATAATTTATTTTGTTTTTATAAGAATAATTTCCTTAACTAATATAGAAAACAAAAGCTTACTTGTTAATTTCTTGGTCTAAAATCTAATGATTTCTTAATTTGTTTGAATTTCCTTTAATTAAAGCTTTCCTTTTGAATTCTTTACAACGATTTATTATTGATTTTAAAATAAACTAGCGGATCATAAAATAATTTTTTCAATGTTTTGTTCTATTTTCTTAATCTATTCTTTAGCTAGAATTTTCTTCCACAAAAAAATTTTATCTTTACAAAACTAATAGTCATACATATCAACTAAGAATGTGTTTTCATTTGAATTTTGTTTTTACAACTTGTTTTAAAGGAAAATAAAATCAATACAGTGGTTGTGGCTTTATTTAAATCATCAATTTATGGTTTTATTTTTATTTCGATTTTAGACAAATTCCACTAGAAAACCTTAAGAACTTCAAATGAAATACACAATTTTTCCCCTTAAGCAAAGCATGTGATATGAAATATGTGTGTTCTTTTAAGCTTTAAAGAATACAAACAAACACTTCTGAATTAGAAGATGAAAGGAAAAAAACAATAACAAAATATAATATCAATTGTTAAATATCTATGGAAATAAATCTACAAGTTTCCCAATAAATGTGATATAAATACATTGAGCTGCCAGTAGAGATGATTTTGACAACAAAAACCAATATACTCGTGCAACCACACAAATACCAGTCGAGTTGGAATAATTAAAACTGTTACAGATACTCTTATTCTTGGTGAAATGACTTTTCAACTTGAGTTTCTTTAAATGTTATTGTTGTTTTCTTTTAACTTAATTTTCTAGATTTTCTATGAAACTCTTAAGAAAAGAAAAAGATGTTTGTTTTTAAGATGCACCTTTAAACAAACGATTTCTATAGAATTTTTTAGAATTCCCCTTTCTGTTGCATTATTTGATCTTGATAGCAGCAACCAAAATAAGTTGTTGTGTGTGTTTGTTTCTTTTTCTGATTTAATTTTTTTATTTGTTTAAAAGATTAACAAAAGATTTCCTTAATGAATACGATATAATTTCCAACTATTTTATATTTCAAAGTTAGTAAAAAAACAAGGGTTTTATTTTAGTTTCCTTTCAAGAAAGAACCCTTTGTCACAAAAATGACCCAATTTCTTTTTATTAAGAGTGGAAGGAATAAAATTTAATTTTTATTTTAAAACAAATTGAATTAGAAGCCACCAAACAAAGATATAGTTCATTTGGTATCAGGAAATTAGAATAAATTAGCTTAAGTTATTTATTAAGGAGGCATCAGCCATCGTCCTTACCCTACGTCTCCACTAGCCATCGACTTGGGCATGACATGAACATGACACCGGCAGAGCAACTGTGAAAAAATCATCAACTTCTTTGTTGTGGTGAATTCGTGCGATGTCCATGTTCAGGCATATCAAAGTATTTTGCGCTAGTGCAATAAGGATGGAATATTTACTACTTTTGTTTTGTCTCTTTTCTTTCTATTGCAAATGGTTGCGGACTGAGAATCTCATGGCGAATATTGTTGCTCAGACATATGCTCGGGCATTGATGTCAGAGCATGAACAAAACATGGACATGAGCGGTCTCCATTAGCCATTTTCGATGTTCGACATGATACCCATACCAAGTTCATGGCTAGTGGAGACCCCCAGTTAGGTAAGGTTAGGTCAGCAGGTTGATGAGAAGACAAAAAGCGTTCAGACCACTAGGGCCTATAATGACTGAGCCTTTGCGTTACCTGGAAGTGGCAATAAGAGACGAGGTCAGCTTGTATGAAAATAAATGAAACTAGGAGAAAAAAATTACGTTAGAGAGGAGAAATATTAAGTATTAGGAGACAAACCCATATCCTTACAGGAAGAAACCTGCACTGAGTAAGGCAGTGATGAATCAAAGCATCCTACACTTTGTGATCTGTAACTTGCAACCTTTTTAATACTTCTCTTCCTTATCTCTCTTCTTCTACTTTCGATTGTTAAGTTTGGTTTTTTTTTTATTACATCAATAAGTGCATCTTCTTTTTCGTATAGAATTTTCACGTTCCATGTTCCATAATCGATAGTCCTATATCGTTTCCAGGGCGGTAGCCTGTTCTTTGAGTCATTTGGTTTCCTTTGCAGTTTTTTAGGTGTAATTTTTATCTTAATTCATTGTCTCTTATTCTGGCTGAGAAGGCTGCTTCCAATTAATATTCCCTAGAATGCACAAATAGCAAAAGCCAGCACCATGTTTGCACTAGATTTATATAAAGTGTATGCTAAGAAGCCACAATAGTGCAGTGTCGGTCAAACCTACTCGATAAAAACCTAATCGCCGATGCCTGAGACTAACTATCTTTAAATATGGTCCATTCGGATTAGGTGTTACAAGGTTTCTAAATTAATTTTATTTTAATGAGGATCATACCTTTACCTCCAACACTCGCCATTTTAACCGGGCTTGCGATCTGTTGATCTTAATCAAGACAAGAATTGCATAGGGTAATGTTTTCAGTTAGATCAATTAGATGCTAGAGCATCTGAGACTAAGGCCCACGACAGAGTAAGCTGGCTCTTACATTTCAGTTTGCTGAGAGGTACAATACCGCTTAATAAGTAAATATGTCAGTAACTTGCAACATACAAATGAACTAGTTCTACCTATTGGAGAGACCGAGGGTGGCGTTGGCTGAAGTAGTTATCACATTGACTACAAAACCGAAAGTCCTGGGTTCGATTCCGGTCTGCGACAGTCATTAAAAATAGCAACACCACGCATTTTTCTGATATGCATTAGTGTTATTTGTATTAGTTGTGGGAAAAATTCTAGTGATGCAGGCATAAGGCTCTGATCATTAAAAAATATACCGACTTCATCAGATAATAATCCTAATGTAACATCAGAACGCCCTCCTTCTTTGTGTAGCAGAATCACTGGCGAAGTAAAGTAACCAATAAAATGGGTACTAAACACAGCTTCAAAATTGGATACGCCTCATTTGACACCAGAAGGCGTTGCAACACTGCATTATCAAAAAAGCGTGCAAAAAAAGCAGAGTTGTAAAAGAATGAAGCTTTCCTCTATCTCTTCTTCTCTATCACTATCCTTCACTATCACCCTCTCTTACTATCTTCTATTCAACTAACAGGTAGCACAAAGGGATCATTGTATTGGACTCAAGTGAGCTGGACTCTAAATCTCACCCTTCCTTACCAGCAGCCTGCTAACTGATTTGTCTGCTGCACTTAATTACAATTGTTGGAAATAAAGGGCGAACAGATTCTTAACGTGAAATTTTCCGTTTTTGTTTGAACATAAAATTTTTCGCCTTTTATTCCCCACAAGATTGCAAAAACCAAAGTTAACAGCTGCCTATTTATTGGTCGATGCTCTAACCCACCAATGACTAATGAAAACGCCTTTCAATGCACTTGGAACCCTTCTCTTCATATCTAGTAGCACCTCGGATCTCGTCAAATGTATTATCTGTTATGCAAAAGTTATTACTATTCGTCAAATCCTATTAACAGCGGGTTTAACCGAAACCTCCCTCAAAGCCTTATCTTACATACGAAATAGCAGGAATTTTAATCGGGAAGGAATTTAAGTCTTTTATTAGTGATAACGCGGTTAGTATCATCTTCAAAGGTGTCAATCATCTGTGGCCTCTTGACATAGCCCCAGAAAACATAGTGTAGCAGTATTAAAACACATGATCTTCGAGGTTGGCTTACGATTCCATTATACGAAGTTGTTCCTTAGATGAACGGTTCTTTCAATAATTCAATTTGAAAACGATCTGTGAGGCTTACATCATCTTGTTAAAACTGCAGCTGATTCAATGTGGTACACCGAAAAAATCTATGGAATCGATAACTTTCGTAAATTTTAAGGGAAGAATTTTGTTATTTATATATACGGGTATTATATATATCAATCTTAGCCTTGCTTTGAGTGATGGTTGTTTTCAGCATAAGAAGAACCTGAAGATCCTTCAAGAATCATAAGGCCATCATGAAAATGGCAAGCTCTCTATAATTTATTGTTTTTCATATATCCTTGGAACCACACAATTAAACATATAAAAGAGACAGGCAGCTTCTTGGCGGCGAGATTTTTAACGTGTCAAACATTAAGGCGTCGATTAACGCCGCCGTCAGAAGGCTATGAACGTCTCGGACTTAGCGAAATATTAATATATAATATTTTGCCATATGTTTTAAACTGATCAAATAATTGAACACATTGATATATATAATAAAAATTGTAATTCATATTTTTTGTTTGAAACATACAAAATATACTCGTATGTACATATTTAATAAGTTTAAAAATTTATGGTAAACAATTCTATATAAATTAAATTAAAATATAAATTTAAATCAATTTACTTTCTTTGAATGAAAATCAAATGCTTTAAATAAATAACTTAAATAAACTATAATAACTTTATGGAAATGAATAACACAAAAACAAAAACAATATTTATTATCAATATATAATAAAAATGAAATTATGAAATGAAATATGCAGTAAATCAATAGTTTCATATTAAAATAAGAAGACATTTTGTGTTTTTTCAACATACCACAAAATAGGACAAACCAAAGAACATCATCATCATCACAATCATCATCATGACAACCTGCTGTTAATTGTCAATAGTTTTTTTGTGAGCATTTTACAAAAAAAAATCATAATTCTTACTTGTTTTTTGGTATGACATTTATGTTTGAGATCATAATAAAAATTCATATTTTATAATGATTTTCTCTATTGTTTAACATGAATAAATAATTCAATACAACAAAAAGAAACTGAATAAAAAAGTCAATTAAAATTATGAATAAAACTTTCAATCACCACCAACCACATTAAGTAAAAATGAAAAAAAGACTAAATATAATTTCCAAAATAATTTCATTTAAATGGAAATATGTATTTTCTTTTGAAGAAAAAAAAACTGTAAAAACAATTCACTTGTTAACGTTAAATTCGAATTCAATGGTTTGCCATAAATATGTGACATATAAAACTCTTGCTTACACATCATTGTTTTCCCAGTAGGATACTTCCAATATTTAGATGCTCTTAGAAAGTAAAATAAGTAACCATTTTCAAATGCATAGAAAAAGTTGTAGATGAATGATCAAGTAGACAATAGCAGGTAGAACAAAACAGAGTAGGAATTATGCGTTATAGTAGAGACTTCAACTGTGATCATGACTTGGTGTGAGTATTTATTTACAAAAATGTATATATACATATGTACATATAAAACAGATTATTATATACAAAAAATCAGAAATTAGATGGTTATATAGCCAGGGGTCAGTGCAGTAAAATTTTAAATCTTGAGTAACCTGCCTGTCATTATTAATTATAAAATTTGAGTTTCACTCACAATTGTGATTAAAGTGCCGTCAATTTTCGTAACTATTTCTAAAAAAGTAAAGCGAAGCTCTGGTAAATTTTATGTCCACGTATGCAAGGACTTATATAAGCCTCCTATATGTCCTTTATTTTCTGCATTGGCATCAGAATATAGCAAAATTGTGCAACTAGTATTCAATTAATAGTTGCAAATATTATTAGAACGCTCCGATAATATGTAACTGTGTCCAGATTAGCATACTTTAGTTCACTGGCAAAGTTCTTTACAATCGTTGCCAAAAAAAGCCTACCTCCCGTATGTCCTTTATATTAAAATTAAAATTTGGACGTATTATGATCAGCAAGCAATACGAAGTGATAATTAAACCTCCCTAAAAAATTAATTGCGGACGTTGAAACTATGTAGCTACGTCCCAAATGCACCTAATTTTCAAAATTTAATTCCAGCTTCATTTATAACCAGAATGCAACGGGAATTCGTAACTACTTGTAGAATTGCATATTTAAGCTAGTTTGAAAATTCTATTTCAATTGGTGCTAGGACTAGCTTCCCTCCCATATATCCTTTATATTCAAAATAGATTTTCTGCTGTAATCATGTTCAGAGAGAAATCAAAATGCGGTACACTTTCTAGAACCGTATACTTAAGATTAGTAGAAAATTTCATTACAATCAGTGCTAGGACAATCATACCTTCTATAAATCCTTTATATTCAAATCACATTTTTGCTGCAATTTTGATAAGAAATAAGTCAAAAGTCAAAACTACTTCCAGAATTGTATATATAAATTTATTAGAAAATTTCATGACAATCAGTGCAAAGATAAACCTACCTCCCACATATCCTTTATATTCCAAATTGATTTTATGCTATAACATTGATTAGAACGAGGCCAAAGTTTATAACTATTTACAAAATAGAATAGTTAAACTTAATAATAAATTTCATTACAATCGGTGCAAGGACAAGCGTACCTCCCATATATCGTTTACATTTTTGCTGCAATTTTGATGAGAAATAAGTAAAAAAATTAACTATTTCCAGAATGATAGATATAAGTTTACTATTAAATTTCATTACAATCAGTCCAAGGATAAGTCCACCTCCCACATACCCTCTATATATTCAAAAATGTATTTTCTGCTATAACTTTGATCAGTAGGAAACCAAAATCTGTATAACTATTTGCATAGTAATATACTTAAACTTAATAACAAATTTTATATCAGTTGGTGCAATAACAATGATACCTTTCATATATCCTTTATATTCAATATTAATTTTTTGCTGCAAGTTTGATCAGAAACAAGTCAAAACTTATAACTATTTCCAGAATGATAGATATAAGTTTATTACAAAATTTCATTACAATCAGTGCAAGGACAAACCTACATCCCACATATCCTTTATATTAAAAATTTATTTTTAATATACAACAATTTTGATTATAGCGAGGCCAAAATGGTATAACTGTTTCCAAAATAGTATAGTTAAACTTAATTATAAATTTCATTACAATCGGTGCAAGAACAATCCTATCTCCAATATATCCTTTATATACATAATTGATTTTCAGCTGCCAGTATAATCAAAATGAGACAAAAATGTGTAACTGTTACTATGATTAAGCGTACTAGCTTATTTCACTAAAGTTGTTGCAAGGACAAGTGCACCTCCCTTATGTTCTTGATATAAACAATTTAAACTTTACCTGCAATTTAGATCAGAATATGACAAGAGCTAGTAATTATTGCTAAAATTGCTGGGTAAAGGTCTCTGAACAACCTTATTTCAATCGATGTAAGGACAAGCATATCTTCCATATGCCCTCAATTAAAAAAAATAATTAATATGAGCTGCCATTATGATCAAAATAGCGGGAAAATCGTTAGTTGTATATAGAATTATAACTTGAAGCTTTGTGGTCAATTTAATTTAAATCTTTAAAAGGATATGTCTACTTCTTATACATACATGTATCCTTAGTTTTCAAAATTGGGTTTTACCGTATAATTGGTTATTATTTCTAAAATAATGAATTTCAAGTCTATGGAGAATTTTATTGCATTAATTAAAAGAAGAATTATTAAATTTTAACTTCAACTATGATACAAAAAGCAGCGTAAATTGGTATTTTTTCCTTAAATTACAGTTAATAGCTTTGGAAAATCTCGATCGCTGCAAGGACATGCCTGCACCCGACATTTGTATCATACATTTTCAAAATTAAATTTTGCTACAATTATGATCTGTGAATGCAGTGAAATTCATAATTTCAGCCCAATTTTTTTTAGAAAATTTTCGGAAAGAAAGTATTTTTTGAATGGTAATTCTTTTTCTTTTGTTATTCGAAATTTTCACCTTTAGCAGATCAAATCTTGCAAAAGAAAACGTTCTTACATTTTCCCTCAAACGCATAAAGGAACACACACATACATACATACATATTTATGATTTCTATTGACAATAAAAATGTGTGTTTAGTAAGGAATTTTATTAAATTTTATCAGCCTTTTTTTAATAGTTTTCTTATAATAAATTTAAAATCGAATATAAAATATTAAAAGGAAAGTAATATTGGCTTTTCTTCCTTTGTTTGTCTACCCTAAAAGACACATTTTATAAGACAATCGAGATTTATGTCCTGCTGCAATAAAATGATCCTTTTATTTGACTTTTATCCTGTGTGTCTGTTTGTGTGTGTGTGTGTCTTTTTATTACATTTTTAGTTGCTAGTAACCTTTTGACTTGCATTTGTTTGTAAGAGATTTTCTGGTATACAATATTTTTTTTAGTACGTTAAAAGTATTATTGTTCCAGTGTTTGAATATAATTTGATTAGAAAGAAATTGTCGTGGAAAAACAGAAAACACAGTGGCTATCCGCATTCACACATACACACACACACATTTAACAGTTGAGTAACCATCCTTTTTGTCAACTATATTATTTATATTGCTGGTAGTAGGATTTAAAAAACAAAAAATCCTGGGAGGTCTGTGTGTGTGTTAACAAAAGAACGTAACATTTTGTGAAAATGTTTTTATAAATTAACACTTAATCTAAACAACTTAATCATAATTGAAGGGTTTAAGAAAAACAATGCAGTGAAAAAGTGAAACGTTTGGGGTTTTAGAGGCTCTTTGTTTTTGGTGTCATTTTTCTAAGGAAACTTAAAAGGTGAAACATGTGTTATCTATGGAAAGATGTAGTTTCTCTAGTTATTATTTATTAAAGAACCTTTAGGATTTTATTTCAAATAACTAAAATATGGCTTGGTACATCACATGTGTGTTAGAAATTTATGGTAAATGAAGGCTTTTCATATTCAAATTAGATTTTTTATTTGTTTTATAGCATAATAATATTCAATATTAACACATTTATAATAAATTTACACACAAGCCAACTTTAGTCCTTCAGAGATTCCGAATTGTTGCGGCAAGATGTTAGTAAATCATATTTTCGACTTCTTTCATATTAATGACTTCCAAATTTTGTAGTAAGAATCATATTCGTTGCTTGCAATCACTGTGCAAGAAATGTATTATAGAACTCTCATTTGATTCATACTTTTTACTTTTTAACACCTACTCATTTAAATTTTTACACTAATGCTAATTTCATGCCAGTTTTTCGTTATACATAAGGGTGTTAGTATTCATCATAATTTTATGAAAATGTATAAGCTGTCAAACATAATATTTGGAGTGCTTATTACTTATTAGAGACGAGATTGTGAGTAAACTTTCACTCACAACTGTGCAGACTCACGACTAATATTCTTAAATATACATACATGCTGATGCCCACACTTTTTTGGATCATGCTTAGAAGAATTCAAACAAAAATTGATCGCTGTCAGGAAGGCTCACACTCACGAACCATTCACGAAGTTCCCACGATTTTATTATTTAATTAAAATTATTGCCCAATTATCGTTATTGGAATCGTTACACTCACTAACGCTGACCCTTTTTAAACTCACACATTCACGTGATTCAAGTAAAAGTGTTTGCTGTATTTGTAATAAAATAATAATAATATTAAAAAGAGGTAAAGTTATATGTTTGTAAATTCGTTCAGAAAGTTGTAGAATGGAACCTTCCAAAGGACATGAATCGATGAAAAGCATACGATGGTATCGCGGGGTGGCATACCTCCCATACCCAGAAAATATTTATTACAATTTTAGAGGGAATATATATAAAAGCAAGAGTTTTT
This sequence comes from Tachina lurida, assembly GCA_944452675.1. Lineage (NCBI taxonomy): Eukaryota > Metazoa > Arthropoda > Insecta > Diptera > Tachinidae > Tachina > Tachina lurida. Next base: position 18,378,901 of record OX101754.1, on the reverse strand, counting down.
AAGGTTCCGTACTCGAAATAAAAACATGACCCTACTAACGTGAATACGCTATATGCTTATCAAATCCGCCTGTCTGGCCGTCCGTCCCTTGAATAAATGCAAAAGTTACTGTTCGTTTTTTAGGCTTTGTCGGCTAAACGGCTGAACCGATTTTGTAAAACAAGAATCTAAAAGAATAAATAAATCCTCATATTCTTTTAAAAATCAGAACCAACAGGAATCTGGACCTGTTCCAAAACTATCCAACAAATTTTTATAAAACTCATCATATAGATACATCTGCGTCTTCAAATAGAAGTATCCATATCAAACTTACAACAGTCAGTCTGCAATTAAGTCTCTCACAGGTCTGTACAGCACATTTTGCCTTGTCCAAGGATGACGCGAAAAGAGATGAACCATACTCAGGGAAGTCGATATGGATAATATCTGAATCAGCACAATTAGCCCACTTGCTCAATAGCGAGAATCCTTTGGCCTCGCATAAACCTCCACTGAACTAAAATCTCATGAACTACACTGGAAAGCACTTGAGTAATCTCTTGGCCACACGGATCGGCCACTGCGCTTCAGGAACTCATGCTAAACGTATGCAATGATGAGAAGGGGAAAGTATTTTGCTTCTGCTTTGCCTCTGTCCTGCTCTGGACGATCTCCGTCAGCACTTCCTTGGTGGAGTATCTTTCAGTAGCCTATGCAAGTTATCGCAAATGAGACTGAAAAATCGGAGCCTTTATATTAGGGCCGCTGACTTCCTCCTATGGCATTTGAGCACCCACTCTCTCCTCTCCTCTTGCAACTTATTATCTCTGTCAATATCAATATACTATACTCCATTCTACATTTACTTTTTTCACCTTTCTCGTTCTCCAATTTTGCAGATAACACAAAGGGATTATTATATTAGTTCCGAATGGGCTGGATTTTTCATTTTCTCTCATCCTTACCAGCAACGTGCTAACCTAACCTAACTGGAGGCTATAAAAGCACACACAGGCTTAATATTTTTTTTAAACTAGAACCAAGAAAGCCCCTAGGAGAATATCTCCCTCCGAGACTATCAAAGCGATTTTTATGAAATTCAAAACAGATAAGAAAACCGAGGCGGGTGTAAATTTTTCCTCTCCGCTTATGATGAAACTTAAAACAGATTTCCAGTTTTCAAGAATTTTAGCCATTTTTGGTTTGTTTTTGCTTTAAATCAAGGTTGGAAACCGAAAAAAAAAACGGTATCGGTATTGATACCGGTACAATTATTTTTTAAATTTCGGTATCGGTAGCGGTATCGGTATTTTTTTTATTTCGGTATCGGTATTACCGGTACATACCGTTACCGAGTTTATAATACCGGTATACCGATATTACTGACAAATTTATTATTTCAGGCAGTGGACATTACAAAAAATCTTTTTTTATTAAATTAGTTCAAAAAGGGAGTATTTTTACATTAACATAAATATGTACTGGTATAAAAGCATATTAACTTATTTGTTTCTACATATATACATACATATGTATGTTTTTATACTGTTATTAAAAAATAATTTATTAAAAAAGTGAAACAAGGTGACTGCAGTTTATATATGTATATTAAGTATACATTTTGGTTAATTAAACCAAATAGTAAAAATAAAAGTTTTGTCTATACTGATATATTACACTGAGTGACAAATTTTGATGAAATCGAAATACCTGGGACGTGTTACTATTTTTCTGCTAGGTATTGTCGAGTATAACAATACAAATTGTATTTGAAATTTTCCAGACACCTCCAAAATCTTGAGTTAAGGGTAAAAACCGGTTTTTCGTACCCGTAGACACTTATCAACCTCCAACTAAGTTAAATATCAACCGATTTTAAATTTATAAAAGGATACAGAAAGAAGAGACTAAGATTTTTTGAACCATATAGATATATCTTGTTTCAGTAAATTTCAAATATGTATTTTTTTTTCACCAAATATGATTTTTTCGGTTTTTTTTGACACTTTTCTACTTTGGACACGTTCTTAGGCAATATTTTTGTACTGGATCTATATTGTTTATAACTTTGTTTATAAAACATAATTGAATAAGAGTAATTCACAGGACTGTTTTAAATATTTTGTTAGAAGACTTTTTTTTTTTTAAACTACCTGTATGATGTATTTCGCGTTTTATTTATACGCTTTCGAGGTAAATAAACTTCCAGGATGATGAAAGTACAATTTAATAGATGTATATAAACACAGAGTACAAAATTGGTACAACAGTGGTCGCCAAAATTTTTTCCTTCATTTTAAAAGTACTTTTCTTCACCTCAAGAGAGGAATATTTAACTTCAAATATAAAAGTTTAGAAGTTTTTTCTCTACCAACCTTATATATTACTGTGAAATGTGTAAACAAGACCAACACCAAAGAAAGAAAGTTAATTGAAATATATTTTTGCAATTTTTGCACATATTACGGTTTACAGCTCAACCAAGTTGGATTGAAACTGAAACAACTTAACTTTTAAACAACTGTTTTTTGGTATTCTGAATAACAACTAATTTTAGTTGGCTTCGAAACAATGCACGAAAAACAAAGGTTCTTATCTATGATATATGTTTTGAAACCATAGTATACATTACAAAACATTTTAAATATTTTTAGTTTTGGCCTTGCTATTTTTTCTTGAGATTCTATGTTTTATGAACATGGCAATAATATTGGTTGACAAATGGAATTGGTTGGCGTCTGGAATAGTAAAGCAAAACAAACACAATGGTCGACAACTGATAAAAAGCAGTTGTCTCATGGTGAAAAAAGTTGTAATACATAATAAAAATTTGGCAACTACAACTCAACTATCATTTATTTTTTGGCCGGAATCGGTATACCGGTACGTACCGGTATAGACGTAAACGGTAGTCTGGATACCGGTATTTTCTAACCGAAATGGATTTCGGTATCGGTAACGATACCGGTATCTAATTTTAGCGGTATTTGAATCGGTATCGGTATTTTTACGATACCGTTTGCCAACCTTGCTTTAAATGATTATATTTTTTTAACATCTTTGAAGCGATTTGGTAGAACAATTGAAGTTCGAAAAATTTAATAAAGGTACGGAATTTTATATGCGCGACTCCGATTAAAACATTCACGAATTTATGATACATATCGTCAGCCCATTATTGCTTTGACCCACCGACCATTTTTTAAACAAATGAGTTAGGTATGGGGTGTATATATTTTGAGTATCCCCTTTCTGAACCCAAAACAGGTTTTGCGAAATTAATTATGGTTTCCGAGATATTTAGCATTAATTTTGCTCCATATCAACTATTTTAAGGTTTAATAAATATTGTTTTGTCGTTTTTCTCCATTCTGACTTTTTGGCGTATGCTCCAAACCAATAATGGGCTGACGATATTTTCCATTTTCTACTTTTATAGAATTTGTCAAAATTAATTTCAAGCGGTAAACTTTTCAATATTGAAAATAGTTGCAGCTGCGTTTTAAAAGAACTTCAGAATAACGAGCAACATAAAACAGCAAGATATTTTTTTTTAGAATTTGAGCAACAATCAAAAATAGTTGTCTTTCAAATTAAGAAACCTAACAATTAAAAAAAATTTGCTTTTAAAATAAAGAGTTTGATTTGCCATAAAATTACCGCTAAAGTTTTATATGTTTTTCTACAACATTTTATGAAGGAAAGTAATAAAATATTCTATGAAGTTTAATTAGAATGAATTCAGTTTACTGAATTTTCCACGGTCATTTGAAAGCAAACAACTAAATCACACCTTAAATCTTCGAAGTTATTCCTTGAAAAAAAAAATTATAAATACATACATATGTATGTATAATCAAGCTCTTTTGTTAATGCGTTTAAAACAAGTCGTTAATATTTTTAAAATGCTTGAAAAACTCTTATAACAATTCTCTTGACACTTGGAAAAAAATCCCAAATATGACATGCACCGCTGTGCACTGTCATAAAACAAAATATTTTTGTATGTGTCAAGCGATATAATGCAATTGCTTCAAAAGAGATTCCCAAATATGTATTGTATAACCCTTCCTTCTCCCATAATTCAAACAATAAAAAGGGCTGTTGTGTAAAGAGAGGTGTGTCTTCCTTGGACGGCCTGCAGCTCATTAACGATTTGTCATCTGCTGCGAAGAATTTCTTGTTAACACGCTAGATTTTTTTTAATGATTTTTATTAGGTGCTGGAATAAATTCTATTTGCTTAAGAGATACATATAGTTAATTATGGAATTTTAAGTATGAAGTTAGTTATGATGATTGGAAATTAAGGCACGTAAGTTTATAGCAAAATTATTTCCACATACGTGTGGGGAGTGTGAAGCAAACACGCCAACGAAGCGGAAAATATATTTAATCATATACTTATTACTAGTAGATGTAACACAAATATTGAGACATACGGCTCATTGATTTTTATCTGAGATATAGTCTCTCATTATTTTAAATTTATTGCAAACAGATTGCGTCAGCGTGTTCATGTGTGTAATTATTTTTAGAAAATTTGTATGTTTAAAGCTTTTTAATAAATGATTACTTTAATTTACACCCGTCCCTACGGGCACCAAGAGTGCAATTTATGACTTGAAGGTAGACATAGGTTGCCATTTTTGAACACAGTTATACCTGACAATTAGCAATCATCCTGCTCAGCAGCTTTCAGTCATCTCGCACTACTTAAGAGGCTTACGAGGTACACTCAAAGCGTGGATGATTATCCAAACAAGAGGGATTGTAACATATGATAGAAAACTCTCAGGGCATCCACCCAATACCGATACCATCTGTCATCATCTGAAGCAACCCTTCTGGCCAGTAGGTAGTTTGGTAGTCGGATGGTAGCAGGATATATTCCTGCTTGAGACAGGCATAACTAGTAATTATCATTGGTCGATTCCTAGACATGCAAGACCCTTTTTCCAGCGATTTTGACAGCAACCAAAACCACCAAATGTGCTCCTCCGAGATTATACGCAGCGACTGAGGTTGCTCACAGCTTTTGCTTGTTCTCCTGAAGAAGATCTCACCACTCATCAGAAGCAGCTTATGTCCTTTTAATAGAAGGGTTGAAACGACAGGCAGAATCCGTTAAAAATTACTTGCCGATGGCAAGCGTAACCTATTAAAACCCTTGGGGTATGAATGGGGGCCAACATCGGCTTTCAGTTACTATGTCCCGTATCACCATTCCAGAGCCATCATTTATTAAACCGTCCAGATGCGAGTTAGCTGCTAGGCTCCGGCATCCATAGCCTGGTCAGGCCTCGAAGTACTAAAAGGCTTTCTTCTAGTGTTTTTTAAAGTCAAGGCTGACGCTGCAACGTAGAATAGTTACTCGTGCTTTCATTCCTATCTATGTGTATATCCGTTGCTTTGTTATATCAGAGATTGAACAGTAATACAAGCCTTATAGATAACCGGCTAGAGATAATGCCGAAAAACCGGAATTACATTATACAAAAAGAAAACTAACTTGCCAGAGGTGCCAAAATACAAACATTTATGTGTATCGCTGCATTGAAGGTTTACGACTGAACCAAACATAAATTCGAGGTCGAAGTTCTCCCCCATTTTCACATTGTTATGGTAACTTGGCAAAGGACATCACAAGATCCTTACACTTTTCTGCATGTGGGTGTAAGGGGTTAAATCAGTAACCTCAAGCGGTGACATACCTCTTCTACCTTTTAGTACAGAAGTATGAAAAGGCTTCGCCCACAACAACGATTACCACTTCTGGTTTTTCTTGCTACTCCACGAAGGTATTTCATTTCTGTATCATGTGCTCGTCTCTTACTTAATGAACTATGAGTCTAGAATTCACAAGAGTAAGGTAGGTGTACAAATTGCGATGTTATGGTTATGATTTACGTAGTTGGTTAGTAGCACGCAGCCAACAAGCAATCAAGTATAATCCTGAGTTACCGTTTTGATGGATATCACATTACATAAATATATGTGATACCTCCGATAGGTCGTCTAGCACGTGTTTCCAAGAAGTTTGTGTAGCGTTGTGGGCAGGGCCGTTTATTCACAGATCAGGTTAAAAATGTCTCTTAAACCGTTTCTTGCCAGTTGCGACAGAAAACATTGTGAGGTAGACCCAGCCTACTAGCATTTCTATATATCGTACATTGGCGCATAAATACCACGACCAGACGTAATACGTTCTTTAAATTTTTGTTTATATTCCGATGTAAATAGAAATTAATTAAAATTATAGCCAATATATAATTTGTGAGGCTTGTGATCTCTAATTCTCTCACTGTTTTCCTAATGTTTATTCTCCGCTCTCTTTGGTCACAATAATATTTAGGTTGTGTTGAAGATTTTCGCCAAAGCCTGCCTGAAGGACTGTGTCGTCTGTGTATACCAGCATTAACAGTTTTGAGGGTTTAATTTTCCAGTGGCTTAAATCGTATGAACTCAAGTTTACTTTTGATTACTGCATTATATCATTCATTAGTACATATAATAAACAGATATGGCCTTGCTTGAAACTCTGACATGGTGTAAGCTCTTCCGATGCTATATTTCCTGTTCGTATATAATTCCGACAAGTGTTATAAAAACTGCAAATTCGTCGCATAAGAGAGCGGTTCACATTACGTTTTAAAAGTACTCTATTAATTTCCGTCCATTGCACATTATCAAATGCTCTTGCTATGTCAATGAAGCGATGATATAAAATAAAGTCAAAACTTAAAATGTATTTTTTAAGTTTTAATTTCATACATATTCACAATTGGTGCTAACAATTCCCACAAACTCGGATATTTTTAGTATCCATTTTATTCGTTAGTTTAATTCGCCGATGATTCTGCTACATAATACCTACGAAGGAGGGCGCTCTGATATTACATTACGATTAGTATCTGCTGAAGTCGGTATAGTTCAGTGACTATGCCTTCATCACTTGAACTTTCCTACAACAACTGATACAAAGTGACACTAATGCGCATCAGAAAAATGCGTGGAGTTATTATTTAATGACTGTTGGATATCGGGGTCGAACCCAGGACCTGCGGTTTTGTAGTCAACATGTTAACTACTTCAGGCAACGTCAATGAAGGACTAGATTGTATGAAGACAACTTTTTACAGAGCAAAGGCTGCTCCATTTAAATACCAGCGTTCCTCATTGGGCTATTAAATACGGAGGCGAGATTTTCTGGTTTACTTTTGATTTATTATGATTTCTATCTTTATATTATTTTTCAATCATTAAACCCTATTTGTCACAAGTGGAATTATTGAGTACATTTTTGTGCATTTATATTATTATATGACACATAAAAACTCAAGAGATCCTAATATATTCTATTAAAAGTCGCTCTAAATTCCTAATATTAACCACATACAGCTTTAAAGGCTATAGTTAAGGGCTTATAAATATTTAAATTATACCTACAAAATGCTTAGTTCCTTCATACTTAACAGAGCGTTGCAATGAAACACCAAATAGCGTTGCCTTTGGCAGCAACAGCGCAGTAGTTAGAAACAATTGCAACAACCTCTATATATAGATTGTATTCAATTGTTTGGAAGATGTGCTAAACTGAAAAGTCACGATTACTAGACGATAAATATTGAAAACATTTTATATGTAAACTATTTTAAAGAAATAAACAAAGAAACAAAACAAAAAAAAAACACTACTGACAAACTAAAACACAAACAGAAAAAAATTTGCATGGCTAGAAATTAAGCCCAAGGAAAAATTGCAGAGGTGGGAAGTCCATTGTACAGGAAGATGTCAGTAACATAATTTCTAACAGTGGAGAATAAATATTTTAAACGTGTGAAATAGAAATTGGCAGGCATTGGTATTATAGTTTATTTTGGAACAACTTAGGACCTGTTAGCCTTCATATGTATATTAGAAAGTGAATGTTTTAATATTTTTCTCCTCGTGGATGCTGTTACATTTACATTACCTTACCTAAGGCTGAGTGGATTCAAAACATTACGGGTGTTTCATAGGGCAATAATACCAGTGACCCAAATGAGAATTACTAGGTTCCCAGTATCTAATTTTGGACTAGTTCTTAGTCTATTTAATATAAATCGCTGGACGAAGAAACTAAATTTTGGCTTAAGTGCTGCTATTTGAGCATATGAGCAACTTTCTACTGGTCCGTCTGGATCCTATTTACTTTGTTTTCCAATTATTCATCCTCCAGGTAATGGACGTATTCAGGTATCCTGAATATAAGGAGTTGATAATATGACAATATACATATATTCGATTCCTCGTCATTCAGCTCATTTCTTATAGAATACAGCACTGAAGTTCACTGTGATGGATTCAAGCTGAAAGAGGCATTAAACATGTTCTGCTGTCTCAGCACACTGCTTAGAGAACCTGCACTCTTTGGTCTAATCAATAGGACTACAATGTCCGACTGTCGGATTTTGGTATGGTTCTGATTCAATGACAGAATATATTAGAGTTTTCTTGTTTCGAATGCCCGTAGTCAGGAAGTGTTTCCAAATGGCAAGTACACAGTGCTATTGTCTTGTTTGCACTGGGACAAAAAAAATTATGTGGCAGCCTTAATTTAAATCCACGGCCTAGAAAAGGGATTTTGATTAAGTTTCGGTTCAAGTGCTGCTGTTTCAGCTAATGGCTGATTCCTACCATACATTCATGTACAAGAAAATCAGGCAAGTGGTTTGCTTTTGAAAAAAAAAATTATGAGAAATTTCACTTTAACTTTTCTAAAGGTTGCCCATGCCATATATTTATATTTTCCTTCAGAAACCTTAGCTGCAACAAACAACCAACAAACAAAACGATAACAACTTTTTAAGAGTTAGTTGTATTGTATTCGTATTGTTGTTGCTGGTTTGTTAAACTTTACTGTCTAGTAAGCAGCAGCCAGCCCAGCCACTCAATGCAAAGTTCGCAGTCAACATGTATGTATAGTGAAAACGAGAACACAAAACAAACGAAATGCAATCAGTAACAAAAAGTAAGTGTTTACGTATGAGTGTACAATTGTTTAAAGAGGGAAATGTGCATGTGTATCAGAGTGCATTTATAGAGCCGTATACTTATTTACAACATACCACCGTCAATGATTTCATACAAGCGATTTGCACCTGCCGATTTTGATCATGACCAAGGCTAAAACTGACACTTAGGATTTGTTTTTTAAGGTTTGTTCTTTTCATACACAGTTGGTCGTCGGCGGTAGGGGTGTTGGGTGGCATGTTTGAGTTTGTTATGTGGTTTGTAACTATGGCAACAAGTTTAAGTGTGGCTCGTAGAACTTTTAGGTAAACAATAGAAAATAAAATTTAGTTTCAAAGTTTGTTTTCCAAACCATTTAGATTGTTTTTGTTTAGAAAAGTAAGTTTTATTCAAAAGGATTATAACGTCTGGTTTAGCAATAATAGTTGAATACAAAAGAAAAGATCCTAGGTTCGAACCCAATGACCGACAAAGTTATAAAATATAAATAACACACATTTCAATGATGCGCACTGGTCTGCCTCTGTGTCAGTTGTCGGAAAATTAAGGCAGATTGTCAGATTGGTCATCTTGGGAAGCCAACTTTCACACAATCCAATTAATTTTTCGTATTAAAAATCAAAACACATTTTTAATTAGTCCTAATTTACACTATGCAAGTCTTATTGCTAAGCTGATTAGTTTGTGGGAAAGAGTGACGAGGGGAACAGAAACGTTTCTTTTCCTCTCGTCTCTCTCTCCTAAGAAACTAATCAGCTTAGCAATAAGACTTCCATCGTGTAAATTAGGACTTATAAGTGTTATGGTACAAGCCAAACACAAATTCAACTGTTATTTGAGTTTTGAATGGCAATACCAATTGTAAGTTAAGTTGAGTTAAGAAAGACAATAGGATCTCTCGTGTGCTCATTGAGCACTATTTTTTTGGCGGAAAAAAGCATCACTCGAACAAAAGCTACACCTGATTTATACCAGGGACTGAAAGCGAACCAAAACCTGAACGGGTTTAGGTTCGCTGTTTATAAAGACTTTGAACCCGAACCGTTGAACCGAAAAATTCAGCAAGGTTCGGGTTCAAAAATATAAAAAATAGAAAAATATTTAATAGAATAATAATAAGATCCATTACATTTCTTGCATGCCAAAAACAAAATCAAAATAAAACAACGACCAAGGCGGATTGAATACCGGTGTCCTTTACATGTACATATTTATGTATCTGTGTAGTCTAACATTCATAGAAAAACAGCGTATAAGCTAATACAGCTTTTACTAATAAAACACATGTAGCTTTCTTTAACTTTGATCCCGAATCCTGAACCGAAACTGAATTGTTTATTTTGTTTAACCCAAACCTGAACCCATTTGTTTTCATGGTTTCATTCCCTGATTAATACTATGTAGACTTTTATAATCAATTTCATTGATAAAAAACTTTTCGCCGTACAAGCAAGGAAGATGCCGAACGCTCTGGACGGCCAGTTGAGGTCTCTACACCTGAAAAAAATCCTCGATATAGGTTTGGTCCAACGGAGATTTTAAGTAAGAAAAACTGTGAAAGACATAGATAGGCATCTCACAAGGTTCAGTGTTTTAAATTTTGAATGATCAATTGGGTTTCATATACCCTGCTCCTGTGAGAACTTCACAGCAGTTAAACCAGTAGGTTTCTCGGGGTAAAACGGGGCCAAAAAAGGCCAAGATGAGTTTTTCAGCCAATAATGTAATGGCGACCTTTGTTTGGGTTGCACGCGGTATTATCCATGTTGACTACCTTGAAAAGGCTAAAAGAATCAATAATGAGTAATATGCCAAATTATTGGCTTGGTTTAATGAGGATTTGTACAAAAAATAAGAAAGAGGTTCTTTTCCACACTTCTTCCACTATTGCTTATTTCTTAACCTGAAAAAAATGGCCAGACATCGATGACATCGACAAATCTTATTTATATTTATAGGGTACAAATATTGCAGTAATGTTGGAGAAAGTGTATAGATCCCAAACTTTTTTTTAACTCTTTTTGAAACTTTTCTATATATGTATATATTTATTTATTGTATCTTAAAAAACTAACTAATAATAAGTATTGAAATCTTAATTCTAGATCTAAAAAGTTGTTTCCTAAAAAGTCTGAGACATGTTGACACGCACTCGGGCGATCACTGCATGATTGTTTGCGAAACAACAGGTTTAGAAAAGAGTTTCTGTATGGTTTAACACAGGGAAGTAGGAAATATAGTTTATCATGTCATGAAAACCAAAGTTTATTTCGAGGGAATATCATTTAGGACCTTAAGGTAAAAAAGTGATGCGTTCAGTTTCCTGAAGTATATTTCAAAATTTCCTTTAAGCAGAATAAGGTAGAGTACTTGCATATCTTCTTTGCTAAATTTTACCATATCATTTTTTTCTCCCCACTGATTTTCTTTAAATGAAATCGCGTGTATTGTCTTCGTTAAAGGATTATTTATCTGCATAACCAAACACAACGCTTGAGGTAAAATTGATTTTTTTTTCCTTATTCCTTCTCACTGTTGTTGGCTGACTTTATCGTGCTGTTGTCGGTATTGTTGACTTGCAACCATATTTAGGCATATTTAAATGTTAAAAGGATTTCAATTGTTAAGCATGTTCCTCTCTTCTGCATGGGCAAGGCTATTGGCCACTTCGGGTACAAAGTGTAAATATTGAAACGTGTCTATGTCTAAAGTTGTTGCATCCCATATCTGTGCAACGTAGTGGCAAAATATCTGTTTACATTTAACTAGACTGCGGAGAATGCTAAAGAGATACACGTTAAAGATTAAAGTGTTCGTCTATAAGCCCTAAGAGTGATACATGACTTATTTATATATACATTTTTGGGCCTAAATTTAATATAAACAAAAAGAAGCAAGCACCACCACAAAAGGTATTTACGAATGGGGAGGGCAGCCAGAGTCTCAACATCAACCGACTCATATGTGGTTGTGTACATTTGGGATGTAAAGCGGTATATGGACATCTTGGGGTAATTTGACAGCAGCTAATTGTCAGGTAAGGTTCACTGAGGGTCCCAAAAATTTATTTTTTTTAAATGTTAGTTCAATCAACATCCCAAAGCTGGTATGATTTTTTTTTTGTTTATTTCTGTGTGGTAAGTAGCACGACACCAGGTTGACATGGCAAGAACCCAACCCAAAACGGCGAGCCCTAGCCGGTGCATACGCCAGCATACCAGCGATGCCAACAATCTGGCCACACCAACACTCCAAGCACTTAGTTGATTTTATTTTACACCAACCATACCACAACCACCACACATGACAATAAATAAATGGTTGTAAATGCTGTTTAAGTAACTCCTTCTTTAAGATATTTTCTTTGTTTGCTTATGAATTTCAAGTATTGTAAATGTATCTTATTAAAAAGTCTATGCTAAGAATGCTGGAAGTATGTTAAATGAGTTGTTTGCGCTTGTGTTAAGAAGACAAAGTACTTTTTAAACGTACTTATTGGCATTATTTATTGTTGCTCGTTCGTAAAGACTAGAGGAGAGCCAAATTGAAATTACAGTATTTTAGTTTTTGTTTGTAAAAATTAATGAAATATTTTTTTTGCGCTTAAGGATAAATTATTTTATGTGTTGTGGGTTAACGAACAGTTCAATTTTCACACAACTGACCTTGATATAGAATACTTTGTGATAAATACATCTGTTTTCATTTCATAGTTTTACTACTTTTGGGCGTTCGAAATTTACTCAAGTTGGTTTATAACGGTCACACCAGATCAGGAACTTTGCTTTAGCAGCAAACAAAAAGCAACTGGTCTTTATGGTCCTTCGCACCACATGTTGGTTATAGACAGGTCACATCACCTTGTTTGTAATCACTAGTACAACCAGTGCACGTCAGATTGGAGTTTCAAGTTCAGAGATAATCGTATTCCAGTTGTCAAAATCGATGTCACGTCAATCCAATACCAAAAAAATTGGGACTTGTCTACTTGCTCCCGAGAACAATTTTGCTCAGTACATTTCTCTTCCCTTAGGTCAAAAAAATAACATCAACCTGTCAATAGCATTCAGTTGAATTCGACATTCAGTTGTATTGACGTGATGTCGACTTTGACAACTGAAATAAGATTGGCGCTCTTCCAAAGTTTACTCCTGAAAGGTGGAATCTGTTTTTCATTTTCAACGGAGCGAAATCCAATGACCGTTTTAGTCCTTCGAACTTTATAGAAGTTGAAAATACCATGAGATAACTTTTTTATTTATGTTTGTCAATTTTTATGTGACACTTTTTTAATCTCTTCACATGTCGCCTAATCTTGATTTATTTTGAAAACTTAAAACAACATGTGTGTTTGCGTTTGTGTTTATCTTTTCAACAATAGGAAACTTTTTAGTTTTCTTTTTCCAAATTTTCAAATAAATTTTCAGCAAAAAATTTGTCATGTTAATCAGATGCTTGAAGACACAAAATAAAAATTTATGATCTTAAGATCATATAAAAGCCAAATACACATGTATACACATGTCCTGAGATACATGATACATTGCTGATACGGTTTAAAGAGAATGTACGAGGGGCGGCTTAACTGTCCTCTCTTCCTAATCGCTTTTCTATAAAAAGAGGATAGCACAAATACATACACAGAAAAAAGTATTCACCAATTAATGTATGTATGTATGTATGTATTAATAAATTTGAGTGGTAAAACTTAATTGATATTATCAAATTGTTTATAGGTGAAAAAAGTGGTTCTGCTTCCTTAATATTCACACCATCCATAATTTCGGATGAAACAGCATTCTTAACGTCTATGTATAAGCATGCAACATTTCGTCTTGCTAGCATTAAAATGGACTCTTTCGAAAGGCCTCATTTAGATATTATAACTGAATGAATTTTTAATTTTTACGGGAAACAGGACACTGTGACTGAAGTTGATTTCTTGTATACCTTGCCAGGTGCTACATCACCTCAACCTAGTATTGGCAGTTCCCAATTTTCCAATGCATGCTTCCCCAATTTCTGTAGTCTAAAGGAACACAGTCCTTCAGTCCTTGTCCTGTAGTTTCTTCCTCATAATCACAGAATCTGCACAGGCAGTTACTTTCAATGCCAAGTCTATTGAGGTGTTTTTTTTAGTCTTCAATGACCTGTGAGGAAACCTGTGAGCGTTCTTAGATTGCCTTTACTTAGGTAGATGGAAGCTACGAAACGATTTTGGTTATACGTTCAAATCATTAGCTTTGCATACCTCAATCCAGGGAGATTTAACCAGAGGTGTTCGCTGCTATTCTTGATCTTTGATATATCTTCCGGGATATCCAATCTAAGTCCACAAAACGGTTCTGGTTCGACCTGTGTGTAATAGTCTAGAATTTAATGGCAATATCATTGTTGAGCATATTATTCATATTCTGCCTTTTAGCCTCAACCTCCTATAAGTTTGGCCTATTACAGAACGAGAAGAAGTGCCAAGTGCTGCTGTCTACTTTTTTTCTAAAGACTTATGCACTTTCCCTCGTATCTCTGAGATCAATGTCCCAATGCCAGTCACATCTATGGAAGACACTTGTCAAAGAAATATGTACATATCTGTATCTAAGACACAAAACGATATGAATAGAATAAATATGTCGAGAGCAGCAACATAAATAACAATTTATTATGACATCATTTTCAACGGATTAACAAAAATTTATTATAGATTCAATATTTCCACATGATGCTCGCTCACTATGGTTGTACACACACAAGCTCTGTGTGTTTTTAGAGAGTTCTTGTATGCGTAGTCTTGCAATAGCTGCACTAAAAGGCAACAAGCAATAGTCAAATGTATAATAAATTTCAATCTAGTTTTTTTTTTGTTAATATGCTTAAATATTATATATGTGATACTTTCAAATCTTGAAATAAAAAATTGTCTTGTTTTTTTCAAGATCTCTTTCTCTAGTTTCTTTAATGTTGCATATTGTGTGTCATTGTTTAGTTGGCGCAATGTCATACTCGCTGTAAAACATCATGCTGTCATATTTGACAAGGGGTATTGAATTGTCAACTATTGTTGAGTTATAATCATAATTAAACTTGGCTACACTGTTTCTGAAAGATGTGTAAAAAATGTCTAACGAGCACACAGCTGTTTATGGTTACGACGAAAAACCCCAAGTTCAATTAGTTTTTATTGTTGGGGTTATGGCGTTATGGCGAGTCTATCTATATACATATATAAAACAGGATGTGTGTATGTATGTAACGTATGGACTATAAAACGGCTGGGCCGATTTTGATGAAATTTTCAGGGAATCTTCAGAATATTCAGGCGGGTGACTCTGTGAAGTCTGATTTTTGATTTTCGGTCTGCGGGCGGAGGGGCGTGGTAAATCCAATTTTCATATTGCACCACCAATGCCATATATATATGTATATATTTATTTTTTTTTATGGGGAGGGAGGGGTAGCGAAGCATTAGTTTTTTTCGAACAGCAGTTTTGTAGATTTTGGTTATGGCACGTGTAATTGAACCTTTAAGCTCTTGATTAATTTGTATTTTTTGCAACAAATAGCAGAACTTTTTAAGAAAAAATATAAAAATAATAAGTTCCTTTTGGAAATGGTATTGGCAATATAAAAATAAATATGAATACACTTACATATTTACTTGCCAAGTGAAAGGTTTGTGACAGCCAATAGTTCATATTTGCTGCTACAAAAAAGTGCCACTACAAATCTTTTTCTACTTGCAACATAATTCATATTTGTTTAGTATCGCTGATTACACCTAATCCTGGGGCTTAACAGGTATTCTTCTGTTTTTGTTATGTTTGTTGGCGGCTTCATATCAAAGAGAAAATTTTAGTTTTTTCTTTAGACTTTTCTAAAGAAATTGTAAACAGAGACATACTTTGTCAGCACTTCCGAATTATTATAAAATTATCTTTGTTAATATTCTTTTTGTTTAGTCTGTCTCTCTGTTATGGGTTTGTCGGGCCTCTCTGTTGCAATAGATTTTATTTGGCTTTTGCTGTCAAGCAGACAAAACATAGAAAGCTTTTATGCAGTCGTTTGTTGTGTCATATGTCGTATTGGTTATTTATATGAAAGCAAAAGAGAATCTTATTTGGTCAATAATAAAATTATTACCTGCATTTTGAATAAATTTCATATTATTATCTATTGAATGATCTTTTTATTATGACAGAAATGCTCGTTCGAAAGCAATAGAAATTGCGTTTTGATTTATAGGCATTTAGTATGATTAATTTAAAAAAAGATAACACAAAAAATCTTTAAAGTGTACTTAATTTGAAACAACATATGAACATATCGTTACCTTAATATTGGAGGGTCCTAACTGATTATTTTACTGAAATTTAATTTTTTTGTATATTTCGTTAGAAGAACATCTAATGTATCGAAAAATGCAAAAATTTAGATTTCAGAAAATAATGAATTAGGGCCTTTCTATATTAAGGTAACCATATATACATATATATGTGGCTGAAGAAGCTAAAATTTTAATATTTTTGTGTCTAAAACTTTATTTGTATATGTACCCTGCAGAAAATTTGGTGACAGTTGAACCAAGCGTACTCGTCCTAGGACTTGAGAAAATAGTAGCGTTAAAAAAGTAGGGCGTACTGTGTGGTGAAAAGAAGATATATCGTGTAAATGGTTACATATTCACAAAATATATTGAAAAATGCCAAAATCTCGATTTCAAAAAAAAAAAAAAAAATAATGAGTTAGGTAGTTTCTATATTAAGGTAACTATGTTGTTTAATATTTTCTATACGCTGCATTACGTTAGTGCTAATGCAAATTTATCAGAAAATGTCCAATCAAATTCTTGAAAAAAGAATTGGAATTATATAAAATCTGCCATAAAGTAATTGAGAATTACTGAACATCTTAAAAATTAAGAAACTTCAACAGACTCGCTCTATTTATCGTTCACGAAGCTATAGAGATTTTTTTAAAAAACAATTCTGACACTGGTAGGAGTTTTAACGTGTCCCATGCGGTAGCTACGAATATCAATTGCTACATATGTATGTGTTTCTCACGGGTGGTCTAAACACCGGGTGTAGGTAAGACGCCAAACGATCGCCCCCATGCACCCTTAGAAAACACCATGTGACTTACCAAGAACACATAGGTTGTAATCTTTGAATATAGTTATTCCTGTACTATCCCTGCAGCAAATTTGGTGACAATTGAACTAAGTGTACTCGTCGTAGGGTTTTGAGAAAATGGGAGTGTTAAATAAAAAGGAAAAACTGTTTGATTCATACATGTATTTATTAAGTTAAATAGTTCCCTACATAACTAATAGAAAATTTTATAGAATCCAACATGATTGGAAACTGTTTAAAGTCGAGTGGGTAGTGTGCAAGCCTGTCATGCACGAGGTTGTTAGTTCGAGTCCCAAAAAATATCTGCTCAAAAATAAATTATAATTGAATTTGTAACAATAAAAACAAAAAAAGTTTTCATTGTTACAGTTAAGTGCCGGAATGACATTTTTAAATAATTATATTATTCTACACCGAATATGACACTGTGGGATAGATAGTTCAGTGATAAGTCAAAAGGCGTATACAAAGTATAAATTAACCCCATTCTGGGCCATCCCCATGTGAAAGTGACTGGTCCGCTTCATAGGAAGTGTTAGAACTCGTACTAGTCCCTATCACCTAAAGACCGATCACGTGACTAGTCTTGCGTCAGTTCCATTTCCTGCAGGGTAGTTAAAGCAGGCCGAGTATGAGACTAAAACAGGGATGAAACTTACCCTAAAGCGACGATATCGAGCCTTTTTTCGATTTTATCGTAAGCGACATATCGAAAATATACTTTTTATTGAAATTAAAATTTTATGGTCCTACCCACAGTTCAGAATTATCAAAATCCCAAAATTGTTGATAACTTTTAAGATACGGGCTTTAAAATGTTATCATATGCGCCAATTTATGTACAAAACTATATTTGAATATTTAAAAAAAAAACTTCTGAAAAATTAAATTTTTGTCGCTTACGATAAAATCGAAAATAAGGCTCGATATAATGGTTTAAAATGTTCTACAAAAATATTTTCCTTGAAGTATTCTCAGCAAAAAAGAAAACTATATTACGACTTTTGGTAAAAAATACAACCTTTTGGCCACTCAAATTTATAAATACAATAATTGCTTGGGCGGTTAACTTTACTTAAGTATCATTTGTTGCTGTAAACCTTTGACATTATGCATGTTTTTCGACACTCATCAAAATACCTACCGCCGTATTTTAAGAATTTCTTAGCAAATGTCTGTTCTCAGCCTAAATAATGTATAAACTCCAGTGAACTTTACTTCGCTCTCACATACCACTAGGAATAAAATTAAACTAGTCTCGTAATGTTATTTGTGGACATGATAATCATGCAACTAAAGAAACATTTGGTTTAAACTGACACACACAAAAAAACGACATGCACTTGTATGTCAAAGCAAACGATTATAACATTTCCGGTTTGAATGCATTTCTAAAAAAAAGTTGCCAAAGCAACACTAATAATTTTAAATAACTACAATGTTGTTATTGTAGAGAAAAATGTTGCACTTTCATATCAAGTATATATACATATATATATATATATATATATATATATACATATCACTCCTTTATTGCAATATAAGCATAACTCCAAAAGGCAAGTTTTACACAAAATCTGTTTGAAGTTTTGAATTTACTCTCTCAAGACAAAATGAGATCTGACAGGACAACAACAAATGCCAAAAAGGATTTTTTTAGATATTACTATGTTGCAATAAAGCAGCAATATGTTGTTAAGATTAAAATGCCCTTCTACATGTACTTGCTCTTATATGGTTTAAAGATTAACATTAAATGTTTAAACTCATTTACAAAAACATTGTCTATGCTGTTAAATGTTAAGGCATCAAA
Source organism: Tachina lurida (assembly GCA_944452675.1). Taxonomy (NCBI): domain Eukaryota; kingdom Metazoa; phylum Arthropoda; class Insecta; order Diptera; family Tachinidae; genus Tachina; species Tachina lurida. Next base: position 18,359,960 of record OX101754.1, on the reverse strand, counting down.
GAGATGGAATCTTTATAGAATATACGTATGGTACGAGCATAAATTAAGAAAATATGTATGGCTTAAGCTCTTCAGCATAGCTGTATAGGTTTTTTTCAAATAATCTTGACAGTATGACAAACAACTGAATGCACATTATTAAAATATTAAATACATTGGCGAGTAGTCCAAGTTAAAACAAAGTACACTTTAAGAAGTTAAAACCAGTATTACCATACAAAATACTGGTTTTAATTTCTTAAAGTGTACTTTGTTTTGACTATGACTACGCGCCATTATTTCTAAATTTTAAAAAGTATAAACTTTTCTAACATCAATGCTGTCATACTGTCATCTTATTCTACAATCTTATACGCAATTTTCAAACTGTATTATGCATGCTATCATATTGTACTCTTATATTGTAATATTATAAGAGTTATACATACCTATAGGACATTATCATACTATATTGCAGTCTTATACATACTGTACTTGGGTCATCTTTAAACCCCAGGCGGTTAAAGCAAGCAACTCAAAGTGGAAGGATTTCAGGCCAATCAGTATTTCGTCGTTTCTTTTGAAAACATTAGAACGACTGATTGATCTGCATCTATGAAACACAATTGATACCCGCGTCATTAGTGGTACTCAGAATGCTATCAAAAGGGCAGGTCTGTTAAGAGTGCACTTCATGACGTGGTTGATGTTAAAGAGAGAGGATTGCAGCACAAGGATTAAACACTGGCTGAATTCTAAGACATAGAGGTAGCCTTTAATAACATTAGTATAGAAGCTATTAGGGAGTCGGTGGAGACACTCAGGGTTCACAACTTTCTAGTTATCATACTTAGCAGCAGAATCATCAACTGGAGTATGAGAAGGGGAAAACCGACAGGATTAGTGACCAGAGATACACCAACGACGTGTAGTTTTATTATCTCTATTGTAGTTGTTAGCAATGAACGCAATTCTTAGGCGTTTTGATAGGAGCGGCAGGAAGATAGTTTCTTACGCGGATGACGTGGTTTTATCGGTAACGGAAAAGTTCTTCCCACTATCAGTGAAATCATGAAGTCGGCGTTAGGAGATCTATCCTCAAGGGCCAGCAGCAAAGGACTGGGAGTTAACCCAGAGAAAACTGAACAAGTCCTCTTAACCAAGAGGTACAAAATATATATAACTTTTTACGCAGACGGAGCGAAATACCTGGGTGTTTTCATAGATAGCCAGCTTTCTTGGAAAAGGAACATGCAGGAAAGCTATGGTGGCAGGCATTGAGGAAGGAAAGTTATAGGAGACTACTTGCTAAGGTTCAGAGGTGTGCCTCGCTGGGCATCACAGGTGCACAGAGGATCACACCTCAGGCTTTCGTGGACGTCACGCTTCACTTACTCCCTATAAATGATTTTGTGGTCAGAACGGCTACTTGAAGTCTAGTTAGAATTGTTGAAGCAGGTTTGGAGAGGACAGGAGTAACAGGTCACACATCAATCTTAAGTAAGATCAGGGGTCAAATTACGGCACTCCTTATCGAACGAAATAACCCCTCGGTTCACGGACTACAAGGTCGTTGAAATTAATTTCAGTAGAACACCCTCTCTGGTAATTCCGAATAAGGACTATTGGGTCAAATCTGATAAGTTATATGAGGGTAGTGCGGTCTTTACAAACGGATCAAAAATGGGGGGAGGCACAGGGGCTGTTGTCTATATCTTGGGAACGAACATTCGTAGTTCTTTCAGACTGCAGAATTAATGCAGGGTATTCTAAGCTGAGATCTTGGCGATCCTCTGAAACACGGAACTAGTGGACAGATATGTAGCTGAAGGTGAAAAAGTAATCTTCTACGTCGATTTATATGTGCAGGAATTGTAATGACAATTGGGGTCCAGGTTTTCGTGAATAATATTGCTGATTACAAAGCGTTGTCACTTGTGATCTAATTTCCTTTATGCATTAGTTTAAAGTATTTTCCGCTCACCTTTTCGAAATAAATCACAGTTTATTTCACTTCTTGAGGATGTCATCCATTTTAGCCTTGAAAAAGTCACTGTCTTATACTACGACTACCTTTTTACCTTTTTACTACCTTTTTCCTCTTAAAATATTCTCTATTAAAATAATCAACCTATTAACGTTTTCACCACTACAATTCTTTCCAACTTGTAAGATTTATATTTCGTCGCACTTTTACGTTTAACAAGTTATTTCCATTACAAGCATGTCTAGTATGCAACATCTTCCAAGACAATTTCTTTGAATATTTATTTATTTAACATTTAATTTATAAACCACAAAACAATGTTGCAAATGTCCACACTTTCAAGTAAGTGTATATAAATATATTTGCAACTTCAAAGTATCTGTACAAGTGTCTAGAACATGCCATGAGATGTATGTCTTGCTTGCCTGAGATTTTTGTTGTTTGGTCCAATTGGATTTGCTGTCAGTATATAAAGGAATATGTTGACGGCAGTGGAGATGACAATACGACATACAAGACGTAGAAGACGCTTCTTAATAGACAACCGCCACTAAATAGGTTAAAATGTCGTTCAACTGTCAAGTCAAAAACACTATAACTTTGACTTCCCATCGAAAAGCAAATGGGCACAAACACACACTTACTTGCAGAGAAACGAAAGCTGTGTAATATTTGAAGTTTGCCCAAAATGAAAGATGGTTTAAGATAGAACTTCTCATCGGTTCTGCTAAAGTGTAATTGTAGCTAAAGCTTTTGTGAATGTCTGTACATATGTGTTTGTATCTTCATAATGTTAAACAAGCCGAAAATATGTACATGCAGAGTTTACATCATAATGGAAGATGTTTTTTAAGATTTCTTATAAAATGCTAGATTTTAAAGGGTGGTAGGAGATGGGTTATTGAAGGGAATTGTAAGTATTACACGCCCCAGATATTATTTATTTATTTTATTAATTTTTTTTAATACAGTTAAAGAATTAATTGAAATTGCACCTACTACGATTTTTGTCAACACAATTATTAATATTTTAAGATGAAAGCGAACATTTTTCAATTAAATATTTTGTTATATCAACAATGTATTTTAATTGACACATTTTTTTTTTTGTTCAATTAAATTTAATGTTGTACTCGTATCAACAACAATTTATACTGATGACAAATTCCTTTTACTAAATATTTTGTTATGTCAACAATTTTTATTGACATAAAATGATTATTTTATGTTTTTAATTAAATTTTTTGTTATATGTATGTATAATATTGTATATGTGACCTTCTCCGAGAAAAGGGACCTAGTGTGTAAAAATAAAGTTTTGAGAAAAACGCATTTCATCTTATTCTACACCCTTTTAGGTACCAGAATCCACTCTTCAGTCCAAACCCGTTTTTTGACACCTAGGTCCCTTTTCTCGGAGAAGTTCAGATATGTATATATATGTATATTGTTGGAAAATTTGTTTATTAATTTTTTTGTTATTAACAATTGCGTTTTGAAAACAGATGTTTTTTAACAAAATATTTTACTGTATACGTAATAAAAAAACAGCTGAGCCGAGACCGCCAAAAAAGCTTAACCAATACATTTTTCAGACCTCTTTTTTACGAAAATTTATAACTAACGATCGCAAATAATCGATTATGTTCAAAAAATGAAGTTCGAAAATTGTCTCGCTTAAACTTTTTTGGCGGTTATGGCCTGATAATTTCAGTGACTGTTTTAGAAATCCTTTCTTCCAATTCCCCATTCTTAAACTGTTTATTTGCGGGTCGAATTTCGAATATGTGAAATATGTGGCTCGCAAGAAAAAAGTTTGGCTACCACTGTTGTACCAATTTTGTACTCTGTGTCGATATATGTCTATTAAATTGTACTTTCATCACACTGAAAGCTTACATACACAGAAAGCGTACAAAATACACCAGCAGTTTTTTAACAAAAAGTCTTTCAATAAAATGTTTAATGACTCAGTCAATTTCTAGCGTATTTTTTAAAACAAATCTGCGAATTACTCTTAATGTTTTATAAATAAAGTTATAAACAGCACGGTTCCAGTACAAAAATACTGCCTAAGAACGAGTCCAAAGCAAAAAAGTGTCGAAAAAAACAGAAGAAATTATATTTGGTGAAAAAATACAGACATATCTGAAATTTACTGAAACAAGATATATGTGGTTGGAAAGGTCTTAGTCTCTTCTTCTAAATCCTTAGGTTCATAAGTGCCTACGGGTTTTTTAACCGTAACTCAAAATTTTGGGGCTGTTTGGAAAATTTCAAATACAGATTGTTATACTCGACAATACATACCAGAAAAATACTAGCACGTCCCAGGTATTTCGATTTCATTAAAATTTGACATACAGTGTTATCTACGATAGTATGTATAGTACATTTTCATCAAAAAAACGAAGCTCGAATAATATGTCGCTTAAGCTTTATTCGTCGTTATGGCTCAATATAAAGGGTGAGCAGTTTTTGTGGTTAGGAAGTAAATTTGTTGTCAAGTGATGAAACGTGAAGAATTGAGCTGTCATCCTTTGACATTTACTTAGTAAAAAGTTGGGAAATTTATGGAACGCTACACTTTTGAACAAAGAATTCTAATTGTTAATTTTGTGAGTTTTAATTTGAACAAACCAGAAACAACTGACGAGAGGGGACGTCTGCCGACGTGCTAGATGTGGACATTTTCACGACATAATATTCTATTATTAATTCCCATATATCTACTTTATATTGGTATCAATAAAACTGAATTTGTTAAAGCCCATTAATTTGTTTTTAAGCCAATTTACTTCCTAACCTTAAATTTGCCCACCCTTATTACCCATTTTTCTACTTCTGTCAACACTCAAATATGTACATTGTACATGTTGCCATTGAAGATGGTCATCTTAAATTAAACAGATATGTATAGTGATTGATGTGCTCTCTTAAAGCAAGTCGGTCTTATTACCACAAACATAAAACTATTGCAAAGTGTTTATGCTCAACAATTCGTTTAAATTTTTATTCAATCAAGGCTGGCTTAACTTGCAACAAAGTATGTGCATAGATAACTTTGAGAGAACAAAATTAAGCAATGTTGCATCATGATTTCGTTAAAAATAACCCAACATAACCAAATTTTTTTTTTTAATATTACAACACTCAGATAATGGCATCCAGCTAAACAACAAGTCCGTACAACTTTTCAAAAATTGCAACTATTTAAACAGGCATACTACATCTATCCATCCAACCGAAAATCCATCTGATAAGTCTTTTTAACGTAATTTTCTTTTTGAGATTGCTTTAGACCCTCTCTTGGCTACCAACACTTACAACAGCAGGTTTTTGTGTTTCGACCATGTCCTTAATAAACAAACATTTATGTTGCTGTAGCTTACTTTTTTTTTTTGCAGCTCGAATGATTGTTTTCCTTGTTTCTTCTTAGATGCAATTCTGAGAATTCTATAAGCCAAGATCCACTCACAAAGCTTTTTCCATTGTATATTTCTGCTATTTGCAGGAAACTATTTTGCTGTATGTATGCATCTACATACGTCCTTACAAGTACAAGTACTTGTAATTTGAGTGTTACTTCATAGAAATATGGCAGCACGACTATGTGTTGCTGTTAGAGGTTTCGTGAGTACTTGGTTAAGTTGCATGTATGTTTTCTTTGCACTTGAATGTATGAAAATCATACCAAACAATACTAGGCCACACAATTTACAACTCGCAACATTAAAATCATCTTCTTGGGTTTAAATTTCCTAAAACGTCTGTTGCTTTGCTTTTCTAAATTTATGGGTGACTACATGACAGATGCGAAAAATCAAGAGATAAAATAGTAAAATAGTAATAGGATAGTCAGGCTGCCATCAAAGCGCTCAGGTCATATGGGTTTACCTCTAAGTTAGCGTGGGAATGCCGCATTAAGCTAGATCAGCTAAGCAGCATGAATAAGGTCACACTCTGCTCCTGGACACGCCGGGGTGTTAGGAAATGAAAATGCAGACAAAATGGTCAGAAGGAGGGCTAGTACACCCATTGTCGGACCGGAACTTTTTTGTGGACTCGGAAGATGTATCGACGGAGATCAAGAGTAGCATGCAAAGCTAATGATTAGACCGTATAACCAAAATCGTTTCTGACCTTTCATGTCATTGAGTAAAAACAATCTAAGAACTCTTCCTCACAGGCCATTGTAGACCAGAGAAACAAGCCAATCGGCTCACAGCCGGCTCAAGAGCCGCCGCCGACTTTTAACGTAACTTCAAGCCGCCGCCGATGCATGCGGCTAGCCTCGGCTCAAAATTGTAGCCGGCTAATTGTTTTTGTAGTAGCAAATTTTTACCAAATCTTACAAATTATGAAATTTGTTTTATAGAAATATATTTAAAAGTCTTATCCAAATCAAAACCAGCGGCTTTCAATGTCAGCCGGCTCAAACCGGCTTATGAGCCGGCACCGACTATTTTTTTCTAAGCCGCAGCCGCTGACTTTTTAAGGCGGCTTGTTTCTCTGTTGTGGACTGAGAAAACACCTCAACAGACTTGGCATTGAGAGTAAAAGCCTGTGCAGATTCTGTGATTATGAAGATGAAACTCCAGAGCATATTCTGAAGGACTGTGAAGCGTTATGACACAGAAGATATAGCCAATTGGGCAAGCACCTATTGTAGGATTGGGAACTGCCAACTCTGGATCCACTGGCAATCTTGAGATTCATCAGGAGAGTAGGTCTAGATGAGGTGCTCTAGCACCTGACAGTGTCCGTTTGACTTAATTCATTCAATTCATGTCTTTTGCTTGCATTGGCTTATGTGTTTGTGTGGTTGTATATTTCTTAAGCTGCTTTCACATGGCCTGTATTTTGCATCGTCTATATGACTCATATAATTTGGTATATCTGTCAAAATGACCAATTTACAGACAACTTATAATTTTTGCTTTCAAACGTACAAGTTTAATTCCATCTAACATAAACTATTTCTTTATATTTTTCCACCACACACACTGTTGTTAAGCCAAAACAACTGATGCCAGATTATTTTTATTGATTTTGTCATCTGACATTGCCGCCTTACTTTTACAATGTAAAGTTTTAATGCGCTCACACAAAATGTGTGTATTTATTTTGCAATGGGAAGTTTGACAGATGTGAAATACAGGCCGTGTGAAAGCTGCTTTAACAAGACGAAGGTATAAAAATGGCGGTATTCATGGTTAGCTATTGTAGATCTTTTACATATTGTAGCTTTGATAAATCGTGGTAAATTTAAAACACGGCAACAACAAAATGCCTACACCATTTACTATACTGAGTTTGTACAAAAGAAGAACAAGATACATACAAATACTCTCAGAGAGTCTCTGTATCTCTCATTGAATTGCACACTAAACATTTTTTACCACACAGAAGAAAAAATCAAAAATCGGCAACCGATCGGGTAGAGAACTTTACGATGTTAGTCTTAATATGCGTAAATTATTTCACACCGAGATCACGACTAAATAACTAAATGAAACTGACAACGGACTACCAGTTCATATCTTTACGGATAGTAGAAAAGTTATCGAAGCCTTAAGAAATCATAAAGTTCAATCTCGAAGAAGACCCTTCAATGCAAAAAATTAGATAAACTCATAAAGGTATTGGATGGTTTCCAGGAAATCTGGGTGTATATGGAAAGGAAATGGTGGATCGGCTTGCAAAGAAGGGATTGCTGGCAGAACTTTACTCTTGAAAGAGTAACCGAAATTCACTGAGGAAACCCCAATAGTGAAAAGACAATCGAGAGTCTAAGTTAAAAAAGGCCAACATTTCGGAATGTGGTTAGCGTAATAACACGACATAAAAGTCTATGTTCTGGCTTTCACATCGTTATCATATGTTTCCTTGCTACGTCTGTTTAAGTTGAAATTTAGAAAATACAAATTAGTAGTATGTGTTCTAGCATCAGAATTTAGAAGAAAACAACCCTAGAGGGATGATAACTCACACATAATCGGTCTAAAATAAGTTCCTGAATTCTTGCAGAGTTTTTTTGGCCCCAGATGGATCTATGGATCTGAGTATAAAACTTTTTTGACAGGAATAGAATAAAATTAAATTAAGGCGTCACACCCTCTGACGGTTGCGAGTTGGCTTAGTTGCAGTGCTTCCTAATTTAAGGAATGACCCATATTAAACATTAAAATAAGAGTATTTCTCAAGCAGATTGCAGCTTTAAAATTTGACGCGACTTTGATGTTTCGGCAATTGGGATTGAAGTTTAAGGTGTGAGACTGTGGCACTCTAAATAATGCTGCACTTTACTCAAATAATGCTGACAGGTGAAAAAAAAGATCCTGTTGTTGTAATCTTCATCATCATTATCCGCAATGTACGAAAACATCGTTATCATCATGAAGTAGATACATCCATGCATGCAACAAGAACGACGACCACAATTGAAAATAAAAAAGAAACATTTGAAGAACATGCAAGCATGTTGTGGCTGTATGTTGAAGTGTCTCATCAAGCGCTAAGAATAACATCGACAACCGTCAAACAATAACAATGACGTAGCGTTGAAAGCCGGCACCTTCCTTCGAAAATACAAACATACACACATGGCCGCAAAAAGAGAAGCTCTTGAAATAAAAATACTTACAGGTTGCTGTGGTAACAATGAACACATATGGATGCATTAATAGATGGATGGATGGATGGATATGTGGATGAGAGCGCAAATGTGTTGTTTGAGTTATGTATGCTTATTATAAAGACACCAAAGAGTAACACATAGTGCAAAACATATTCTTCGTGGCTTAAAATAAAATATGTATATTTTAAGGAGTTGCTGTTTAAAGACAATGAATTGCAGAACAAAAAAAAAATATATGATTACATACACTTTAATTGTAATGCCCTACAGAAAGTAATAGCTGTTGGTCCGCAAGTATAGTTTTAGTTAAATATTAAAGAAAATGTTCTGCCAAAAATTCTAGTTGTACCAAGTTGAGAGTTACATTTTAGAACATTTTTCCAAATATCTATTTGTTGATTATTAGCCTTTCACAGAAGCATTAGCCAGACCCAATTGTCATTTAACAACATACCACCAGATTAAGTCTATGTTACCGACAAAATATTGTATTGATCTTCCTTTTGTGATTGTTACAAAACTTTTTTTTTGGTCCTAATCTCATATGCACATACTTCAGAGGATTGATCGAATGAGTTGGCAAAAATAGATGGAGCCAACAAACGTAACAACAATTTCTGGCAAACAAAAAGTTGTTATTGAAGTTTTAGGCAACAGTTGTGTTTGCTTTAAATATAACGTTCGAAACAGAGTGATGATCTCCATGAATTCTTTTAAGGCATACCACTTCTAAGGCATTTTTTTTTTCTCTCCACTTTATGTTCGGGTAGATTGAATGTATTCTTAGGAATTGATCTTCATTACACGCCTCTTTCAAAAAAGTTCTTTTGTGTAGCTGCAACAGGGAACAGCGTCAAAAGGAATTTATATCCATTTGATGTGTAAGTAATGATGCAGCCAATGTTTATTTAATGAACTTGCAATAATTTATTTATAAGGTTGCATGAATTTTTTTTTTTCATTTTCCTTATGTGTTACATCAATTGAAACACTTACATCGATACGTGTGAGCACACAGTTGTTCTTTTTTTACACTTTACCTTTATTACGAGTTTGAGAATGGGTAAAGAAATTAAAAGGCAACTAAAAGCAAAAATAATGTGGAAGGGATTTGAGTGTAAGGAAAGTATTATGACGGAAATATAAAAATAAATATTGACATTTGCACAAAATAGTTGATTCGTTCGTTGTTGGGTGGAGGAAAAGCTCTTATAAAGTAAAATAAATTTTATGACTACAGTCTTATATTAACGCTAAAGTTTTATAGTAAAACCAAAGCCTTATACCAAGCCTAAATTCTTATACCAAGACTAAAGTTTTACTAAAACTTAAATATTACACTAAGACTTAAATTTTATAATAAAACTAAATCTTATACTAAGACTAAAGTCTGATCATAAGACTTAAGTCTTGTACTGACACTAAATACTTATACTACTACTAAAGTCTTTTACTAAGACTAAAGTATTTTACTAAGACTAAAGTCTTATACCAATACTAAATTCTAATACTAAGACTGAAGTCTAATACTAAGACTTAAGTTTAGAATTAAGACTAAAGTCTTATACTAAGACTTATACTTAGATTACCGTATTATATACGTACGCCGTCTTATACTAAGTGACCGTATTATATTACTATAATACTGTGCCCCCAGTCTTCTTTAAGCTGAAACAGAATTTCATTTTATACTAAGACTTAAGTCTGATACGTCTTACATTAAAAATACTGAATAATATTAACACCAACTAATGCCTTATATTAATACTACCGGTTTATACTAAGCCTACATAAAGTCTTATATTAAGACTACACAAAGTCTTATATTAAAACTACACAAAGTTTTATATTAAGACTTTCGTCTTATACTAAGACTACCGTCTTATACTAAAACTACCGTCGTATACTAAGACTACCGTCTTATACTAAGACTACCGTCGTATACTAAGACTACCGTCTTATACTGAGACTACCGTCTTATACTAAGACCATCATCTTATACTAAAATTACCGTCTTGTACTAAAATTACAGTCTTATACTAAGACCATCATCTTATACTAAAATTACCGTCTTGTACTAAAATTACAGTCTTATACTAAAATTGCCGTCTTATAACAAGAATTCATTCTTACACTAGCACTACCATTGCGTATTCAGGAAATATCGTCTTATTCTAAACTCGCCGCCTGGTACTAAAATATTGCTCTCAAACTAAGAATAGCTTTTCTGTATGCTATTTGAATTACTAAAAAAAATACAATAAGCCTACCATTTTGTATGAATTATATAAGAATTTCTTTTAAAAGTATTGCAAACCTACATATATCATTCCAAACATTCAAGCTTTTACCTCAATAGCATATTATGCTTAAAGCTGATCTAAGGAAACTACATTTTTCCTTAGCCAATTATTAGCTTTATATACAAATGAATTGGTTGGGATGGCTTTTGAATATGTTTGTTAAAATATTTCTTCATCTATCATCAGCAACTATATATGTATATTGTCAATAATGATTGTAAAAATCTGTAAGAAAATGATAATGATGATGATGATGACGGATGTTTTTAACACAAATTAAACATTATCGTATAATTAATTTGGATTATGATTGACAGTTTATTTTATCCCTTTTACAATAATTAAATAAGCACCAACAACAACTAAACATTGAATGACACAATACACCATACAATCATTGTATCAAATGATCAATCTTTCATGCACATACAAGCATACAAACTCAATCAAAGTCAACTCAAGTCATTTCACCTTTTTTTTAAGCAAAAGTAACGAGAATAAAATTTATATTATTATAAAAGAAGTTAAATTTTATTCAATCATATACTGGGAAAACAACAATCTCTAATAAATTAATGTTGTTTTGTCAAGTTTTAAGCAGTTTCTTTTTTGTGATGATTCTTCTTTATATTTCATTCTGTGTTTTCTTTCTTTGCTTATTAAGAATATTTTATTATTTTTCAATTAAAATTAGGAAACTTAAAAAATTCCACTATGGCTTAAATATGTTTTTTTATTCGTTAGTGTTTTTTGTTTGGCAGAGGTACTTATGACAATTTTCTTTTGTCCTCGTGTTGTCCACATATCGGTGTTTTTTTACTACACATACAATTTTTATATCCTTAATGATATAACAATAGTTTCATATTTTATTATACATTTTTTTTTCGTTTTTTGTTTAACTTGCGTTTCTATCTCATGTTTATTTTTTGCTATCACAGGTTAAAATTTTTTATAAAATAAAAATCTATTCAAATATTTTTTTATGGCCGCTTTATCCTGAATTTTGTTAATTTTTCCTTTTAAATTGTATGTACTCTTATAAGTGTTTTTAAATATTTGCGAGTTGTGGTGAGTGTAATAATTGCGTTGAACAGATATTTTGCAGTAAAGCAAAATCGTTTATTTATCATTTGAAAAAGTTTTGTATAACATATCTCTTGTTGTTTTATAGATGTATTATACAGGAATCAGAGCGAGGGCCACCATTTGGGGAACTGGCACTCCAGGTTTCTATAGGATGTACGAGAATGAAGAGGAACTAGAAATCATAGACCATATTATCTACCTTGCCCGAGGTTGTAACGTCGTACGCTTAAGCGGCTGAGCGGGGGCCTTTTCAGAAATGCATCACTACTCTGCATCATTAGAGCAAGCTTTAATTTAAAATACAATACAAGTTTGGTTCTAATCTTTTTTGGTAGGAGCCATGTTTGTAGCTCATATTTTACATTTATTTGTGCTATATCTTCTGCAGTGAAGCACTTTAGGACATTTGAATTTCCATTTGCACCGCAGTGATGCATTTCGAACAGGGCCCAGACCTTCCCATGAGAAAAGTGATTACTAGAAGAGATGAGGTTCAGGTAATCATGGGAATTGATTGGTTTAATGGCAGATAAAGGGAGATTTTCTAGTTACAAAGAGGGGTTAATTTTACTAACGGGTGCAAATAGTAGGCAATTGCAATGAACCCAATTAAGTCTCCGAGTGGATGTATGTACATACATACGAGGGCGGATCAATAAGTCCGTGACTTTTGAATGAAACAGTTTTTTTTTTTTTTGCAAAACAAAAATTTATTTTTCAACATAATCTCTTTTTAACTCAATACACTTAGTCCAACGTTTCTCCAGTTTTTGTATCCCTTCCAAAAAATAGCATTTTTCGAGGTGCTTAAAATAGGCATTTGTTTGGTCAATAATTTCATTATTGGAGTTAAATCTCTTTCCAACGAGCCATTTCTTTAAGTAGTCACTAGGGGCTAAATCCGGAGAATATGGCTGGGGTAAAAATTCGTAGCCAAATTCGTAGAGTTTTGCCATTGAGACTGCACACCTGTGAACTCGTGCATTGTCTTGATGCAAAATAACTTTTTTCTTGGCCATATGGGGTCATTTTCTTTTTAAATCCTCATTAAATCGGTATAATAAGTTTGCATAATATTCGCCGTTTATTGTTTTCCCCTTTTGAAGGTAATCGATGTGGATTATTCTGCGTGCATCCCAAAAAACTGTAGACACCACCTTATTGGCCGCGGCACCCATCTTGCAGACAACTTTCTTAAACCCAGCTGATCATTTAAAATCGAAACCAAACTGCCATATGAAATAAAAGCCTATGGCATCAAAAATATCACGCACTTTTACTCTTCGATCGGCCAACACCATATCGTGGATTTTTTCGACATTTTGGAGTGTACTGACCTCAATTGGCCATCCAGAACGTTCAGCGTTATTTGTACTTGTACGACCACAACGAAATCGATAGTGCAGAGTCCCCATAGTATTTATTGAGCTTTTCCTTGGTTTGATTGACGGTTTTTTTTTCGCAAAAAATAATGATGTTTAATAAGCACTCGAAACTATTTTTTTTTTCAATTTTTAGAAAAATATACGAGCTTGTATGTTTTGAACAGCTGTTAAACGCAAAGTAAATGACGACACTTGACAGTAGTCTACTAACAGGTGGTATTTGATGGGAACAGTGTTGCATTTCATATAACTACGAGGGAAGTTCGAAAAGTGACGGGCTGATCCGCAAGTATTTGCCATGATAGTTCCTAACTACAATATTTAAACTTTGTTGTAGTCTTTCCATTAAGTATTAGAAATGCAACTTGATTATGGTCCTTCGAACCAAATTTCAGTAGTAACAAAGTGTAGTTGGTGTTAAGCTCAAATCAGATATTGATATAAAAAATTAACTTAAAGATTTAACTAAAACGGTTTTAAACCAGGTGTCCCAAAAAATTATAGTTTTATACTCGTAGTAGTCATCAAAAAACAAGTATTAGGAGCGATTCGCTGGCGTGGTGTGAAATGTTTCAAAAAACAAAAAACTTCTAAGAAGGATTTTTGTACAAAATCATTTTCTTATTTCCGATGATTATGCCACAGTCATTGTGGAGCATTTTAAACTAAATAAACCATTTATCATAATATGAAACACTAAAAATGCATTTAATTTAAATAAAATAACACGAAATAAAATGCTTATTCCCGAAAAAGATATGAAAATTTCCATAATTATACAAATTATAATACATTTTCGTTTCGCCTCAGCTAACTTTTTAGTGTGTTTGTATTAAAAAAATTTTAATTAAATGAACACGAAACAATTAACTTGAAAATTTTATCTGAAAGCGCCAATAAAATTAAAAATAACACACCCGTTTGCAGCCATCAGAAAACAAAAGAAAAAAAATAATTAAAATAAAGTTATAATCATAACTGCCACAAAGTGTTTCTTTGTACATTCTTTTGTTTTTCTTTAGTTTTTTCTGTTGTTTTTTTTTTCTTTACTCTAGTTTTTTAATATTTATTTAATTTTTTTTTTGGAAACAAACTTTTCACCAAATTTATTCGTATTTTTCCTGGGATAACAATCGTAAATCGGTAACTATCATACACGTTTCTTAATGAATATGTGAGGATTTCAAATGTAGATCATAAAATAAAAATGTACTTGTGTGTTTAACAGATACAACAAGCATTTATTTTTTTCTTTTTCATTCTTCATTTTAATTATTGTTTTTAACGAGCTAATAAAAATGCTTAACAACTCGTATCTGAAACTCAGTAATCTAATAAAATTGAAATTAAGTTTGGCTGAAATGCAGAACGCTAAAATAATGAAAAGAATTAATTTTAAATGCAAGGGAATATATATCATCAATATTTAGAAAAAAATCAATCCAAGGTCATGTATAACATGAATATGAAAAATTAGTTTCATCTGCAACAGCTGTGTAATTTGCTTTTTTTTATTACATTTATATCATGCTAATGAAATCTCTATTAAAATTAACAAATCAAGCATTAAACGTTTGCGAAACGTTTTTATAACACGATGCAATTTTGTTACAATTATTTCCTTTAAAATTTGTTGTTTACTTTTAGTTCTACTCGCTGCCAACAAGGAAATAAAACGAAAGTAACAGTTAATTCTTACAAGTAAGCAATTGTTTATTCTTTTAAATCCTTTTTGTAAACATTGGCTTTTGTGTTTTCGAAACCTGACCTGAAATCGGTTGCATATGCACTCCATTGAATGTTGCAGAAGAAGTACTAAAGAAAATTTTTGATTCCTTTAAATACTTATTGTAAACGTTGGCTTTTATTTATTGTCGATCCCTGTACCCCGTTTCTGGAAGTTGTGAGAAGTTCTCGCATGGGGAAAAATAAAATAATTATATTGCTTGTCCTATTTTACACAGTGTAACTCACATAAAAACTTATATGAACGTACAAAAAATATAATACAGTTGGACTGTTGGACTTCTTGTACGACAGCAAGTTTTTGATTTCTTTAAATACATTGCTTAAGCGGTTTATTTTTGTTTGTTTTCGAACCCTGGATCTCTTGCAAAAATACTCCATTGATTATACCAGAACTTGTACTAAAGCAAATTTTTGATTCATATACATAAATACTTTTTGTAAACGTTTACTTTTATTTGTACTCTGGCGAACCCTGACCTGGAATCAATTTGATGGAATTCTTGCATGTAGATTCCATGGAATATTTCAGAAGTTATGTTGCAGCAAACTTTTGAGTTTTTTAAGTTATTTTTATAAACGTTTAATTTTATTTATTTCGAGTCCTGGCCTGGAATCGATTTGGTAGGCTTCTAGAATGTTTCAGTAGTTATATTAAAGCAAAATTTTTATTCTTTTATATACTTTTTGTTAACGTTGGGAATCGATTTGATGGACTTTTCGCCAGAAGATTCTATTAAATATTTCAGATATAATATTACAGCAAAATTTTTAATTCCTTTCAATACTTTTTTTAAACAATGGCTTTAGTTTGTTTTCGACCCCTGGCTCAGAACCGACTTGCTGCTCTTCTTGCAAATGGACTGAGGGCATAATTTTGTATAACGCTACGCCAAGTGTTGACAAATTTTATATGGAAAAAATTTAAATTACAAAAACAAAATACATATAAAATGTGTCAACGCTAAGCGTTGCGTTTTACAAAATTAGGCCGTGAATATATATTGAATAGATTGAATTGTATGACAGCAAATTTTTGATTTCCTTAAATACACGGTGTTTTTTGTTTTTTCGAACCCTGACTTAAAACCGATTTGTTAGATTTCTTACAGAAATACTCTATTAATATTTTAGAAATTATGCTACAGTAAATTTTTGGTTCCTTTTACAATTTTTTATAAACGTTTCTTTATTTGCCTTCGAACCCTGGTCTGGAATCGATTTAGAGGAGTTCTTCCATATGAAGTACATTTAACATATCAGAAGTTATACTACAGCAAATTTTTAATTCTTTCAAATAGTTTTTGTAATGATAACAGCCATACCAATAAGTTTATTTGTGCACATATACTAAATGCCCTGCAGTTCGGATGAAAATTTCAAGTTTCAGTGATATACCAAATAATTCTAGAGATATAAAACTAAACTCGATCCTTAAATTGAAGACAAGCAATCTCATTACCTATTACAATTACGATCCTACGATTCGAATTTCATTTAAAAGAACTGGCGGGTTATTATTTCAAATATGAACTACTGGTATATATAAAAGATGGTCCTGGAACATTAAATGCCGCAGTTAATGAACTGTTAAAACTAAACAACAACATCCATAAACAATTTCTTTTGACTGTTGTGACTATGTGAGAGACTCTAGATATTTGACTAAAATTTAATTTAGTTTAATTAAAACACCTGTTTTAATTGCTTTTGTTGTATTTTCGTATTGTTCGGTAATATTTTATCTTCTCCAAATGCACATGTTTACTGACTTGTCAATAATAAAAATGATAGTATCTTTTTTTTAAAGTAATTTTTGCTTTTATTTAATATAATTTCATAGTATTTTGTATACGTTGGAGTTGATAGTAATGTGGGAATTTTTCGTTGTTGAAGGAAACGTGTTAATTGAATAATTAAGTAGTCTTTAAAGAAGCCAAAAAAACAGACTTTTATGAAGACATAAAATTTTAACATTAAAAATAATAAAGCTGCTAAATGCTGGATATTATATTTAATGTTGCTTTAATTGTAAGCGTTCTGCATTGCATTTTGAAGGAAATAAATTAAAAATCGACTTCGTTTAACCCAAAAAAATTAAACTGCCTTTTTAATTAAGCGTTTGTGAGAGCAAAGGTTACACAAATTCGTTTAGTAGTTGGCTGCGCCACATTTTAATGGACTTGTAAATATTTTAATTAGAAAATTTTATTGCTGAATTTTGGGAAATATTTTAAATTTATCTTGTAACGCCAGTTAATTTCCGGCCAAGTGTTGAAAGTATCATATATTGGGTTGAAACTCCTTATAATGAAATCAGGTCTTAAAAGTTTAATTTCAAAGAAAACAAAAAGGACTGCAAGTTGCAACCAGTAACCTTAAATTTTACAACAAAGCTTTCAATTTGAAAATTACTTTCGATTAATTTAAATTGAATACTGAAGAAGGCATGTAGCGGAAATCTGTGTGTCTATAAACCAATTTTTATGTGGGATGACGAAAAATCGGTCCAAATTAGACCATAAATATATTTTTATAACTAAAATTTTTCCAAATACACAAAAAAAAATTATCTGAAAAAATATAAACATGTATCAATTAAACAGTGAATTAAGTCAGAGTTTTGTTTAGTCATAATTTACACTAAGCAAGTCTTATTGCTAAGCTGATTAGTTTGTCGGAGAGAGTGACGAGCGGAACATACATTTTTTCTTTTCCCCTCCTCTGTCTCTCCTAAAAAACTAATCAGCTTAGCAATAAGACTTGCTGAGTGTAAATTAGGACTTAAAAATATTATTGATAAAAAGTTGAATTAAAAATGTAATCAAGTCACTTATGCCCATTTTTTGAGTTGGTAATCAAATTGTAATTATTTTTAAGTTCTATTTAAATACGAACTTGTGTTAATAGTGCATAGTTAAACAAAACTTAAATGCCCAACGTAGTGTAATTAAATACTACTTAAGTTTTATGACCGCACCATATGATTTTATGCATTTTTTATTGAAAACATACACGTGAACATCATGCGGTCGTATTGAAAACATCATGTGGTCGTATTAAAAAAAACTTCGTTTCAATTTCATAAATAAAAAACATATACAATACATCGTTTCATATCATGGAATAAATAAATAGAAAAAAGCATTCTGATGCTCCTTTGGTTTCATAAAATCAGTTTTATGCAATTTTAATTTTCTGGATTTTGATAACCTAACTTTCTTAGTTATGTTACACAGCTGCTTTTTGAAAAGCCTTTAATAATACTGGGAACTTTTTCAGTACTACCGTACTTTCAACGTAATTTAACCACTGAAAAAATTAAATCGTATTTAAATACAATTTAAATTTAGATAAAAATTAACTAATTACATGAGGGTGGCATTGGCTGAAGTAGTTAGCACGTTGTCTACAAAAACCGAAGGTCCTGGGTTCGAGCCCGGTATCCACCAATCATTAAAAATAACAACACCACGCATTTTTCTGATGTGCATTAGTGTCCTTTGTATTAGTTGTGAGAAAAATTCTACTGATGCAGGCATAAGGCACTGATCACTAAAAATATACCAACTTCATCAGATACTAATCCTGATGTAACATAAGAGCGCCCTCCTGCTTTGTGTAGCAGAATCATTGGCGAAGTAAAGTAATCAATAAAATGGGTACTAAACACAGCTTCAAAATTTAATACGCCTTATTTGACACCAGGTGTCAAAGAGTTGAAAAATAATGAAGCTTTCCTCAATCTCTTCCTTCACCACCTGTCTTCTCAATCACTATCTCTTTCCTATCACCCTCTCTCACTATCTTCTCTTCGATTAACAGGTAGCACAAAGGGATCATTGTATTGGACCCAAGTGAGCTGGACTCTAAATTTCACCCTTCCTTACCTAACCTAACCTAACCTAGCTAACTACATACTTAAATATTAAGCTGAAACCCAGGGGTTAAGCTTTTGTTAAAAAATTTAGTTGATTAAAAGCTGAATTAAAAGCTTTAATTGACACAATTAAAATTTTGTTCAATAATTTATATAATTAAAATATTTAATTGACACAACTAAGTTTGTAATTGATTTTTAGTTTTTATTTTCAACTAAAAATGTTGATGGAAGATTTGTGTTTCTAAGTAACACCGTCATTGAATTATAAACTATTTACCCCAATCCTTGTTATTGAAAAACAACAATTCAAAATTATGTTTTAATTAAACTCTTCAGACATTTCCGTTTCTTTTACATTAAATATTTCCTTTTCAAATTTAAAATATAAAATAATGATTCCGAGATTATGTATGTACGAGTATGTAAATAATATCTATGAACAATGCCACCATCCAGCCATCCTTTTAATCGCAGCAACCAAATGCACTACAGAAGGGGGCATATTATTGAAAACATGTGCTATTCCCAAAGATGAAAGATGCTACAAATACGGCTGCTGGTACTGGCGTCGGCAGCGAGGAGGAGGACAAGCTGAAGACAACACAGCCTACAAGGCAACAACTGAGAAACGTGTAGATGATGTACAAGAATTGTACATGACATAAGGAAACAACTCAATTTGAAAGTTATTCAATGTTGGCATTTAAGCATGAAATCGGTTTCGGTTAAACACTTTGGAATTATAATAGAATCACAGTGAAATGTTGATGTTGTGCTATTGTTATTGTATATTGTTCTATTCGTGGCTGTTGCTGTTGTAGTTGTTGTTGTCATTGTTTGATGTTTATGAGGTTGACATTAGGAGACCATTGTTACATACAGCCAACCAACCAAGCAAAACAGTGAAACGAATGTTTCAATGAATGAATGAATGTTAATGTTGAAATAATGAAGGCGTAAACCACCAATATGTACATATAAATTTTACCAGTATGTCTGTATGTAAGGATATACATACATATATGCATGCATTAGTTTTTATGCATATGACAACTTAAATGGAAACCTTAACATACATTTGAACATCCTTTTTAATGCATAAAACTGCATACATACATATACGAGTAATAATAAGAATGTACTACGAGTCCTTAGTACTCGGTATGTGTGCTTGGGTATTTTGAAACTGCCTGTGGTTTTTGTGGTAATAAGGGACTTAAAGGATTCCTTTGTTATCATTTTTTTCTCTTTACTTATTCTATCATTTTAATCTTCTTTAAAACAAAATCTTGGTTTTAATGCGCTAGAAATTCTTCAAATTTTATAAATTGCTTATGGATGTGTTTAAGATACTAGGAAAGTAAGCTCAAAATATTTTCATTGCACAGCAAGAAAAACAAAAATATTTAAGTAAAGTGTATTTCGTAAACAAAAAATTGTTTTTTCGAAAAGTGTATATATAGAGGTCTTTTGAAAAAATTTAATTTTCCTCAAAAGGAAAAAAATTTCTGGTTATTTTTATAGGACATAAATATTTCAATGATTATATTTTTTTTTTACCAATTTGCCGTAATAATATTTTCCATGATATCGTCCCTACCATGTGAAACTATCCAATATGCATATTTGTTATTGTCAAGAAAGCGTGAAGACCCGTGAACTGTGAATTTAAAGACAGCGTATTAATAAAAGTGCCAGGCTTAAAACATTTCTTATTGATTATCTATCATCCATGACAATTTCAGCATTTTGGAACGAGGCATATCGTATAAATTAAGATACCAAGATAACGTATGTAAAAAACGAATTTTTCCAAGAGTGCTTCGGCTCATTACAAAAGTTATCCAAACGGAACAAGGTTTCCATTTATTGGATACCTGGCCACAACGGTTATCCAGGGAATGAGGAAGCGGATGAACTGGCCAGGAAGGCCTCTGCTGCTCCTTTTATGGGCCCAGAGCCGTTTTGTGGTGTAAGTCGGTCGACTGTAACATCTCTGATCAAGGAGGATGATACTTTGACCGCTAAGGAAATGTGGCCTGTCTTCTTCTGGTTTAAGGCAGGCCAAAGCATTGATGGAGCTATTTACATGTAATGGCATCCTGAACCTCAACAGGAATAGAATATTTACGGCTTGTTACTGGTTTTCTTTCTGGTCACTTTGGGCCAGAAAAAAAGTAACCAAGTTCGTTCAGCCTTGTGTCGTTTATGCTTGGAAGATGACGAGACAACGGCACACATTCTTTGTGAGTATACACTCGTCTTATATAACAGAAAAAGTCGTGTTTTTCATTCTGAGTTTCTGTGTTCAGATGATATTAGGAGGGCTTCTCCAATGTCTGTGCTGACTTTCATAAGGAGAGTCATACAGAGATTGATTTAATTTCATTTACAGCTGGTACAAATATCCTTCAGGTGTCGCAATGCCGGTCTTTAGACCAGATCTTTCCACTATTCTTCTATTCTCTATGGAAAAGATTTTTGAAACAAAATCATCAATATTTCTTTCAGTGTAGTCGTAGTTAAGCGAAGAAAAATTACTATGTGCTTTAAGAACGAGTATTCAAGAAAATTGCATACAGTCATGTTTACTTACTACATCATTACGATTTTGTCATTGTTTAAGACACATTCAATACAGAAATATAAATTTAAGGGTTGTGTTGTACGATCCCTTTTAAAACTCCTCTCCTGACTTCTTTAGTGCAATGATTTGGAAAAATGCATTTCAATGTTAACGAGCACAAAAGAAATACGCAATAATTTCAAGGTGTGCTAAGATTGTTGCTATAAACAATAAAATATTTTTCATTACTAACATGGAACTGCTTTCCTTAAAGATTAACCCTGTGGAGTAAAAGAAACGCTTTTCATACATAGAACGGTTAACATACCCTTTCTATTTCGTAGTTTTCAAACAACAAAAGAGGAGTTGCTAAGGGCTTGGGCTGCTGTTGTTACCCTGACAATTGTTATCAAACATAATACTCTTTTTATCCCTATGGAGTTTTTTTTCTTCACCTAAACAGCAGCACTTAAGTCAATTTTTAATTCAAATGGTACACTAGAGAAGAAAAGCGGGAAAAAAATAATTTTATTTTCAATGAAAATCTTGTATCTTCGTTCAAATAAAATGTGTTTATAAATGATAAGAAATATTTATTATTGAAATGTATAGTGAAGAAGTATAAGGTGAATGTATGGGAAATTATCTCAAAAATATTGATTGATATTGAAATGTTAAGAAATTGTAATAGGAAATTGATGTCTAAGAGTTTCATTACATAATGAGATGGAAATTATTGTTGTCGTATACTTGTAATTTATTAGTAAATGACATGTTGCTTCTATGTTCATGTAAAGTAAATGAGAGATTCGATACAGGTATTCACAGGCTAAAGCACAGATAAAGTAATTTATCCTCAGTATTATTTCTATTCATGCAAAAATCTGCAAGAAATCTGTAATAACGTCTAGAATCACATAGACAAGCTTAGTAAAAAATTTCTTTACAATAGGGGCAAGGACCTTAAATTTAAAAATTAAATTTTAAGTGCACTTTTGGTTAAGAAATAATATTAAAACTAAATAGTTAAGCTCTCCTATGAATTCGATATCAATTTGTGCCTATCTGACATATATGTATATCCTAAATTTTTAGATTAAATTGTAGCTACATTTTTTTATCATAACGCAGAGAAATTTGGGAAAAGGTTTTAGTATTATATGGTTAAACTATCCAATAAATTTCATTTCAAGCGGTGGAAGGATATGCGTTCCACTCATATATCCTTTATTTCTAAAACTACATTTTAACGGGAATTATAATCAAAATACATTTTAAATTACATATCCAATGTCTTATCCAATTTGATTGAAATCAGTGCAAGGATATGAATACCTTCCGTATATGGGCATTTCTCCGAGAAATTTCACCTTGTTGCCGCGTGCGACAGCAAGCAATTCACTTTGTATTTCTGAACAACGTGACTCGATTTTTCTTAAAGTTGTACCTAACGTAAAGCTGCTGACGAGCCTACACAAATATATAAATAAGTAAAAAAAAATTTCCTTTTCCTTGCAAAAAACAAGCATATTTGCTTGGTGTCGCACGTTACAAAAAGTTGACATTTCTGTGGAAATGCCCATATCCTAAATTTTTAACATTGAGTTCGAGCAGCGATCGTCATTATAATACAGATAACCTATTTTTGAAATTACACACTAATGCTTTCGGCTAATTTTTTTTTCAATTGATGCAAGGATAATTCATAATCGCATATATCCTTTATTAAAAAAAAATTATATTTTGGCTGCAACTCAATCAGAATGAGACCCAAACTTATTATAATGCCTGAAATCACATAATTAAGTTCAGTGATGAATTTCATGAAAATCGGTGCAAGGACATCCCAAATAGCCTTTACTTAAAAACTTTAATTATCAAAATTAAACGAAACTTTGTAACTATTTTCCAAATTTTGAAATTAAACTTTTTTGTAACTTTCGTTTCAATCGCAGTAAGGATATGGCTAACTCCCATATATCCTTTATATGGAAAATCAAAATTTTTACTGCAAATATGATTATAATGGAGAGAGAATCAATACTTTTCATTGGAATCGATGCAAGGAGATGTCTACTTCCTTAATATTAAAAATAAATTTTAAGCACAAAAAATGGAGGTTCCTTATAACATGATCTGGAAAAAAGAGCGAAGTGTTGCGCACAAAAATTTGCGAAGATTGTTATCCTTTTCCTCCTCATATGGATAAATATATGTATATGTAACTGATTTAAAATACTTTTTATATAATAAGTTCTTCAAATTCAAATAAATAATTTTATTTCCTGCGATTTCCTTTTGTCCGCATTGTGTTTCTTAGAAGAAAAAAACCCACTTTTATGCATATTTTAACCAATTCAAATGAAAAAAATATGACTTCTCTTGTTGCAAAATATTATTGTTGAAACTTATTTCAAGCTTTTCTTACTGTTGCGGTTGCAACAAAACACATACTCATCATATACTGTTGGTTAAAACACTTTATGACACAAATGTCAGCATGTACGAGTACTACAACAAAGGATTTGCCTAAAGAGACAGATCACTGTAATCATAAAATAGTAAGAGCAAACAATGCGACATAACATAATAAAAAATATGTAAAATTGCAAAAATACATTTTATGATTTTAAAGAGAAAATAAAAAGTTACCAAAAAAAATAATTTTAATTATACAGTAAGTGGTAAAAGTATTCAGAAGAAATTTATTTTAATACAACGCTGTAGTCATCAAGTTTATCCCGATTTAGAAGAATTTTTTTTTTTTCTTAGATAAAGTCTTACTTTGTGGTGCAAGAGTGAGAATTGTAATAGAAAGTGTCATGTAAATAATTGAAATTCGTTTTATTTTCTCGGTCGTTATTTCAACCTTAAAAAAAGAACATTAAATTTTTAATACTCATAACTTATCGACACTCAAATGAGTATGAGTATTATGAATCATATTCGCATATTGGCATTCATACCAGTTAGTATCATTATAAATAAGTGTACTAGTTCGATCAAACAAATATGTTATGGGTATATGACTCAGTATGAGTATAAGAACAATATTAGGAAATGTGTATTTAAGAAAAGAAAAAAACAAGTCAATATAAGCATATTTGCATACACTAGCATACACTAAGCATATTTGCATACACTATTCAAAAAGAAATAACCATAAAATTTTAAGACATTAGGTTAGGTTAAGTTAGGTTAGCAGGCTGCTGGTAAGGAAGGGTGACATTTGAGAGTCCAGTTCACTTGGCTCCAATATAATGATCCCTTTTGTGCTACCTGTGTTGAAGGGAAGGTAGTGAGAGAGGATGATAGGGAAGGTGTAGTGATAGAGAAGACACGTGGTGAAAGAAGAGATAGTAGAAAGCTTCATTGTTATATAACTGCTTTTTGTACGTTTTTCATAATGTAGTGTTGCAGCGCCTCTGGTGTCAATGAGGCGTATTAAATTTTGAAGCTGTGCTTAGCAGCCATTTTATTGGTTATTTTACTTCGCCGATGATTCTGCTACACAATACCGGCGAAGGAGGGCGCTCTGATGTTTCGTTAGGATTAGTATCCGCTGAAGCCGGTGTGGTTCAGTGACCAGTGTCTATGCTTTCATCACTCTAACTTTCCTACAACAACTGATACAAAGAGACACTATTGCACATCAGGTAAATTTGTGGTGTTTTTGTTTAATGACTGTCGGAGACCGGGCTCGAACGCAGTGTCTATGTTCTGTAGCTTTAGTGAGAACTTTTGAGTAACAAAAACCTTAGTTCTGGTAAGCTTATCTCAGGTTTTATATGAATCAGCCTGTGGAAAACAGGACAACCAACCTTTGGTCAACATGCTAGCTACTTCACGCAACGCTACCCTCATATTTTGACGACCTCAACAAATTATATTTTTTTGGAAGAGATAAACAAATTGGAGTAAGCGCAAAGTGTGTAGAGTGTGCTAACTAGTTCAGCCAATGCTGAAGGTCTTAAGATCGTGAAGTCACTCTACAGTATTATAAAAAAAAACTGTTAACTTCAACATATCTGAAATACAATTTAATTTTTTTTTAAATACGGCCGATTTTCTTCACATGTTAAATAAAAATGAAAAAGATTTAAAAACTTCAAACAAATTTAAAGCCCCAACCTTTGTTGTAATTAAAAAAAATTGCTTTTAGAAACTGTTTAATATTTAGTTGAAAAACTTTTTCGTTTAATAATTAACTGCCTCAGTTAGAGTCGAGCTCTTTTTTCCATATATTCACTCGGGGCTTAGGTCTTTGGACAGAGGAGGGTGTGGAAAGATGTGTCATTTGATTCTTCTTCGAATTATGAATAAAAATACTTCCTTGAATTTTGTGTGAAAAAATAGTTTGAAAGAAATTTTAGTATTTCAACAATTTAAACACTTATCGTAATTAAAAATTACTTATCGATTCAAATCTTGGGAGGTGAAGCCAAGTACACACACACACACACATTTATACGTTTATGCAATCACATAAGTTAAATAATAAATAAAATAACTTGACTTCGTGTTATTTCAGTTAATGGAATGTTAAATTAACATGAAATAACGTAATGTCAAAATGAAAAATTTTCTTTAAAGATTACTGTAAATTATGTTGAATTAACATGAAGCACATATCGTTACCTTAATATAGAAAAGCCATACCTAACTCATTATATTTTTGGTAATCTAATGTATCGAAAAATGAAAAAATCTCGATTTCAAAAAAATAATGAGTTAGGGCCTAGGGCAACGATATGAAGCAAAAAAAGTTCTGAAAAATGTTAAATTAATCTTGTGTACAGCATTTAAATTGGAGCTCTGCTAGATATGCAATTTGTTGCACCTTAATCTAGAATTACAGGACTTAGTTAGAAAAGTAAAATAGCTTAAAAGATCAAAATATATGGCCTCTGTTTATGCAAAAGTAATCCAGATTTTATACATATTAAGAGCAAAATATTTTTTTCTGTAATGATTTTTAGTTCGCTACTTTTAACGAACCCTTAGCTAATAAGAAGTGGTATTATTTTCTTACTCACGGTAACTTAATGCAGCTGTTGAAAAGATACTAATATGCATTTGTAATAAGTAAATTATTAAGAACACACTCAGTTCAGTTCAGTCAATTCACAGCAGTTATATTTTAAAACCCAACGCATGCCAAAAAAAACCACAAAATGTTGAAAGACACTACCGTGGCAGAGTGTGTGTTTGTATGTGAGTTTGTTTGCGAGATTGCATTTTAATTTCAACTCGCTTTTTTTGCTAGTTAAATTTTCTATAAAAATGAGGATTTAATATTAAAAGTCAAACTATAAAAAAAAGAATTAAAAGTCGAACATAAAACCAGCAAACAAGAAAGAAACAGCCGGAGCGAAGCAGGAAAAAGGAAATTGTGGTAAACACCAAAACTTCCCGGGATGTCCAGAAGGGGAATTAAAATAGCAAACATAAAAAGCAAAAAAAAATACAGAAAATCAAAGACAAACACAAAAGACCACAACAATGAATAAAAGCGAAAACCAACATTTACATTTTTTTAAATCTAAAAAAAAATTAAACTATGCTGAACACCTCCTCTCCCCTGCTGCATAAACTTGAACTGAATACTGGCTCAGGCTTTTTCAAAAGTAATTTTGCTTTAGTCACTTTGTAGCTGATGAGATGACTGCTGCTGGTGCTGCTGCCATTAAGGCGACAATATGCAAAAGACGCAACTCATTTGAGTACTGGAACGAAAAACTTGACTGCAATGACTAGTACGCACTTTAGTGCAGCCGGGCGTTGCAAATTTTCAAATAGTTTTTGTTGCTAATTTATTTTATTTTCTTTCTTTAGTGTTACGTACATACAGTTTTATTGTTATTTCGTTGTTAGTGAGTTTGTGCTCTGCTAACCTTCAACTCAATACTAAGCTTGGCGAAAAGCACACAACTAAAGGATTTATGGTTGAATCGTTTCAATTGCCTGATGACTGGCATCCTCAAATCTTTTATGCATTTAATTTAAAAGTATAAGATGAAAGTGTAATTTGTTGAGTCAAAGGTTTGTAACAGTAATTTCACTCTTTTTAATAAGCAAATTTTTCGTAAGGAGGAAAAAAAATAAAGCAAACATTAAGGAAGGATACTCAGTGCTAAGGAGTCTAAAGCTTATTATTCATCCCTAAACTTCGCTTAAACCTTCTAAAGCCTTTTCGCCAAAGGCTTCATCAGGCATCAAAAGGGGGTTCTTTATGTATGTAGGATTCCAACTGGAGTAGGTGGAGGGCCTCAACTTGCATTATTTGCTTCCTTGTCCGTGACTTCCGAGCTTTTCTCGTAGTTATATGAAATGCAACACAAATATCAGCTGTTAATAAAATACTGTCAAACTTTGAACAAGTGGCGTCATTTATTTTGCGTTTAAGAGCTGTACTAAACATACAACCTCGTGTATTTTTCTAAAAATGGAAAAAAGTGAATTTCGAGTGCTCATTAAACATTATTTTTTGCGAAAAAAAACCGTCAATCAAACCAAGCTCGATAAATACTATGGGGCCTCTGCACCATCGATTTCAACGGTAAAAAAGTGGTTTACTGACTTTCGTTGTGGTCAAATACAAATGACGCTGAACGTTATCTACTCTCTGCTGCTGTGTCTTCTATCAGGTTAACCCAATTGCAAGGTTGCTACTTCAGAGAAAAAGTTGTACTCTGCGAACTGCTTGAGTATTCTGCGCAACGTTTTGATTTGGTCTAAAATGATCATTGTGATAACCTTCTGGATGGTCTCCAACAGAGTTATAACTCGCCAGTTTCTGCAATCGGTTATAGCTTCCCTTTCCGTTATTGTTGTTCTTACTGTTATTATTTCCATTCGGTGAGGAATCTGCATGATATCCATGCTTCTTAAACGTGTGGCCACATATATCTTATGAGGTGAGGGCATGCCTTAAGGAACTCGGGTGGTATCTTGTCGAGACCGGCAGCTTTGCTGCTCTTGAGCTCAGCCACCGCTCTTTTTACTTGTTCGATAGCCGATAGTGCAGTGGAGGTGTCCCTTCTTGGATTTTTTTGACGCTGAGAAGGTGAGCGGTGGAAACTTCAAGAATTCTCTCCCTTATTGAAATTGATCTTTGATATTGGTCAGTATTTTGCCATCTCTGTCCCTTATTGTTTGGTGTGATGAAAAGTTTGTTAAGCTTAACTCGTTGGTGGCTTTATGGGTCTGTCTTGTGTTGAAACGGGCAGCTGTATATTCAGTCGAGCTAGCAATGTTTTTCTCATACAGTCGTCGGTCAGTCCGAGCCATTTTCTTTGCCTGATTTTCGAGATTATTTGTTATAGGTCGTTTATTTAGTTTTTTTTTAAGTTTAGTTCTATTTTAATGGCTTTGCTCAAGTAAATAAAGGGTTAAAGAGTCAAAACTCAAAAGTATGCTCCTAACTAGTTCCGTAATATGACCTGTGAAGAAAATGTTAAATAATAGCACTTTAAATTCTAAGTGGAGAGTTTGTATGTGGTCCCTGCAAATCTATACGAATTATTACACGTTTTATGAGGCTTAATAGATGACAAAAAGTTAGGAAGAGTGAGTTAGTTTTTCCTAAGTCCTTCGATCGAACAATAGCGATCTAAAATGGTTTGACTTGTACTAAATATTCAAGTTCGTTAAAACTGCCTTAACGTAACAAGACTAGACGTTTTGCAGCTATATAGCAAATGTTAACAATCGCCAAAGTTTCTTTCTATGGAAGGCTCAAAGGACCTTCAGCAAAATGTTGCAACTTTCAGCTTAGGCATAATTTTTTTTATAATTAAAGATTTAGTAAACTAAAACAAGTTTAGCAAGGTATTTGGGAATGTCAGACAGATCGGTGAAATTACCGATAGCTCATTGCTATAGGGAACTCAGTAATTGAGTACAAAGCAGGACCAACAGTTCATGGCGAAGTAGAGAGGAGAGGTATGTGGCCAAAAGTTGACTCAGGAAGATCCAAACTGCTAATGGACATGAATAGGAAGGCGATGCGAATCGTGATAGGTGCGTTGACAGGTCACTGCTCGGTTAAAGCAAGAACCAGCATTTAGGAAGCTGGCACTCCAGATTTTTGTAGGATGTGCGGTAATGAAAAGGAACCAGAAACCATTGAACATATTATCTGTCACTGTCCAAATCTGCAATGACGGATAATAGGGTCACATAACCTAGCTATGTGTTTGACATGAGTGGCTAACTTCTGAACGCATTTCGATACAGCCCGAAGGAATAAGTTAAACAGATTTCCTTTTAAAATAGAATTAGTTACGTATAAGCAAGACGTTTGCTACGATGTTATGTCTTGGCAATAATTAAGTAGGTGTTGCTTATCTCACCGGTTTAAAGCACCATAAGCTATATGACCGGGGTTGTTGGTAGAAATCGACCGAAGGCGTTTTTTTTTTGGCCGAAGCCGAAGCCGAACCTCGGCTAAAATCTTAAACTTCGGCCAAAACCGAAGCCGAAGCCGAATGTTTTAAATCTTAAAAATGATACTTTTTTTAAATGAATTAAGAAAAAAGTTTGCTTTTTTGAGATCACTGAAATAGCTGTAATATATATTGGATACATAACAAGAAAAATAAAACTATTTTGCAATTTCTAGATTGCTTTTTCATATGATCACTCACAAGAACGTCCAAGTAAAAGAAAATAGAAAGCAACAGGGTTGTATTTCAAAGCAACCCTTTCAAAACGTTAAACACAATAGAAACTGTCGGCGAGCAACGACCAAAAATAATGTTATTTTTCAAGTTTGGAATGAAAAATATTCGGCTTCGGCTAATCGGCCGATTTTTGCCATAGGCCGAATGTTGGCCGATTACTAATTTTTGGCCGAAGGCCGAAGCTGAAGCCGATTAATCGGTCGAACTCTAGTTGTTGGTCGTAACTACAAAACGAGAATATTAGTAGGCAAACTTTCTGTAGCCCTGCAATAGCAGCAACAACTGCGTCTCTTTAATTTGAGTTTCACTGGTGTCTTGGTAATTTGTGTCATTACTTTTGAGGCTCAAAAGATTCTTGCTCTCTTGCAGTTTCTAGCATACTACCAGTTGAGATGCTGAAACTTACTGTCAGATAACTACAATTCAGTTTGTGGGACCATAATTATATAAGAGCATACTATCAGAGCTTAGTATCAGGTTCGTAAAACCATACAAATTGTCTGATTGTTAATTTGGTACATATTATTAAAGCTTAATTCGCTTTATGAATGTAATAACAACTGGCAGCTACTATCCCAAGGCATATTCATATAAGATACTCTCAATTCGCTTAAAAAAATTCATAATTGTGATGTTAAAAATTCGTGTAACAAGCGCCAAATATAGTCATGTAGCTTGTCTTTGTTTGGCGGTTTTGGCGGATACAATTCTAAATGCTAACGTATGTGCCTCATACTTCATGAGCTTTTTTATATTTTCCACTTCGGATTTGATGAAATCCTAATGAGTATAAAAAGTAATACTCCATAAGATAGAATATATTAGGAGAATTAAAAATATTTGCAGTCTTATTATGGCAGTTCAACTTCAACTTGATGTACTAGGGTAAAAAATCATTATAACGAAAGTCCAACTGAAAAATTCGACAACTGTAATACCGCCACTCTGTGAGACAAACTCTTTTTACGGTGCACCTTGTTCGTCGTAGTCCACCATCAGCTACAACATATGATAAAACCACTTGCACTTTTTCATTTGCCGCTGTGCTTTCCACACAGTGGGTGATGACGCCTTTATTGTTGCAAATGCTTTTGCCCTCATTTCGCACTCACATTCTTATGGAAATGTTGTGTATATTTTGTAGCCTTTCGCTTAGATTACCACTTTTATTGTTTGTTGTTCGAGCGCATCTTGCGGTTAGACCAAAAAACACAAAAAGAAAAATTTTTATCACTTTTTTATGATCATTGAAAGTTAACAGTCTTAAGTTGATTTTTGCAGTTTTGTATTGCAACTCCTTTCTCTTCGTCAGTAGAGTACTTTTTTTTATTTGCAGCAATTTGGGCATAATAAATTCAATTTTCAATTGTGTTTTTTTCTATGTGTAAAACAGGGTGTTTTAGGTGTGGAGTGTAAGATTGCATCAAAGTTTTCCGCAAGGTAAGATTTCGACAAGGTTTGGTTTGCAAAGACAACGTGTTTATTGCAATCGTCAGAAATAAGTCAAAACTTAAAATTTTGTTTTGGCATTCATTTCACATTTACACAGAGAAAAAACTGCCTAATAGAATCAAGAAGATTTTCTCTATGAAACGTTTTTAGACTGAGGGGTATGCCAGGAGAAAGAAGCGAAGATTTTTTCATAGAGATTCCTTATTGTTTTTATGTGGTAAATCTTATTAATTTTAACAAAAAGAAAACCACATAAAATCAGGAAGAAATCTTATTATTATTCACAACTTTTTACTTAATTTCCGTTATTTTTGGCACCAAAAAAACAATCCATAGAGAAAAACTTCTTGATTCTATTAGGTTTTCTTATAAATTGTAAACTATAGGGATTTCTTATTGATTTTATTAGGTTACCTTATTGATTTTTTTTAAAAGGTTTTCTTCTTGATTTTATTAGGCTATCTTATTGATTTTTTCAATAAGGTTTTCTTCTTGATCTTAGTAGGTTCCTATATCATTATGTGTAAAGCATCTTATTGATTTTTTTAAAAAGGAAATCTTCTTGATTTTATGAGGTGTCTTGATATTTCATATCTATAAATAGACTTAGAGACAATTTTTTTATGATCTTTTTCATTTTGGTAAAAGAATGTTTGCACAATAATTTCAATGGTTATTCAGGCTGCTTGTTAGCATATTGATTAGAGTGCTTGTCTATCAGTCAGAAGTTTGCTGGTTCAATACTTCGTGAGTAAGTTATTTAAGAATATAACATAAACATGTATAAATAAATAACATCTACAATATACTACATACATACATACATACATACATACATACATACATATGTATATGGTATAGAATTTAAATGAAAATACATAACTACAGAGAATAAAGACGCAATTTTTTTATATTTTTATGAGGTTGCCTAATAAAAACAAGAAGAAACCCTTATTAAAAAAATCAATAAGATAACCTAATAAAAACTAGAAGATTTCTTCTTGATTTTTTCAAAAAGGTTTTCCCTATGAAATTAATAAGATTTCTTTATTGAAAAAAAGCATAGAGATTTCTTATTAATTTTGTTCTATTTTCTGCGGTATTTATGTAGTAGGCACTGTTTTCTCTGTGCAGAGGCGCTGCAGCAATGCATTATTAAAAACGTGCAAAAAGCAGAATGAAGCTTTCCTCTATCTCTTCCTTCACACCCTGTCTTCTCTATCACTATCCCTTTCCTAAAGAAGGTAACACCTAGTACTTCCCATAGGGTGGCGTCAGCTGAAGTAGTTAGCACGTTGACTACAAAAAACCTGCAGCCTAGGTTCTAGCCCGGTCTCCGACAGTCATTTAAAATAACAACACCATGCATTTTTCTGATGTGCATTAGTGTCCTTTGTATCAATTGTTGTAGGAAAACTTGTAGTGATGCAGGCATAAGGCACTGGCCACTAAAAACTATACCGACTTCATCAGATAATAATCCTAATGTACATAAGAGCGCCCTTCTTCGTTGTGTAGCAGAATAATTGGCGAAGTAAAATAATCAATAAAATGGCTACTAAACACAGCTTCAAAATATAATACGCCTCATTTGACACCAGATGGCGCTGCAACACTGCATTATCAAAAATGTGCAAAGAGCAGAGTTGTAAAGGAATGAAGCCTTCCTCTATCCTCTATCTCTTCCTTCACTACCTGTCTTCTCTATCACTATCATTTCCCTATCATCCTCTCTCACTATCTTCTCTTCAATTAACAGGTAACACTAAGGGATCATTGTATTGGACCCAAGTGAGCTGGACTCTAAAATTTCACCCTTCCTTACCAGCAGCCTGCTAACCTAACCTAGTACTACCCAGTAAAAAAAGATACTCCAAAAAAGTCATGAAAATGTAGAGTTTGCGATCTGGAAGTAGTGCAAATTTCGATCCGTTCTAATGATTTTTACATAGGGTTGTCATTACAAGAAGTTCTCTTTTTCGATGCCTGGTCATCGAATTAGAAGCGATTTTAAGAAAAATTTCCTTTTTTGTGTTCTATGATAATATTTACATCTAGAAAAAATGGTAAATAGTTACCTATTTACCATTATTAACAATTGGTTTCTTTTTATACGAATTTATACCCGAAACAGTGTTTTCATTTAAATTTAAGTAAATAACTTTTAAATTTTAGACTAAAATTAGTTTATAAATTTCTTTGAATAATTTGTTTTTTTTTTAATTCTGGTGAGTTTTTTCTAAAACTATGAGGAATTACAAGGTTTTGTATGACAAAAATAAACTTCTATTAGGTTTTCTGCTAACTGTCGGCAAATTAAAAATATCGATTTTTTGGAAGCAATGAAAATGTAGTTCCTTTGGAATGACTTCCAATTTTTTTGTACTGGGTAGTAGTAGGCATTCATTGCCTGAGTGTAACTTCTCTAAAAAAAAATGTTGGTGCAAATGTTGCAGATGTAGCTCTGGGATATTTTCTAGGATATACGAGTATTCAATATTTTCCTTATTCTTTACCTGAGGTAGACATTTTTATGATCTACAAAAGTAAATAAAGAAAAATTAAAGTTTTCTCTAAAAAAAATACAAAGTCAGCTACATTAAAAAAAAATTTTAATTTCAACTTAAAAACAACATTTTTCGAATCTCTATCTCTCTCTTTTTCTTCCTTTCTCTACCGCAATATTGCCATTGCATGGAAACAGAAATTTCCAATTGCAAAGATTGTGGTTTAATTTTTTCTTTCCTGACTGCTCGTAAGATTAGTTTCCAAAATCATCCATAAAAATTGTTAGAGTAGATTACACAACCGAATGCAAAACTTTAATGAAAGCAGCAACAAAAACAAATTCTTTAAATGTCTCTTGACGTTGTTACAATATTCCCTATTTGTTGTTCATGCAAGTCATCCATATACATATATTGGCATCTATGTTGACAATGAAAAACTGCACTATGGCCCTCTTCTTTTGTAACCATAACCTTAGCCAAAGATTTTTATAGCTGCTGCTGTTTCTGTTTCTGTTTTTTATTACTCGTACTTTGCATACTACTGCTGCAATCATTTGCATGTAGTCTTGTCTTTGCATATTTATTGCAAAATAGTTTTAGATTAATGTTATCAAGTTTGAAGACAAATTTACACAGTTTATGGCTAAAAAGTGCCAAATTGTTTGTTACTGGGTACGAGTAATAGAAAGACAAAAAAAAAAAAAAAAGAATAAAGCAAGAAACTGAAACTCTTATAAAATATTTATTCATGGCATAATAAATGTGTGTGTGTATGTGTGTCAGTACGTTCGCTTGTGGTTTTCAGAGCAGAACTATTTAAAGCAACTGCCAGCAGCCAGTATGCAAATTTTTTCTTGATTTTTTTTAAATATATTTTTTTATTTGTTTTTCTTTATTTTATTTGCCTGGGGTTATACTTTAAAATGTTGTTGGAGGAACAATGTTTAGATGCTTAAGTGCAATTGAAAGGATAATATTATGTTATTATTTTTATTAAGAAAGAGCAGACTGCTTGAAATAGGATATTAATTTTTTTTATATTTTTTGTTTATATATTGTTGTGAACATATACAGTGAATTGACCTAATACAAATCTTTTACAGAAATATACAGCCACACAAATGCATAAGCCAATGCAGATGCAAGATCAGGGGGATTTTCCCCCATCTGTTCGATTTCTGTTTGACCATGACATAATTTTTATTATATAATTTTTTTCGCTTGGCAATATTGTTGCCAATGTCAACTAACGATGCTTATCATTGAAGCAAAGCTATAACATAAAACTTTCTATAATTTACAATGCAATAATAAATAGCCAACATTACGGTTGCTCATTAATAAAAAAAAAACATATAAAAGCCAAATAATGAAAATGTCAATGAAATGAAAATGAAGAGAACAAAATTATTAGAAACTAATAAATACATTTTTCTAAATAAGAAAATCATTTGTGGTAGTCACTTAACAGAAGAAGAAAAATTAAACATATGAACGAAATTACCTTTTTATCAAAACATTTCAATCAAAAATCAAAGCCAGCAGCCACAAGGACAACGAACAAATAACACGTAACTACTCGCACATATGTATGTACGAGTACATATACATTTCCAATCAAACTCAACCATATGGTCTTAAAATAATCACAATAATATTGAGCATATCATGCGAGAACATTATATTGGCAAGGACATTATAAGGACATGCATGGTATGATATTACCTAATAACAATAATGCTGGCGTTGACAAACTGCACTTAAACACAATTGAACAGTTGCGAAAAAGGCAGGAGAAAAGAAAAAAAAACGAAAAGCAAATAGTAAATGCTTTTATATACGCAATAAATTTTGATTGCGGTAATAAAAACATAATTTTTACACTTGAATGGCAACGGAAAGACAAAACTAAATACAAACAATGGCAACTTAATTATCACACATAAACAGCAGCAGCTACAAAATTCCATGTATGCAGGACTCGCATAAAAGGGGATGCAATATTATTGTTTTGTTTGCATTATCATGACTGACAAAGCAAGGACACGCTTTTCTATAGAAAAATAGCAGAAATTTCAATTTCCCTCAACTGCAACATATTGACGAATAACTGATTTAAATGGATTTTCAAGTGTTGAAATAGGAATTACAGCAGCAAATTAAATCCCTTAACACTTAAAATTCTTACAAAATTTTCATACAATTTCAAAAACAATTTTTTAAATAGAAATTTTTTGTGCTACCTACTTTCGGTACTTTTCAGAAATGTTTTGAAGCATAATAAGCCTTATTATAATTTCATTGCCCCTATACAAAAGCAGCCAATTTCTTGCATTCACATCAAGGACCTTCTTTGGTGGAGGGAATCAAATTTTTGTTTATTTTTCTCATGTCAATTTTAACTGTTTATAGGGTTTTAAAATTTCATGGCTGTCCCAGTCTGTGCGTGTGTGTGTTCCGTTGCGAAGGATTCTTATATTAGCCTAAGGGATATTTTTTTATAAATTTTATTTACTTAATAGCGGCTTTGAGTGTTAAGCTGATACTTTTGTGGGTAAGATGTTGCGAATCTAAGGCTGTAGGTTAATATTCATGGAAAAAGGAAATTGAATAATGATGTATCGAATATATTTTGCGTAGGCAAATAACTTTCACTTGGGAAAACTCTTGTATGAAAGGCGTTCGAATCAAGACTTAGGGCAATCCCACGATATCGACATCGTTCGAATTGTCGCACGCTTACATTCAAAACAAAAACAAATTTTAATATTTTGTTGTTTCAAATGTAAGTGTGCTACAAGTCAAACGCGGGATTGGTCCTTATCGCAAAATGATGGCGACCATAGAGGTTAAGAAAAATTTTAATTTTAAGGAAAATCGCCTCAAGGTTTCCATCGAAATATCCTTTATATCAACTGATGCAACTATTTTCGGAGTGTAGTAAAAATTAGTATTTTATTCAAAATTAAACAAATAAGGTCTTGATTACGTGACATAACTTATTAGCCCATATCAGTCATAACTACTCCATAGCCTCGCGAGGCAGAACATCAGTCTCTGCTCAAGCTTTGTGAGAGCAACACCACGCACGCTTGTTTGGCTTTGTTTTTGTTTCTTTTTCGTAATCAACACAAAAGCACACAGAGCAACAATGTTCAATAATTCTGCTTCTGTTTGCGACCGCACACAAGCACATAATGTCTTTGTGTGCGTGCGTTCGGTGCTTGGTTAGCACTGCCCTATATGCTTACATACAAAAAAAAATTAATTTCAGCCACAATTTTGACCAGAATGCAAAGAAAACTTCCAGAACTACTAATACCAGCTCTCCGGAAAATTTCACTTCAATGGGCTAAAGGATATGCTTGCCTCCCATATATCCTTTATTTGAAAGATTGATTTATAACCAGAACTATTATAAAATTTCTAGTTATGTATTAAAAAAAATTTCCTGGTAAATTTCGTTGCAATCATTGTAAGGAAATGACTTGCCCACATATCGTTAACGCAAAAAATCAATCATTTTCGCTACAGACATGACCAATAGACAAAAAAAAATAAAATAAAAAGATTGTGCTGTAAAAGTGTCTGGCAAATTTTATTAAAATCGTTGCAGGAAAAGACATCTTTAGACATATGTCCTTCATTTTTAATATAACATTTTAGCTGGAAATATGACCCAGAATACAGCGAAAGCTCAAAACAATTTGTAGAATGACACATCTAAGCTATCCGGTGAATTTCTTTTCAATCGATGCAAGGATATGTTTACCTCCCGTATATCCTTTATTTGTAACATTAATTTATAGCTACAATCATCATCAGAAATCCACTAAAATTTAAATTTTTTCGAAAGTAGCATCGTTAATTTTTTCAGCAAATTTAATCGCAGTTGGCGCAAGGACATGACTGTTTTCCACATATCCTTTAAGTAAAAAAATAAATAAAATTTTAGCTAAAAATGTAATTAGGTAAAGAAAACTTAAAATTTTTCTGAGAAAATCCAGGGGATGTTTTATTATAATCTTTGCAGCAATATTACTGTTTCTCAAATATCTTTAATGTGGAATTATATTTAAGCAACAAATACCACCAGATTTCAGTCATAATTTATAACTATTTGTAGAATTATATACCTAAGCCAGCTGGTAAATTTCATTGAAAACAGTGCAAGGACATGCTCACCTACCCATTTATGCTTTATTTGAATTATTTAAATAAAACTAGAATATTAAAACGCAATTTACTATTCAGTTCAATGAATCTTCTGGATAAATTTCATTGCAATCGGTGGAAGGACTCCACTACCTCCCATATATCCTGTATTGAAAATGCATTTTACTGCTGCATTTGTTATCCGAATGAAGCGCAAATTATTGAGTTTTCTCAGAAAAACACAGTTTATTTAATTTTTCTTCGAGGGGAATTTCTTGCCATACGGTGCAAGGATTGGGCTACCTTTCATATATTATCATATTGGCAAACAAATTTTAACTTAAATTCTGACCAGAATGCAAGTAAGTGTTGTAAATATGTACATATATCTACAATAATATAATTAATCTTCTTAATAAATTTCGTACCAATTGTTATAACAACAGGCTTAGCTCCTATATATCCGTATTTTTTAAATTGAATTTTAAGTACAACTATAATCCAAGTGCAGACAACTTGCAGAATTCTACAATTAAGCTCGCCTGAAAATTTCATAGCAGTCACTGGAAAAAAAATGGATACCTCCCGTATATCCTTTTTCAAAAATGTTATCCTCTACCTGTTCTTTAGCTGTAGTGGAAACATCTTCCTAGAAAACTGTCATTTAGATTTTTTAACAAAACTTAAGTTTCACCATTATTTCGACATTTTACTTTTATATATATTATGGTCCCTTTGGATGTGATATAATACTGAATCGATATGATCCAAATTCTTTACTAAATTGAATGCTTTTTAACATACATACCCCTCATTTTATTGCCTCCTTATTAATTGTTTGCCAATCTTGTCTACTGCTCTGTTTTCTAAAATCAACCCCGACTACAATGTAACCGCACACGTTATCAGGTAATTTCAAACAGTGCAGCAGTTAACTATTAATTTTCCCAGTCAGATACTCGAATGAGAATGCCTTTCAGACTTTTCAAAATTTGCAGTTTATTATTAATTTTTTTCTTTGTTTTCTTTTTTTATTAATATTTGCCTATAACAGTAAAAACCGTGTCGAATAAACACAATCATCAATGTTTTGTCATAATCGTAAACATGACAAGGAGCATGCTGTTGTTTCAAGGACATACATATTTTAAGCGAGGATATTAAATATCCACAAATAAAAACAAACAAAAGCACAAATATTAAAAATAAACAACAAGCTGCAACATCATTTACTCTATATAAATACATACATACATATGTCTACGCAAAAAAAATATACTAGAGAAGACAAAGACAATCGTAATAAATGTACGAAGGTAAGTCAATAAGTTTTTTCAAATGGATAGGTAGGAGGCGCAATATGTTGCACTAATATTAATTAACTTTGTTTATTATATTTATCTGAAATTTTGAAAATAAACACAAGGTTACATTTTTTGTTCTTTCTCCTACGAGCCATTTTCTTGATGCCTCCTGTTATCGCTCAAGACTTATTGACTTGCTTTCGCAGGCCGTTATTGTATGATGCTACGAGTAATAATTTTCATGTTTGTATAGCGATATTACAAAAATAAAAATAAATAAAAAATATTTTTATTTAAACAAAGAACACACACGCACACGCAAAAAATTTAATTCAATTCCCAAACAATGCCAAACAATCTTGTTTAGATTTCACAGGATTTGCTATAATAGAAACCAGAGCGGGGATTAAGTAAATAATGAAATAGCAAAAGAAAATAATAATAAATAAATAAAAGCCAAACTAACATTAACATCTTTAACAGAACATCCAGCCTACCTCCATCAAAAATTATTTCACATTTCATATTTGCTTTCATTTTCTCGTGATCCTTGTGCGGCAATTCCATCCAGCTGATGGAATTTTTTTTTACGACGCGTCTCCTAATGGATGTGTAGCGTCAAACCGCATATAAAACATAATTGTTTTGAGCCTAAGCTGGCATTAAGATTTACAGCTTGTTACTGTTTCAAAAAAAAATTACTTTTTGTTGTATAAAATTAAGAGAAATTACAGTGTTAAAGAGAATTCTAGCACTTTAACATATAAAAGATAAGTGGGGTATGCTGAAAGGCAAGCAAGAGCTTCCTATTTTTGCAGTATTTTGTGTCTTGGATGCCTAAAATAATTTCTACAAACTTAACCTCCTGATGCTCCTAATCGCCCAATCAGTAGGACAGTACTTTCGATGCACCAAATCGCTCAATCAATAGGACAGTAGTTTCGAATGAAAGTTTCTCTGTATTAGAAACTACTTCAGCTAGAGTTCAAGCATAATTTATGTTTCTTCAAGTGCAGAACTATGAAACTGTGCCTGTAATTAAATAGTAGATTGCTACCAAAATATTACTTTCTTCCAGCAATAGATGGGATGTATGTGTACATAAAACCTATAAACTTTAACTTATGTTTTACTTGTGTCCGTAAGAGCTAAAAATTCCTTAAAATATTCAGCCAATGTGCTCCTTGATCTATAATATGCAAATATATGCTTTACTATAGGCATATTTATGTAAAAATATGCGCGTGAAAGATTTTTAAATATTATTGTAAGAAAGTTTAAAAATTCTCAACAATTAAAGTACATGTCTGAAGTACTAAAATAGGAAAAAATATGCTGCACATATGTTAAAATATGCACAAATGTGTTCAAACGATTCGATGAGAAATTATAAAAAATATGCTCTAAAAAGGACTAAAAGGGCTTAAAAAATACATTAACTTTACATTAAAAATATCACTGACAAATTAAAAAAAAACTTTTAAAAGGAGTCCTCAATAGAGCATTTACGCTATTAAGACTAAACTAATGGTAAAGCTGCTCGCTTCGCCTTACCTATAAAACTCGGTTTACACTCGGAAATTTTTGTTGAGCATCTCCTCTCTACCCCAAAAGCTCAGCAGTGGCCCAACAAAAATGTCCATGTGCGAAACCGGTCTAAGCCTAAATTTTGCAA
Source organism: Tachina lurida (assembly GCA_944452675.1). Taxonomy (NCBI): domain Eukaryota; kingdom Metazoa; phylum Arthropoda; class Insecta; order Diptera; family Tachinidae; genus Tachina; species Tachina lurida. Next base: position 18,318,602 of record OX101754.1, on the reverse strand, counting down.
AGATTAAATAAATCACTTGCACTTTGCTGGCCTCAGGTTCGTTTTCCTAATATATCCACCTTTAACCTAAGCTGGCTGAAGTGTGTAGTACTTTCACTATAAAGAAAATCACGGTCTTCAAGAAGCCGATTTCAGTAACTAGCCAGACCCAGCCATATCAGCAGCATATACGGTACGTGTATGTTCTGTTATAAATACATATTTCCTACAACAATTCTATGGCAATTCCACACCTTTCAATTTCACGTGGAATGCAGAACATATCCGATAATTTCTGAAATGTAGTAGTGTTGTGGGGCATATGGAAGTGATGAGAAACCTACTTATATCAACTCCTTTCAAAGATACAATCCCTCACACTATCAAATCTGATTCGGCGCCATCTGTTCGTTAAAACGAGGCTCTGTCGGGCGACGATGGGCGGTATACCCAGATATCAGCTTAGATCAAATAATTTGCTGAAAGTATGTCTGTATGTACAGCCAGTAGCTTTGGTACCAGAATAGGATGCTGTGGACTAATCCACCATACGCCCTAAGAACACATTATTAATGAAACCAACACAAAATCAGACTATGGAGAACAATTTTTTCTGTGTGAAAAAATTACGTTAACTCCTTGTGGAGCGTAGAGCCATAACGAAAGATCTGGGGGCAAATTACGGCACTCGTTATCGAACGAAATTACGAAACATTTCAATAGAGTTTATATGGAAATATTTTAAAATTGCGAATCGTATCGAATGCCATAATTTGCCCCCTGTATTCAGTTCTATTTTTGGATATTTTTTTTAATTCATTCCAGGATATATTCATCTGGATTAGTTTAGAATTGGTGTTGCGCCGCAATGACGTTTTCGGACGATCTTGATACCTTGCGGGTTCCACTACAGTGCTTCACGGCAAGTTTCCTTAACGTCTTTTCTGAGCGCATGGCTTATCCATCGCCATTTTCTTCTTTTAGTTTCAAGATCGATTGGAATTTCATTATTTGCAGCAAGTAGATGTTGATTGGAGATTGTTTGAGGCCGCCAAATTTTTAAAATTTTTCGTAGACATCGGTTCGTTAAGTTTTGTAGTTTTCTAATTAAGGCCTGATGTCAACGCCCAAGACTCACACCCATATAGCAAAAGCGCTCTGTGTGATTGCTACCTTAAGCCTGGTACTCTGTTCACAATTTCGTGCGAAATGCTGTCAAACTACATATAAAAGTATTTGGTATGAAATATTTGCGAAATAAATTCGCAAGAGTAGTACTCTGTTCTTGGTGAAGCATGTCTTTCTATGCAAAATTAGTCTGGCATCATTTTAGTTTAGCTGCGAAACAACATGAGCAGTGCTTTTTTCGCACGGAATTTTAACAATGTTGCATACTTTCAAGCAATAAAAGCAAGAAATTTATTAAAAAAAACCGCGAGTTGGGCTACATTTAGTACATGTCAAATTTTTCACGCGAAATAACCAATGGCACAACTTCGAACAGAGTACCAGGCTTTAAAGATTGAAGATGGAGGGTAAGTTCATTTCCAGAAAATGATGAGAGTGGAAAATATATTGGTGTTCGATTATTTTATTAACATTTTTAGTGGCATTATTGAAACTGTCGGACTGGAAGTAAGAAATTTTACATATGTAATTTTATATGGGATTTTTCTCAAGGAGTGGAGTGAGCATTTATATATGTTGGGAAGGAAAAATTGAGGGAAATTCGTAGCCAAAAGTTTTAAATGAAAGCCTTAAAGGTTCGATATGTTGCAGAAAAATTAATTATATTTTTAACAAACAATCTATGCAAACCATAAAAAATAACCAAAGCAAATATTAGAACCTCTTTAACTTTATTACCCAGTAAAAAAAGACACTCCAAAAAAGTCATGAAAATGTAGAGTTTGCGATCTGGAAGTAGTGCAAACTTCGATCCGATCTAATGATTTTTACATAGGGTTGACATTGCAAGAAGTTCTCTTTTTCGATGCCTGGTCACCGAATTGGAAGCGATTTTAAGAAAAAATTCCTTTTTTGTGTTCTATGATAATATTTTCATCTAGGAAAAATAGAAAATAGTTATCTATTTTAACAATTCGTTTCTTTTTATACGAATTTAAGCCCGAAACAATGTTTTCATGTAAATTTAAGGAAATAACTTTAAATTTTAGACTAAAATTAGATCATAAATTTCGTTAAAAAATCGATTTTTTTTAAATTCTGGTACAAATGGTAGTCAGAAACAGGACAAATCTTAAAATTAATTTTTGCGTTTAAACTTAAGAATTAGATAAATTCTTTAAAAACATCTGATGTTTTTCAAGGAAAAAAATTTTGTCAAAGATGTGAAAGCTGTGTTGTAATAAAAAGTAGGATTTACGTTTTCAAATTTAATGCATACAAAATAAATTTTGCTTAAATTTTATTATCATAATGATGATTACAACACAGACAACCGCTGATTTTATTACTTGTTAGTTGGCGTGAATAAATCTGTGGCGTAAAGGAAAAAGTGATTAAGTCGAGATAAGCTGTACTTGAGTTAACGGTACGACTGTAATCTCCATACTCGAAAGAACCCGTGGGCAAAATCTCATCTCTTTTGTATGATTTTTGAGGAACTTACAGCGAAATACGAGTAACTTGCCGCTTATATTTTTCGACTTGCAATCTTATAAGAAATAACCTTCTCCGAGAAAAGGGACCTAGTGTGTTCAAATGAAGTTTTGAGAAAAACGTATGTAAAGTTTCATAACGCATTATCACTTTGAACACACCTTCAATTGGGAGATGCGATTTGGTATGGTTAGTTATGAAATCAGAAATCTAGCTCATTTAATTTTATTTTACACCCTACCCAGATACCTGAATCTACTCTTAAGTCCAAACCCGTTTTTTGACACAATAGGTCCCTTTTCTCGGAGAAGGTCACATATGTATTTCCAATTGAGTGTCTCATTTATATTGTGTAGAACGATATTTTCTTTAAAAAATTTAAATTAATAACGAATCGACTTGAAAGTTTAAAAGTGCTCTACTGCAAAAAAAGTAAAATATGACTTAAGCACTTCTTCCTTATTGCCAAAGAAATGAAGCAACAGCAGCAAAATGTTGCATAAAAAGACAACAAATTTTTTAGCCTATTTTTGTTTGTCTTTCATTGTCGTCTTCATCACCAATTTTAGGGATTTGAAATGTATGTATGTAGTATGTTGCTGCTGATGTTGCAGCCTTGACTGCTGCTGTAGTTTTAATATTGTTGCTCTTGCTTCTCATCGCGTATATCATGCTGCTTTTGGATTATATCCTTTGGTAGTAATATTTCAAAAATTTTATTACTATTGACACTGTGTTTAGCTTGTATACAACCAACAATCGTATGTTTTTTAAATGATGATGAACTTGTTCATTTTTAGAGCTATGCTCTTTATGCACGACACAGAGGAGCTTGCATGTGATTCTCGTAATAAAAATAGTCGACACTATTACAGTTATAAATTTATTTTTGTTTTGATTTCTTTGTACTTAAGAGCAGAGTACGAAAATAAACGAAGCAATATGTTTAATATTGTTTCATTCTTTGAAGTGAGTGAAACAAAAACAATCACCCTTTTGTCGACATCGACGTCACACAATTTCATAAAATTGGGGCTTATTTACTCGCTCTCGAAAACAAATTTCTGCTGTTGACAATCTATTTTCGTTCCTTAAAGCCTAGACAATGGCATAAACTTGCCAACAGGAGTCAGTTGTTTTCGACAACGGGTACACAAACCCCAATTTTTTTGGTATTGTCTTAAAGTGACTTCGATGTCGACAACTGGAATAAGTTTGAATGAGTACGATTGTTCAATTTGCTTTTGTATTGTTTTTGCACATGAGCACAAACAATAAATTAATTTAATCGTACGAGAATTTGACATCATCATATCGCACACTAAATCATAAAGAGTCACAACTCAAAAAAATTTCAGATTCTGAGTAATTGCAAACAACTGTTGATACTGTACAAATGTTGCAAGTATGTGACATAAAAACAAGCATAACGGTATTTTATATTCTTCAAGAAGACTGTATTGCAAAATAAATTGTTGAGGTCGTTATAGATTTCTTCAATTAACTGGTTTATAAAAAAGCAAAAGCATTTTTATAATTTTGAGTTGTGACTCTTTATGATTTAGTGTGCGATATAATGTAATTTTAAGAATTGTTATTAAACAAATGAAATGTGTTTTATATAGCTAAGCACCATAGGTCTAATCGGGTGTCCTAAGAGACGTCTCTTCTTTTTTGTTATTTCTTGTAACTAAAAACTGAAAGAAAAATTTCTATAACAAAATCTATTTAATTTGGAATGATGTATTAATTAATAAATTTTGTAACACACATATATTTTTAATTTATTTACAAAGAAAAAATTTCGAGTTTTTCCTGATCCGTTACACTGTTTCTGTTTCATTTCATTATAAACAAATAAAATTTATAATTATTTTAGTACAAACATTTCCAGTACAAAATTAATTTACTTGCATATAATTTAATTATTTAATTTCATTATTGTATAATAAATTTTATAACATACATACATACATATGTATATTTATTTAATTTATTTACAAAGAAAAAAATTTTCGAGTTTTTTCCTAATCCGCCACACTGTTTCTGTTTGCTGTTTGTTTGCTTTTTTTGATCACAGCTTTCTACCAGGCGCACATAAGCCTTCGAAAATAAATAGCAGGTCGATTGTTTACTAAAAATAATTTTATTTTCTTAAGTATTTGTTGCTAAATAGCTGATGTCATATCGCTGTATGAACAGTAAAAAAGTTAGGCATAACTTTGATTTAACAAAAGTAATACAAAGTCGAAGAATATCAATAACATTAGCTAGCCTACAACAAAATATTTTTTCGCCATAGTTTCTATAAATAATCTCTTTATTATATTGAAAAATGTTAACAGTATAGAATACTGTGACTATGCATATATTGCAAATATTCTTAATTTTGAAATTGAAATTTTGATAACTCAACCAATATGTACGTTCTTTACCGAATTGGAAGCGATTTTAAGAAAAAATTCCTTTTTTGTGTTCTATGATAATATTTTCATCTAGGAAAAATAGAAAATAGTTATCTATTTTAACAATTCGTTTCTTTTTATACGAATTTAAGCCCGAAACAATGTTTTCATGTAAATTTAAGGAAATAACTTTAAATTTTAGACTAAAATTAGATCATAAATTTCGTTAAAAAATCGATTTTTTTTTAAATTCTGGTACAAATGGTAGTCAGAAACAGGACAAATCTTAAAATTAATTTTTGCGTTTAAACTTAAGAATTAGATAAATTCTTTAAAAACATCTGATGTTTTTCAAGGAAAAAAATTTTGTCAAAGATGTGAAAGCTGTGTTGTAATAAAAAGTAGGATTTACGTTTTCAAATTTAATGCATACAAAATAAATTTTGCTTAAATTTTATTATCATAATGATGATTACAACACAGACAACCGCTGATTTTATTACTTGTTAGATGGCGTGAATAAATCTGTGGCATAAAGGAAAAAGTGATTAAGTCGAGATAAGCTGTACTTGAGTTAATGGTACGACTGTAATCTCCATACTCGAAAGAACCCGTGGGCAAAATCTCATCTCTTTTGTATGATTTTTGAGGAACTTACAGCGCAATACGAGTAACTTGCCGCTTATATTTTTCGACTTGCAATCTTATAAGAAATAACCTTCTCCGAGAAAAGGGACCTAGTGTGTTCAAATGAAGTTTTGAGAAAAACGCATGTAAAGTTTCATAACGCATTATCACTTTGAACACACCTTCAATTGGGAGATGCGATTTGGTATGGTTAGTTATGAAATCAGAAATCTAGCTCATTTAATTTTATTTTACACCCTACCCAGATACCTGAATCTACTCTTAAGTCCAAACCCGTTTTTTGACACAATAGGTCCCTTTTCTCGGAGAAGGTCACATATGTATTTCCAATTGAGTGTCTCATTTATATTGTGTAGAACGATATTTTCTTTAAAAAATTTAAATTAATAACGAATCGACTTGAAAGTTTAAAAGTGCTCTACTGCAAAAAAAGTAAAATATGACTTAAGCACTTCTTCCTTATTGCCAAAGAAATGAAGCAACAACAGCAAAATGTTGTATAAAAAGACAACAATTTTTTTAGCCTATTTTTGTTTGTCTTTCATTGTCGTCTTCATCACCAATTTTAGGGATTTGAAATGTATGTATGTAGTATGTTGCTGCTGATGTTGCAGCCTTGACTGCTTTTGTAGTTCTAATATTGTTGCTCTTGCTTCTCATCGCGTATATCATGCTGCTTTTGGATTATATCCTTTGGTAGTAATATTTCAAAAATTTTATTACTATTGACACTGTGTTTAGCTTGTATACAACCAACAATCGTATGTTTTTTAAATGATGATGAACTTGTTCATTTTTAGAGCTATGCTCTTTATGCACGACACAGAGGAGCTTGCATGTGATTCTCGTAATAAAAATAGTCGACACTATTACAGTTATAAATTTATTTTTGTTTTGATTTCTTTGTACTTAAGAGCAGAGTACGAAAATAAACGAAGCAATATGTTTAATATTGTTTCATTCTTTGAAGTGAGTGAAACAAAAACAATCACCCTTTTGACGACATCGACGTCACACAATACCATAAAATTGGGGCTTATTTACTCGCTCTCGAAAACAAATTTCTGCTGTTGACAATCTATTTTCGTTCCTTAAAGCCTAGACAATGGCATAAACTTGCCAACAGGAGTCAGTTGTTTTCGACAACGGGTACACAAACCCCAATTTTTTTGGTATTGTCTTAAAGTGACTTCGATGTCGATAACTGGAATAAGTTTGAATGAGTACGATTGTTCAATTTGCTTTTGTATTGTTTTTGCACATGAGCACAAACAATAAATTAATTTAATCGTACGAGAATTTGACATCATAATATCGCACACTAAATCATAAAGAGTCACAACTCAAAAAAATTTCAGATTCTGAGTAATTGCAAACAACTGTTGATACTGTACAAATGTTGCAAGTATGTGACATAAAAACAAGCATAACGGTATTTTATATTCTTCAAGAAGACTGTATTGCAAAATAAATTGTTGAGGTCGTTATAGATTTCTTCAATTAACTGGTTTATAAAAAAGCAAAAGCATTTTTATAATTTTGAGTTGTGACTCTTTATGATTTAGTGTGCGATATAATGTAATTTTAAGCATTGTTATTAAACAAATGAAATGTGTTTTATATAGCTAAGCACCATAGGTCTAATCGGGTGTCCTAAGAGACGTCTCTTCTTTTTTGTTATTTCTTGTAACTAAAAACTGAAAGAAAAATTTCTATAACAAAATCTATTTAATTTGGAATGATGTATTAATTAATAAATTTTGTAACATACATATATTTTTAATTTATTTACAAAGAAAAAATTTCGAGTTTTTCCTGATCCGTTACACTGTTTCTGTTTCATTTCATTATAAACAAATAAAATTTATAATTATTTTAGTACAAACATTTCCAGTACAAAATTAATTTACTTGCATATAATTTAATTATTTAATTTCATTATTGTATAATAAATTTTATAACATACATACATACATACATATGTATATTTATTTAATTTATTTACAAAGAAAAAAATTTTCGAGTTTTTTCCTAATCCGCCACACTGTTTCTGTTTGCTGTTTGTTTGCTTTTTTTGATCACAGCTTTCTACCAGGCGCACATAAGCCTTCGAAAATAAATAGCAGGTCGATTGTTTACTAAAAATAATTTTATTTTCTTAAGCATTTGTTGCTAAATAGCTGATGTCATATCGCTGTATGAACAGTAAAAAAGTTAGGCATAACTTTGATTTAACAAAAGTAATACAAAGTCGAAGAATATCAATAACATTAGCTAGCCTACAACAAAATATTTTTTCGCCATAGTTTCTATAAATAATCTCTTTATTATATTGAAAAATGTTAACAGTATAGAATACTGTGACTATGCATATATTGAAATTGAAATTTTGATAACTCAACCAATATGTACGTTCTTTTACATTTTAAGTGACGCTATTTACAATAAAGAAAAGGTAGTAAAATAAAAAAAATCACACTTACAAAATAAATATTACTTCCAGTCTGAGAGTGAGAGAGAGAGAGAGCGCGAGTGACCTTACTGTTATTTATTTGTTTGTGATATTGATATTGTTATTCTTATTGTGAGTGATGGATTATTTCTTAATGTTCTTCATATTTTTCTACTACTATGGAAGGATTATTGTTTGTAATTAGTGTTGCCAAACCAGCGGGTTTCCCGTTATATATGAATGTATTTTGTTGTCCTTAGCGGCTAGCCAGCGGGGTTTTTAGGGGTTTCAGCTTTGCAAAGAAATATCGCACCCTAAATCATAAAAAGTCACGACTTAAAAAATTTCAGACGCTGAGTAGTTGCAAACAACTATTGATACTCTACAAATGACGCAATTATGCAACATGAAATGAGATGTGACTGTTTATGATTTAGTGTGCGATATATTGAATCAAAATAAGCAATTTTTAACGCTGCTATGCAACACGCAACCTGATATTTATGTTGAGTTTTTTTTTAATGTAAGCATGTAACTCAAAGAAGGTTAGGTTAGGAAGGGTGGTACTATACCACACCTCCACTCGGATGACCCGATTGGGTCCATTTTGCTTCCCCTCTATTGCCCATTAAAATCAAAGAAATTAACGTCCCTTTTGTTTAAATAAAAAATTTATATTATATGTTGGTATAGCGTAAAATGCAAGTATTTTTATACAGACTACAACAATTAACACTAAAATTTAAAAAAAAAATGTAATTAGAGGGTGTACCATCAGTTAATGTAATTTTGACTATGTAATTTTGCTGTATCTTGGAAACCGTAAGAGGAAACTTCTTGAAATTTTCAAAAACGGTAAAACAAAAAAATCCCAAAATTATAAAATCGCCAAACCGAAAAAAAATCGCAAAAACGAAAAAAAGCACCGAATTAAAAAAAAACTTCTAAAACGAAAATAAATCGTTCAAAACCGGAAAAATCGCCAACATTTAAATCGCCAAAATGAAAAAATAGCCAAAATAAAATAAATCGCCAAAATGAAAAAATTCGCCAAAACGAGAAAAAAGCGAAAAATAAACAAAAAAATTATTTCAGCTGAAAAAACATCAAAAACTTAAACGCTGTATTAAAAGAATGCTCAAAGCCCAACGTACTGAACCTTTCGTGCGCGATTCAAAGTCGCACTTTACTGAATTTTTTTTTACATTATCAGTGAGTAACAAATAACAAAACGTTCATAAATTTTAAGTAAAGTTTACAAAATTCCCTTATCGGGAATAAAAGTTTGCGTTGTTGTTGTTTCAGTGTATACTTTTTCTAATTTTGTTCGCCATTTTTTTTTCGCGGGAAGTAATTCACGTGAATAAAATGTTCGCCTTTTATTTGCGATAAGGGGAACAATACCCCTTATTGTGAATGGCGTCGTCGACGTCACAACAAGACTACAGTAAAATTGTCACATGTCTACTCTTTATCGGTAACAATTGGCTCTTATTGACAATCCTTTACAAGTCCCTAAGGCTTTGTAAATTAATGGAGCATGTTAAGAATTTACTACTCTTGTCGACAAACTGTAGACAAGTGACAATTTTTACTGTCGTCTTGGTGTGACGTAGATGATACCATTCACAATAAGGGGGAATATTTACTGTCGTCTTCATATGACATCAGCGACGCCATTCACAATAAGGGAGATTGAAAAGATACTGGATCAGCTTAAACATATAAATATAATAAAATGGAATAGTACGTTGGATTCTATTTTTTTCTGGTTCGAAGCTTTAGTCCATTATGCATAATTTGATTTGATTTGTACATGTTTTAAAACAAACAAATTTCCATACAAATTTTCACTAAAGCACACATGAAGTACAAATTAATTTTTCTTTGCATAAGGGGGTTAGAGTATGGGGACTCTATAGGAAATAAAATATATATAAAGAGTATAGCGAGTTTTGCTTACAAAAATTTGCGCTTCTCCGGAATAAACTAGGAGATTCGGACATAATTGTGTGTATATGTGACGCGCAAAATAGAAAGGGACCTAAGGGTAAAAACCGGTTTTGTTCAGGAGAGCCATTTTAAAGATTTAAATACGTGTATCTTTGGTGTACCATCACTGAGCGTATTGGTATTGGTCTCATCTCAGAGCGACACATCACATGACGTCAGGAACGTGTTGGTCAAACTTGAAAACGAGCGTAGGTCGTCCCTACCTCTTGTTTTGTGTAGTTGGTTTTTACTGCTTTCTACCTAGCGCGCTGTTTCCATGAGTTTGATATCAATTTTGCTCGCGTTTATTTTCTGAAATTATTAATTGTGAATTATAATAAATACTCATTTATAATTCTTTTAAATCGTGAATATCACTCTGTTAGTACGAAAATTTGTTCACATAGGCCCCTATTATGAGCAACTTTCGATCTTCGACTGTAGTCGAAAGTACTGATCGAACGAATTGTCATTTGGTATTATGACGAGCATTCGACAAAGAATGTGAATAAAATGGACAAAAAATAGATAATTCTTGTTTGTGTACTTAAAAATTAAACTTGTTTAACATTTAGATTTTTAAACAAAATTTCTCATTAAAAAAATCATCGAAAGCTAAATTCTGTTCGATAGAAAATTCGTTGCTCAACGAAATTTTCGATGCTCATAATATGAATTTATTCGGTGTTCGATACCCAGCGAAGATCGAAAATCGAATGCAACTCATAATAGGGCCTATAACCTTAGAATCGTCGACTTCAATTTCATAAAACTCGTATATTTCTGGGAGGGAACACTTTTGGGGCATGGGATCGGTCTCATTCGATGCCCAGATGTTGTCCACATCAAAAAAAGGGAAAATTGATTTTTTTTACCCTTAGGTCCCTTTCTCTATGCGCTGTTACATATGTATATTTTATAAAATTTATATCATACTATTTTTGGCTTAAATGCAGTTTAGCGAAGCAGCTCCAAAAAAAGTAGCCTGTGTGATAGAAAATTTAAAAATAAGAAGAAAATATTAAATAAAAAAGACTGCGAAAAATCTCAAAAAAAATTAATTGCTTATCTGATAGGAAATTAAAAATATAAGAAAAAAAATTAAGTAAAAAAATTAACTGCGACCCTTATTTCTCGAGTTATTGGCCTTTAAAATTTTCATAGATGATTGTGATTTTCCTGCATTTCTGAATGTGCAAAAAATCATTAACAACCAGGGGGTCTACTATGTAATTCGAATCGAAAGAAAATGCTTTCGAATTTACATGTTATAAACATACAAATTCGAAAGCTTTTTCTTTCGTTTCGAGTTACACAGTAGGCCCCCAGTGTCGATTTGGGAAATACAATGGTTAATTAATATGCGCCGTCTCGGGAAACACTATGGTGGAAAAAACCTTTAAGCCCGGCCAAAGGCCGGAGTTCACGAAAACTTTATTAAACAAGAAAACTTTGCAATGCAGAAAATCTTTATTAAGCTGCGCCGTGTCGGGAAACACCATGGTGGAGAAAATCCTTAATCCCGACCGACTTAATTTTTTTTTTTCTTATATTTTAAATTTCCTGTGAGATAACCTATTTAAAAAAATTTTGTAAATTTTTCGCTGTTTCCTATGAACAAGTTCAGAGCCCCATAACTCGGAAAATAGGCTTCGCCGCCAACTTTTTTATTTAATATTTTCTTCTTATTTTTCAATTTTCTCTCACATAGGCTACTTTTTATTTTGTTTGGAGCTGCTTCGCTAAACTGCATTTGTTCCCTATTTTTTACCAATAAACCATGGAAAAATAAATAAAATGCTTATAAAAAATTCAGCGATTTTATTAGCGTTTATTTTTACTCAGATAGCAGTTTTTATCGAGTTTTCAGGGGTTATCTGGCGGGAAATGGCAACAACATTTTGGCAACACTGTTTGTAATTGACTTTATGTTTTAGTTAGTCTTCCTCGGATAGTAAAACAGAGGTTATTATTTTAATAATATTGGTGCAATTGTAATAAAAAAGAAAATTTCTAAAGCTAATGTGATTTATTTTAAACTACATATATTTTGCAATAAATAGTTTTCTTAAATTTGTTATAGTGTTTGGACTGGTGATAATAAAAAAGACTTACATATGTACAGAAGTACATAAATATACAGTGTCAATTTCTTCAACAAATTATTAGGATTTCACAAGTTAACAATAAGGTATTAAAATCTTGTGTCTTGCTAATGCAGAGGCCTGAAAGGATTTTTCTCATGACTACATAAAAATGTTGGGGCTAATTCACATATGTAAGTTGCATGTGTGATTAAAAAATTATAAACGTAGGAATTCAAGCAAATAGAGTTACAAGCATTTATACATACATATATATATGTATATGTATATGTATGTACATACATATGTATGTATATATGCGCCTAAATATGTAAATTCTTTAGTAATCGTACAAATGATTGAAGGAATTGTAAATATGTGACAAAATTAATCACGCTCTTTCTCCCTCTCTCACTCACCGACTGAAAAAATACTTATTTTGTACGTTTACTTTTTTCATCTGATTTTTGTAAACATCGTCAGTTAAAATGCAGAAGATCTTAAGTAGCTGCAAGTTAACAAAATGAGATTTATTAATTGATAATGGCTGTAGCAAATAGTATAAAAATTTGTTTTCATTCATTTTATCTATTACTTTTTATAGAAGAAGTTCAATTGAACTAGTTTTAGTATTAGAAGAAACCCTAGCCATTAAGTCTTTAAAAAAGAATTTAAGGTAACTAAAAGATTCGGGTTTCATTAATGATTACAAAAATAGGCTTAAAAATTTTAATAAAAAGTGTATTTATTACTCTGATAGTTCTGATATCATTCCGCTTTATGGTTCTGCTACAAGATTGTAGTTTCGCTTTGTATTACAGGTGACGATATGAAACAAAGTTATTGAACAAAAATGTTATTTTGGCGCATATGTACATATCGCTTAGTTACTCAAAGAACATCATAACTCAAAAAATGGAATTTTTGAGTAAATGATGGAGAATTAATCCTCATTTCGTTCTTCATATTATATAAAAATTGCCTACTCAACTCTTGAAAGAAAAATAAAATTTTCTTCTTCCATTAAGTTGTGTATAAATTGTAAATAAACTTGAAACTCTTTTTCTGGCAAACTAGTTTTTTGAATTACGAAGTTCTTTGAGTTATGACGTTCTTTGAGTAAATGAGCGATATATGTATGTATATTTTTGTAAGAAAACAAAAACATATTCAAAAAATAATCAGCCTGCTATTTTCGCTGCGCCTGGTAGAAAACATAAATATTGTAAAATATTATGCATATCAAAAGCAACAGTGGGACAAGTTACTGAAAAAACTTTAAATAATTTTTTCAGCGTTTCGTTAAAAAAAAATAAATAACAAAGTTAATTATTTTCAATAATAAAGAAAACAGTAATCTTTAATTTGAAATTAATTATATCTTAATCCTGATAAAATTTGTTTTTGTATAATTAATTATTAATTATTCATTTAATTATTAATAATCATTTTAATTATAATTATTATTTTTTTGAATAATTTATATTACTGATTTTAATATCGGAAAAAAATGTATGGGACCAAACTGAAAGTAAACTCTCAAGCCAAAAAAAATTTCAAAATCTGTTGTTAAAAAGAAGTATGTAAAATATTAAATTAAATTTTAATGGGCGTGCCTCCGCGTGTGAAAATCCGTAAAGTAGAACCACTTAAAATAAAATATTAAATTTTAATGGGCGTGATTCCGCCCATTTTTTTTATAGAAGATTGTGTCGATTTGACAGCTGTGTGTGGTAAGTTTCGTAAAAATCGGTTTAACAGAACCACTGGAAATATAATAATAAATTTTAATAGGCTTAGCCCCGTCCAATTGTTCGACTGTAAAAGTGTGTCATTACAAGAACCAAAGGTTTCTTCTAGGTTTCGCAGCAATCAAATAATTAGAATATCGGTTTAAAATGTACCGAGTTATGAAGTAAATATGTAAAAAAAATTGATAACATCCTCCTTTTGCTGAAATCGGTTAAAAAAATTATTAATATTTAAATATTTAAATTAAATTAAAATTCCTTTTTATGGTTCCGTACACCATAGGTGAAAAGGAACCCTATTGTTTTCGCTACGCTGTCCGTCTGTCACATGGGTGTTCCATCAGTTAATGCAATTTTGAAAACTTGGTGCATCTTGGAAACCGTAAGAGCAAAACTCTTAAAATTTTCATAAACGGTAAAACTAAAAAATAAAAAAATTATAAAATCGCCAAACCGAAAAATTGCCAAAAACAAATCGCCAAAACGAAAAAAAGCACCAAACTAAAAAAAATTCTAAGACTAAAATAAATCGCGAAAAACCGGAAAAATCGCCAAAAATGAAAAAATCGCCAAAATTAAAAAAACCCAAAAACAAAAAAAATCGTCAAAATGAAAAAAATTGCAAAAATTAAAAAAAAAAACAGAAAAAACTCGTTAAAACCGACAAAACTGAAAACAATCGTATAAACTGAAAAAACTCCAAAAAAGCAAAAAAAAAATCCACATTAAAATATGCTCAAAACCGAATGTACGGAACCCTTCGTGCGCGAGTCAAAATCGCACTTTACTGAATTTATTTTAGTTATGACGTTGTATGAGTAACTGAACCAGAAAATCGTTCAGTGCATTCGAACTTAATAAATGTTTTTTTTTTTTGGTTTCTTGGTCTAACGTGCTTGCAGCCTTTGTAATCCTCAATAATTTATTGGGAGTAGGCCTATAAGCATTGGGGTTTCGAATTTTTTTTTTGGAAATGTGGTTGAAGTCTTTGAAATGCATCTATACAATTTTTTTTATAATAACATTTTCTGATGATAATTGGCCAAACAAAATTCATGTACATATTGTTTCTTTGTTGGAACATAGTCACATCACAAAAAGAAAAAAAAGTTCTGGAGATAAAGCAGAATACTTTCACTGTCATTTCATAAGCGGAGAAAGTCGCATAGAGAACACAATTTTCTTTAATAATTCTCAATCGAATTGTATTTAAATTGAAAAACTTAAAATCACTTTCTGCCAAACCAGATTTCTTGAGTTATGACTATGTCACAATAAGGGAGCGTTATATGCTGAAAATTATGATTTTCAAAATCAATTAATTTACTAAATGTTTCTCATTTCAGCATAATAAATAAAAATTTTTTCATCGAAACAATAAAATATTGATAATTACTCGTGGATGTACCAACGTACTTAAAATTTTAAAGTTCATAAAAATACTTATTTCACGACATGATACAATTGATAATAAGCTGCAATACGAGCAAACTTTTTTGCTCGATATTAAAACCATCTCGGTAAGTTTTTAAAGTAGAAAACTCTAAAAAATAAGGCAGTTAATGCCTTATTCACACAAAAAAACTATTTTTTATAAAGGGAAAATGTTTTATAAGGCTCTGAATTTTTTTTAATAAATATAATATAATATTATATTCATAAAAAAACAATTTCGTTTTATAAAAGGTTTTTAAAACAAATTGTGTATGAAAGACTGTTCTATACACCTGTTATAAATCAAAAATATTTTTTAGGAATAAAACCTTATTACTTTTTTATTTATTATATTTTGAAACGTATTGAATTTTTCCGGTAAATTTTCCGTCGTCCCACTGTTGGCTTTTTTGCTAGTGAAATTTAAAAAAAAATATAAGTTTTCTACCAAGCGCACTAAAACATTAAAAATAGTAAGTTGATTGTTTACAAAATATATTTTCATATTTTTATTAAAAAAAAGGTACAAATAGCTTGTTTTATATCGCCGCCTAAATCGCAGAAGGACTCTACAACAATTCAATTCATAAGACATAAAAATTCGTAGGATAAAGAAATTTATTAAAGTAAAAACTAAACTTTTCGGTTTAGAATTAAAACAATAATAATTTTCCTTTAATTCTTTGTGCATCATAAACATTTTTAATTTCTATTCAAAAACAAAGTTTTTATCATTCGAATTGTTCTTTTGTATTTTAAGTGGCGATACTTACAAATAGCAGCAATATAAAATAATAAAGAACTTTTTTTTGGTCAAAAGAAAAAAGAAAGAAGAACGAGAGAAAGAGTTAGTAAGTGTGTAAGTTTGTAGTAATTATAGCTTATATTTCCCCCAAACATTTGCAGGATAGATCGTAATATTTTCTTCTGGACGATAGCTGACAGGATGATCAAATTTAATTTAAATAAAATTTCAAATTAATTAATATTTAAATCGCAACAGTGTTGGTATATATTTTTTTTGGTTGGATACTAAAGAAAATATCCAGGATTATATAAAATTAATTTCAATATAAAGTAAACAGTAATTGCTTTTAAAAACCTCGATATATCCTGACTTCATTATCACATTAAACGATGGCTTGAAAATACATTTCAAGTATTGTAAGTTTCTATATTATCCTGAAGCAAACCTGAAGCAAAACAAGACGTATGTATGTACGTGCACTACATATCGTCCGGTGGTTACTGGTTTGCCGCACAATATATTAAAAATACATTATTACTGCGGCAAACCATAACCACCCGGCGATATATGCAAAGAAAAAAAGACTGGAACCGATCTTTTTTTAAACAAGATCCAGCTCACTAAAAGGGCAATATTTTTTAATCGTTATTTTCTTTTGGCCATATATAAAATTTCTTTGGATTTATTGTTTTCCTTTAGCCAATAGGACTTATGAAAAAAAGCTATTTCATATTTTCCCGACGTTTCGTCAAGTTAATGTTTCAGTATTTCGAGATTCGCTCATTTAAATAAAAAGACATAAGCATTAAACATAATATTGAAATTAAAAACTATGGTGCAATTTTTTATAGACTGCTTAATTTAATAATGCAATATTTATGGAAAGAAAATTATGTCTCCATATAGAACTTTAATATTATGTCTAATGCTGCTATCATTTTTATTTAAATAGATATATATCTAAAAATAACTTAAACTAAAACTTTCTAATACCCTTTTGCGCCAATTCTATTAAATATCAATTAAAATTAAAATAAAAAAAATTTAAACTATATGAAAAACAACTTTGAAATATGAATTGATATATAAATAGTATTGGTGAAATAGGCTCTAAAGTACGGGAAAGTGTGGAAAAATTGCATTTTATTAAGAAAAAATGCAAGCTTTCATAAGTCTTATAAGCTAAAGGAGAACAAAAAAATTTTTTCATAATTTTTACGCGCTATCATCCAGAAGTAACTAAAACGAGTCTTCTAGAATCATTAGCATCAACAGCCTTCGAGATGTTTGCTTGGTGATACTGATAATATTTACAAAATTCTTGCTCTCTTCCGCTCTACTTTAGTTGAGCGCCTGGAAAGTCAACAAAATCTGGAGGCGGGACTTATATTTTTGGAAAATAAATTTAAATTTTATAAACAATCGGCCTGCTATTTTCAGCTGATTCTGTTCGCCTGGTATAAAGCTGGCATTTTTAAACTGAAATTACCAAAATCAAGACACACATTTTACAGTGGGTTAGTTGGTGAAAAATGTGTATAAATTTTTACAGCGTATATTTTGAAATAAAATTAATAACAAAATTATAGTATTTTATATATGATACGTAATGATAATAAAGAATTGAAAATTTTTAGCAATTAGCTGATAGATTTTTGTTACCTAAAAATGTTTTGACAACTGATTTGGGTTTGGATTTTCTACTTCTACTACTTACCGTGATACAAGTGTACTTATATTAATAAAACCATAACAACATTATTTACATTCTTAAAAAGATTTATTTTAATAATAATTTTTATTAAATAAAATGTAATTCTTAAAAGTATAAACATTTTTATTAAACATATGCTTATAAATAAAACATACAAGTTTTTTACATTTTTTCCAAAGATTTATTTTCATTTTAATTAATTTTGTTGTTAATAACAATTTTTATTTCACAAAACTTTTTATTAAATATTCATCTGAATAAAAAAAGTTAAGATTTTTTTAAATTCTTTAAATTTTTAAATTATTTTTGTCTTGTTCATTATTTCAAAGATTTTTTTGGTGTTAAATAATAAATTATTATTAAACAAAGTTAATTCTTAAAAATATATGTTTTTAGAAAACTTGTTTTGTTGGTTTAAT
Source organism: Tachina lurida (assembly GCA_944452675.1). Taxonomy (NCBI): domain Eukaryota; kingdom Metazoa; phylum Arthropoda; class Insecta; order Diptera; family Tachinidae; genus Tachina; species Tachina lurida. Next base: position 18,300,354 of record OX101754.1, on the reverse strand, counting down.
TTACGTTCGTTTTTTTAGGATTTTTAGATCTCTACACAGATTTATATATTTTATACTTATTATATACATAAATTTTTTAATACATTTGTTTATATGTATAACTAAAGATGTTTTAACCCCAACCAAAAAAGGGGTGTTATAAGTTTGTAGTGTGTATCGTGTATCCACGTACAGACCAAACGGTTGGATATAGTAGATATCACATTTTCTAGATATATGTTGGAGAATATGTGTGTCTTTGACACGCTAGCTCCCAAACGGCTAGACCGATTTTAATTTGGGTTTTTCGTTTGAAAGGTGACTTTATCTAATATCTTCTCCAGCCGTTTGGTCTCTACGTCGGGGGTTTTAAAAATTTTTAATTTATGTTATTTTTAATTTTTAATTAAGTATTTAGCTTAATAACGATTCATACTACATATAATCAGGGCAACAATGAATAAAATTCCGCGTGAAATATTTCAGGGGAACAATTCCAACTAATAGCCAGCAAAAGGGAAAACAAAAAATTCTAATTGGAAAAGGGAGAAATTTCACGTGGAATTTTATTCATGATTGCCCTGAATATGAGTCTTACTTCTGTGGTTTTCATGTACAATATAACAAATGTTATACATTTTTCATTTCGAGTTTAGGAGGTCAAATTGTTATATTTTAAATGTATTGTTAAAAAGGAAAATACCATTTTTGGACCTGAGGTGCTATTCATGAAAATCACAGATTTTACATACGACTACATATCGTTCATTTAGTTGAACAAAAATGCAATGATTGACTTCGACTTGGGTAGAACTCATTCAGACGGTAATTTTTTACATAAACCTACAATCAAACCAAAGTTATTTGAATGACTGAATGGCTTCGACCCAAATTTTACTTCGTAGTTAAATAATTTAGTTCTATGTTCTTGCCACATATACATAAATAAAATACTAAGTTATGGCACTGATTTTACTATCTATTGTTACTCTGTAGAGTGATATCAATCAGATATCAGATATCAATCATCTGATAGAATCCTTGCCATTTGCTAGAATTTCTGGTGTATAAAAATTTGCAAATAATAGTGACATTAGGCTGCAATTCTGCAGTTGCAGCTGAACATTTTTTATGCAGTTTATGGCTCTCTAGAATCGAATAGCAAGTAAAATATAAAAGTTTTCTTACTTTTAACTCTGCTGTTTCAATACGGATTGTAGGAGGAAAGCCTAGATTTTCCTATTGTAAAACTAACGCCAAATAGGTATAAATTGTATAGGTGAAATGTATGAAGCATTGAGGTTTCTGCAGGCTGTGGCAGTTAAAGAGTTTAAGGAAGCATCTACTGCTGCAATCAGGAGCACATCACTGTGAAGCTCCTTTTTTATTTAAGAGCAGCCTGTAAATAAAAAATAATTTTATGTGTTTAATGCGACGATGGAATTTAGAATTAATAATTAAGTAATAAACATTTTGTGACAGTGAAAAAGTAGTTTTAAAGGCATCAAACATAAGTATTGTATATTAAGGGATAACTTGAGTAGATAATTTAGAAATTTTATTTTATAAATTCGGAAGGACTTCCTGGACAAAAATATATTGAAATCAATATTTTTTTAATGAAGTGTAAATCTTGGCTTAATTGTATTTTAAACATATTTGTATCGAGAAATCGGTGTGATTAAATTTTTTTTTTTAGTTTGTTTGAATTCTGAGGATTTTTTTTCAAACCTTTTGTTTGAAATACTATTTTTTTATAATGTTTCTACTATAAAAACAATTCAAACAAGGGCCTAATTTTGTGTAAAACGCAAGTTTGTGGGCTATATTTAAAATTTTTTGGGTTGAAGTTTACTGATCGAGTTTCATAAGTAAGAACCAAAAGCATATAGACTTTGCTTAACAAAAAAAAAATACAAGAATTTTGTTAGATTAGCTGTGATTTCTTTGTTAAATCTAGTTTTGGAACCACCTCATGAAACGTTTCATTAGGCATTGGCATGAAACTTCTTTTAGTATAGAATATAAAAAAATGTGTTGTAATAAAAAGGTAGGATTTACCTTTTTAAATTAAATGCTTACAAAATTAAATTTTGCCTCAATTTTATTACCACAACGATGATTACAACACAGACAACCGCTGATTTTATTACATGTTAGTTGGCGTTAATAAATGAAGCAGCAGCAGCAAAATGTTGCAAAAAAAAAACAATTTTTTTCAACCTATTTTTGTTTGGCTTTCATTGCCTTTATCATCAATTTTAGGGATTTGATATGTATGTTGCTGCTGAGGTTGCAGCCTTGACTGCTGCTGTAGTTTTAATATTGTTGCTCCTGCTTCTCTTAATATGCTGCTTTTGGATTATATCCTTTGGTAGCAATGTTTCAAAAATTGTATTATTATTGACACTGTTGTTTAGCTTGCATTCATTATTTTCTTCTGCGTCTTATGCTTTCTACCAACAATCGTATGTTTTCATCAGCAAACTGATGTTTTTTTAAATGATGATGAACTTGTTAATTTTTTTTTCGTTTGTTCACTTTTTATTTTTTGAAAGATGTTGATGGCTGATGGTTAAAATGTTAAGAAGCATTGTGAGATCTGGCAAGGAAAATATTAATCCTCACATAACATTGTTGGTGGAAAGTAAAATAAGGGAAATTTAAGATGAGTAAAGAAATTTTTGAAATTTCATAAGTGGGGAAATGTGTGAAAAAACCTATTCAAAATAGGTATTGTATTTTACTCCCAACAGGCTTTTGCTTGAATTTGGAATGAGTTTCCATTATGCCTCATAAAATTTGATTGATCGGCTATGTGCGATCTTCAAAGTTCTCTTGAGTAGAAAATATTTTTTCAAAATATTTCATTGTGAGAAGGAGAGTTTAAAAAGCATGCTCAGAAGTGTGAGCATTTTAATATATAGTAGAGGCTCAAGTCTCTGCTTAGTACAGACTTGCACCTATCACAACATTAGTTTGAATTGTTCCGCACTCCATTACAAGAATTTGATAACGGCACGTAAAATATTTTATTAAAATATATAAGAAGCAGGAGCAAAGGTATCAATAATAAAATTTTTTATCTTTTATACAGGGTTTTCCAATAAGATGTTTCTTTTCGACAGTTGTCAGCACTTGACAAAATGCAAGTAAAACATACGAAAGATATATTATACATACTTCAACAACTCATTGAATTGATTAATTGATTGAACATTTCGAAATGCGTTTGATGCAGCTTCAAAAAAATTTTAATACGCCTCATTTAACAGTAGAGGCGCTGCAAAACTGCATTATTCGAAAACATTTTTGGTGGAAGCTGTTCCTTACTGGATTACCAACTTAATGATTTTAACAAGGCGTGAGACTAAAATAATCGATTCTTGAGAAGTACTTACTTTTTTTTATTTGGAAACTTGTTAACGTAATCTATTTAATCTAAAAAAAATTATTCTCCTCATTTAGGTACTTGTACATAATTTTTTTTTAAATTTTAGGTAATGTGATTTGTAAGCGAGTAATGAAATTTGGTAATCAGAAAAGTAAGTAGTTCTCATGGTAATCTGTAATTTTTTGCTGGATCCCTTTCCTAAAGAAGGTAATACCTAGTAATAGTAGTAGGCATTCAATGCCTGAGTGGTACTTAAAAAAAATGTAAACTTCGGACGCTTCTTTAGCAAAATTTAGATTTCGAAAGCCCAAGAATGATTATTGAAAAGCCTCTTCTTAAAAACGTATCCTTGTTGATTGGTTTCTTAAAATACATTAAACTCTTCCGGAATCGCATCGAAAAATCATCTTGACTGATGAGCCCAATTTCACCTCGTAGGTAAAATCTAATTTTTTTTTACTGTTTAGAGCGGCGAGTGAAGTTGATTTTGGCTTACGCTCAATGTTTCAAATAAGAGTTGGTTAACTCTTCTTTTTATATGAAGGAATTAGGCTCGTCTGATGTTAGTATATTCCTCTCCATATATCTTGGCATTGAGTACTTAGCAACTTAAAATTTGAGGACATCGAAAAAATATAATCAGGTCAATCATGAATAAAATTCCGCGTGAAATTTCTCCCTTTTCCAATTAGAATTTTTTGTTTTCCCTATTATTTTCTATTAGTTGGAATTGTTCCCTGGGAAAAATTTCAGGTGGAATTTTATTCATGATAGCCTGGAATACAATAATTTGTTAGTTCAATATGCGGATAACTTAAACTAAAATGTTGGAATGAGTATGACAACTATTTTATGTTTATGAAAAATCTACTTTCCCATAAACGAAGGTGTCCTTGCCTTATGTTTTTTTATTTAATAACAAAATTAATGCATTTTCAATATTTACATACTTCCTTCCTTCTTTGTTTTGATGAAAGCACAGAGAGAATTTCATAAATCTCCTAGCAGCCATTAAATTAACTAAATGACACATCCACCAAATTTTTCATTTTATTTTTATTTTTTGATGGGGCGGCTGTATGCATTAATTTTTTTCCATTGTTGAGAAAGTAGAACCCAACTCTTGTCATATTTTTATGACACATATTAAACAGTTGCACTCTTCCCTTGTTTGCTTTCAAACATTTTCTCACTTTATATTCCAATTACCTGATTAAAGGTATTTCTTTATTTTTGTCTATTAGTTTTATGACATTGATGAAAGGCGTGAAAATAAAAAGTAGAGAAAAAAGTCTTAAAATTATTATTAAAAGCAAAGTGAAAAGGAAATTTTAAGGGAAACCGGAAGCTTAAGGGTGACATTTTTGTAACGTTTCATTTTTATTTATCTACATAAAGTGATGACGTTGTGTATGACATTAATGTCAAACATTATATAAATGAATCGATCAAAGAAAAAATTATATGTGTATATTTTTCTCATTTAAGGAGGGCCAGCCCCTATTTATGACAACAAATTCCCATAAAAAAAACAACATTAGGTTGTGTCTTTTTTTTTCAATTTACCACAATGATTAATTATGCTTTGGCTTGGCTCGTTATAAATACAAAATGTCCTTGCTTGAAATGCAACATTCTTGTTCACTTTTTTCTCTACATAATGCTCGCTCCTTGTTACGTGTTTTTTTTTATTGTTATTTGAAAAATTTTAAGTAATTTCCGGGTGGTGACTTGTTTGTTTATCTCTATTGTGTGTTTTTTTTTGTTGAAGTCAGTTAAAAAACTTTCATTTCATTTTATTTATTATGTGTTTTTAATTCAGATGCCCGCTTTGTTTTTTTTTAATAGATCGATTTTTGTTGATAAGCAATATGATGTTCATAAATAAAAACAAACTTTAGCAAAATGTCGTTTTGAAAAGTACAAAATCGTATACATACATTTGACTGTTTTGGCTGTTGGTGTTAGTATTTTGAAAGTCATGCTTAAAGGAAAAAGGACATGCTTTGTAAGCATTTACACGCACTAACGTTTGCACTCTTTGTCAAGTACACATGCAAGCATGTATGGGCAACACGCATACGTATTCTATGTTACGTAGCCTTACATGAGGCAAATACAGTGGCGTACATACATACATACACACATACGCTTTATATTTTTAATCATTTTAATATTTGATCCTTTCAGCTTTTATAAAGATTATAAAAGTCTACTTGTTCACGTCCTTAATTTATAGATGTGGTAAATCAGAAATGGTTTAATATACATATATAATCTAGTAAGCACTATTCACCAGCTACTCTTTTCTATGTCTCTATATCCAGAAGTTGTAATAGTAACTCTTTTGTCAGTAATTTCCCTGAGAGCTCATGTAGCTACTAAATATAAACCATCATACTACTCTTTTGTTTACCAAGTTGAACTACTTCTGTTATGCACTATACTTTATCAAAGCATATAAAAGTTTCTTCGTTAGTAACTGACAGTTTTTAGAGTGTATCTCTGCATATGCCATGATATGGGATTTAGCCAAGGGTGCCATATGAAAAAATATACCACATATAAAGTGTTTGTTGCATGCAACATTGGTAAGGAAAAAAAGTGGTTGCTCTTTGGGTGCACACTTCCATATATTTTTTTATTATTAACATCTAAACCTTCTGAAGTATCTATTTTTAGTAGTTTTTATTTTTAACCCCATATCATATCACCCGTAGAGTCAAGAGTATGATTTATTTTTTCTTTTTCTATTTATTTTGTTTCTATTTAACTTGTATATTTTAATTAAAAGGATTTTTTAAGGAGGGTTTGTTATAATTAAAACATCATAACGTTAGATTTCATTAAATGTAATAATTTAGGTAAATCAATAAAATATTGTTGGACATTTTGATTAAAAAAATCTTAAAACTAACAAAAAGCTCCACATATTTCGATCGAAACGAGTGACGAATGCCTCCAGATATTTAAGTACCAAATAAATGTATTAAGAAAATATTTTATTTTGTAAAATTTTTATCAAGGAACTTACTTCCGCATAAAAATTTGAATCACTCACGCCGTGATTGAAATAAAAATTAAACAACATTGCTATTTGCCTTAAACACATGCAAGTTTACGTGAGTGTAAAAATAGATCAATCGCGGTCACGAACTAAAATCTCTTAGGATTTGAAATTTTGCAATCTTGTCTTGTGACGCGGGGTGTCAAACATAAACCACGTCTATGCCTAACATTGCTTTTTGGCTTAAATCCAGGCGAGTGAGTTGACGTGAGTGTAAAGAAAGATCAATAACGATCACAAAGAAAAGTTTTAATCAAGAACTTTACCAGTTTTTGTGTCACGCGTGACTGGCGTTAGTCACTCACGATCGTCATTTTATTCAATATTAAACACGCTAGTGCTCAATATTGCTTTTTAGCTTAAATTCATGAAAGTTCACGTGAGCGTAAACAATGACCACGTAGAACATTTTTAATCAAGAAATTAGCTCCTCTAAAAAAAGAAAAAGTGCCGCAATTCCTTATGTCACGCGTGAGAAAGAAGTCAGTCACTCACGATCGTGATTAAATTAAAAATTAAATACGATTTTGTTCAACATTTCTTTTTGGGTCAAATTCATGCATCACGTGAGTATACAAATTTGAAAGTGTCACAATTTCTTTGGCCCCACGTGAGTTAAGGTATGGTCACACTTGGGCAAACATCTGCCAAAAAAAAAATTAACCACGAAATATTAATGAAAAAACTTTAAATTCAGATACGTGTTTGTTAAGTTAAACAGTTTCCAATAATGTTGGATTCAATGACGTTGTCTATTAGTTGTTTGTGAAACTGTTTAACTTAAGAAACACGTGTCTGAATCAAAATGTTTTTCACAAACATTGAATGGTTACGCTTTTTTGGCAAATGTTTGCAAGGTGTGATCGTACCTTTAGTCACGATTGTTATTAACTGTGAACTTGATCTCGCTTATGCTCAAAATTACTTTTTGGCTTAAATTCGTGCAAGTTAATGTGATTGTAAGAATAGATCAATCATGATCACGATGAACAGTTTTCATCATGGAATTAACTTCTTTATGAAGATGAGAAAGTGTAGCAATTTTTTCAGTGAAGCAGGAGTCAGGCGTGAGTCACTTACGATCGTGATTAAATTAAATAAACATTGCTTTTTGGCTTAAATTTTATGCAAGTTTATGTGTGTGTAAAGAAAAATAAATCAATTCCTTTTTATAAAGATGTGAAAGTGCCGCAATTTTTTTTTGTCACGCGAAGCAGTCACGAAGAGCAGTTTTAATCAAGGATATTACTTTCTTGTAGAGATATGAAAATGGCCCAACCTTTTTTGTCACGTATGACTCAGGCGTGAGTACCTCATCATCATGATTAAATTACCATTTAAACAGGCGTAGGAGAATGAGAGTGATATAAAATAGTATTCGTGCATGGGCACATTTTCGAAATCAGCCACAAGTTTTACGACTTCAAATTCAGGACATTTTTTTAGGCAAAACTACATTCAAATAATTTCTTTGTTTGATGTCAACTTCATTTCAAAATCATTTAAAGAGTGCTTTGAGGTACTGAATAAAGTGCGAGTTCCAAATGAATATATACCCTGGTCTGAAAAGCTTCTTCAAGTTTTCATTGAAAATCACCGAGATTCAAACGTGAATCTTTAGTAAAGATTCACTTCTCGAAACTGTGCATCGATTTTAATGAAAAAATACTTTTTTTTGTTTGAAACCACACATGAGGATAGCAGCGCAAAAGTCGTGTAATCCCAAACTTATTAATTATTTATTTGGTCTATTTAATTATTAATTTGCTCTATTACTTTGTTATATTCTGTCTTATCGTGGTTGGCGTATTTCAAATACGACTACGACTGTTTGGTAATAGATTAAAGAAGATTTCAACAGTTTTTCTTTAATCTATTACCAAACAGTCGTAGTCGTATTTGAAATACGCCAACCACGAGAAGGCAGATTATCCTAGTAAGAAAAAGAGCTTCCAAGAAAGTTAATAAGATCCCAAACTTGTGATCCGTAGTAGTGGAAATCTGGATAATTTCTAATGACTTTTACATAAGGTTGTAATTGGAAGAAATTCGCTTTTTCGAAGACATTTTCATGATGTTAAGTAAATCTGATATTTTGTATGTTCTTTTAAATAGGTCAAATGGAACTGATTTTTAATAACTTTACAGAGTTAGAAAAACCCACGACCAATCATGGAAAGGTCAAATATAGCCGGAAAATTATTTTATTATAGAGATTTAAAATACACTCGGCGCGTGCTTTTTGAAAACTTCATGGCATCCATATTATTTTTTTCTTAAAAAAATTACTTCTAGTTAATTATTTGGATGTTGTTGATAATCACTTCCTGAAAAGTCAAAAATATACGCTTATTGGTACCTTGGAAAGGTTACTTCCTCAAGAATTACTTCCAATTTTTTTTCGCTGAGAAGTTCTGTGCAAAACGATTTTTAAACTCCATCTTCTTTTGGTTACCAAAAGGTGTTTTACTTTACTTTTGTATTGATAGTTGCTAATGTAGAAATGTATTAACACCAGAACAGCGACCACAAAAAAGTGGGTTACACCACTTTTGCGCTGATACTTTGTGTTTCCTTCTTTGTAGGTTTTTAATAAAAAAATTTTAAAAAATTTAAATTACTAAGCAGACTTGATTACAATATAATTTCGGATTTTCTAGATTTAATTTTTGTTACATGATTTTTGACAAAAAAGAAACATTGTCTTGACCGCATAAAGGAAAATATTTGTAGTGAAATATGTTTGATCGTTCGCCAAAAAAAAAACAATCAATAGCGCAACTCTTATTCTTTGTGAAACAGGGAGATATTTTTTTAACATTACAGATAAGATCAGAACAAATTTTTCGCTCACGATCGTTACTTCTCCATGCTAAAGCTTTAGAAGAAAAAAAAAGCCTTGAACTTGTAAAGCACTCAAAGTTTCCGTTTTACATATGCTTATGTACATTTTTCTAAACAGTTATGAAATAATTATTTCTGCCAAAAAAAAACCGACTTCAATGTAAAAATTTGATATAATATAATATACGAGTTGCTTGACCACCCACCTTATTCTCCTGATTGGGCTCCCAGTGACTTACCTGTTCCCAAATCTAAAAAAATTCCTTGCTGGCAAGCGTTTTACCTCAAATGAAGATGCAATTACAGTTCTAAACCACCATTTTAAAGACCTTAAGGAAAACTATTTTAATCAAGGGATAGAATTGCTAGAAAAGCGTTGGAGTAAGTGTATTGAAGTTTCAGGAGATTTTATTGAAAAATAAAAATATTTTTGAAAAACTAACTATTCTCTTTCATTGATAGGCTAAGAAGTTTCCGAACCGCCCTCGTATATAATATATATGATTTGAAATATAATATTAAATTTTAATGAGCGTGATTCTGCCCATTTTTTAAATGCAAGATTGTTTGTTTCTCAGAGCTCAAGGTGCGTGTTATGTAATGTAAATATCGGTAAAGTACACTTAAAATAAAATATTAAATTTTAATGGGCGTGGCTCCGCCCATTTTTTTAAATGGAAGGTTGTATCATTTTAGAGCTCAAGTTGTGTGGTAAGTTTCGTAAAAATCGGTTAAGTAGAACCGCGTTTTTTCAACTTTCAACTTGTGTAATTACCAGAATCAAAGGTGTTTTATAGGTTTCGCAGCAATCAAATAAGTAGAATACCATAAAATTAAATAATAAAAAATTTGTGCGTATCCCCGTCCCCTCTTTTTTGCAAAAGGACAAATGGGAAGCTATACCCTCTCAGACGAAAAAATAATTTTTACAAACGGTCTAAAATGTACCGAGTTATGAAGTAACACCTCCGCCCCCCTCCCCCCAAAAAAATTGTGACGAATTATTAACTTCATTATTTTTTTTTTGTGTAGTCGGTTAACAATTCATTTACATACATGTGTACATACATACAATATTTTACTGGATGTTGTCATAAGCCGGTTAATCAAAATTATATAATCCAGTCAAAGGAAAACAAACTAATAAAAATAAAAAAGGTGTAACAGTCATGGGCTGTATGATATTATTGTTTTTACTAATTTATAAAGAAATAACCTTCAACTCAGGATTTAGAACAAAAGAATGAAGAAACGAATACTCAGGACCGTACAACGCCCTGTTCAATGCCCCACATGTCTGAAAAAAATGTGAACAAAGATGATGTTAAATGTAAAAATAATCAGGAGAACAATAATGGGATGAGCCAAACTGACAGACTGGCATAAAATAAATGAAACACAAAAAATTTTGAACCGAATATATAATTTAAAAAGTAGGATTCATTTACTTCTGTTGAAGACATCAGACTCTAGGATTTTCTCTATACCAGCTTTCAATAAGTACTTTGTAAATGATATCCATATACATTCATAATTCTGTAAAAAAAAAATTCCAGACAAAAAAAGAAAACAGTTCATTGTTCTTATAAATTAAGCCAATCTTCAATGTAGGAAAATCGCAAAGAATTAAACAAACAATAATAAGAAACCAAACAACATGAATTTATTTATTCCAATATATGTATTTCATAAGCACACATACATACGAGTATAAAAACAATTACACTCATATGCATGTACAAGTAATGTGTCTCGTCCTTGCTTGTGTAAAAGGATATTTGAATAACTGCTGTGTTTGTTATTGTTATTATTATTGGTTTTTGGCGGCAGGATTAAAAGAAAATATCCAGACTTTTTTGTTGTGTTACATTATACGATACATACAACAAAAGTAGAACCAAATAACAAAACCATCATCATCTTAAGTTGTCAAAAGTATTAAAGAAAACAACAAAATTCTGTTTATGAATTTCCAAAATTTCTTTCTTAGAGAGATTACACAAACTGTTGTGAGGCACAAATTTGTTTTCTTAAGGAATTAAAATTGGCTAAAATGAGTTTTTATCAGGATCATTTTGTATTAAAATTATGTCGCACCTTTTTTTACACAAAAAAAAACGAGAAAGGACATTAAAGAGAAGAAAAGGGAAGAAATAATAATCAATTACTTTTATAAATGAAAATTGGAAATGTTAAAATAATATAATAACTCCACAAAACAACATCAAACTAAATACTAAAGACCGATGATTCTGACAAAAAAAAACCTATGTATGTATATCGACATTTTGATGCTTTTCGTCTGAAGATGAAGTTTCCCTCTAACATACATTGTTGTGGAGAAACTGCATAGAAAGCCATGAATCATTTTGAAAACAATCCCTGTTCAACGCTTTTATTTATACTTTTACTATGAAATTTTCTTTGAAACATTTTAACCCTTTACCTCTTCGCCGTAGAGGTCCTTTTGGCGCCTTAGTAGTATGGGACAATATAACTCAATTAAAACGGGCATATAATGGGTTCAAATGTGCAACAAAAATATTTTCCATAGAATTATTCTTTAATGTGTAGTTTCCACAATGCTAGCAAGCGGCTTGTCTAGGAAAAATATATGAAAAACACTAAAATTTTTGAGTGATTGTGGAAACTACACATAAGACTCTGAATGCAGCAAACCTCCAAATTTAACTTAAACGCAAGAAATAACTCAAAACTTAAAACACACTTTATTTACAACTAACTTTGATGTTATGTATTTGTTCATTAATAATTACACTGTACAACAAAATAACAATTTTTGGCTGGCCTTTAGATAAAATTACGCGGACTATATGGATTTCGATGCGTTAAATTCAAATCAGCTGTCAGTTTTTCTCTATCACGTAGAGATTTTTTTTTATGGGCGTGGTTAATTTTGGCCCCTAAATTAGTCGGCCATAGTAATATATTTTACTATAACTCGAGAACCGCTATTTCGATTTTAATAAATAATAAACCAAAAGACGCGCCACAAAATTTTGTTAAAAAATATTTATAATAATTTTTTATCTATTTTTTATGGTTTCGAAGTTATTCAGAATTTAAAAAAGAAAAAAGTTTTTTTTATGCAAAAATCGCGTAATTTTTTTACATGAAAATTACAATAAAAAAATCAGAAACTCAAAAGTTTCATATTTTTTAAATTTTTCTTAAAACCACATATCCTAGGAATAAAACAAGCTATAAAACGTGAAAATCCAGCAATAAATCTTGATTTTATTCACAATTTAAAGTTCTGTTACCTGCCCGCAATGCCCTTTCAATAGCATTACCAGATGTCAGTGATGGGAAATGAGATTTGCATTTCGGTATCAAAAACAAATTTTTTAGTACTTTTTTGATCCCGAGAGTACCAAAAATTATAATATTTCTTATTTAAATTTTATTAACAAAAAATTATAAGAAATTCATTTACAAAAAAAAAAAGGAACACATAGGTACAAATATACAAATAGGTGTAGCCTGGATTAGACTTAATACTGTTGGAACATAAAGCTTGCCCCCGTATTCCATAGCTAGCTAAATCTAAAGCTAAATTCGACCGCTAAAATTCTGAACAAATAGAAAATTTTTTTTCGGCGGATTACATTTTTAAGCCATTACCTGATTTATCAATACCCGTTTGAAAATTGCACTCGTAGCCGAAAATCGACAAATTGATTTTATGGATTCTTAGCGATAGAGATTTAGCTTTAGCGAGTTACAAAATACGATGGCTATTGATTTATATTTTGTTTTCATGAAATTTTGGTAAGAGAAAATCCTTTCGACATTAACAGAGGAGTGAGGCATGGATAAAATTCCGTAAGCTACTCTCGATATATCAGGAAACATGTATTCATCGAATGCGTTTTTATATAAGACAATGCTCTATATTGGTTGTTAATATTTCAAATTATTTTTCTTTTCTTTTTTTTCTTTTCCCTGGGAACATTTTAATTAAAAGTGGTATAATGATATTGGTTTAACAGATAAAATACTTTCAGGGGGAAACTTACTAAACCAAACTAACATTTTATTGTCAAAGTCCACTTTTGCCCTTAGAACTTAATATAAACTTTTTAAAATTTTCTTTAAACTGATTTAAAACAGTTGTTTCAATAGATCAACTTCTGTGCCACATAAAATATCATTGAATGAAATATGGTTTTCGGTGATATTTAATTATGGTTACACTTTTCTAAAAGATCTTTACTAACAAAGCTTCGTTCTATTTGTCGAAAAAACAATTTAATTCTTGGCAAAATATATGCATGCGCGAGTCTTCTGACTGCATTTCTAAGTTGCCCGTGAGAGTATCAAATTTCTTAGGGGAGTACTACGGTACTTTTTCATGTCAAATAGTATCAAAAAAAGTACGATCGTACCAACTTTCCCATCACTGCCAGATGTAAATGTGACTGCATTTAATGCATTACACACATTTTTCCATTTTTAGGTACCTGCTTTAAATTGTGAATAAAATCAAGATTTATTGCTGGATTTTTACGTTTTATAGCTTGTTTTATTCCTAGGTTATGTGGTTTTAAGAAAAAATGTACAAAATATGAAACTTTTGAGTTTCTGATTTTTTTATTGCAATTTTCATGTAAAAAAATTACGCGATTTTTGCATAAAAAAAACTTTTTTCTCTTTTAAATTCTGAATAACTCCGAAACCATAAAAGATAGGTAAATAATTAATATAAATTTTTTTTAACAAAATTTTGTGGCGCGTTGTTTGGTTTATTATTTATTAAAATCGAAATAGCGGTTCTCGAGTTATAGTAAAATATATTAGTATGGCCGACTAATTTAGGGGCCAAAATTAGCCACGCCCATAAAAAAATCTCTACGTGATATAGAAAAACTGAAAGCAGATTTGAATTTAACGCATCGAAATCCATATAGTCCGCATACTTTTATCGAAAGGCTATTTTGGCTGTTGTACAGTGTTATCACATGTAATTTGGCTTAAAAAGCGTTACGAACAGTAGCCTAATTCAATTCATAAGAATTTAGAAACAAATACAGTTCGAAAAATAATAATTAACTAAAATTAAAAGTCATTGGCTTGTGGCAAAAATCAAAAATAAAAATATACTTAATAGTAACAAACCAAAAAAGTTTGTCTTAAGTAGAACAAAAATAAGCAAATTAACAAACAGGTGCATAGTTAGTAAGGAACAAACGACAATGGCAAGACTGTTGTAATATATATGGAAGATGGTAAATTTTGAGCCTTCATTACAAAACATATACGGTTAAGGAATTAACTCTACATACACCCATCATTTTTGGGATTTGAGGAAACTTGGGAAGAAATTAAAAAAAATTAATTATGCCAATATTTAGGGTGCTAATAAATATGTTATACAAAAAATAAAAAAATTAAAATATAATTATAATAACAACAATAAAAGCAAAAATATTCAAAATCCATAGGAAAAAAATGTACATACAGGCATACAATACATGAAAAAATACGTGCAAAATGTTCGAGGTCGTCAACTTATTTGAAAACTCGGTGATTTCCGGTACCAAACCGTCAACAAATGGCATCCGAATATGATCTAATATGTTCTTAAAAAGGCAACAATTGATATTAACCTCGAAAGAATAAAAAAAAATTACCACAAATGATGCGATTGCCTTTTAAACCTTAACTATGCTTAAGTAGAGTTAAAATTAAGTCATTATTATAAATGACGTAAACTTAAATTCAATAGCGTCATTTGTGGAAAATTTTTTAATTTAAAAGCGTACTTAAAGCTTCGAACACACCGACCGACCGACACACTTTGCATGATCCTCCCATAAAATTATCAAGATAATTTTCAAATCAATTATCATTATAAATATTTCATAAAGCAAAATATACACAAATAAATAGATAGTATAAACTGTGTTGTTAGGAGCATAGAAAGGAAATTAAAAAAAAAATTCAAATGCCTGTGGGCTGTGTTCATTGTGTGTGTTAATCCTTTAACACATGCCCACTCTCTAACGAGTCTGTAATTATTATTCTGTGTGCTAAAAATCAACATGTATTTTCACATCGTGCGTACGCAAGATGGAAGCAAACGAACGGATGAATAAGTGAATGAATAAATGTGTCTTTAAGCATTTCGGCAAACAACCACTAAATTATAAAGTAATATATTTCATAGATGTTGCTGGCAAATTCCTGTTGAAATTGGTGGCTTTCTAGAATCTATTGGAATATGCATTCATTCGAATATACATTCATTGCATGTACCGTAAATATTTAGTTTTCTAGTAGATACGAGTATAGGTTTAGTTTAGAGCTGCAACAGCAATTGTACATTATTTACAACAAATAATAGCATGTGTGGCAGAAATGCTGCCTATCCCTGTGCCTGGTTATAATAAACGCAACGTGCTTCCAAAAAAACGCATATTGATATGGAAAATTTAAACATTTTGCGTGCAACAAAACCAAGCAACAAACAGTCAAGCCAGTCAACTCTATTTCATTTCAAATTTTCGTCCTTTTGTTTTTGCTGCTGTTAATCAACAATAAGGGTTCAAATATTGGTGGTGGATGTACTCGTATAATACTTGGCTCATGCTTGAATGAGTATCTAAATTGAAAATGGAAAATAATCGACACATTAGAACGGCGAGCTAACAACCAAATATAAATTCTCCTCTATTTCATTGCTGAAGTAAAAATGTTTCAATTCATACATACTTCATAATTAACATGCATGGCTTAAGGGAAAATGAATTTCTTTTTTTTTTTAATTGTTAGGCACCCGATTATCGGCAGCAGTGACAATTTTTTGTTTGTTTGCTTTTTTCGCTTTCTCTCCCCAACGAAATGATTAAACGATTGATGATGCATTTTCTGTTTTTAGGTGCAAAATGCATGTTGCATAGTTAACGAATTCTAAAGCCGGAAAAAATAAAATCATTGCAGCTGTTGTGGAAAATGCATTTGTACTTGAATATTAACGCTTGACTAAATGCAGTCCAATCGAATTCGAAAATACATTGTTGATTAAAGGGCATCATAAATATGCAACTTGTAGCTAAAGGTGAGTAATTTTATGTTTAGCAATTCGTTGAAAAAGTGTATGTGTGTGTATGGCTGATGCTTTTGTTAAGTGGCAAGTTTGAACATTTGTAGGAGATTTCAATAATAATTTCTTGTGTGTGGTCAGGTCACTTAATTCAAATTGCAAATGAATTTATTTAAAATGTTGAAAGTATTAAAAAATAAAAAAGAAAAAAATTAAATAAAGGCAACATTTATATGCATTTCGGTTCAACCAAAAAAATTTTTGGGAAAAGCCAGCAGTTGGTTACACAAACATAATAAGTTCAAAAGCTTCAAACAAAAACTTCAGCAAAAACATCTTTATCCGAAAAACGTATACGAAATCGGATAAAGATATTTTGTTGTGCTTATTATTATGTTTGTGTATTATTTTTATTATTATTTCTTGAGGTTTCGGTAATCAGATAGTTTAAGATGAGCAGCTGATTGGCCTACCGCATCCGATCCCGGAACTGGGGCTTCCAGCATGGCCTCCAGGAGGGCTGACTTAGAAGCCTTTTATCAAGTTTATATAGCGAGCCACTTGTTACAAGATCCGACGCCCGCTTCCAGCCGCCTCTAACATGAGGAACAGTCGCTGGTTAACACCGAGATTAACCGATTAAGCCAAAACCTCGGTTAATTAAAGCAAAACCGCGATTAATTAAATACCCTAGTCAATAGCAATCAGTTTACAGAGAAAACAGTGCCTACTAAAAACCTCATAAAATAGAACAAAATTAATAATAAATCTCTATGGTTTTTATTAATTTCATAGAGAAACCCTTTTTGAAAAAATCATGAATAAATCTTTTAGTTTTTATGAGGTTATCTTATTGATTTTTTCAATAAGGTTTTCTTCTTGTTTTTATGAGGCGACCTCATAAAAAAAATTTATATCTTTATTCTTTGTGCTTTGCTTATATGAATTTTCATTTAAATTCTATACCATATACTTATAGTATATGTACGTAGAATGTGTAGATGTTATTTATTTATACATACATATTATATTGTATTCTTTACTAACTACCTCACCATACATACATATTATTACTTGAGAGGAGACAAGTATTGAACCAGCAAACTTCTGACTGATAGACAAGCACTCTAACCAATATGCTGCTAAAAAGCAGTCTGAATAACCATTGAAATAATTGTCCACATGCTTATACAAAAACGAAAAATATGAAAAAAAAAATTCTGTATGTCTATTTATAGATATGAAATAACAAGACACCTCATAAAATCAAGAAGATTTCCTTATTAAAAAAAATAAATAAGATGCTTTACACATAATCATATAGGAACCTAATAAAATCAAGAAAAAAACCATATTGAAAAAAATCAATAAGATAGCCTAATAAAATCAAGAAGAAAACCTTTTAAAAAAATCAATAAGGTAACCTAATAAAATCAATAAGAAATCCCTATAGTTTAAAATTTATAAGAAAACCTAATATAATCAAGAAGTTTTTCTCTATGGACTGTTTTTTTTTGTGCCAAAAATAACGGAAATTGAGTAAAAAAAGTTGTGAGTAATAAGATTTCTTCTTGATTTTATGTGGTTTTCTTCTTGATCAAATTAATAAGATTTACCACATAAAAACAATCAGGAATCTCTATGAAAAAATCTTCGCTTCTTTCTGCTGGGATACCCCTTAGCCTAAAAACGTTTCATAGAGAAAATCTTCTTGATTCTATGAGGCAGTTTTTTTCTCTGTGTTGTTTCTGACAACAGGTAGTAATGTATTGACGAGATCGATGCTGACAACTGCAAACGGGCGAATGATTATTCTTAAATAGTTTTCACTTTAAGAACGTTTTCTTTTTTCTTTGCAATAAAATTTCCAGTGCATATTTTAACATAAGATTGCATATCCTAGTCTTAGGACCTTATCTTTTATTTTAAATATTTTCCGTACGCTATATGTTTTTAGTATGTTAGAGACTTGAGCTATAAAATTGAGGAAGCAATGCTTTTTTCCTTAAATTAATTTATTGGTTTTATTTACTTCTTGATATGTTTAAAAGCATATTTATTTCTGATTTACAAGGTAATAAAGTATTTCGCTGATTCACCCTATAAGATTTCAATCAACAATAGAAAAAACAAATAAAGTAATTTTATCCCTGTAGATGAAAAGCTTTCTAAATTTATTAAGAGCAATTTAAATGAAATAAAATATTAACAAATATTTTCCATAAAAATTCATTGAGAAAATCACCGTCGTTTTCGCTCATAAAAAAAGCATTAAAGCTTGATGACCTTGTCTGATAACTGATACATAAATCAAATTTCATGTCTTTATTTTCAATCGACGACAATATAAAATACAAAATTTTCAATAAAGAAAAAAGCAGTCGTACAGTTCGCCATCATAAAAGTTGACCTTGAAATTTAAACCTATTAAAAATTTTGTTTTCAGAACATTTCTAGCAAAAGGAAAATAAAGTAAAGCAAAGTATATACGAGTAAGCAAATTTCTTTTATTATAATTCCAGCACAGTAGGATAACCAACTACAACTACAAGGACGAGACATCAGCTGTAAAAACGTGAGATAACGAAAAGACATTGCAATCATGTGCGACTGTGTATGAGATGCACATTTACATCTTAAGGGACGATTGTGTGGCCTCGCAAAATACAAAATATGTAAGTGTAAAATTTATAAAATTGACTTGATAACAGCCATCACCACGTGATACTTGCAACGCATTCAGCAAAGCAAAAGAAATTCTAATAATTATGAAAAAGCAGCACGCTGCAGCCAAAAAGGATATAATGCATGAATATTCTTTATAGAATTAAAACAAAATGCCAGCAAGTATAATTAAAGGAAATACTCAAGGAAACATTTCTGCAGCACTGGGAATAAGTTAGACAAGTGCAAGTAGCAAAAATGGGAAAAGGAAATTTTATTTTCTGACACTCAGTGCGTGTAATTATAGTTGATTGTTTAAAGTACGTTTTCTCTCTGTTGGCATTAAAGGTTACATTATGAACTAATTAAGAAAATCCTTGAAGCTGAAGAAGCACGCGATCTCATTAGGCCTTTTTAAACTGTTGCTTTGAATAAGAAATGTCATGCGGCTTGGCCTTGTAAATAAACATAACCATAAGATCAACATGGGCTCAGAATTAGATTACAAATTGTTTAATAAATTTTTCTTATGCACGATAGCATAGAAATTTTATATTTTTAAAGGTATTTGATTTGCAACAAATCTTACATTATATAACAATGTACAAAACAAAGAATTGAGGCAAATAAAACTTTAGCACTTAAATGCAGAATTTCATGAGGAAAAAATTTGTTAAAAAATTTCAATAAAAATATGTCATAATAAGCAAATATTTATATGTACTGAACGTAAAATTTAATGATTATAATTTATGTGAAATATGTTAAGCAAACGTATGTCATAATATGCAAAAATATGTACTCAAAACCAAAATATGCAATATCTAATCTCAGCTAAAATTTATACCCCTAAAAAAAATTTATTTAAAATTTATTTTGTTAGCTTCTTTTCTATTTTCTCAATAATCCTTTTCTTTTCTTTATTATCAAATTACATATTTTTATATTAATTTTTCAAAGCCTATTATAATATATTATTTCTCAGTAAATTTAAATTAAACAACAAGTCATTACTACAGTCGGCCAACCTGACAATATGATCGACCCGATCATCAGGAAACCATGTCATATCATATACATAGAACTTGTTTTTTTATTTAAATATATATAACATGTAGCTATTAAGAGTTGCCTTTTATACAATGAAATCTCTAGACTTCCACGGTTTAATGTTGCATGCTTCGATTACACCATTGTAGGGAATCTGAGTAATTTGACAATTTTCGATATTCCTTATTACATATCTGTCATTCGGCAATACTTTATGCACAATGTATGGACCTTTAAATTTAGGAAGTAGTTTTTTGTTACTACCAACAGTTGTATCTATGTTTCTGATAACCACGAAATCGTTTTTTTCAAATGAATTCACTCTCTTTGCTTTCGCCACAACCCGTTTCTCATTATACTCCTGTGAAGCCCTAATCTTGGCATCTGCTTCCTTCCGAAGCAGATGCTTCGGAAGGCCTTCAGGGCCTAAAAAGTTTTCCTGTAAGTATTCTTTTACTTTGTCAATCACCTCACCCCTTTGATCAACACCAAACAATAAACGACTCGGCGTTATACCCGTTGAACGATTCACCGTGTTATTCAACGCAAACTCTATCTTCCCTAATTGCTTCACCCAGTCCGAATGTGCCACTGGCTCACTGACTTTTGCCAACATTCCTATTAAAGTACTATTGATTCTTTCTACCTGACCATTTGCCTGAGGCGAGTGCACCGCCACTTTCACATGTGTCATATTCCTTTCATTCATAAAATCTGTAAACTCCTTTGAAGTGAAACAACTACCCCTGTCTGTGATGCACCTAACCTGACGACTGTAATAATCAAAATATTTTAACAGAGCCGCCTTGACTTCCTTTGTGCTAGTAGATAGTACTGGATATAGTCTAACGAATTTTGTGAATGCATCTATAACGACTAGAATATGTTTTCTTTTCGATTGCAATGACGGTACTGGCCCCAAGTGATCCATATGGATTGTGTGGAATGGTCGTGGCTCTTTACGGATGCTATGAAGAGTCCTGGCATTTTGTCCCTGTGGAACCGAAAACATAATACACTTAAGACAATTTTTCACAAATTTTCCTATTTTTTCCCTCATATTAGGAAACCAATATGCTTCCTTCATTTTCATGTAACATTTGTCTACTCCCAAATGTCCAATCTGCTCATGAATGCTCCTGATAAATTCAAACTCCATTTCTTTTGGTACAACTAACCTGAAGTTACCATCATATTTTCTGTAAATAACCCCGTTCACCATTTCATAATCTTTTAAGTTTTCACACTCAAGCCTCGTCTTTAATTCGCACAGTTCGGAGTCCCTAACTTGCATCGCACACAATTGAAAATCCATATCCTCGCTTTCGATTGTACCAACCGTTCCTTTACATCCCATTTCAACCCTGGACAATGCGTCAACGTGGGACATCCTAGTCCCCGGTCTATGATGTATGGTGTAGTCAAAACTTTCTAGCTCTAGCGCCCATCTGGCTATCCTACTATTAACATTTCGCCTGTTCAAAGTTAGTGCTAATGAATTACAGTCTGTTATAATCTTAAATCTAATACCTCCTAAATATACTCGAAATCTACGGAGAGAGTACACTATCGCTAGTGTTTCCAACTCAAAACTATGGTATCGTCCCTCTGCTTCGGAGGTTCTTTTTGAGAAATACGAGATGGGATGGAATTGACCATCATCCTGCTTCTGCATTAAAACTGCTCCAAAACCTAATGTACTAGCATCGCAATGCAGCTCCGTTTCCCTCTTAGGACTATATATCGCCAAAATTGGGCCAGATGCCAGAAGATCTTTTAGTGTTTCGAATGCCCTTTTGCATTCCTGAGTAAATAAGAATTTAACACCATCTTTTACAAGTGCATAAAGTGGGCGAGCAATACTCGAAAAATATCTCACAAATTTTCTAAAATGTGAGCTCAGACCTAAAAATGATTTTACTTCCTTTGTATTTTTCGGCTGTGGAAAAGACGATATTGCACTTACGTGGGTATCAGATGGTCTTATCCCCATTTCAGAGACTAAATAGCCTAAATATTCTATTTGCGTATATGCAAATCTGAATTTCTGAAATTTTAGTTCCAACCCGTTTTCTGCTAACCGTCTCAACGTTCTCTGTAATACATCGCAATGTTCCTGTATCGTCCTAGATGCTATTAAAATATCATCCATATAAATCACCATTTCATTCCTTTGTAAGAAATCCCGAAAAATTTTACTCACAAATCTCTGAAAAATAGCTGGACCATTTTTCAGCCCGAAAGGCATACGAAGAAATTCATATTGTCCGTTAGGTATCACAAAGGAGGTGTATTTAATAGAGCTATCTTCCATTTTTACCTGGTAAAATCCCGACTTTAAATCCATAACAGAAAAAAAATTCTTACCCTCCATATGCTCAAGGCAGTCTTCAATTACCGGAAGAGGGTAATTGTCTCTCGTTATTATTTTATTCAAAGATCTGTAATCAATACACATTCTCGTTTCACTACCCTTTTTCTTAGTCAATACTATTGGTGATGCATATAGAGAATCACTATGTCTTATAATGTTTTTTTCTAAGAGTTCATCAATAATTTGATTAACTTCTTGCTTCTCAGCAAATGATAAACGCCTTGGAGAGCAAAACGGAGTATCTGTTGAATTCACCAATATCTTTGCCTCATAATCTATAGAATCATTACTGCGTCAGAGCATTTTCAAGTAATCCGTCCGTACTAAGTTCATTATCATGTTTCTAGTTTCTACCTGTAGATCGGGGTTTACATCTATGTCCATTTCATCCTCCCCAAAAACATCAATTTTGCAAATCAAATTAATTTCATCAAACAATATTTCATCCCGTTCTGATTCAATATTTATTAATTTCTTCTTCTCAAACACATCATTAAAACTATTGTCCGTGCTTGACTTCACGGCTAAGCAATTTTTCTTGTATAAAGAAATATTAAATAAACTCAAAAAATTCCTGCCCAAAATCAATTCATTTGGCATATATCTATCTGGTACTATAAATAAATCAATATCCTCCGTCTGGCCCTTAAATTCAATAGATGCAACTGCTTTTCCACAGATCTTTAAATATCCTTCACCAACTCCCCTAAATTTTGAAGTCCACTCTACACTCATGCACGCATCAGGATTTGACGAAGTTAAAACCGAACGCCTTACAAAGCTATTCGGGCTACCCGTATCCAAAATAGAAGGCACAACATTAAACCCCGTTAAATCAAAATTGTCATAAAAAGCAACTCTTATCTGAGCATAATAATTTACTCCCTGAACGTTCTCTAGAGTAGCTACAGTCCGAGAAGGGCGATTTGCGTATAAATGACCCATTCTTCCACACTTGAAACATGAGCCGCGGGGACGTTTCTCTTCCTTACACTCCTGTACATAATGTCCAATCTTTGAGCAATTGAAACAACGGATGTCTTCTTTGCCTTTGTTAATAAAGGGTGGTCTCACATTTTTAATTTTTGCGTCATTAATAATTTTTTCATATTTTGGAATTGCTTTCTTCAAGGCGTTGATTGATGTTACATTATAAAAAATTGAAACTGCCGGTGACGTATCTTGAAGACCCTCTATTACATACTCAACCAATTCAGCTTCAGTAATTTGAATACTACGCGATATGTCTTGCATAGAAAGTACGTAATGGTGTACACTTTCTGCGTTTTTATTCCACTTTTTTAATTCTAATTTTTTAAACACATCACGCACACTCATAGGTTGATTAAATTCAGCCATTAATTTTGTTTTTAAATTTTCCCATGACGAACATTGGCACATGCGCATAAATATGTTAGCACTACCAATTAACATTCCTCTGGCAAATATGTACTTAACATCATCTGAGCATCCATGTTTGGTGGTTACTTCTTCGAAATCATCAATCCACCTAGCTGTCATCCCCCGAAAACTTACATAGAGAACTTTCAATGTCTGATAGGGTAACGTTCATTTTTTTCTCATATGTTTGGTTCCTTTGCAACTCATCTATTTCTTTCTGCATCTTCAGAATTCTTAACTTACGGGATAGCTGTTGCTCCAGTTCTTCCAAATTGGAATGTTCATTTGCATCATCCATCAATATGGTTTGCAAGTTAGCGGTATTGCTTTCATCCTTATCATTTTCCTTATTAAAAACGTTACTGTTTTGTGCACGGTCTTGTTGATTTTCCTCCACTGTTTCAAGGGTTTCAGCGCTATCTACGCCCATTACGCTCCCCAGCATGCTCCTTAAATGTGTTAATGTTGCTGTTTCTGGAATATTCATGCCCATGTTTGTGAGCTGTTTTATCAATTCCTCTCTTGGATTCATTTTTCTTCACCACTTTCTTCAAATCGACATCTTAAGCTTCTCTTCAATCACGTAACTTCAAATCTGGAATGTCTAGTCCGCTCACACCTGATGTTGTTAGCTTCTTTTCTATTTTCTCAATAATCCTTTTCTTTTCTTTATTATCAAATTACATATTTTTATATTAATTTTTCAAAGCCTATTATCTATATAATTAATAGGCGAACACGTTTTTTGTAATCCCTTTTACGCCGGAACTACTGCACCGATTTTGGAAAGATTTATATCATTTTAAAGAAATTTCTGCACAGATGTGCAGAATCTATATTTTATTGAAATCGGTTTAGTATTTTGGGAGCTATAAGCGTTTAAAGTTGCTACTACTACATGCAAACATAGTACACACTCATTTGTTAGTTTACACTGTGTGTGTGTGTGTGTATTTGTGTACTATTTTTCATGCTATTCCATTTTTTTTTTCTTATTTGTTATTGTATGAAAGCCATAAAACCAGGGTGGCCGATGACATTTTTCAAAAAGTTGCACCAAATAGGGGATTTATATGTATTATTATATAATTCACTCTAAAAAAGGGGAAAAAGTGTCAAGGCAGTCGAAAAAGTGGCAATTTGCCACTTTAGTCGGTCCTATAAAACTTATAGGACGAGAGTTCAATAAATTGAATTAGGTTTAATAAAAAGATTTTGTTTCTGTTTAGAATGCGGACGATTGTGTCGTCCGTTTGGTATATCTAGTAATATATTATTTCTCAGTAAATTTAAATTAAACAACAAGTCATTACTACAATTTTAAGAAAATTTTGTATGAAAACTGGAAATAAAATAAATTTCAAACTCATTTGAAATTTTATGAATATGGGGGTTACAATTTATTTCAATATTTAGTTTTTGTTTAAAGGCTGGTGTTTAAAGGCTGGTACTCTGTTCGAAGTTGTGAAAAATTTTAGTGCCATGGGTTATTTCGCGTGAAAAATTTGACATGTACTAAATGTAGTCAAAATTAATACGAATTTAAAAATTTTATTTGTTGTTTGTTTAGCACGTCAAGAAGCATTTGGTTGCTGCGAAGCAACATTGTGTATAAATGATCTGAAAATGTTTAAAAACAAAAAAAAAACCGGTAGAGGGTGGCGTTGGCTGAAGTAGTTAGCACGTTCACTACAAAACCGCAGGTCCTGGGTTCGACCCCGGTATCCAACAGTCATTAAATAACAACAACACACATTTTTCTGATGTGCATTAGTGTCTCTTTGTATCAGTTGTTGTAAGTTCATAATGAAAGCATAGTCACTGATCACTGAACTATACCGACTTCAACAGATACTAATCCTAATGTAACATCAGAGCGCCCTCCTTCGTTGTGTAGTATAATCATCGGCGAAGTAAAATAATCAATGAAAGGGCTACTAAACACAGCTTCGAAAAAAATTTAATGCGCAGCATTAAATTGCAGAGGCGCTGCAAAACTTCATTATTAAAAACGTGCAAAAAAGCAGAGTTGTAAAAGAATGAAGCTTTCCTCTATCTCTGCCTTCACCACCTGTCTTCTCTATCACTATCCCTTTCCTAAGGTAACACTTAGTAATAGTAGTAGGCCTGAGTGTTAATTCTTTTTTAATTAAAAAAAAGCGTTAAGCGCGCTCTTAAGACTAAAACATGCAAATATATGTATGTCAAAATATACAAAGATATGCACTAAAAATGTATTACGAGATTTTGTAAAAAAATCCTGAAAGGGAAAGCATTTACAGAAATGCAGTTAATATGCTTTTAAATAAAATAAAATAAGCTTTAAAGCCTAAAATATGTTCAAGAAAGCAAAATATGCAAACATATCAAAGAGCTGAATAATCCCATCCAAGATTCTTAAGTATGTTTTGAAAACGGTTTAAAACAAAAGAAAATAAAAAATTCGGTAACACGCTCTTAAGAATAAAATATGCCAAAACATGTCAAAATATGCGCTAAAAATGTATTGCCAAATTCTTAAAAAAATCTCCCTGAAAGAGGAAACATTTAGATAAATGCAGTTAATATGTTATTAAAACAAAACTATGCTTTGAAGTCTAAGATATGCCAAAATATGTCTAAAAAACATATAAAGATATGTATTTCAAAATATGCAAGAAAACGCCCTAAAAAATTATTGCAAAATTCTTTTAAAAAAATGCATGAAAGCAGAAACAGAAAGAAAGGAAGAAAAGTGCAGTTAATATGGTCAAAGAAATATGCAAAAATATGTTTAGTAAATTAAAATATGTGAATAATCCCAGCAAAATTTAAAAAAAATGATCTAAAAATGGTTTACATACAAAAACACGTTCTTAGACATAAATCAAAAGAATAAAATATTCTAAAAGATAAATGCGTTTACGTAAATTCAGTTATACTTTCTTAAGCCAATATATGCTTTTGAGGCTAAAATATGCAAAAATATGCATAAAAAAGTAAAATATGCAGTGTTAAAATTGTCCACAACAATTTTCACTTCACCTTATAATGTGCACATTAAATCTAAAATGTATGATTTGGTGCATAAAATTGTGAAAAAAATGGAGTGAAAAATTGTCACGTTGGGATTTTGAATGAGACTGAGACGTAAACCTTAAAAAAAAAATTATTCTCTAGTGTAACTCAAATAAATACAAATATTATGAATTTGGAAACTAAGATATCAAGATATGATTTTCAAAATTAAAAATATAGTTTTATAACTTAAAAATATCATCTTAAATACGCGCCTATTTGTTTGCATGTCAGAACTTTTTTAATATTCGTATTGTAGTTTTTAGAATTTAAGACAAGAAAAACAACATCCTTTAATAAATATTAAAATGAATATCAAATGATTTATGGCAAATTCAAGGTTAAGACATAAAAGTCTTTCCAACGTCCACCTACACATTTGTACATTTGTCAAAGCAATAATTTCTAAATAACCTTCAAATGATTGCAAAGAATGTTCTCAGAAGAAAATAAATTTAAATTGCCCTTGGTACAAAACATGTTAATAAATTAACTTTTCAATCTTAGCTGCTAATATTTTCGCTTTTAATGTCAAGCGACAATAATGAAATGCCCAAGGACAACGATTGATCTTTTAGAATTAAACTAAAATAAACTGTGAGTGCAAATGCTTATCTATGTGTATGCATGCTTGTGAAGGTTATTTGTAAGCATTATTGATGTCCTGTTTATTTGTATTAAAATTTTTTGTGTTCATTATCTAACCTTAAGCCTTGGGAGTGTAATTTATATCTATAAAAAAACTAAACAAAATAACCCTTGTTAAATACTAATTACAATATTTTTTTTTTCTTTTGTCAGTTGAATTAGGGTATTCCGTATGCTGGAATATTCTATTCACAATAAAATCTTTGCACGCGTGTGTTCTAACGAAATAAAAATATTGACGTACACGCATTATATGATTCCTTAAGGTAAACAATGTGCATGAAGAATTAAGAAAAACAAAGTTGTTTTATGACTTCTAGTGTGATGGTGTGAAAATGTGGCATTCTCACAAAAATCTTCCAATATCCTTTTGTACTTTCTTATTGCGTTGTATTCCTTTTAAAACTGCATCTTTTTTCAAGAAAAATCTAAAATTGTGTATTTCTAGGTTTATAAAATTATTGTTCTCTGATGTTGCAAAAAAACTTTTGACTGAGAAGTGTGACTAAATCATTTTTATTGTCTATTGGATTTAAATTTATTTATTTTTTTAAATTTTTACAACGTATTTGGTATCATGCTGGCAACAAGTGTCTTTTTCTTTTGCTGTGTTCTGTTTGATGTGAGAGGCATCAGGATTATAATAAGTGAATTCTTTGTTTTTAACTATGTAACGCATTTTAATGATTATAATAGTGATTGTAAAGGTGATGCGAAATCTAAAAATTTGCAAGGGCAACAGTAAATATTGCTGAAATATCCTTTCAGTATAACTAAAAGGTTACTCGCACGTGCTCGAAAAGTGAATTACAATAAAACGAAAACTAGAAAATTCTACAAAAAATATTTCACGCTTGCGATTTTGCAGCATACTTTTCGTCGGCTGTGTCAAAGCAATTTTTTTACAGAAACGTCAATTATGTCAGTCACAGCACACTTTTCTTACAGAAAATTCAACTTTGTGTCAGTCACAACACTCTGTTCTTACAGAAAAGTCGATTGTGTCCCAGCACATCTGTCCTGAATAGATTGGTGTTGAAAACCTGCAAAATCAAAGAAGTCCTTCCAGGGCTGGAAAGTTTTCAACTTTTGTTTGTAGAAAAGTTATCAACATTAACTTAGGGCCTGTTCATCTAAATGCGAACGATAAAACTAATTTTTTCTTTATTAATTATACATATTTTATATTTTAGAAAGATCTTTGCTCGAAGAGTGTTTTACATTCGTCTAATTTTTAAATAAAAATCTAGTTTATCCTTACAGTAACTCATGGAACTACTTCAAGTTTTTTAGGGCTATTTTACCTGCATGAAATCTTGCAGATTTCCATGAAAACCTTTATGAAAATCTATAACGTTTACACAAAGTTTTTTGAGATTCATCACGATTTCTTATCCAAAACAAAACCCATTAACTGAAGATTTTCCTAAACGCCAACCAAACAAATGCAATGTAACTAATTCACACATCCTTTTAAGTACAGAGAATCACTTCTTAGTACAAATTTGAGAAAAAAAGTCGCATCACTAAGTTCTATTTGATTGTAAATAGATTTCGACAAAATCTACTGACGAAACATATTTTGTTTTGTATGAGAAATCTACTAGATTTTGTCTTAAATCTCGTAAGTACTAGATTTTAGTTAAATTTAAACTATTAGAGAAAGAAAAAGTTTACGGAAATTTTTCAATTTATTTTTTTAATGAATTTTTTGATATTTTGCGGTTTGTTTTGTTAAATATTTGATTTATATAAAAGGCTGTTGGGGAAAGGCTGGTGGAAGCTCCACAGACAACTATTTTTGAAGAAAACTTTTCATGATGTCATATTTTTCCACTTGTAAGTCATCATGGCGTTTGAGTGAATAAAATTTCAAACGTAAGTTGGTACGGAAAGACGATAGCGGGGGTGTGAAATTGTTGCAGTAATTTTTGTATCAATTTTCAACTTTTTGAGGGGACACCATGAATAAAATTTCATGGCACGGCAAGGTGTGGTGCCGGCGGTGTGAAATTTTTGCAGTAATTTATGGATCAAGCCTCAACTTTTTGAGACAGACACCGTGAATAAAATATCATGGCACGGGTGGTGTGAGATAAGAAATTATTCCACTTTAAGATATAACGGACACTATGAATAAAATTTTTAACGTAAGTTGGCTCGGCAAGGCGTGGAGACGGGGCGGGAAATTTTTGCAGTAATTTTTGCATCAAGACTTAACTTTTTGAGGGACGAGACAAGAAATTATTCTACTTTAAGATATAACGGACACCATGAATAAAATTTAATGGCACGGCAAGGTGTGGTGCCGGGGGTGTAAGATAAGAAATTATTACACTTTAAGATATAACGGAACCATGCATAAAATTTTAACCGTAAGTTAGCATGGCAAGGCGTGGAGCCGGGACGGGAAATTTTTACAGTAATTTTTGCATCAAGCCTTAACTTTTTGAGGAGCGAGACAAGAAATTATTTCACTTTAAGATATAACGGACACCCGACAGTACTTATGTAGTTGGTGAATGGTACAAGCACTCTTGCTTGTTTTATATTTTTATCTATAAGAACATGTTTTTCTGATATTTTTGTCTCCTATACTCATTAGACGCAAACTCTCAGTACTCTTGCAGTTTTAAAGGTAATTTCACAAAATAAATAAAATAAATATTATTCGGAAAATTTAGTAAGCACCTGCATAAGTTTTAGTTTCAAGTTATATGGAGGAAAATTGAGGGAAAGTAAATATCGATTTGCAAGTTAACATATATCGAGCCCTTTTTTCGATTTTATCGTAAGCGATATGTTATAGAAAATGTACTTTTTTTATTGAAATTAAAATTTTATGGGCCTACCCATAGTTTAGAATTATCAAAATGGCAAAATTGTCGATAACTTTTATCTTAAGCGACAATTTACGTACAAAAACAAATTTGAATATTTAAAAAAAACCTTCTGAAAAATTAAATTTTTGTCGCTTACGTTAAAATCGAAAATAAGGCTCGATATGTATGTAACCTTTTTATGATTTGTAAATTTTGTTAGAATATTCTTTCCAATTTTAATTGAGACAGTTTTTAAACACTTTTTTAGTTTATCTAAAATATATTAAATTCGTATGGTCACTTACCGCAGCACGAGTTTAATCACGTGTCTTCCAAAAACATCCTGCTGGTTGTATAAAATAGATTGTTGAAGTCATTTTGAAGATAGTTATGGTGGTTAGTTAGCAGAACCTGCAAAAAAACACATTTACTTTCATAGATTATAAGATACATTTTTAATTAAATATGTTACTTTCCAATGTAACAGCAAAAACCGTAACACCCAGACTAGACTGACCCTCTCCTCAAAACCCGCATATTATTTTATTTTTTTGTATATAAATTTAAAAAATAGTCTAGCAATAAAAACACATACTGACACATGTCCAAACAGACTAAAAGCCAAAGCAGATGTATTTGAAAAAAGGTTATGGCATAAATTATGTGTGTGCTATAAAATATTTTTTGGCCAGCGTTTATAAATTAAAGAGAAAAAAATTTCCTAATAAAAAGTTACAATAGCAAACTGAAATTGAAGGATATTGAAAAACATTTTAAAAACTATTCAAAATGGAAAGAACGCTAGCATTAGCAGCCACAGTTAAATATAATTTGACAACACAAAAGACAGGCCAATAGATTTGCCATTGGCCAATATAATCATTGGAACACTGTAATGAATTTTAATGTCTTTCCTTTTCTTTAAAGCAAAAAAAATCCTTCTCTCCAACTGCACTTTTGTATGCAATTTCTCTTTTCATTTGTTTTCCTCTTTTCTGTGCGTGTATGTGTGCGTCCTTGTTCTTTGAATTGCTGTGCTGTGCAAGGACATTTTCATTAGCTATAAATCACTAGAGTTTTCTATTTTTGTTGCTGCATGTTTACTATTTATTTATTTCTTTGTAAATTGTAATTGAATTTCGTAAATCCAATTGTCTCTCTTCAAAATATTGTAAAACAGTTGTAATGCAAAGACAAGAGATTATTTTCAGTGACCATAATGGAATCATAATTGGCCTTGGCTGCAGTTTGTTCTTGTATTTAGGTTTTATCTTATTTTTTTAATTTCCATTATGGTTTCTTAGTTGCACAAAACAACAAATGCAAACACATTTTGTTTTATTGCTTATTATTATTGTTTTTTTGAGGCTATTGAAATGTGTTCCAAGAATCCCACTTGAAAAAGGTGTCAAATAGAAGTGTTCGTTTATATATAATACACTTAAAGAAACTTTTATTTAACTCTCAAATGAAATCGAGTTATTGTTTAGAGAAATTAAAATCCTAGTCCAGTACAACAAAATTTCACCCATACAGAAAAAAATATTTCTCCAATCAACACATTTAATCAAAAAAAAATTAATTAAAAGTTTATTTTCCCAATTCAACTTCTGATAATTGAATTTTTAAACAAACGTTTGACCCAAAGGAAAAAATAAGTTTACTATGTGTAAAAAACATTTTAAGGTCCTGCAATGCCACAATCAGACGTTTGAAACCGCATCCATTCTTACAAGAATTGCAATGAAATGAGCCATGCCCACAAAAAATTATGTTATGTCCTCGTACCTGACTATTTTCTACAAAACTTTTCACCCATTTTAAGCCAAATTCCCTCATTTGTTTCACAAACAATTTTTTGTTGGACAAATTTTTGATGTCTCTCAAGGTTGGGATTCACTATTCTACACAACCGTACGACTTTTGAAAAAAATACAACCCTGATTTAATGAATTATTGCTGCCTTTAGAAAGTTTTCATAAACTCAATTATACCAGGCTTGTATTTGCTGAAAAATCATACTATTATGTAGGATAGTGAATCCTAGGCTTTACTTAGAGAGGGAAATAAAACAGCCACGACTTTAGTCTAAATAAAATCAATAAACTTAAGCTCATGTAATGATATAAATAGACGTTTGAAATTATTGTCTTGTTGTTTAATTTTATATTATGCTACTCAAAGGATTCTGCAAAAACTTGGCACAGCATCAGTTTAAAGGCACAATATCGCATTTCAAAAAGCGGGACTATGCCTTTAAAAAAATAGCATATTTCACGTACTTATGCTGAAGTGATTTTCGCGAAACCTTAAAAGCAGCTCAGACGCGTGCAATCTCAAAATCCATAGTTTTAAAAAGTGAATGGGGCCATGCCCCTTACAATTTATAACTACATTTAAAATATTGCCTACCAACCAACCAACTACGAAACTTGGCCTCTCCTACCCAAACGTCGTCAAGTACACATGGTGTATCTCACGAACAAAACTTTGAACACCGGTGATGGGCGGTATAACCTGCACCTAAAACCTGCTCTACATTGTTCGAAGTGAAACCAGATGGCGCCATATCACAGAGTTCAAAACCTCCAACGAACATACCAACCTAGATCTAGTGTCTTGTGGTTCCTGTTTATTCCAACAGGATAATAAAAGACAGATTTCGGACAAGAGCAAGAAACGTGACCAGCACCAATTGAGACACCATAAATCGCAGTTAAGGAGGAGCCACCTCTAAAACCTAAAAGCAGCTATAACCCGCGGAGACACTGTTATAGTAGAGGGAGATTTCAACGCACAATTAGGGCAGACAACATAGGTATAGATAGTGACCAAAACTGGACACCTCTTCACAGGGACGTGTCTGTCCAACAACCACGCCATCGAAGCTGCGTGGCACTACATGTCTGTGAATCATGGACCACAGCTCACTGCAACCTCAACTCAGTGAAAGTCTTGTTAAATCAATGCTCTCGCCGAAAATTAGAAATATTCTGGCCACAAACAAAATAGCTCGACGCAGTGGTCGCTGACATTGCGAAAAGACATGGATATGGTTTGCCCACACCCTCCGAAGGGAAGAAGAGGCCATCACCAAACACGCTCTAGAGTGTAGCCGGCCAAACTGCCACCAGAGTGCCGAACTATACAAATGAATACACATAAGCGAATACATCTCTCTCGTTGGCCAGCACTGCTCTAGAGCAGAGACAGGCAAAATGCCGCCCGTGGGCACCTAGTTATTCTCTTATTTACACGAACTTAAGCAAACGTACGCCAGAAAACAATTCACTCTCTCCTAAGTATTCGTACAAGTATGCATTTTACTCTTTTATATGATACACATACATAAATAATATAAAGATGTACGTGTTTGCCTGACTTTGGGGTAGAGTAGCCTCCTCAGAGAACGAACTGAAAAGCGAAGCACATGACAGGCAAATGTTGAACGAAATCATGATTTACAGGAACGATCGAACTTAAAAGAGAGATACCATCAGTAGAGAAATTAGAAGCTGTATATAGAACTTCACGTCCGTTTAGAA
Organism: Tachina lurida; assembly: GCA_944452675.1. Classification (NCBI taxonomy): domain Eukaryota; kingdom Metazoa; phylum Arthropoda; class Insecta; order Diptera; family Tachinidae; genus Tachina; species Tachina lurida. Next base: position 18,266,443 of record OX101754.1, on the reverse strand, counting down.
AACTACCAAGCAGCGAGCTGAAGGTGTAGTCAAACTTTTATAACGAAGTTGTAAAATTAATTTCGGCTGTTATTAAAATATATTATAAATTTTTTGTGTGCTTGATTTCTCACATTATAAGGCCCCTTTCAGATTAGGCAACTTTAATTGCGCAAGTATAATTTTCATTTTTATTGTTTTTCTTTTGAACTTGCTTTTATGTTTCACATTCAGCAACTTTGTTGAGCAAGTTTAATTTTATTATGCTTGAATTTTCTTAATTTGTTGACGTTTTGTTTCATTTTTATATTCATTGTAATTGTGAAAGTGGTTTTAAATTTGGTGTATATAATGGAAGTTGAAGAAATAAATAATTTAGTTAAAGATATACTTGAATATACATAATTGCCAAGTAGAAGTACAGAATTGCCAAGTACAAGCAAGTCTGTACTCAAGTCTCGGCAATTCTTTCCCCTTCAAACCGACCTTTCCTCTCACACCCACAAACACAAGACTTGCGCAAGTAAAGTTGCCTAATCTGAAAGGGGCCTAAGCCTGCAACAATGTATGTATGTGCTTCTCAAAAACAAAACAAAAAAAAATACAAGAAATAAAAAAAACTACATAAAAGGGAAAACACTAAAAAACAAATCAATACTTTAGCTGTTTGTTATTACCAATATTTGTTTTATCAGGCCATCAATCTTGACCATGAATTTTGTTAATAGTATTTCCATGCAAATATCACTACTCACATGCAGGTCTATCGTCCTAAATTTATACACAAACATTATACCAAAACGTAAACTATTATACATACGAGTATCATTAAATATCGTAACGCACAAACGAAAAAGCTAATTTATTCAAAATGAACCTTTAATCTTCAACAGGAGAGGGCCCAGCATAGTCAGATATGTATGTAAAGGGTGTTTTTTATTGAGGTATAGAACTTTAAGATGGCATCACTTTTTTAACTGGCGGCCATTTTGTCAGCTGTCAAGTGATTAATATTTAGTTTGGTTTGCCATTTCATCATGAACAGGTTGACAAAAGAACAACGCTTGCAAATCGTGCAAATTTATTTCGAAAATAATGGTTCAGTTCGCGAAGTTTACCGCAAGCTCCGTCCATTTTATGGTCGACGTAATCGTCCATCAGAGCAATTAATTCAGTTAACCATGGATCGTTTTCGCACTACGTTTACTCTATGTGATAATACGGATCCGCAGAGACGTCGAACAGTGCGCACCGAAGAAACAATTGCCGCTGTAGAGCAAAGTGTTGAAGAGGACCCGAATGAATCGATTCGCCACCGTGCACAGCAATTGGAGCTTTGTCCATCAACTTTATGGAAGATTTTGAATGTGGATGAGTTGTGGTTCCAACAAGACGGCGCTACATGCCACACAGCGCACGTCACAATCGATTTATTGAAGGAAACATTCGATGAGCGCATAATTTCGCGGAATGGACCTGTCAATTGGCCACCAAGATCGTGTGATTTGACACCATTGGATTATTTTCTTTGGGGATATGTGAATTCGCTCGTTTACGCCAACAAACCAGAAACGTTAGGGGACTTGGAAGCCAACATTCGTGGCGTTATTGCCAACATACGGCCCCATATGCTCGAAAAAGTGGTTGAAAATTGGACCTGTAGAATTGGCTTTATTCGAGCCAGCCGTGGCGGCCACATGCCCGAAATCATATTTAAACATTAATGGCATAAAATTATCCTTCCAATAAAGCCAAATTGATGGACATTAAAACGATTTTTTTGTGTTTTATTTCAATTCGAAGTTCTATACCTCTAAAAAAAACACCCTATATATGTATAAAAAGTTATAAAAAAAACCTACAAATTGCATTTTCATGTTGATGTTGAGTGTCTCTGATGGATCACCATCAGCAGCATAATCGTTAAACATCTATAATCAAATAAAAACCTATATTTTTCATTTAAAAAAAGAAATCGACAATACAGAAGCTGCAAAGTGAACTAAACAAAAACCTGGAAATGCTCTTTTTCTTACATTTCAATAGTTTGATATCGTTTTGGCCAGTTTTGACCGAACATGCTTCTGGTTGTTGCCAACAATAAACAAACCTTTATTTATTCATGTTCACTACAAAAAGATCCTCTAAATTTAACTGTGGCAGACATTGTTCAAAACCGTAACATGGGGCCGCAAAACAAAGCAGCTCATCTTCAATGAGCATTAAAAACGACTTATTTGTGTACAGCATTTACATTCATGTGCTGTTTGTGTATCGTTGCACAGTGGCAACGAAAAAGTACTTTTCAAAAAAGTATTTTTTTTTTGTAAAAGCGCAAAAGTACTTTGTTTAAATATTATTTTTTTAATAGATCTTTTTAAAACACAGTGTTTTTCTTAAGAAAGTATCTTCAAAAAGTATTTTTTTATAATCACATTTGATCGAAAAAGTACTTTTTCAAAAATTATTTCTTACTTTTTAGAAAACACGTATCTTGGCCAAAAAGTACTTTTTCACAAAAAATAATTTTTATCGAAAAACTATATTTTTTTCTTAAAGAGCCAAAAGTTTTTAAAGAAATTTTTTCAGAAGAAAAATCCTTTTTCTAAAAATACTTTTTCACAAAAAAAAACAAGTATACAAATTTCAAAAAAAAATTTTTTTGACAATAAAATACTTTTTTAAATTTGGCGAAAATGTATCTTCTAAAAGCACATTTCTTTACAACTGTATATACAATTTGGTCGAAAAAGCTCTTTTCAAAAAATCATTTATTTAAAAAATTAAAAAAAATTGCTTGTTTGAAAAGTTCTTTTTCACAAAAAAATCCATTTCTGTAGAAGTATGTTTTTTTGTAAAATACCCAAAATTTCTTTCTTAAAATTAATTTAAAAAAAATCCTTTTCACATGTGATGTGACTGACTATGGCCCATAGGCCAGGTATACTTAATGAATGAATAAATGAAAATTTAAAAATGAAATGAAAATAAGTACTTGTTAAATATTTATATAAATTTTTCCAAAAAAAAAATCCTTTTCACAAAAAATACTTTTTAAAAATTTTTTCCGAAAAAGTTTTTATTCAAAAAGTACTTTAAAAAATTTTGGAACAATTATATTTTTGTGAAACAGCTTTTTATCAGATATATAAGACGTTTTTACAAAAAAGTACCTTTTTCACAAATTATTAAATTAAACTTTCGTATATTAAAAAAAAGGACATTTGTGCAAAAAGTACCATCTAAAATAATTGTACCCTCTTGGAAAAAACTAAATTTTTTTTTGTAAATTTACCTTCTGATGCAAGTACGTCCTGATTCACACACGTCAGGTCTGAGTCGTCAAGTCTTGAGTTTTTAGGAGAGAGAGGAAAAGAGAATGGAAAGGGGTACAGACTTGACCGTACCAGTCAAGTTTGCTTTTTCGTTTTGTTTTGTCATTCGTAATACTCTATTTGATGAGACTTGATGACTTGACTTGACTGTGAGTATGAACGTAAATGCAGGTTCAAAAGAAAATTGAACAAAAACTGATCAGCAAAACCTGATGTGTGTGAATCAGGACCTTTTTCCATATATGTGACCTTCTCCGAGAAAAGGGACCTCGTGTGTCAAAAATCGGGTTTGGACTTAAGGGTGGATTCTGGTACCTAAAAGGGTATAGAATAAGATGAAGTGACCCAAATGAACCCAATCATAACTACCAAATCGCATCTCCCAACTAAAGGTGTGTTCAAAGTGATAATGCGTTATGAAACTTTAAATGCGTTTTTCTCAAAACTTCATTTTCACACACTAGGTCCCTTTTCTTGGAGAAGGTCACATATAGTCACATTTTTAAAGTAAATATTTTACAAAAAGTTACCTATTTTTATTAAAAAAAATAATTTTTAATAAAAAAGGTATATTTTTGTTAAAAAAGTATATTTTTGTTAAAAAAAGTATATTTTTGTTAAAAAAAATATCTGTTTTGTTAAAAAAATTATCTTTTGTTTAAAAAAGTACGTTTTCACATAAAAAAATTTTTTTGCAACTTATCTGTACGCAAAAGTGCCCTTTTCGCAAACGTAAATTTTTAATGAAAATGATCCTCTTTCACACAGAACTTTTTTCATAAAAATAAACAAAATCGTAGCTTTCTTTTTCAACTTAGAAACGAGAGTAGTTTTTCTGCTCAAAGTAAGGCCGCTGTTCCACTGTTTGCGTAAATCTATTGCCGTTCTTATGTTATTTACCTTAATTGGTGGCCCATGTTAAGCCTTCAAATTGTGTTAAAAACAGAAACACCATTAATGTTAAGTGTATTCAATGGCTTGTTTTTTTTAACGTTTGTTTTGCTTTAGCACTGATGGCGGTTTTTAGATTTTCAACAACTTCCAAACATTTGAATACCGACTTTTTTCTTCCTGATTTAATTTGTTGGTTGTTCTTGCACGTATTTCTTCTTTTTTCATTAACAGATTCCTTTGGTACGCATTAGTTCAGGTTTCTTCCTTTCATACAGTTCACATCGAACTGATAAGAAGAGTTAAAGTAACATAAAACTAAACATTTCAGGCAATTCCTTTGCGAGATACATAAGTCGTATCTTTAACAAATCTCAACACTGACAGGAGCATATTTTTTTCATTTAAACAACAATGTTGTTGTGCTGGATGAACTCAATAATGCGGTTGCATTTTATGGTTAACTTGCAACTAACTAAAAGTAGTAAAAAAATATATATTTTATAGCTGATCCGATCTTAAAGATTGTGTTTATTATTTTTCCTTTTTCTACCGGCAAATAATGATGTGTTTTTCTTCTCGTGATGATCAGTGGCAACTTGTAACTGTCAAGGAATTTAAAATTTCCAAAGGGAAAATTACTCATGCTCAAGTTTCTTCAGTTAATAAATGAAATTAAGAATAAGTTTAACAACGAAATGCATTTAAATCAATTTTTCTAAAGATTGCAATCGCTTGATTGTTTAAGATCATATACGAGTATAATGGTCTTGAAATTGTTGTTTGTCAATGCGCACAAGATAAAAATAAAGTTTCTTAATTAAAATATTTAAGAAATTGTGCAAATATTAAAAGATTTTAATCAAAAGCGTGTACATCATAAAGTAACATAATACGAGTAATAAATCAAAACATTTTTAAAGCAGTAGAAGCAAGTGCTTTTAAGCGAAAAAATAATAATGTTGGTTTTATCAGACCTTCCATTTCTTTCAGAATTTTATATGGGATCTTTAAGTAAGATTTCATATATTTATGATGAAATGAGCCTTTTATCTTGATTTATATCTTCCTGTTACATAAATGCTACGAGTAATTTTTGCATTTGTCAAGTAGCTAGAGTAATATACATAATCTCAATACAATTTATTTTGGTAATTTAAAGTACATATATAAATGAGCAATATCTTATGCTAAAAACTCTTTTCTCTTCCTTTTTCTGTAGGAGCTTTTTTAATAGCGATAACTAAAAATTAGTCTAATTATCGTAGGCATTTAAAAGTTCATAATATTTAAAGTTTGAAAAAAAAAATCGGTGCAAGAACATACCCTACATTCTAACAAAACTTTACATTTCAGCCATAATTATATATAGAATATTATATAATCATAAAGTTAAGCTTCTTGGGAAAATATATTTCTATACATGAAAAGACCCGCCTACCCCCCGTATAATCTTAATTTTAAAAATAAAATTTCAGCCACAATTATGGTCAGAAGGTATTGAAAGTTTGTAACAATTTACCAAATTGTACCATAAAGACTTACAGAGAATTTCATTACAATCAGTACAAGGACATGACAGTCGCCCATATATCCTTTATTTCAAATGCAGAGTATCGACTAAAATTATAACCAGGATAGAGTTAAAATTCGAAATTGTCACTGCATTCGGTGCAGGCAAATGCTTACCTGCATATATGTACATATGCGTATAAGGAAATGCTTACCTGGCATAGGTATGTGCTTAATTATTTAATTAATTTTAACTACAATAGTGTTTAGAATTGATGAAAAATCGGTAGTATAATTATACAACCAAACTGTCTGGTGAAATCCAATCTGTCTGGTGCAAGGATATGCTATCCTCCTCTATATCCTTTATTTATCTTAAATAAATTCAAGCTGAAATTACAATAAAAATGTCTCGAAAGTTTGTAATTAATTATTAAATTGCAATGTTAAACTTTTTACTGCCTCCCATATATCCTTAAGTTTAAAATTTTAACGTACACCATAATTATGATCAGAAAACGAAAAAAGTTTAATAATCTTTCTAAAATTATGAGGTTAAGTTCTCCGGTGAATTTTTATTGCTATCGTTCTAGGGACATGCTCATCTCCCATACATACATACATATATGTACAATTATTAAAAAAAATTTAATTTCCGCAGATTTTACAATCAAAATACAGCCAAAGTTTGTAAGGAGTTACTAAATAATAGAGTAAACATATCTGCTGAATTTCATTGCAATCGATACAAGGATCTGTTTACCTCTCATATGTCCTTAATTTTTAGAATTAAATTTTTAGCACTATATCATGGCCAGAATGCAAAAACAGTTGCAATTCCTTTCTAAAACTACACAGCTATGCGTTACTATTTATAAAATTGTACAATTAAGCTTCGAGTTAAGTTTCGCTGCAATCGGTGCAAGGATACGCCTGCCTACCATATATCCTTTTTATTTAAATAATTTTTTCCAACAATTATAGTCAGAATGTAGGAAAACTAGGTAATTAATCTGAAAATCATATACTCAATCTCACCAGTGAATCTCACTGCGGTTAGTGCAGGGATATTTTCAACTCTCATATATCCTTTTTTTCAAAAATTCTATTTTTGACTGCAATTATAACCAGAATGCAATAACATTTTACAAACATTTACAAAATAATGGCGGTTATGCTCTGCTTTAAATTTCATTGTAATCGATGAAAAGATATGCCTACTGCCCATATATTCTTAAATTTAAAAATTAAATTTTCGTTACAAAATTTTCCCTAAAATAAAAAAAATATGAGAAGTGGCTATACTCCAATTTTTATTACTTGTTCATTATAAATGCATTATCTTCATATTATAACATTTGGCAAGATATTAATGATTAACAAAGCGGATTCATATTAAATGTACAACTTATTGTCGCTTACTTCAGAATGTCCTTAACCTTATCTGAGCACAATATATTGTGAGAAAATTTTGACTTGTTTAAATTTATACAATCAATAAACTATTGACAATTGCATAAAGAGCGGAAGTAAAAAAAGAAATTATTTTAAAAATTTAAATTGCGGAAAAAAATCTTCCAACCAAAATGTGAAGGACTACAGGAACGAAGCAAAATACGTCGTATTCACACGGCTACAAAACCGCAGGATGCCAAGTTGAGGGAAAACGACGTAAACAAAATAAGCAATTTCAATATTCCTGCCAACAGCTACAAGATCACAGGGCTACTCCTACACATATTCACCAAAAGGCCAAGCAAACTAAAGAACAACAAAGTGATTTTTTCATACGTCTGTATAAGTATAGCCAAAGGACATTCATTTTCATATACATAAAGTAGCAGTACTGAGCTGCAGGAAGAATGAAGCTCAAGATAAAATGGGAAAGATACAGTATGCGGTAACGGATGTAATTGCAGCAGCACACACAAAAAACTTCAGTAAAACAGCAAGAATATGTAGCATATACTCGTACACACACACATACATACAGCCATTTTGCACTTGCACATTGCAACAATGATTAATTGTTTCCGATATGTTTCTCCAACAAGATTCTTGGCCTTTTTTCTACAGTTTATAACTCTGTCACTAATGGAAGAATACAGTGCGCTTGCTGTTTGCCATTTATATAGAGACACAAGAAAAAATAAATAAATTTACGCAAGTTATTTTTATTATTCTCTTATTTATACGAATGAATGAATATATTTTACGTTTACACAGCAATTTCCTGTAAAAATTTCTACAATATGTTTTTGTTAAAAATAAAAATGTTTTTGCCAACCAAATATTAAAATAAAAAAAAAGTAATTTTATAATAGTTGACCAGCATCATCAGTTTAAGCAACAAGGCACAACAAAGTTAAAACAAACACCGGCACGCAGTTACTTTCTAGCAACATTTTCACACTCCTTCAAAGGACTCGTTATTTTTTTTTTTTTAATTTAATTTATTGAACTTCATTTGAAAGGAAAGACAACGGAAATTGATTTTTTGAACACTTTTGTTGGAAGGGGGATATTTATTTGAGCGAAATTAAATATCCATCAATTTAGGAAATTTGATGAAAGATTAATGAGAACTTTAAAGATATGTGAGAAGTTAAATTTCAAAATTTATAAACTTCGAAGCAAATCTTCAGCTTTAGCTGATACAAAACAGCTCTTTTAATATACAGAAACTTAATTAAGGCATTTAAAACGATGTCCCTAAGAAAAGGAGCCAAGGCGGGCGGAGACAAGTCATGTCAATGATTTATTATTCATAAAGATTAGAGTTTGTTACCAAATTTCAGATTTTCAAATGTATGAGTGAATTTTTATTGGGAAGATGCCAATGTATAAAATGTAAAAAATCTTAGACAATTTGTGAGTAATATAGCTCTTTATCACCGCCTTTAAATTTTTTGGAGTTCCAAGCAGTTATTACCTGCGTTTTGATTATTATTCTGTGATGAATGAATTTAATTTAATTTAATTGGAAGACGTGGGCGGTTCAAAATGATGTTGATTTAATTTGTTACGACATGTCATAAATGACAATTATGTGATGACATAACTATATTTTGACATACATGCATATGTCGTGTGAAAAATTATTACATAAATAGGCCGTGAAATAATTAATGACATAAACATGTAATTTATGGCATAATTATGTCTTGAAATAATTTATGCCATAATATAATTGCGTCATGAAACAAACTTTTGCCATCACAAATCAAATTGATGATTAATTGATGTCATGACATAATTGTTATCACAGCATAAATCTTTTTGTCATGACATACAGTGCATTGTTTTTTTATTATTATAATTTGACGTAACTCTGTCGTGAAAGAATGATTACGTCAATAGACTGTGAAATAATTTATGATATTATTACGTCATGAAGTGGGTTATGGTATGACATAATTTTTGCAGTAACGTAATTGCATCATGACATATATTTTGCCATGATGTAGTTAATTAATGTCATGAAATAATTATTATAACTTAAATGTTGATGTCGTAACATAAATATGCAGCGACATATATCATGTTATGACATAAATGTGAAATAAAATAAATATATGTTACCTCAAGTACGTCACATAACATAAATAATTAAGTTATAACATAATATGTTAAAAAATATATATGTGCTCATAGTTATAAAAGTCTATGTCATATATCGTGTTTTAAAATTTGTGAACGCACTGTTTCTATTATCTAACTGGTACTTTCCTTTTTTTTTCAGCAAACTCAACATTTTCATCATGCTAAAGTACACGAACGAACAACGTATGGAAAATTTGAAAATGTACTGCCGAAATTCGTGACTGCAACTTTAAAGCGTTAACTCCAATTTTCATTCGTTATTCTCGCCCTAGTAGACAAGCAATAACAAGTTTAGTGCAAAAATTTGAGTCTACGTATGCATTGTGTGATGCTGCCGTGCCAGTGAGACAACGGGTTGGTCGGAGTGACGAAAATATCGCTGCCGTTCAGACGTCCGTAGCAAACGAGCCAAATCAGTCGATTCCGGGCGTTCTCAAGAACTGGGCATCGCCAAGACCACTTTATGGTGAATTTTGCATAAAGAACTTGGTTTAAACCCATGCAAGATCAAACTGACTCAAGAATTGAAGCCAATGGACTGTTTAAAGCGACGTACGTTGTCCGAAAAAAAGTTGTAAGTCCTTATTGGTAAACATTGTTTCGAGATATTTAGTAAATTATATTTGAAAGCATCAAAAAATAATTTTAATATTAAGCACCTTTTTAATTTCTTGTTTTACTAGGATCGACTTATAAAAATTTATTCAATATTTATTAAATACTAGAATTCTCCTGCGACTTCGTTCGCATCCAGCAAGAAAGTGAAATTTTCATATAAACTGTAATTGTAAAAAGTTTAGCAAAAACAGAAAAAAATTCAAAAGTAAAGTCTTTTTTCCAAAGACTTTATGCTATCCGTCTACGACATTTAATACAAATCTATTCATCCAAACTCAAAAATTTTCACATTTATAATTTTTGCAGGATAAATAAGAAATAAATCAAAGTTTTTTTAGAGATTTATGACATGGCATGTTATGTTATGTCATTTTTATGTCAAAAGGGGGCTTCAACTGTTTTAGATACATCTTAAAATAGATGAGATGAGAATAATAACAAAATGTAAATGAAATAATTTAATTCATAAAAATTAATTAAACCTTTTATTGCTTTAAAAACTTAAAAAAAAGTTAACATAACAAAAATTAAAAATTTAAAAAACCCCCGATATATCTGAAAAAGATGTGATATCTTTTAAACAACTGTACCTATTTTCTTCAAACAGCTAAGAGCACTCGACCAAGTCCCCTTTGAAACAGAAAAAACTAAATTAAAATCGGTCCAGCCGTTTGGACTATACACGGACTAGTACATATACAGAGTCGGGTGGTAAAAATAAGATCATAACAAAGTGGGCCTTTTAAGTTTCAAAACTCAAATTCTTCTTCTTTTAGCCTAACTGCCTTATTCATTAAATATAACTTTGTTTTATAAAAGGTTTATAAAACGAGTTTTGTTAATCAAAAATTATTTTTATGAATAAGGCCTAGAAAGTCCTAAGTAAACTTTCATTAAGATTTTTTAAAATTTTCTTCAACCACTCGTACGGCAATCAAGAAATTGGACAAAAACCGACAAGCCTTAATTGATCTAGTGAAAAGAAAAATTTTTTCAAAGATAAAAAACTATTTGCTAAAACAACATAAGCAGAAAAAAAAATTATGGGAAATGCAAACATATATTTCTATGCCATAACAAAAGTTAAGTTTTGGAATAAAAAAAGGAAAACTCAATATTCTTAAACAATTTTACAACAATTTGCACGAAAATCTAAAAGCAAATATAAAAACATGTGAAAAAAGAATTAGAAAAATGCTATTAATTAAAACCAGCACAGAACAGAGAAATTTTAACATTATATTTGCACTCATAAATAAACTTTAACAGGAAGACACAGTAAATCATCACCAAGCGTATAACAGATTCCTGAAGATACTGTCATATATGTCGCATTGTTGTTATTTAAGCTCTTAATTCAATATTTTCTCTGGTTTTCCTTTGAAAGCGGAAAATATGTCAGACATTTCATACGTTTTGTCATATTTTTTTTCGAAATTTTTAGTTTTCTGGTATTTGCTATAAAAGCTGCAAATCGAAGTCATTTGAAAGGAAACACATATTTGCTTAAGAATTTTTTTGAAATATTTTTTCCTGTTGTTTTTGCCATGGTGTAAGGATTGATTGTGCTACGAAGAAATTCGTTAGTTGATAGAGAAGTTATATTTTTATTTTGCTTTGGTTAGTTTGCACAATGAGAATACTCGTAAGTTCTTTAGTGTTACGAAAACAATAAAAATACAATTTGTATAACAAACAGTTGTGGGCAATGTATAGCAGCAGTCATACCGTCAAACTCATGCTGTACACACAGAAAAAAAATACCAATTTAAAATCACTATGAAAACATTTTAAATTCACATCATATTAAATTTACAAGAAATAATATGTTTTTTTGGTGTTTATTTGCTTTGTTGGTGTTTATTTGCTTTGTTCACAGCTGGCTAGTAGACATTGTATTTGTCTTGTAGTCGGAGGGTCGCAGATTCGAATCCTGGAGGCAACCCAAAGTAGTTTCGAGTTTGCGTTTTTTTTACCATAAATTTAATTTTAAATAAATTTTATGTTAAATGATCAGATAAATAATTTTCAATTAAAATGTTGTTCATGACGGTATATATTCAGTATGTATCTAACATCACCCTTATTCCACTTGTGGACATCGACGTCACTTTAACAAATAGCAAAAAATTGGGTCTTGTTTACTCGCTCTCGAGAGAAATTTTGTGCTACTGATATTCTCATAAACCTGTCAACAGGAGTCAGTTGTTTTCGACAAAGTGTACACAAGCCCCAATTTTTTGGTATTGTGTTAACGTGACGTCGATGTCGACAACTGGTATAAGGGTGTATTTTTAAGGAGATGTTGTGGCTGCAGCGGTAAGGTCATTGACTACCACGCGATGAGTTCCAGTTGTAATATTGGCCGGGGAAGCCAGCTGTACATACAAAACAAGAAAATTTGCTTGATACCTTTGCCAACACAGACAACAACATAATTTAAATAATTAATCAAATGCAATGACTACATTAAATTCATGTTGTTTCAACTTGAAATAACTTTGAGTAAACATGGTTCTTCGTGTAATTTTCGTATCGACATGTTTCGTCATCTTGATTTAACAGTACTAAAAAGTTATGATAAATCAACATGAAATAAAGTTATTTTAAAAGGAAAAAAATTTCTTTTAAAATTAGTGTAAATCATGTTGAATTAACATGAAACACATATGAAGCAAAATCATTGGCGAATATTGTTAAATTAACCTTATTTACTTTGATTTTAATGTGAAATTTTTCTGTGTGTGCTATAACATTTCTTTTAACTTTTCCTATGCCGCATATTGCACTTAACAAAAATTCCTTAAGTACATAGAGAGAAAGAGTCTAACGTTCTTTTTGCATTGTCATTATTCTATTGTTACTACAGTTAATAAATAAAATACAAAAAGAAAACAAAACCATGTGACATATCCGTTTCCCCTTCCTGTGTGCTGGCTGCTTTTAATACTCTGTTTATATTTTTAGCAACATCTTTTAACAAGTTTTTCGACAATTGCAAAATGTGTTTCAAGCATAAAATAGAAAAACAATTTGCAAGTAAAAAAACAGAAAACTCTGCCGTACAAAAGATGAAAATTGTTTACTAATCTTCCCTGAGACATGTCACACTAACAAGCCCTAACACATACAAATCATTTGATTCAATTTGTTTTCTCGTTTTTTTTCGTCTTTTTTAAAAAATTTTGTATTGTTGCATCAATCATGACGATTCATTGCCCAACAATTGCATGTCACAGTAAAACTAAATTTATAAAAGGGATCAAGGGGCGGAAACTAAGAAGAAAAAGAGAAAAAAAAACACAAAGTATTTGTAAGATGTGCACTAAAATATGTTAAAGAAATAAAAATGTCATTGTTATAACATTCTGTTTATTTCTAATTTCTACATACACTTTTGTTAATCAAATCACAATTCAAATGGCATTAGATTATTTCTGTTTTGGTAAAGATTTTAATTGAGGATTACATGGGTTTTCTATTGTAACCGACTTTGTTGCTGCTGCTACTCTTTTTAAGTCAGATCATGTAATTGCCAAAAGATAGACTGATGGATAGATGGAAAAATTTGTGTTTGCTTTTCGAACATTAAAAAAATATATTCAAAGAAACTCAAACAATTCGAACACATGATAAATTTTAAGAGCATCTGTACAAAAATGTTGTATAAGAAATAGTATGTTTTTTTTATGTTTGTTAGTAGCCATTAGCATTGTCTCTGGGTATTATAATCTAAAATTAATTAAATTGGATTTGAAAATTATAAGAAAACTTCCGGTAGCTCAAGCAAGATAAATCGTTTTACTTTTAAAACTTAAGTGACAGTTTTTGGATGATGAAGATGATTGAGTGAAATATTTTTTTTATGCAGAATGTATTTAATTAATTTGGAAAAGAAAGTTAGAAAAAAATACAACAACGTACCAAATTAATTAACGTTGACTATGGTGTCAAATAAACAAAAATGTATTGGACTTCACCGAATATTATAAACCACAAAGCAAGAAAGATTTTATATTTTCTTGAAATTGTTTATAAAGTCATTATATTTTTCTTTCTCTTTCCTTTTTTCATTATCAATTTTTTCTACTCGTTTTCATTTAACTTTTTTCCTCCCTTTTTTGTCCGAATTTCTTTATTTCTTTTATTTTATTTTAACTTCTTACTTTCATTCATTCCTTGCATTCAACGGCATTTTTTTTAACCTTTTGCTTTTTTTATTCGCTCTCTCAGTACCCACATTTGATCTGCCTTTTCCTTCTTTTCGTTTACTTCTTTCATATATTTTCTTTGGTTTTACTATTTCTATTTTCTTGATTTACGTGGCTGCCTGCTTCACGCAGGTATTGAGCCAGAATCTATATGATTTCTTTTTGAAATTTATTACTTTATTTTTTCTGATTCCTCTTTCTCTTTTTTCTCATCCTTCCTTTCTCTTTTTTTCCTCAGGCTTAACTTTTCTTTTTTTTCTTCCCTTTCTTCTCAAGTTTTCTATTGCCCTATCATTACGTAAATTTTTCTTGATTTTCCTTATTTTTTTTCTTTCTTTTTGATTATTTCTACTTAATTTTTTCTGATTACTCTTTCCTTCCTTTCTTTTTCTTTTCTTTTAATTTGTTTTTCTTCTTATTCCTTCTTCTTTGTTGTTTCTTCTCACTTCGATTTTCTTCTTCATCTTCATCCTTCTCTTTCTTCCCTTTCCGTTTTCTTTTTTTCTCTCATTATTTTTTTCTTGTTCTTTTCGCTCTATATTCTGTTATCTTGTTTTTTTCCATCTTTACCTTCTTTATATCTTTATGAAATTCTTTCCTTTCTTTTTTTAATCTTCCTATTGTTGCCACTATTTGTTTCTTTTCTTCTATATTTTGGATCTTCGTTTTGCTTCGTATTTCTTCAGTATCCTTTTTTCGTATTTTATCTTCCTGCCTTTTTACATCTTTTCCTTTTTCTAAATTATTGGTTTCTTGTTTTCTCTCTAAGTCTTTTTCTTTTCGGGTCTTTTATCACCTTAATTTTCTTCTTTCTCCCTTTTTATATATTTTTTTATATTTTTCTTATTGTTTTTTATTCTTTTCAGTTTTGTCTTTTTCCCTAATCTTTTTAAATTATTATTTTTTGTTTCTTTTCTCGTTTCATCTTATTCTCTTTTGTTTGTTCTCCTTTTTGTTCTACTTCTTTTTTCTTTTTCTTTCCGTCTCCATTTTTCGACCTACTGTCAACGGTTGACGCCGCTTATATTTGATTTCGACATTTTATTTCGCATTTACTTAAGTACGTTTTTTCTTTTCCATTACGTTCTTTATCCGTTTTCCTTTTGAGCAATTTTTTTCTGCAAAAACAATTAACGCAACATTTGGCAGGTTTTACATAATACAATTTTGTACATTCCGAACTTTTAAGAGATTTTTTTTCGAATCGAATTACAGAGTAGACTCCAGGTTTTTTATTAATTTTTTTACATTGGTCTAAGATCAAACTTGCATCTTGTTCGAGAATGTTTGTCTTTTTTGACGGATACGGCCTGCAGACTATGGGAAAAAAATCCAATCGATAATTAAAAAACTTATGGAAATCAGGTACTTGAAAAATTTAAAGTTTGTAATAGGATATTTTTAAAATTTCAGTCTCAACCAAAGATTGCATTGAATTGCACAAACCATCAGATTCGAAGGACATTAAACCACCTGCAAGTTTTAAATGTCAAAGATACAATTTGATTTTAATATCGTAAACAATTAGGTTCAAAGGACCATAAACGAGCTAAAGTCACAAAATGCACAACTTGTAGAAGTTAAACTAAATCTGACCAAAATTTTTACATATTACTAGCAAAATTATAACAATAACAATAATAGTTCTTGAAATTATAAATACTTAATCTATGATTGTGAGTAATATCTTGAGTACAGTATGGTTTTTAACACGGATGCATTATTTTTCCTGTAAAATCATATTCCTCATATTTCACTTCCTTAATATTTTCAAGAATAAAGCCAAAACTAGAAACTCCAGTATTTTGTACTGAGTTCTTTGAAAATCTTGTAAACCACACACATTAATCCCTGGATAATTCAAATTCCAATTTCTTATTTTATTTATTATTTTTTATTTTAAATTTAACACAATGTCTTTTGAATACCTGTCGATATAATTACATTGATTTTTTGTTTGACAATGTCAAATCAAATGTCAAAATTGGAAAGGGTAAAAACATCTTGCCTACCAAAACAAAGCAAAAAGAAAAAACAAAAAACAACAGCAAAGACAAACAAATTTTACCAGCTGCAAAAAGCGAATTTTTAAGCCGAAAAATTTAAGGTTTAAGCCAAATACTAAAAGGAAAGAAAACTAAAACAGCAGAAAATAAATCGATGATGAGTAGAGATAATGAATGGTGAACCGCAGTTTATGCATTCTGACTAAAAGCAAATACGAAACAACAGTAACAACAACAACTAGAACAAAAAACCTTTAAAACGTCAAAATTGCACCTTGCAATACAACACAACAAATGATTTCAAATGCTAATCGAAGGCAGCGTGCATTGAAAAGCAACAAAAACAACAACGATACAAAACACATTTACAAAGGAATGCGGCTGTGTTCCCGATAAGTCATTCTAAATATGAGTGTGTGTGTGTGGTGTGGTGGTCAAAACGTTTTACCTGAAACCTGAACCAGAAGAAAGGATGCAGGTGAAACTGATTTCTTTTTTGTTTGTTTTAGAAACAAATATAATAAATTTTAAATGAATTTTTTTGTTTTTTTTTTTGTTGTTACAAGATTTACTTTGTAATGAAGAAAAAGAATATGAAAAAGTATATGTACATTTTAATATAACGGATATAAATACAAATTCAAATGTATTTTATTCGATACTAAAATGGTTATAACATAATCAAATGAGCTAAAATGTTAGCAATATTCATGGGATTTATTTCGGATATCATATGTAAAATATTTAGCAAAAGGATCATCAGAAAACCCGTGGCAAAAAAGTGCAGAAATGTTAACTAAACAGACCAAAAGCTGTGGAAGTTCTATTTAGTGGGAAATTATATGAATTTCTACCAGTTCTCGTATGAACACAGTGCGGCCTACAGAGGGACTTTGGTGTCAAAAATCCTCTTTTTCGACCATTCACTTTCAAAAGTCGAATAATGCAGTTTTGTAGGAATTTTGTTTCGCACATAAATGTACAAAGCCATGCCAAAGGTCAATGAACAACTTTCTAAGCCTGAAATCGTGTAACTAAATATAACTTAAAATATTTTTTCACAAGTGTATTTCTTTCGCCCTTAAACTAACTTGAAGGATTGCTTTAACAAACTGTTCCTTCCAGATAATGATATATAATGATCACATAATTTATGCACGTGCCTTAGTACGAATAAAGGACATATAATAAGACAAGTTTTAAAAGGTTCACTTTTAAAAATTCTATAAGAAATTTGTTGAAGAATTAATGATATTCATTAGAAATAATAACAGTGCTAATGCACCTGTAATGACAGGCTAACGAAATAAAATTACAGTTAATTTTCAATTGTTTATAATTTTAGAAATCAAATATTTTTAAAGAAACCTTAAACAAATTAAATAATAATAAGAGAAATTACACATGTTTATAAATATTTAAATGGAACAAAAATACACTTGGACATTGCGTGACTTGCATCATTTAGCAATTATATTTTTAAGTTACCAAAATGAAATGATATTGAAATAATTTTAGAGTTCTTTAAATTTGCTATGGCTTTGGTCATTTGAAAACAAAAATAAAATAATTATAGTGATATGAATTAAACGTTTTTAAAATTAATTTCAGGAATTTTGATGATAGTAAAAAAGGCGGCAAGGAAATGAACAAAAACTGATGTCTAGATATAAAATGGCGTAGGGGGAGACGTTTAAAAAAATATTAATATTATGCTTATGAAGATAAAGTTATTTAATTAAATGAATGAAGGCTCTTTTTTTTAGATAACTATAGAAAACTATTTGAAAAGTTTAATTTTTTTATTAAAATTTTTTTTATTAAAATTTTTTTTTATTAAAATTAAACTTTTTGACACGAATGATTTAATAACAATCTAATAACAGAAAGATTAATGGGTCGATTATATATCACCACGGCTGGCAACCGAAATTCAGTTGCGTGGTCAATTGTAACAGATTAGTATTATGTACGTCAACTTTGTCTCAATCATGGGGATACCCATGTCCCCGCTCCTATAGCCATAAGATTTTGATGGAACATAGTGTATACCAAGAGTTACCCACATTAAATTTAATGTGTCTCGTGACTCCCTCCTATACCGCGCAGATTTTGCTGGAACATGCAGTTTGTTCTAAGAGCTACCCACATAAAATTTAGTGACCCTCACTATTTTAGTTGTAGAGATATGAATTGATACGTGGAAAATTCCATTTTTTTTTGGCACTGCGGTGCAGTGGTTCGTTCTTTCGTTATGAGGCAAAAAGCATTCAAAGTTTTACTTTTATAATATTAGTAGGACCAAGTATTGTTTTACCGACCGGTAATTTCATCCAGTCCCCGTAATTCGGACATCCGCGACAGCTGAGCCGGGTTACAGATTCCGGATAGTCACACGGCCTTATAGTGGGGTTAGTTGCAAATATATTGGATAAGCACTCCAGACTAGCAGTGGATAATAGATATAATATGTAAGGTTATATAGTAGCCATATTGTTACGAGTTCGAATTGCACTGAAGTGTATGTGCCTCTTCTAGCTCAAGATTTTTCTGTGGGATTACTTTAGGCAGTGCTCTTAACCTTTATCCCAGCCCACGAACTCGCAGCCATTATATAAATAAAACATTTAACATGATTGAATTACCTACCAACGTATGCCATAGAGACGATAGCTGTTCCTTCTGACAGCCCAATTCCTAACCAATGTAACTTCATTTGTTCCATTCTCTTATTTTGGTCAATAACCCCACTGTCTACTCTACAGAACCAATGAAATACAAAACCCATAAGTGCGGAACTCATTGATTGACAGGGCAAGTCGATGCCGCCCTTTCAAATAAGCATCCAGCCTTATCTGTTCCTGGGTCAACTGAACTTATTCGGGGAATAGGGCCAGACAGATTATTGCATGATTATGATAGGATTACGGATTAGAGGGATGGTACTCGAAGCGAATGAACTACAAAAAGTGAAGGAACTTTTAGGAAGTATACGCCAATGCTTAGTCGCTAAGGAGTGTCATGCTCTACTAAGCCTTTCAATGTGCTTACAAGCAATAAAGGAATCCTGACAGATAGTCATAAACAAACATGAATCACAAACCAGAAAAGCTAATTTATTTCCCAAGAGGTCACGGATATACACCAAATCCCGCTTCGGTGCAAAACTCCACGTGTCTGGGAGGGAGCCATTCGTGTTTAGACGGTATTACAGAAACACCTGCAGAGCCCCTATGCTCCGATAGCAGTTAAACGGATAGAAGAACAAAGTAGAAGCATTTATAAGTAAAAATAAATTAAAAATATTTTAATCAGAAATAATTTCTTAATCAGGCCTAAGTTCAGTAATTTCAATTCTTAGAATGAAATATTTTTATTAATTAATGTGAGTTTCTAAAGAAGGGGAAAAAATTAAACTAGACTTTATTAGCTGGGGGAAATACCGCTATTTCTCTGTGCAGTCACGCACTTCATCAGCACCCATGTCTATCTACTGGGGTACAGATTGTTATTAATATCAGCTATTTAACGAAAATTTTCAATGAAATGGAATATGATGCCTATCTACCCTAGTAGATAGACATAGGTGCTGATGAAGTGCGTGGCTGCAAAGAAAAATATCGGTATTTGCCCCAGCTAATAAAGTCTAGTTTAATTTTTCTTCTCTTTAGGGCTAATAAATCAGTAAGAGTTTAAACGCTGGTTTATTTAAACTAAACTCAAGTTTATATGTAGTTTAAACTCAACAGGAGTAAATCAGTGAACCATACCTTATATGTAGTTTAAAAAATAATACTGTGACAGCAGTAGAATAAATGTCAAATGTTAAATGTTTTGCAACAGGCTATCAATTCTTTGTACAATCAAAAGTGCAAAAAAGTTAAGAAATTTTAATTAAAGGTCGCAAAATTTTACTGAGGAAGGAATTATATTTATGCCTGGCGAAGCGGAATAGTATCAAACAATAATAGAGTGTAAGAAAACAAGTCGAAAATGATCTGAAGAAAAAGTAGAAGCTTGGAGAAAATTTGAGTGCTCCTTTAATGCAAAACATATGGTCTGTAAGTAAAAAAAAACATGGCCTGTATTGGAAGTTTAAACGCTCAATTTTATGCGCTTACAGTTGGTTTAAATACTGTATTGATTTATAGATTTGCTGGTTAAACACATTTTAAACCAAAAATTGAGATTAACTTACACTGATTTATTAGCCCTTAGAAACTCAGATTAATTAATAAGAATGTTTCATTCTATAAGAATTGAAATTACTAAACTTAAGCCTGATTAATAAATTATTTCTGATTAAAATTCACTACAGTTCAATTAAAAAAAATATTTTATTCTTAATTTTCCTTTCCTTGCGCTGAAATTAATATACAGTTTTTGTTCGTGGACAAAACTAATACAATACTAAAGGCCATAACTCACTTTCTGATACTACGTTTATACGCAGGGCTTATTTGCAAATAAAACAGTAAATTGTTGCCATATTATTGTTTTTATTGCGACTTACTAATTTAGAAAACTATTCACGATTAACGCACTATTTGCAAATAAAATGCTTGAGGTTGCCACGCTTACAAATATTTGATAACAAAAAACAATAAATGGATAAATATTGCAACAAAAAACATTGATAGAAGCAAATAATGACAATTAAAACAAACAATTATTTGATATTTTGTACATTTACGCTATTTTTTTTGTCAACATAAGTAAGTTTTCTATAGAAGTGCTACCAAGTTTGTATACTTTTGCTATGCCGTATAAACAGTGAGTTAATTTATTTGCAAATAATTTTGTTTGCAAATAGTGCGCGTATAAACGTAGTATGACACAATCGCATGACTTACGAAAAAAAACAAGCCTGTAGTGCGATTCAGTAACTTTCAACGATCCGACAATCGTATACATTTATTCTGTAACTTCTTTTTCACGATACTACGCAGCTGATATTTTCTGTTAATTTATTCGATAAAATGAACAGCACAAATTATTGTTGATTAAATAACGGCACAGGTAACATTAACCTACATCGAATATCGTTAAAAATGTTACTGAATAGCCAAAGTCCATAAATTTTCGTTATAATTATTTTAACGATGCAATTATTGTTAACAAAAAGTTAGTGAATCGCACTACAGATCTGATAAATTTTATAGACTCCATCATACCACGGTTTTATTTTCTCAAAAATCGCACGATTGTGTAGGATAGTGTATCTATAAGTGGTGTAGTGCAGTGGTCTGAAATGACACAAGTATTTTCTATGCTTTTGCTTTACTGCGAAGAACAAAATAAAATGAAAGCAAACGTTAAATTTTCTTTAATCTGGTACCATGGCGTTAAACAGCCTTTTTCGTTAGTTTCATTCTAATCAATCCAAAATTAAATTTTGATTATTTTGGAAATAACTGCCGTTTTTATTTTAAATTGTAGTAAATACCGTAGATTTTTATGGCTATAAATAGCAAAATTTTGCTGATTTCCTCGAAATTCATTTAATTTTTCTTTTAATTTTTCAACCTCTCCCAACTTTTACTCATTTACTTGGACATTATTGCATTAGTTTAAAATTGCCATCTTCTTTGTGAAGCATTTAATTTATTTACGGGAAGCAAACAGTTACTCACACTAAATTGACCATAATTATATTATTGAATTTGTGTAAATTTGTTGCAATAATTGCCAGCAATCAAGCAGCAACTGCCTGCACTTAACTTTACAGCAATTAATACGTACACAATCGTTTATACATGCACAAATATCAATGAAATGCAGGTGTATGTGTGTGTAAAAGTATCATCATACTCTGGCCAATGGTTTACTTGGGCTAAAATTAAAAATGTGTAATTAAAATCTAATCATATCTTGGTGAACATATTACCAAGACTTTCATGCATACAACTAAATTGCTAAGAAGGCATGAGTGGAGAAATTCTAAATCAACTGCAGTGAACTCACACACATTTACACACATCTATACATACGAGTATATTAATA
The DNA here is from genome assembly GCA_944452675.1 of Tachina lurida. Taxonomy (NCBI): domain Eukaryota; kingdom Metazoa; phylum Arthropoda; class Insecta; order Diptera; family Tachinidae; genus Tachina; species Tachina lurida. The sequence continues at coordinate 18,244,285 of OX101754.1, read as the reverse complement.
ATCTTTCATATTAGTACTTGGAGTCCAAGCAAAGTCTATAATTATACAAAATACTCAAACACACTTCGACGTACATATATCCATACATACATACATACGTAGTAACTATATAATATAATTTTACTTTCAGTTATTGACAGGCGGTTTAAATTTAATTGTTATCGAAATCACTGTAATTTACTTTTCAGTTCTTTATAAATTAAACAGGTGAATTTCGTGCGAACGGCAGAACGGAAAAAAGAAGAGAAAATAACAACAACAATCAATACAAATGGAAGTAATAAAACTGAACGTTTGTGATGTTGTAGTGAATTCTTTGAGAATAAAATATAAATTTTAATTAAAACATTGCCAGGACACCACATCCTTGAATGATATATGAACTTGCAGTATGTCCATGTAGTAAGAAATATTCAAATATTGGGTAAGGGAAAAATTAACTCTTACAATATTTCACTTCAAATTATATATTATAGTGTGCAAATTAACGGAAATAATTTTATTTACATTGAAAGATGATTCCAGTCTATTTTAAGGCCATTTCATCTATTCTGACAATAAGGATCAGGGGTATATAAAGGGTGTTTTTATAGAGTGATACAACTGTGAGTTGGCATTACTGATTTATTTGACCACCCATTTAACAGCTGATAGTTGCTTTTTGTTTAGTTTGCTTTAACATATTATTATGGATCGACTTACACCAGAGCAACGCGTGCAAATTGTCGAAATTTTTAATCAAATTAATTGTTCTATTCGTCAAACTCGTCGTGCACTTCTTCCATTTTCCGATGAAGCCAATTTTTGGTTGAATGGGTACGTAAATAAACAGAATTGTCGCATTTGGAGTGAGGAGAATCCACAAGCTTTTGTCGAAACACCATTACATCCACAGAAAATTACTGTTTGGCTGGCGGAGTCATTGGCCCATATGTCTTCAAAAACGATTATGATCAGGGGGGTTACTCTCTATTGCGATGCGAAAACAATTACGATGCGAAAGCTAAATGCGTTGATATGCAAATTTGGTACTCTCTATTACTTTCGCAAAACCTTTCGCAAAATTGCTTGAAAAAGTGGCAACACGGACATTGCAAAAGAAAATATGGCAAAGGTTGGCAGTACTGAAATGTCAAAATATGTATAAAAAACGGCGGTTAAAATCAAAATTTAAGAGAAACTGAAGTGTAACAGCTTTTAATTGAAAATAAACTGATGGATTCTTTAGCGTTATGGTTGTATGCAGAAAACGTTCATGTATAACGAGTTGCAAAATGAGTCTTAAAGGTTAAATTAGACGTGATATAACCATAGCCATAGAAAACAACCTTAACGCCATAACTCTCACCACAGAAACCAATTGAATTTTGGTTTGGTTATGGCTATGGCATTATGGCGATGTCATTTTATTTAAGCTTCAGAGATAGTTCCGGTATACTTTTCTTAAATGACCGCAGGTAAGAAAAAATCTGTAGCGGTATGTTATTTAATACATATTGCTTTATTTTAACTTTGTACAAAATTTGCGTTTCTGTATGTTCTAAACGCTGTTCAACACTAGCTAAAAGTTTATAAAACTAGCCGCTGCCTTAAAATTACTTGGCCAAGTAATGATACCAACATCAAATTGGCCAGGACCATACCTTAGGAATATAGCAGCAGTCAATGTCCCGTCGCTTAAAAGAGCTCTACGTAGCGAATGAGAAAATACAAAACTGAGATGGACCATCACCTGTGCTGGAAATGCTTAATTTATTTTTACGCATTTTCACTTGGTGTGATTTTTTAAATCAAATATGAATACATATGTACATACAAACATACATGTGTAATATTATAAGTACTATTAGTGTCACATTTCATTATAAACAACCAGCTATATCCCTTACAGGAGCTCCATTAGAATTTAGATCGTCTGTCAATTTTGTCCACAAATTATTTGCGGCTTATTTGCTCACATGGAATCCACTAAAATTTCAAACTGCCGGCTTTTTCCCTAAAAACTACGATTTATATATAAATACTTTGGTTTTATAAAAGGTTTATTAATCAAATTTCCCTAGAAAATTTTTTTAATAAGCCTCTTATAAAACAAAAATATTTTTTATGAATAAGACAGTCAATATATAAATTTTTTTTTCAACAAACTTACATGTTTTTCTCACTTTGCGTTTGGTATTTAGCTAACGCAAGATATTTGCGCTTATCGAGCGATTTTGACAGGCGCTTTCGCATTCTAGAGTACGGTGATACCAGACTTGCGACACGGAAAATAAAAGATGCGAAAGGTAAATGCGCAAACGCATTAAAGAGTACCAATCGTTCGATTTCGTACAATTTTTCTTTCGCATCGTAATAGAGAGTAACCCCCCAGAATGTTACTGTCAATGTTGAACGGTATAGGAACATGATTCGAAGTTTATTCGTACCTCAATTAGCTGGCATTAATCTTGCTGATATGTGGTTCCAACAGGACGGAACCACATGCCACACAGCGGGCGCTACAAATGATTTACTCATGGAAACTTGACGAAAAAATAATTTCACGATTAATTGGCCCCCACGATCGTGTGATTTAACCCCATTGGATTATTTTCTTTGGGGTTGTGTAAAGTCACTTGTGTACGTCGATAAACCACAAACAATTGAACACCTGGAAATCAACATTCCAAGAGTTATCGGCGAGATACGGCCGCAAATGCTGCGAAAAGTTTGTGAAAATTGGTGTACCAGATTGCGCATTGTACGCGCCAGCCGTGGCGGCCACATGGCCGAAATCATATTTAAACATTAATGCCATAAAATTTTCTATCCAATAAAGACCGTTCCATTGATATCAAAAATATATTACTATGCTTTATTATGATTTAAACTTGAATCACTGTATAAAAAACACCCTTTACATGTTTTTATAGAGCGTTATGTTTAGTTTGGTTTTTCATTTCAACATGAATAGACTTACGCCTGAAAATCATGGTTCGAAATACGTATCGTCCAATTTTATGGTCAACATATCGTCTATCAGAGCAATTAATTTAATTAACTATATAACTTTTTCGCATCAGGTTTATTCTTAATGATCATACGCACCGATAGAGACGTCGTACAGTGCGTACAGAAGAAGTCATTGCTGCTGTAAAGCATAGCGGAAGATTCGGAAGACCCGAATCCGTCTATCCGCCATTATGCACAACAATTTCGTTCATCAATTAAACAACCATGATGTGTAGGAGCTGTGGTTTCAACAAAAAGGCGCAATATGTCACCACACAGCTCGTGTCACAGTTAATATTGAAACGTTTGGTAACCGCATATTTTAACTTTTTGGACTTGTGAATTGGCCTTAAAAATCGTGCGATTTAACAATGCTAGACTATTTTCTGTGGGGATATCTGAAGTCGCTAGTATACGCTCATAAGCCCGAAACAATTTACCACTTAGAGAACAATATTCGCCTCGATATTGCGACTTGGACTTCCAGATTAGACTACGTCTGAGCCAGCCGTGGCGGTCATATGCCAGAAGTCATATTTAAATTATAATGCCAGAAGATTATCTTTCGAAAAAAGTAAATGTCATGTCAATTAAAAAAATGCATCTTTATTTTATTCTATTTCAAAGTTCTATAAAAAAAATACCATATATACTTCCCATAGTCCTGGAGATTACGATATGCAAAACCTTTTACAAGGCTTATCGGTCCTTGAAGTAGTGAATCGATGGAACCTTAAAGGTTCCATCATGCGCCCTATCTAGCGGTGTCTCGTGATGCCTACCCCTTTAATCTCATTTAGGTTAGGTTATATTCACCCTTATTCCATTTGTCGACATCGACGTCACTTTAACACAATACTAAAAAATTGGGGCTTGTATACCCGTTCTCGAAAACAACTGATTCCTGTTGGCAGGCGAATGCCATTTACTAAAATTAAGGGAACGGAAATATATTGCCATTGTCACAAAATTATTCTCGAGAGCGAGTAAACAGGTCCCAATTTTTTGGTATTGTGTTAACGTGACGTCGATGTCGACAAATGGAATAAGGGTGATTATATTGAAAAGAGAGACAAGTTATGATCTTAGAGCATGTTGTGTATCTCTTAAAAAAATAGATATGGAGGAGAGTTCCCAATAAAGAAACCAAAAGCCTATCAAGCTTTGTTAAGTTATGAAACTAATTTCCTCCTATATATTGTCTGAAGTTTTCCCAATCTGAGTCCCTAAGGGATTCTATGTCTAGCAGATTTGTCCCCTGATTTGACTGAATGCTGGACAGTGTTGACGGCACAAGTAGTGTACCAGTGTTTCATCATCTTTCTGACAGCTGTACACGTTATGTTATCAACAATACCCATGCAAGATAGCTGATTCTTTAAGTTTGTTTGATCGTGTGTGCTAATCTCCAAAGGGTTGGCCTTTTTAATCTCAAAATCTCTTTAGTTTTTTCCCTATTTGGGTGATAGTTTTGGTCATTCTTCCAACAGTACAGCTCCGTCAATATCTAGTGTATTGTTCTATAACCCATTGCTTTAGTTCGTTTTCGAATTTTTAAAGAGGTTTGTTGTTTTCTAGTATAATGTTCAATAATGATCCTATACTCGACAGCTTATGCGCTTCTTCGTTTCCAGCGATACCCTGAGGTTATCTCAATATTTAGTTTTTTTAATTTAAGGACACTTCGAGATTGAACTTTATGATTTCTTAAAGGTTTGATGACTTCTCTATTTTAGCCATTTAATATATTGGTATTAACCGTGATCTCAGTCTTAAAGACTTTACATAACGACCCATGTCGTGGAATCCGCTACCCGACCGTTTAATTTTAATGAATACTCTTTCAACGATTCTTTATTCCAAGGCAGATGGACGATGGTCTGTACTTAGTGAGCTGTTGAGATCGCGCCAAATGAGCACTGAGGATCTGTACCGAAAATAAATGATTCGTTTGAAACAAGCATTGGTAATATGCAACCGGACATGAAACCACAAATTTTCATCATGACAACGCGCAACCCCATATTGCAATACCAGTTAAAAACTATTAAAAAAATAGTGGTTGGGAGGTTCTGCATCACTCGCCTTTAGTCAAGACCTTGACTAGACCTCTACTACCATTTGTTACGATCGATGCAGAACACTCACTGCAATATGCTTCGCATCAGAACAGTGTACCCGAAATTTGCTTAATGTGTTTTTGGACTGAAAAATTTAAACTTCTTTTGGCACGGATTTCATATGTTGCCAGCAAGATGGGGATAAGTCATCGAACTAGAGCAACTCACGGAATACTCGAGCAATGTTCAGTAATTTTTTCTTTTACTAAACTGTGCACGTAATGTTGCATTGTTGTTGTGAATCTATAAGTGACACCACGTAAATCTTAGATTTTAGGTATGAGATGTTTTCAACACTTATGTATGTTAATTCCTACTAGGAAATTTTTTTCGAATATTCGAGTTCTCTATCCCTTCTCCGAATGAGTCAGTTTTGTCCCTTTTTTAGCTTAAAAAATTTCATGTTAAGCAAAAATCCTATTAAGAGAAATGTCGTTTTCCCATACCCAATTCTTGCTAACAATATTAAAGGTCATTGGTGAAAATATAAAATCATTATTCATTTGATAGGGTTTAAGAATAAAAATAAGGAGCAAACCTAAGTTTAAAGATATGAAAAAAGATAGCCAAGACAGGTAATAAGTACAGGTGATTTAAGTCCAAGACATTATTAAAGGAAAAATAACATAAAATTGGTTGTTATTTCATTAAAAGGATTCCATGCCATTCCAGTTATTATTTTTTTATGTTCCTATTTTTTCAAACATGCATTTATATGTATTTTATTAAAAGCCTGAATATGTTTTATGAGAACAGTCCGCCACAATGAACTGACCTGCTCTTAAGTCGCAGTCGCCATCGTAGTCGCTGTCGTCCTTTGGATTCAGACCGTGAAAGAATTATAGCGCGAATGTGGTGCACGCACGCAATCACTTCTTTTTTTTCTTTCTTTTTTGCTCTGTTAAAGATTATAGGTTATGTTTGCCAGGATAAGTCCTGCATATTTTAATAATTTTCCTTTATGAATGCCTCAGCATTATGTTTGCTCCCTATTTCATTCATCTACATACATTCATAATAGTATAATATTGGGTTTAGGTTTACTAAAAGAAAACTGCTGACCATTAAAGTTATTATTTCATTGAATTTCTTTTTGATATTATCAGGTGTATAATATGTTTCATATCGTATTCGGTTTCTTATTGTTCTAGTTTTATAATTTCTTTATGAAGTTTAATTTTTTTTAATGGCGTTGTATTTGATCTTGGGCAGGTGTATTGTTGTGTGAAACATTTCTTTTCTGTTTCCTTTAGTAGGAGGTTTTATGGGTTAAACAAACGTATTTAATGAATTTCTAAGGGTTGAGTTTCTTTTCACGTTACTGCTATTAATCAAACTTTTATTTATTTGTTTAAGCTTCGCCTTAAAAAAATTTCAATATTTAATTTTTTTTTAATTAATTAATTTTTATTACAAAACATAATTTTAAGTTTGTTTAGAACTTAGTCCTGTTAATTTCAATATCGCTAAAAAACTTAAACGTAAAAACCTTTGAATGGAACAGTTGAATAGCTTAGATTTGAAGGCATAGAATAAAATAGAATAAGGTGACACTTTCTTAAATTAAATTATTTACAAAAAAAAGGTTATATGGCCGCTAAATATCCCAGCGCCAATTCTAATAAAATTTGGTTGATAGCTCAATTATATTATTCTATAATCCTATATATAAAGTTTCACTGATTTTAGATTATAATTGTAGCTGAAATTTATTTTTTTAAATTAGGGACATATGGGAGGCAAACATATACGTGTGTGTTTTCCTGCTTTCACATCGTTTTCACATTTTTTCTTGTGAGTTCGGATGTTAAAACACATCCTACGACTGTAGGATGTGTTGCTCAAAAGTGAAAACGAAAAAATCTAAAAGTTTGAAATCGTCAATTTTTAAATTGTTTTCTTCTAAATTCGGATGCTAGAACACACACTATTAATTTTTATTTTCTAAATTTAAACTTAAACAGGCGTAGGATGTGTTTTAACATCCGAACTCACAAGAAAAAAATGTGAAAACGATGTGAAAGCCAGAACACACGATATTTTCCCCAATTGGTGTGAAATCTAACAAGGAGCTTAATTGTTTGATTCTTAGGGCTAATAAATCAGTCAATGATTATTTGTATTTTATTTTTAAATCTTATTTAAACACAAAAATTTGTTTCTCACTGCACAATTAAATCAAACTTAAACAGCCAACACTGTAGATTTAAGTGTTGTTTAAATTTTACAAACACACCATATGTTTTGTGCATGTGTGTGTTTTTTGAAGGTACGTACATGAACATCATGTGGTCGTATTAAAATGAATTTCGTTTAATTTTCGCAAATGTACAACAAATGTAACACATATGTATTTTCATATCATGAAATATATAAATAGAAAAATGCATTCTGATGCTCTTTTTGTATCATAAAATGTGATTTTTGCTATTTCACTTTTCTGCAAATTGATAAATCAACTTTCTTGTTTATATTGGACAGCTGTTTTTTGGAAAGCTTTCCATAATATTGTAGTGCTACCGTACTTTCAACTTAATTTGATAATATCTTTAATTAACCACTGAAAAAATGAAAGTGTATTTAAACACATTTTAATTTTTAATGAAAATTAACTCAAACTATATTTAAACATTCACTGATTTATTAGCTATTAATGTAATAACAAGTATAACCGTTTAAACTTCAAGATGAAAAAATTTAAATTACCTACAGTTTTGCATAAAAGAACAAAAATAAAACAATTTACAAAAAAGGACATATGGCAACTAAGCATATCCATGCGTCAATTGTAATAAAATTTGGTTGAGAGCTTATTTATATTTCCGCTGATTTCTGGTCACAATTTTAGCAGAAGCTAATGTTTTAAAATTAAGGACATAAGTCAGTGAGGCAAGCATGCCTTTGAACCGATTGGTACAAAATTTAGCAAAAAGCTTAATGATTTTAGATAAACATATAATTAACCAGTCTTTAAGGCTTTTACAGGTCAGCTTTTATTTAAAGAAGTAACAGGCAATTAATGCCTACTAATATTACTAGGTCTTACCTTCTTTAGGAAAGGGATAGTGATAGAGAAGACAGGCGGTGAAGGAGGAGATAGAGGAAAGCTTCATTCTTTTACAGCTCTGCTTTTTTTGCACGTTTTTAATAATGCAGTGTTGCAGCGCCTCTGATGTAAATGAGGCGTATTAATTTTGTGAAGCTGTGTTTAGTATCCATTTTATTGCTTATTTTACTTCGCCGATGATTCTGCTACTCAACGAAGGAGGGCGCTCTGATGTTACATTAGGATTAGTATCTGCTGAAGTCGGTAAAGTTCAGTGACCAGTGACTATGCCTTCATCACTTAAACTTTCCTACATCAACTGATACAAAGGGACACTAATGCAGAAGTGAAAAATGCGTGGTGTTGTTATTTTAATGACTTGGATACAGGGATTGAACCCAGGACCTTCGGTTTTGTAGTCAACGTGCTAACTACTTCAGCCAACGCCAAGGTTTTCGTTAAAATTTTATTTACTTTTTATATTAAGCATATATGGAAGGTGGAAGTGTCCTGCACTAAAGGCTATGCTACGTACCGAGAAATTAAGCGTTAGGATTCCAAAATATTAATAGAGCTTAAATGAATAATTATAACAATTATAGCTAAAATCTAATATTTACAAATAATGCTGTAGGCCTGGAAGGCGTATCCTTGAACTGTTGGCAATAACATTTTCCAGAGATTTTAGCTGCATAATTTTAGAAATTAAATGATTACATTTTGATTGCAATCATTGGAAAAGCGCTATTTTCAAAGTAAGGATATATGGGAGTGTGAAGTCCTTGCAATTATTGGAATGAAATATGGCGGCTACGTTTGGACCATCATTTTGATTAAAATCTTTATTTTAAAATTAAGGTCATATGAAAAAAATGGGCATGTCCTTTCAATAATTAAAATTAAATATTCCACAAGGCTTAAATATCCAGATTTTTAAATGTCTACAGTTTTACTGTATCTTGGTTATTGTTTTTTTTTTAGTAAAATGTTTCCTAAATTAAGGATATATGGGAGCTTGGCTTAACTATGCTTTAATTGAAGCGAAACTCATCACACAGTTTGATTGTATTTTTAAAAATAAATTTTTTAAATAAGAGATTTTCGTTGCAAATAAACCATAATTGTAGTTGAAGCCCCATTTTAGGCTTGTCCTCAACAATTGCATTCAAATTTAGCAGAGTGCCTAACTGTCTGATTGCTTGTTTTTTATTGGATTTTGAAGGATAACTCTTGCTGAAATTATTTTTTTCTTAGTGTAACACAGTTTTATTTTCGAGCTGGGGTACGTTCAGGCTGTCGTACGTAGTTGTTTTATATGTACATCCTTACAACTGAGTTTGTAAGGTCATTAAGTGGAATTATTGGGTTAGGGCGATTGTACCGTCACGTTACATTAGTTAAGAATTATGTGTGTCCTTGCGAAAATGTTTGTTTTTTACGTTAATATCTAAAGCCCAGAAAAAGTTTGTTACTGAAATAACATTTTTTAAACTAGGGATATATGTGAGGTTCGTATATCCTGGGGAGAACTTTAATTATATTTCTACGGAAAAATTTTATTTTGTGATTTTAGCTTTATTCCAAGGTTGGAAACTGAAAAAAATAACGGTATCGGTATTGATACCGGTACAATTATTTTTTAAATTTCGGTATCGGTAGCGGTATCGGTATTTTTTTTATTTCGGTATCGGTATTACCGGTACATACCGTTATCGAGCTTATAATACCGGTATACCGATATTACTGACAAATTTATTATTTCAGGCAGTGGACATAGCAAAAAAAACTATTTTTTATTAAATTACTTCAAAAAGGGAGTATTTTTACATTAACATATGTACTTGTATAAAAGCATACAAACTTATTTGTTTCTATATATGTTTTTATACTAGTATTAAAAAATAATTTATTAAAAAAGTGAAACAAGGAGACTGCAGTCCAAACTTTGCATATACATATAAAGTATACATTTTGGTTAATTAAACAAAATAGTAGAAATAAAAGTTTTGTCTATACTGATATATTACACAGTGTGACAAATTTTGATGAAATCGAAATACCTGGGACATGTTACTAATTTTCTGATAGGTATTGTCGAGTATAACAATAGAAATTGTATTTGAAATTTTCCAGACGCCTCCAAAATCTTGAGTTACGGGTAAAACCCGGGTTTTCGTAACCGTAGACACTTATAAACCTCCAACTAAGTTATATATCAACCGATTTTAAATTTATAAACGGATACAGAAAGAAGAGACTTTTTGAACCATATATATACTACTCTAACCACTATTAATTCGTACGGTCCTAAAATATTAAAATTTAGACATTCCTTTAGATGATTCGGTTTCAATATTGAGTTACCCATATACAATTTATGCTAATTGTGTTTTTCAAAAGGAGTACGAAAACATACTTCTATGAAATCATGTTAAAAGTAGTTTGTTTTTTTTAATGCAACACTTTGTAAACGGAGTACTTTAAAATGCAACCCTTAAGCTGACCATTATTAATTCGTACTACATAAAAAGTTCCGTTATTTTCCTTAATGTTGATGATTTTGTGCTAAGTTTATATCCCATTAGTTCTTAAATTCGTATTTTATGAAAAATCGTTTTTGTACATCTTATAATGGTGCGTGGGAAGCCAATATCAGACGATATTCGAAAACTTATAATTAATAAAGTGAAAAATGGAAAAAGTTATCAAGATATTGGAAAAGAATTAGGCTTATCCAAATCAAGTGCGCAAGGTGTTGTTGAATTTTACAAAAAAAAACAACTATATTACATCTAAAGTTGAAAAACGTGGAAATATATCAACACTAACCTCGCGTGACATTAGGTCGCTAGATAAAATAGTTAAAAAAAATAGAAGAGACACCATAAGAAATTTTAGTGTTGAGTGGTCAGCAGCAATTAGGAAGTCCGTTGGTCGCGAAACAACTCGAAAAAATTTGAAAAAGCTCGGCTATGGGTTTTATAAGGTAGGTTGAATGTGAATTAATATAGAAACACTTGTTATTAAATTGTGCCTAAAATTAAGGCCAAATCAAAACCTTTGCTTACTAACACCCAAAAGAGGAAGCGATTATTTGGCCTTAAAGGCTTGATTCTTAATTAATAAAAATTAAAAAAAAAAGAGCGGAAGTCCTGGATTCAAAGGCAATGGGATTCAGTAATATTTAGCGATGAATCCACGTTTGAATTAGAAATAGGTGATTCCAGAACTAAAGTTGTACGCAAGAAAAATGAAGCATATCATAGAGACTGTCTAAAAAGAACAGTAAAGTTTCCTGCCAGTATTATGATTTGGGGTTGCATGTCGGCTAAAGGCGTGGGACAGCTATGTTTCATTGAACACACCGTTAATGCTGCTCGATACATAAGTATTCTTGAAGAACATTTAATGGCATCTGTAGATAATCTTAGCTCATTTGGTGAATACACCTTTCAACAAGATGGCGCACCAGCCCACACCGCCAAACTAACAAAGCAATGGTTCGCAAACCACAAAATAAACGTTTTGGAATGGCCACCATCAAGCCCGGATCTCAATCCGATAGAGTCTGTATGGGTAATTATGAAAAGACGTCTCAGAAATGAGCCCCAAAGGACAATTTCCGATCTAAAGATAAAAATACAGGAAATATGGAACTGATGAATGTAAAGCATTAATAGAAACGATGAGTAAGAGAATAGAGGCCGTAATTGAGGCAAAAGGAGATGTTACGCAGTATTAAATAGAAGTAACCAAATCGTACGAATTAATTATGGTCAATACTTAATATTTACATTAATTTTTAAGTGAAGTGTTTTAATTTTCTAATATACTTTTTTTCTATGAAATAGAAGTTTTGTTGCTGTTAATAATTTATATATCAAAATATTTTCAAGAAAAATTCAAGTTTCATTAATTCAATTACTTTTTAAAGAATTATAGACTCCTAAATATAAAAAATTACAATGCAATAGCGCCGTACGAATTAATTGTGGTCAGAGTAGTATATCTTGTTTCAGTAAATTTCAAATAAGTCTTTATTTTTTCATGAAATATGATTTCTTCGGTTTTCCCGACATTTTTCTACTTTGGACACGTTCTTAGGCAATATTTTTGTTTATAACTTTGTTTATAAAACATAATTGAATAAGAGTAATTCACAGGACTGTTTTAAATATTTTGTTAGAAGACTTTATGTATTTCGCGTTCTATTTATACGCTTTCGGTGTAAATAAACTTCCAGTACGATGAAAGTACAATTTAATAGATGTATATAAACACAGAGTACAAAATTGGTACAACAGTGGTAGCCAACATTTTTTCCTTCATTTTTTAAGTACTTTTCTTCACCTCAAGAGGAATCTTTAACTTCAAATATAAAAGTTTAGAAGTTTTTTCTCTATCAACCTTATATATTACGGTGAAGTGTGTAAACAAGACCAACACCAAAGAAAGAAAGTTAATTGAAATATATTTTTCCAATTTTTGCACATATTACGTTTTACAGCTCAACTAATTTTGATTGAAACTGAAACAACTTAACTTTTTTTGGTATTCTGAATAACAACTAATTTTAGTTGACTTCGAAACAATGCACGAAAAACAAAGGTTCTTATCTATGCAATATGTTTTGAAACCATAGTATCCATTAAAAAACATTTTAAATATTTTTAGTTTTGGCCTTGCTATTTTTTCTTGAGATTCTATGTTTTATGAACATGGCAATAATATTGGTTGACAAATGGGATTGGTTGTTGTCTGGAATAGTAAAGCAAAACGAACACAATGGTCGAAATAAAAACCAAAATACAACTGATGAAAAGCAGTTGTCTCATGGTGAAAAAAGTTGTAATACATAATAAAAATTTGGCAACTACAACTCAACTATCATTTATTTTTTGGCCGGAATCGGTATACCGGTACGTACCGGTATAGACGTAAACGGTAATCTGGATACCGGTATTTTCTAACCGAAATGGATTTCAGTATCGGTAACGATACCGGTATCTAATTTTAGCGGTATTTGAATCGGTATCAGTATTTTTACGATACCGTTTGCCAACCTTGCTTTATTCTGATCATAACTTCAAGTAAATTAATTTTTTTGAAATGAAGGATACATGGAAGGCACGCAAGTCCATGAAACAATTAACATCAAATTTACCAATGCTAAGACCTTTATGCTCTTAGAAATAATGTTAAGCTTTCACTGCATATGATAATAATTGTTGCTGACATGAAATGTTTAGAATTAAGGATCTAGCTTAACTTAATTTTCTTAATTTTGGTTTCAAAAATTTACCAAATTTGGTATATTTGAAATGATTGCTATTATTTTTCGAATGCATACTCAAGAACCTTCTGAAATCTTTGCATGCGAACTGATGAAAAAACGAGGAAGATTAATTAAACAAAATGAGGACTTCTGAACTCTACCCCTCATATTATAAAAATTTATTTTTTTTTATCAATTAAATGCAGCTCTTAATATTTGTTATAACTATTTTTTTTAATTTTTGTTTTTCAAAAATTTATATGCTTATAAGTTTTCAACGCTTCTCTTAAAATGATAATAATTTCAAGAATTCTTCTTAATTACTCGTAGAAAAAAACAATAGAAATTTAAAAGAGAAAATATACAAAAAGATTGAAAATCGATGGTTGACAGGTGCTCGATAATATTAATTTTTATTGTCTATGCCTCGCTGTGTCAGCAAAAAGCGCCAGAAGAAAATTCGAAAAGGAACCACTTCCAAATAACAACAATAACTTTTATCTAAGCAGCAAAGTTAAGAAGAAGAAAAATTAACATTATAAATTATTCAAGTTCCTTAGCATAAGAGATACTTTATCATTTCAAACGATTTACGAGCAATTAATAAAACTAAAGCAACGTTCATGTTTACTAATACCATTTGCAACATACGACTACTAAAAGATTAAGTTAGACTATCATAGAAATTCTTGTGTTTGGAAAAAAGTAAGAAGACAAAAAACTTTTCCGATAAAAATGTCATTAATTGTGGCATCGAAAATTTTTTTTATTTTTGTCAAATCTACCTGGGCTCGTTGTTAAAATGCTAATAAAAATCATTATTCTTAGAGATAACAGCAGTGTTTTGGGAAAAGAAAAACAGCATCAAAAAAAACTTTATAGAGAAAAAGCTAATAAAGTTAGAACACAACCTCGAACACTTACTGTGACATTGAACACAACAATAAACTTTGTATTCGCGCACCTGCCCAACTCGAAAATGAGAAATCTAATGAAATGTTCAGCTGAGCTGGAATGACTGATGATAAAGTCTTTTGTAATATAAGAACAAAATAATCTTAACTTCAACATGAAGACTTTTAATTAAAGAAAAATAGCTATTTTTTGTTTGAGTTACATACACACGCCCTTGTTAAGGTGTTACAAAACCTCTTGAACGTGCCAATGACCTGTCGCTGCGTGTGAAAACTGGTATATTTTTCTAACGAGTATTTCTTTCTAATTTATTTTATTGGTCTTCTGGAAACATTTATCATTTTCTTATCATTGTTTTTTTTTTTTGTTATTTTCGTATCATACTAAACTATCAAAGGAATTTTTTTGTTCAAACATTAACTGTGGCGCTTGCTTTGAGCTGGAGCGCCTGCAGCCTGCTGCTTTCATTCTGTGCTTGCCGCTGCCTCATGCTAAGTTTTTCTTACTTTATGAAGTTTGAAAATAATAGAAAAAATTAACATTTAAATGTGTTGTATTTGTCGTATTTATTTTAACACATTAAATATAATTTTTTTGTTTTATGATTCAACTTTGTTGGCAGGCACCAAGTTAAGTTCTTAAATATTCATAAACTTTGCTGCTTTTTCTAACTTTTTTTATAACCTTCATAACATATGAGTAATAAAATTGATAAATTTTTATCACAAAATGAAAAAGTGCTGCAAATACAATATAAATTACATTGAAAGCAGCAAAGAAATTTTTTTTATTAAAGATTTTTTTTTTTTTTTTTAATTTCTTCAATCTTATTTTTTGATAAATGAAAAATAATTTAATTTTTATTAAATACTGAACTAATATAACAGGCTTTAATGGCAAGTTTTGCGTTTTTGTTCCAGTAAAATGGCACTTTCTTTTAAATTATGTTTAAAATAAAAATGTTTTTTTGAAATTCTCTTTAAAAAAATGTAAAATTTAGTTTAACTTTAAATAAACATGTTTCTTTTTCGCAGGTAAAATTTATACGTTTTGTTATGCTAAGAAGATGTAAAAGTGCTAGTCCTTAAAATTTAAATTTTGTATTTCAGCTACAATTATAGAATCCAGCGAAAAGCTGTAAATAATTCTAATATTATAAAGTAAGACTCTAACAAAATTCAATGAAATTGCTGCAACCCCATGTCTGCCTCCCATATATCCTTTATTTTCAAAATAAATTTCTTAAATATTACTATAAGGATTTGTGATAAATGTCATTGGCATTAATGCAAGGATATGACTCCTTCCCATATATATACTTTATTTTCAAAATTAAAATAAAAATATTATCAGATCGCAGAGAAAATTTGTAACATATTACAGGGTGGTCCAAAAGTCACGCCTGCGTGTAAAATTGAATGCCAATTGAAAAAGTACAATTTTACCACTGATTCGGTGCTCGGTCGTTTAATTTTGCATGGTGGTGTAACACGGTTCGATGAATAAAATCTTTATTCAATTTTCACACGCAGGCAACGCAGGCGCACCCTGTACTGTTATGATCTGTGGCAAATGTCGTTGCCATAAATGCAAAGATATGACGGACTCCCATATATTCTTTATCTTAAAATTTTACTTTTAGGGAATATAATACAAATGCAGAGAAAATGTATAACTATTTCTAGGTTACAAGTGCACACATTGCAATCGGCCCAAATATATGTCTGCTTCCCATATATCCATTATTTTCAAAATTCACTTTCAAGCAAAATTATAGTTCAAATGAAAAATAAAACGTGTAACTACTTCTGTCATACAAATGCACATATCAACAAACAAAGTTTCATTGCAATCGGCCCATGGATATTCCTTCCTTCCACATATCTTGTGTAAAACAATTAAAACTCAAACCCAAACTTATGACCAGAATTTAAAGAACATTTGTAACTACTTATGTTAAAGCACTGCTACGATCTGTGGAAAATTTTAACGCAATCGCTGCAAGCTCATTTATACCTTTCACGTATTCTTTATTTTAAAAACTAAATTTTAATTAATTAAAAAAAAATTGGATCAGAATGCAAACACAATTCATAACTATTTCTGAAATACTACCGTTAAGATCTAAGGTAAATTTTATTGCAGTCGGTGCAAGGACATGTCAGTCTCTCATATATCCTTTATTTATTTAATTAAGATTTCAGCCAACTTTATTTTGGAAATTTTAATTATAATTTTTTTAATTTAATTTTTATCGGTAATTATGTTGATTAATGCAAGAAAAAATTAGTAACAATTTGCAGTATTTCATAGTTAAGTTATTCAGTAAATTTCACTGTTATCGCTGTAAGGACATGCCTACCTCCAATATATCCTTTATTTTAAAAATACAATATTAGCTAAATTAAGATCATAGAGCAGTGATTACTTATACATATATCTTGAATTGAAAAGACAAGCCTGCTGGAAAATATCATTGCCAGGACATTTCTAACTTCCATGTGTGCTTAATTTTAAAAATCAGCTACAATAATGACAAAAATGTTTGCAAGCTTTGTATTATACAAGCTTTGAATAATATATTCAAATTATATATCTTTGAGAGACAGGATATGTCTGCCTTCACTATAATCCGAAGTCGGTAGCTACGATGATACTGCAAGGAAATATCAGTAACAACTTGTAACATTTTTCAGTTAAGCTGGTCTCTAAATGTATATCCATATGCCCATATGTATCTCCTTTTTAAAATTTAATTTTGGCTAAATTAGCATTGTAATGAAGTGAAGATTTATAAATATTTCTTGAATTGATAAGACAATCCTCTGGCATATATCATTACGAGGACTTTTCCATCTTACATGTATCCTCAATTTTAAATATTAAAAATCGACTTTAATAATGATCAAAATTAAAAAAAACTAAACTAACTACTTTACATTGTGCTAAAGCCAACTACTTTATATTATGCATTATACATACTTTACTAAGGCAGGCTTGCTTTCCCGAAAACCTGAATTAAAAAAGTAATTATTTAAGCTTAAGTTTAAGACACAGTCCAAGCAAGTAATGATTTCTAATATTTTATTAGTAACTTATACAGTACGTTTCATTGCAATCGGTGAAAGGATGCGCCTATTTCCCATGTATCCTTAATTTTTAAAATGATGAGAAATTTTTTTGAAAATTTTGAAAATTGTACGGTCAAGCTCTACGTTCCATATATCCTTTATTTTAGATATTGGAATTTCAGCTACAATAATGATCGTCATAAAACGAAAATTGTAAATTTTTTAAATTATGCAGTCGAGCACTGTGTAAAGTCGCACTGCTATCGGTTTCTAACTCCCATATATCCTTAATTTAAAAAATTTAATTTCAGCTACAATCTTGATTAAGACGTATCTATTTTTTTTGTAGTAAAGCAATTCACTTTAGCATTCTTCCTTGTCCTTACATTCGGTGCATTAATACAATATGTTATTCATTAATATTCTAATTAGTTAGTAACTGTTTATGTACAATTTTTAATTGGAAGTGCAAATTTGCCAGGGGTTTATCTTTTTCAAAGCTTTTGGCATACCATTAACCTGTTTAAGCAACTGCTTACATCTTTCACATATTTCGAGTATTTTCAATTCAATAACAAGCAAAAAGAAGAACTAATAACTATCTTGGTAGGCAGCTGAAGTCTCTGGCAAATACCACCACCTTCTTTTAATAGACCACCTCAGCGACTGTTCTATGGCTTAAATTTGAGTGCGGCTTAAGTTCTTTTTTGCTTCTTTTTTTATAACACTAATCGTCACCACTAATTTAGCTTAATAGAAACTGACAAACACTTAAGACCAAAATTAAACATTTTCTAATTTTCTTTAACAAATTGATTTCTATTGTAACAATTTTTTTAAGACCATAAATACATGTATTAAAATCAATATAAAGTCTTATGTGAGGAAAAGACAAGTGCTAAATGAAAATATTTTTAAAGGTGGCTTAATAGAACTTAAGCCGCCTAAAACCAATTTTTATTGAATGACTTTCTTCCTCTTAAAAGAACATTTTGTTTAAAAAAAAATCACTGAAATTTTTATATAAATTAACATAATTTTACAAACACACTTTATACGCACGAGTATAAGAAACATTTCTGTATGTGTCACTTATTTCCTTTTAGCAGCAAATCTCACAGCTAAAGCAACAGCAAACAAAGACAAAATTTTTTTTAGTTTAAATTATTTTTGGAAAAAAAAAACAAGAAGTCACCTAATGGTATATTAATTCTACAAAAGAAGAAGTTAAGTAGGAGCTATTAAAGCGAGGGTTATAAAAGAAGTTTAGGGATTGTAATCTGGTATGGCAAACCACACCTCCATCTGTACACAACTGGCACATAAATGCGACGCTCCATACATATACATACATATACTCGTACATTATCTCTCTACCCTCGTATATAACCACATAAAACCTCAAGTAACTCAACCTAAAACTTATTTTCATTACCGGTATTAACATAAAGTATCATCAAACACTATCAAAAGAATCTGATTGACAAAAAAAATATTCAACAAATATTATAATATTATGCACAATCGACTGGTTGATAGGAAATCAAAGAGTTACCAGCCATCGAAAAAAAAAGAATAAATAAATAATCCATTCATTCTCTATGGTTCGATGAATGTGTAGATAAATGAATGGCTTTGAATAAATTTACGTGTATTTACATGTTGAAAAACTTTGTTAAAATAAACCATTTGAATCCGTAAAAAACCCTATTAACATTTCTTAAATGCTTGATGCTTCGAATTTTTTTTTCTCTTTCTGTGTTAAAAAAAATACAAAATACTACTGCGTGAAAGATCAGGTTTATGCCTACAATAAACATAATGTAAAAAAAAAAATCGTATGATGGGGCAGACGGACTTGGGAGCACCTGCCAAAATTTAAAATATACATACGAGTTTTATTGCATAAAGGGTATTTTTTAAGTCTGATAAAACTTATGCCGAGTACACATCTGGTGGTACTTTATGAACTATTAGGGTGCCTAAATATGTTCAAATTATATTGACATGTTCACAAAAGTTGTTCAGCTTTACCGTAGGTACAACTTTGCTAAATATTGTTAGCAAAAATTTAGGATTCCCTAAGTTATTCTGAAAAAACTGACAAAAAATTGTTCCCTAATTTTTGCACAAAAAGCACGAAGAAATAATTTTTTTGGCATAAGATGTTAGCAAGATTGGCTTGGTAAACTCTTATCTACATTATTGCTATATATAGCTAAGCGCTATCACTAAGTCTGAATTATCTGTTGACCAAAAATATGCCACCATTTTTTGAGGGAGCACTGATTTTCGAAATATTTGGTAGCTCATAAAAAAATTGGTCACTAAAATCGCCAAACTGTATATAAGGTTTAACTACCCTTTGGTAGTACTATGGAACCTATACTGTCAGGACCGTGCGGATTTTTCACCCACAATGTAACTTATCGAAAAAAAAAATTTAGAATTCATCACAGGCCTTGAAATTTCATTGAAACGTTTGCTTATAGAAGTCATCGTAAATTTGTGTGTAATAAGACGCCGAAAATAAAGCTCGTCGGAAAACTTTAGAAAACAAATTTTCGACGACTTTTTCAAAAATAATTTCCCGCCTGTTTATCGTTAAAAAAATTTTTGTTAAAAGCTATGATAAAGTCTTCAAACTAAAATCTAAGGAAAATTCAAAATAATTAAAGAAAAACTCGTGGAGAAAAGTTTTTTTTCGCGAAAGTTTTATGACTAGTTTTGTTTTTTAGGAGTTTTTATACAAAACGTTTGAATGAATTTTTCCGTTAAAGTTTTTCCATTTTTATAGTAAACACTTTTTAGATTTAAAATCAATTTCTTCTAAGCTTTTCGATGAATTTTAGATACAATATTTTATCTTTCTGGCAAACTATTCTTCATTTTGTAAGGATTTTTTATAGCTATATAATGATTTTTGAAGAGCCATAGGTTGAAAAGTATTTGTATAATGCGGCCCCTACACATTGTGACTTGTACAATTTGATTAAGTTGTACAACCAATTGTTGCGTCAGAGGTCTGATTGACCAACGCTTGGTCATCGGTTGAATAAAAAATTTTGATTTTCATTACACATCAAGTTTATTTGTGTGATGGCAATTACTGCTTTCGTTTTTCATTCTTATTTTGAAGTTGTGCGAGCAACATCGTGCGAAGTAAACAATAAGTGGTAAAAAATTAGAAAAAAAATGCTTAATGCAAAATTTTATTGAAGAATATAAAATCATGTTTTTATTATTCTTTTTTTTGAACTTCTTTCTCCTTCAAAATTTTATTTATGGGCTAAAAAATCACAACTCATGTTGACGATTAAAAATAATTTCTTAATGAAGTTTGATGAAAAATTGCAGCCTGTGCAGCGAACGATCACCAGGTATATGCAACCCAATTGCACGATCAGTTACAATGTGTAGGGGCCGCATAAAAACTCGTCGAAAACTTTCGACGAATTTCACGTAAAAACGTTTCATTAAAAAATTTTATTATGCTTTAAAAATTCAAGGGAAGATAGAAAATAGTTTTGCTCAAAACTTATAAAAAAAAGTATAAGAAAAATTCGTCGAAAAGTTTAAAATTCATGAAAATGCTAAAAAGTTCATAGTAGAATTCATCTTAAAAATATCCTGAAAAACTTTGGTGAAAAAAGTATCGAAAAAATTTTTATAAAAACTCGTCGAACATAAAACATGTCGGAAAACTTTCTAAAGAAAAATTTTCGGCGAGTTTTACACGCATGCTTTTCTATCTATTACTTTGTCAACATACATATTTATTGAAAGATTTGAAAAAGTCTTAAAAAAATCTCAGGAAAATGCAAAATAAGTTTGCCAAAACTTATGAAATTTTATATTGAAAATTAGTTTAAATTTCATTCAAAAGCTAACAAATTCATTGAAGAGTTTAGCGAAAAAAAAATAAAAAAAAGTGTGAGTTTTGTAGAACTTTTCTTTTTTTTCTGTGAAAAACTCGTGGAAAAGTTTACTTTTTCAATAACAAGTGTGTTTAGGAGTGCCGTTGAGCATTTTTAGATTATTTTTACTCAAGGACATGCGAGATTATTATTATGCGTCCCAGTCCCAGTCATTACAGTGTTATTGATCTCCATAGATATGTATATTTTTCGGATTCTATTAGATTCGAGTCCACAAAACGATTTTGGTCTAACCACGGGTGTGATAGAATCCCTCTTGGTTAGTTTGTCTGTGTTTTCGTTTTCTGGGAATCCGACGTGTCCGGGAACCCAGCAGAGTGTGACATTATTCTTGCTGCTAGCTAATTTAACTTAATGCGACATTCCAAAGTTAATTTAGAGGTTTAACTCATATGAATTAAAAGTCTTAATGACGGCCTTACTATCAAAGAATATGACTATTTCTCTTCACCAGTAGTCTTATTCGAGGTTAAGTTAAGCGCATCTCTCCATGGCATAAGCATTCGATTGAGAGATGATATGGGTCCTACTAGCGTTCTGGAACCATGTCTCCCCCCATTTCCTTCTATTGACCAGAAGAGTATTAAACCTTTTATCAGAGTCATACGCATATAAAAATTTCTTAATTTAATTTAATTTACTTCAAACGCTTTTGCTTGAGAAACTCCTAACATTACGGAAAATACGAGTAATTGCTGTGCCAACTATAGGGCACTATATGCAACAGGCTAAAGCGTATTATAACGCCATCCCTTTTTATTATGTTGCATAAATATAAAATTCCTTATTTAAAATTTATTCACCGAAAAAGGATTTAACAATAGTTTGTTGTGTTCTTTTTACTTCAATGATCAATAATAAAATGAGATTTAGTACAATCGCCTTAAATTAATGTATTCAGTGATTTTAATATTTTATTTTATTTTTATGTAATTTTATGACAGAAAATTCATTTTTTTATTATACATTTCTTTTGTTTTAACACAATGCATTAATTAAAATTAAATCGAATTCTGTATTTCCCAAATAACATTAAGCATTGTGACAGTGTGTCGTCATCAACATTTTGACAGTCATTGCGTAGTCAGTAGGTCTGTGTTAAATCTACTAAAGTTTCATTAAAATTCAAAGGGTTTACCAGTTTCTATGGCAATTGTTCTCTATTTGTAACTTATTGAATTCTTAATTATTTCATCCGTGTGTCGAAAAAGTAGGAAATCCAAATAAATGTTCTTAGGTATGGGAGAGCTAATAAAATGCCATTTCATTTTTGAAGTTTTAGTTTTAACATTGTGCCTGGAATTTGTTATACGTAGAGGTAAAATAAATGCTATTAATATTTGACACGTGTGTAACAAGTTGCCACAAATGGCACCGGCTTTATCTTTGACCACACAATGACACGCATAACATACATATCGTTACCTTAATATAGAAAGGCCTTAACTCATTATTTTTCCAAAATCAAGATTTTTGCATTTTTCAATACATTAGGTGTTCTTCTATCGAAATATACAAGAAACTCCAGTTAAAAAAATAATGAGTTAGGGCCTTTCTTTATTAAGTTAACGATATGTACATGTGAAATCAAATAGTTCTTAATGAATTTCCTTTAAGAGTTTTCGAACGTTAGAAAAAAAAATAGTTTTATAAGTGTTTAAATGTCACTAATATAGTATTTAAAATATTTGCGGAAACTAGAGGTATTAAATAATAAATCAAGTGGTTTTTTAATATTTATATGTATGTGTCAAATTTCTTGAAAAGTTGTTTTGACATTTTGTGGGAATTTTTTTTTAATATTTATTTAAAAGTCGTAACGCGTTAGGAATTGCGGCTTTATCTTACCAACATTATAAATGGGCAAGTTTGTTTATTTTTTATTGAGCCACGCATGAAATTCAATATGCAAAATACGCTTATATCTTGATATAATACATGGAGGTTAAAAAAGTAGGCAGTGCCACTCCCCGGCATAAGTAGTTATACTTAAGCGATTTTTATGAAAATTTAAATAAAATTTGGGATAAGAAGTACAGTGGAGTTCATCTTTAACGAACTGCAAAGTATCTCTCACTTTGGTTGGTTATAGGCGATTTTCGTAGAAACTATTTTCTATAATTTAAGGAATTTAACAAAGTATAAATAAATTAATTAATTTCAGCTTAAAAAAAATCAAATCTTTCTAAAACACACTTTCGTTGAAAGTAGTCTCAGTCACTAATGACTGAGACTGAACGAAGCAAAGAAGAGTATCGCGTTTATCAGCCTATGTATATATATATATATATATATATATATATATATATATATATATATATATATATATATATGTTCATATCGTCACCTAAAATCCAAAAGGCCATAAGTACACTTTACTTTTTTAGAGGAGAAGCAAAAAACCTTATAAATTTAAGACTTTATTTGTTAGGTGCCAAATTCAAATTGAATAATGAATCAAACCAGTATTTTTAAACATATGTGTGTAAAATTTTAAGGCATGATGTATTTTGGTTAATAACATCATAATCAATCTAAAAGTCTATTTTGATTTTTTTGGTTGTTACGGTCTTTTGGATTTTAGGTATATGTCGTGCCATAACCGCCAAAAAAACTTGAGCGAATAATTTTCGAGCTTGCTTTTTTGTCGAAATTCGATTATTTACAATCGCAGATAATCGATTTTCGTCAACAAACGAAATTAAAAAAAATATGCCGCTTAAGGTTTTTAGCGGTTATGTCTCGCTATGTTCCTTATGGTACTATATAAACGGAGCGCGTGGGCCGATTTTGATGATTCTCATGATTTGTTTTAATCCCGGGACTGTCACACTAAAGATATGACAGTAGTCAAAATTCAATATGGCGGCCAACAGACGCCATTTTGTCAATAAGAAAAAATAAGAAGTCGGCGAACTATATAAAAATGGTTCTCATTTGAAAATCATCTTTAGGATATGTTTAGAGTTGGAGCATTTAAGATTTTTGATTTTTTAAACTTCTACTTGTTTAGCTGCGATTTTTTAATTTTCTTCATTTGCCTTTTTATACTTTTTTCAATACTTTCTACATTTTAATTTTTATGAGATGGAAAATTTATTATACATATTTAATTGCCTAACTAGATTTGAATTTTAACTAAATAGTTTAGAAAAAATAATAAAGAACCTTTAGCCCAGGGTAGACAAAATGATCGGAATATGGCTTAATGAGTATGTTTAATCGGTGGACATATTTCGGCATTCGATAACCAAAAAATTATCACACATTCACCCTTATCGGGAATAAAATTTCACGTGAAATGTGTTCCCTTTTCCTAAAGTTGTGATCGCCAATGTTTGATTTGCTGTTGTGTTAGTATACTATTTTTTAATTTTATTCGCCATTTTTTGTTCACGGAAAATATTTTACATGAACAATTTCCCCCGATAAGGGTGAAATATTGTGAAATTTTGTTCGGCATTGCCTCCTTGCCGCAGTTTGGCAACCAATAAAAATTTAAAAAGAAAATATATCTGTGGCAAAAAGGAAAAAGTGAGATAAGTACATTTTGAGTTAGTGGCACGTTGGTAATCTCCATATTCAAAAGTACCTCTGACACAAATTTCTATTATTTCGTGCTATTTTTCAGGAAGTTATAGCGCAATAAATTGGTGCTTATATTTTTTCGACTTATAATTTCATATAGGGAATAATAATAGCTTAATTAAGCTTATACTTTGATGTTATTTCAAATTGAATTTTTTAGTTAAAGTAGAACGATGTTTTTCTAAAAAAAAATCCACCGACTTGGGAAATTTCAAAATTAAATTTCTGAAAATCGACTTCAAATCTTAAAATTGCTCTCCTGCAAAACTGTAAACTATGACTTAAGAACTTTATCCTTATTGCCACATATATATTTTACTCCAAACACTAAGTTTAAATAAACTTTTACTATATATATTTTTTCTAATTTTAAAAATCATCTTCAATCTTCTATTTTGAAATAGAATACAATATTCAAAATTCTTTAATTTTTTTGCGTTTTGTCTTTGATAATAATTTAGTTTTCATTGCCCAACTCCTGATTTAAAGGACACCTTCCTTATTAAGCCCTCCTCCTTACTTGACTTTATGTTTCACCTTAACTATAGTTGGATCCTAATTAAAATTTTATTTATTAATTTATTTTCTTATTCACTTGTAGAACTTTGAGTGCATGTCCCTTAACATTATCTTATCCTTTTACGATATTAATTATGTCAATTGCAATATGCGACACAATCAATTAATATTTTTTCAGCGATATAATGGCGGTAACGACAAAATACAATCTGCCACTCAACACAAAAATCATCATCATTAATTTAACCTCATCAAGGGAAATATTCATATGCACTAGCAACCCAACTGGCCAATAACGGTATTTTGACAGATACTGTCTTCAAGACAAATTGCAATGTTTCATTAAAAAAAGTATCTAAAATTTGGGAACAGGCTTGACAAAGTATGAGTAGTGTAACTTGTGCTATATCAGGATTTTTTGAAGGAGAGATAACGCAAATATGTTAAAATGGTCTAGAATAAAATATTGCTAAAGACAAGATAGAGGACAAGAGCTTGAAAGGTGTCGTTCATCAAGATGTATTGGACAAGATAGGCAAAACTTTTTTTAAATTTGTTTTTTAGAGAAGTAACAGTCAGACAATGAATGAATACTACTAATACTAGGTATTACCTTCTTTAGGAAAGGTACTTTCATAGAGAAGACAGGTGGTGACGGAAGAGATAGAGTAAAGCTCCATTCTTTTTACAACTTTGCCTTTTGTACGTATTTGTTTTTAGGGCTGTGTTGCTAAAATATACAAAATCTGAAATATAAAAAATTGGCCAGTATTTAAAATGTGATACTAAAAATTTGACTATTCATCTACAATCGGCAATATTCATTAAGTTTTTAGAGGTTCCATACTTATTAGCACTTTTTTTTTTATAATTTTACACTACAGTGCGATGCAAAATGCCAAAAAGATTTCCTTTTATTGTAGCAAAAGTTATTATTCTGTAGATAAAACTATAATAACAAAATATTAATGGCTCGATTATGGATGGCAACCGAACTTCAGTTGCCGAGTTAACTAGCAACGCAACTGAACTTAAAATTGGTATTATGTATGGCAACTTCCTCCAGTTGCCAAAAAGTTATCAAAAATACGATTATGACAGATTGGCAACTGAAAATATGTAAACAAAAATTTAAAATATAGGAAATACAATTGCTAAAAAGAAAATTATTAAAATATTACTTATCATAAAAATGATAAGTTAAATAGAATTAATTTTTTGATGAAGAGAAGGATGTACAAAATGTTGAATTTCCTTTACGGCTCTTTAGAATTATCGCTTTTACAGTGAGTAAATGTTATTGCCTAAAATATGTTTTAAAACAACTCCTTTTTCAGCTTTTAAACATATTTTCTTTAAATGTGCCAAGAAGAAACTCAAAAATTAAAATGATATTGCACTAACTTTTTAATTTTTCAAATTTTTGGCTTTAAAAACTAAGCAGCAACTACAAATTTATGGTTGCCAATATGGCAACTGAAATTACCAGCTGTTAGTTGCCAGTTGCCATTCGTAATACCATTTCGGCAACTAGCAACGCAACCAAAGTTCGCTTGCCATCCATAATCGAGCCATACAATTTTAGACTTAAGCCTTTTTGGACACTAAAGGTGGAGGTACATACCACGCGTTAAGCGGTAACGCTTTTCTTGCTCGTTAAACGTTTAACGCTATAAAAATTAAAAGCTACACAGCACGCATTCGAAGCTTTTCTAGTTTGAAGAATTTCAAGCCTTTCCGGCTATTTTTTTGTCTTGCATTTACGTTTTATTTTTCTTAAAATATTTAATGCAGTTTTTATCCATTGTTTAATAAAAAATAAATTTCTAATAATTTTTTTGTATGTTAGCATATGAATAGGGCAACACTAGCTGTCATTTTGTATACAATGCGTGAAAGTTGAAGAATGTTCAACTTTTCTCGAGGTACGCGCGTCGCGAACTTCTCTATGTAACTTTCGTTATGGAAACACACTATTTCAACTTTTTGACAGAAGTTTGTATCGCATTAGAGCATTGAACGCGTGTTATGTACTTCCGCCCAAAAGGAAAGGGGTGAAGTTTTCTGTGGAAATGTCCATATACGGTAAACTTTTACAGAATTAAAGCCTGTTTCTCTAAATGCGAACGATAGATTCGATGGAACGTTTATATTAAAAACAAAAAACTGAAATTTGTTTTTGTTTCTAATATTAATATTTGATCGAATCTATCGTTCGCATTTAGAGAAACAGGGGTTTAATGTTTTAATAGCATCTGCTTTGATGTCAATTAGTTGACAGCTGTCAAAACTACTGGTATTAAATGTTGCATTGTGACATAAAAAAACTCCATGAATTACAATTTAGAAAATCTTATTATTTACTAACATTTTCTATTTTTAAGTGTGTAGACTCCGACAACTTTAACAACAATGTCGCAATATAGTCGTCAATGATTACCTAAACAATATTATCACTTTGTTGACCTTGCATGGCTTCAGTCCCCTTTCTTTCAAAAATTTCATTAGTAATTGGCTTGGACTCCCCCCAGTTAGCCGTCAGGTATGCACTCTATGCACTTGTCTTCGATGATGTCTTGCAGACATGGTCAACAGGTAAGGAACAAGCTTGAGACATTTAATAAAGGGTGTTTTTTTAGAGGTATAGAACTTCGAATTGAAATAAAACACAAGAAAATCGTTTTAATGTCCATCAATTTGGCTTTATTGGAAGGATAATTTTATGCCATTAATGTTTAAATATGATTTCGGGCATGTGGCCGCCGCGGCTGGCTCGAATAAAGCCAATTCTACAGGTCCAATTTTCAACCACTTTTTCGAGCATATGGGGCCGTATGTTGGCAATAACGCCACGAATGTTGGCTTCCAAGTCCCCTAACGTTTCTGGTTTGTTGGCGTAGACGAGCGACTTCACATATCCCCAAAGAAAATAATCCAATGGTGTCAAATCACACGATCTTGGTGGCCAATTGACAGGTCCATTCCGCGAAATTATGCGCTCATCGAATGTTTCCTTCAATAAATCGATTGTGACGTGCGCTGTGTGGCATGTAGCGCCGTCTTGTTGGAACCACAACTCGTCCACATTCAAAATCTTCAAAATCTTCCATAAAGTTGATGGACAAAGCTCCAATTGCTGTGCACGGTGGCGAATCGATTCATTCGGGTCCTCTTCAACACTTTGCTCTACAGCGTCAATTGTTTCTTCGGTGCGCACTGTTCGACGTCTCTGCGGATGCGTATTATCACATAGAGTAAACGTAGTGCGAAAACGATCCATGGTTAACCGAATTAATTGCTCTGATGGACGATTATGTCGACCATAAAATGGACGGAGCTTGCGGTAAACTTCGCGAACTGAACCATTATTTTCGAAATAAATTTGCACGATTTGCAAGCGTTGTTCTTTTGTCAACCTGTTCATGATGAAATGGCAAACCAAACTAAATATTAATCACTTGACAGCTGACAAAATGGCCGCCAGTTAAAAAAGTGATGCCAACTTAAAGTTCTATACCTCAATAAAAAACACCCTTTACATTTAATATTTACATTGCGAATGTTTCCAGCATAAACCATACTTTTGGAATTTTTTCCTAGACATTTTCTATATGACATTTTCTTTCCGTTTTTTTGTCTATCTGTCTCCATCCTTCCCACTCTTTGCTTATATATGTTTCTTATATATATTTTTATGAGTGTTACAAAGTATGTAGTACGTCTGTACGTAGTATGTACATTCAAGCTTTAAGTAAAACAATAGGAATTAAATACCGTGAATGCATATCATCTGGTGTGACATGTCACTGTAATCT
Organism: Tachina lurida; assembly: GCA_944452675.1. Classification (NCBI taxonomy): domain Eukaryota; kingdom Metazoa; phylum Arthropoda; class Insecta; order Diptera; family Tachinidae; genus Tachina; species Tachina lurida. The sequence continues at coordinate 18,215,004 of OX101754.1, read as the reverse complement.
GACAGATTAATTATGTACGGTTTTGCGAATATTTAATGGAAAAATTTTTGTCAAGCAAAAAAATAAAGGAAACAAATAAAAATGAAACATTTAAATCTACTCCTTCAACTCAAAAAATAAAAAAAATTATATGAAAAATATGTTAATGTAAAAAAATTGGAAAGTAAACTGAATAACAATACACTCCTTGTTATACCGGCGTATTGTGAGTTAAACAAAAAAGGATTTATGATGATTTTCACAGAAAATTTTAATTTTAAAACTAAGTGAACAGACAATAAATTGCGCACAACAAAGTAAAAATGGTTGTAGTTATAAAATATTTCATAGTATGTATGTATGTAAATGTACGAATTGTATGAAAATTCGTACATACACAGAAAATTTCTCATTCATAAAAAATATGTTTGATTTCATTTGAATTCTTAAAGGAAAAATTTACATGATCCTTCCTGCTCATCTAAAAAAATGTCTGGTTTCTTTAGTAAATATTTTATTATATGTGGTGAGAAATTTAAAAATGTTGATAACGAAGATAAAGTTTTCTTAACATTGTTCTTATTAGTTACAAACAGTGTTTTTCATCCGGGATTTCCCGGGAAATTTGTGAGGTAATTCCCGGGATTTTTTTTTCATATTTTATTATGGCAAATTTAGTTTGCACTTACATTTTACTTTATGAACTCGATGGTGCAATAATGAAATGACGAAAGTAAGTGGATTTTGTGAGTATGTATTTCTGTGACTTCTTAAGTTTCGAAAAGAAATGAAAATTTATCTAATATGCCAAACATTATTTTGTGTGATGGTAAATGTACTAGTGGGAAACAACATTGAAAAAAATTTAATAAATCGACTTCAGGTCCTGCTTACAAAAATATATAAAAATTTTTCCATTTGATAGAAAATTAAAAACTAAGATGAAAAAATTAAATGAAAAAATTGGCGGCGAGACTTAGTGTTCCAGTTATGGGTATGCAAATTTCCAGTACTAAATTGTTATTTTATGATATATTTTGTATCCAATGCAAGTCAATTGGTATCATTTTAAAGCTTTTTAAGGTTAAGTTTAAAGATTTTTCGTTATATTAAAAAAATTTACTAACGCATTTCCTCCACCATTACCAAATATTGTTTGTATTTTTTCCACCATGATTTTTCCCAATATGGAGCGGTTTACTAAAGATTCTATGTTCAGCAGGTTTTCGACCGGACTTAATAATTTTCTCGCACGGCGCTCTTGCTAAAGATTATTTGCATAACTGTTAATTGATACCAATATTGGCCCGTTACATGCACAAATGCAATGCAAAATCACAGTTTTATGTGTAAACTTTAAAGGTCCATAACTCGGAAAGTAAGGCTCGCCGCCAAGTTTGTTTCTTTTTTTAATGTTGTATCTGATAGGATAATTTTAACTTATTTTGGAGAGGAGGACCTAAACACGATTTAAGCCTAAATTTTTATATTACTTTATTTTGATGCATCTCTTCCATTTATTAAATTTACATAGTATATATCGCTCATTTACTTTAATAGTGTCCCAACTAAAAAAAAAACAATTTTGCAGAAAACGCGTTTTAAATTTTCAATTTGCATACATCTCAATGAAGACATGAAAAATATTCTTCTCTCAGGATGTGATGGTACAAGCTATTTATATGAAATTTTTACACAAGATAAAATACGAAATGCCTCATGACACTATTGAAATAAGTGAGCGATATGTAGCCAATGATGCAAAATCTTGGATCATTGAAAGCACGTGAGCAAAAAGAAAAAAAGGTAAAAAGAGCAAAAATTAAAAAAAAATGCGGGCGGGTAAAAAAGCACTAAGCTAATTCTCTCTTATTTATGTTTTTATACCGGAAAGATAGCAAATAAGTCTTTGTTTTTAGTTTGAGTATGAGGGTGACGTTGGCTGAAGTAGTTAGAACGTTGGCTACAAAACCCAAGGTCTTGGGTTCGAGTCCGGTCTCCGGCAGTCATTAAAAATAACAACACCACGCATTTTTTGATGTCCATTAGTGTTCTTTGTATCACTTGTTGAAAAAAGTTGTAGTGAGGCAGCCATGTGGCACTGGTCACTAAAACTACACCGTCTTTAGCGAATGCTAAGCCTAGTGTAACCTCAGAACGCCCTCCTTCGTCGGTATTGTGGAGCAGAATCATCAGCAAAGTAATATAACCAATAAAATGGCTACTAAACTAAACACAGCTTCAAAAATTTAATACTTCTCATTTGACACAACAGGCGCTGCAACGCTGCATTATTATTAAAAAAGCATAGCTGCTTTTCCTCTATCTCTTCCTTCACCATCTGTCTTCTCTATCACTATCCCTTCCCTATCACCATCTTCTCTTCAACTCACAAGTAGCACAAAGAGATCATTGTATTGGACCCAAGTGACCTGGACCCTTTCACCCTTCCTTACCAGCAGCCTGCTAACCTAACCTAACTTAGTTTGACTATGACATAATAAATCTCTATTGCGGTTAATTATTAAATTAAATGCAAAGTGCCTTTAACTCATCTTTTGCTGGTATAAGCCACAATTTGAATGCTTTATCATTCTCCCAATCTTTTCTACATTTTTGTTTTTATATCTTAAAAGAAAGTCATAACAAAGAAAACCCACGTTGTTTAACTTTGTTCATGCATGCGAATTTAAAAAGTCAAATGAGTGAAATAATTTTTTTGATAGGAATTAAACAAAATTGCTTGGGAAAAGTCTAAAAGCGTTTACGAATAGTACACAAAACAAACATTTAAATAATACGCAAATAGTAAAAAAAAGTATGACACCTAGAATGTTTAACTTGAAAAAATTTTTATTGTAAAAACGCACCGCGGGAATCGTGAAAAGCAGTATAAATACCCGTTTTTCTCAAACGCGTATTTAGCAAAATTCCGGGTATTTAGAGGAAAAAGGCACTAAAAAATACCCAGAAATCACCAAAATGGCAACACTGTATGTAACTAAATATTTCTCTCATACTTACATTATTAATATTCTATCACTTGTTCTCTTGTAATTTTTGATTGCTCTCAATTGTTACGTTGATAAAAACATAAACAAACATGCTTACATACACACATACACGCGTAACACGACCGATCGAACGCGACGAAGTTATCAATTTATTAAAGCCATGATGAAATCAATAAAACAATTTTTCAATATATAAAATTAATAATATGAAATCTTCTTTAGTAAAATTATTGTTGCACTATATTTTCGTGGAAATTTTTAAAACAAAAAACCACTTGTAACTATTAAATATTTAATTTCAATGCACTGACTTACGAACGTACCACTCGGTTTGAAATAATGTAAGCATCTGATAAATTAAGAAGAAATTGGTGCTCATTTTGTTTAGTGCTGCCACCTGCACTATTTTGTGATAGATTATTGAGGTATGAAAAGGATTGACGACGACATTACACAATATACAGTATACACATAGCCCAGAAAGTCTGGGGGCAAATTACGGCATTCTATACGATTCGAAATTTAAAAATATTTCCATATTAACTCTATTGAAATATTTCGTAATTTCGATATAGGGTTTTTTTTGTTAAACCCTATATTTTCAAAAACGAATAACAAAATGTACATTTCTTTTACCAATTTTCATATAGCCGAATTTAATATTGTAAACACATAAATATTGTTACCAAAAAGTCTGCGTTCAGTTGCAATTCAATGAGTAAGGGATACAGTTTTTTTTTCAAAGAAAACCTTAATTTAATATTTTTCGGATATCTACGCTGCTTTAATACGTGTTCTTGCCCCGTTGGAACCAAAATGTATACGACAAATTAAGTTTTTCCGTACTCAACTTTAAATTTCTTTTTAAAATGTTTGAATATGGTCATTGAAAATTCAATAAACTCCATCTGACCTACACCTTCAGCCGCCATATAACCTCACACCACAATTCCACCACCTTCGTGTTTAACTGTAGCAACTAGATTTTGCTTCTCAAGAGCAGACCCTGACTATTTGAAGAACTTATATGCCAAAACTAAAAATTTTACGTCTCCAAAACTAAGAAGGCCAATTTATATAGGCGTGAGCACAGTGGATACGCTTTTGTCTGTTCACATTACAAATGTATGGTTTTTTTACGGGCAACCCTACTATGACATCCTGATTTCCGTAAAATTTGTCCGCCTGTTTCTGCACAAACTTTCTTATTAAAGGACTGACCGACGTGTTCAATAATATTTTTCGAAGTAATACGGGGATTACTCCTTGTCATATTAACTATTTTACTATTATCTTGTACAGAAAAAAAATTTTTGCGTCCGGATTGTTGCGCGAGAAGATAATATACCTGTATTTTTGACATTCAGGGCTATCGTGAATAAAATTCCGCGTGAAATTTCTCCCTTTTCCAATTAGAATTTTTTGTTTTCCCTATTCAGGGCTATCATGAATAAAGTTCCTCGTGAAATTTTTCCTAGGGAACAATTCCAACTAATAGCAAATAATAGGGGAAACAAAAAATTCTAATTGGAAAAGGGAGAAATTTCACGCGGAATTTTATTCATGATAGCCCTGATTATTTGCTATTAGTTAGAATTTTTCCATGGGAAAAATTTCACGTGGAATTTTATTCATGAAAGCCCTGATTATACATGACGCGTTGGATGGACAAATATGTTCTCCAAATAGTTTTACCAATTTTTGGGAAGCTACGAGTATGCCTTCCTGCATTTTTTAATATTTGTTTTTTCCGAAACACTGACTTTATTATCTTTGGCTTCATATTCGAAAATATATATTTATTTGTAAATAAAATGTACCTCTAATCTCATCAAACGATCATTTAAATTTAAACAATAAAAATAAAGCGAAAATGGATCCAGAAATTCTTAAAAACTAACGGAATTGTTAACATAAACAAAGTGAACTCAGACTTTATGGTGCCCAGATTTACGTATTGTTTAAATTGAAGTCCCGTTATATGAAAACTGAAAAGATGAATTTAGTTTTTGTTAGCTATAGCTTAAAAGTGGAAAATACATAAAAAAAATTTTGTGTTAGGTACATTTTAGTATGTTGTTTTTAAATCCTTAAAAAATTAAACGTGAACGCAGACTTTGTGGGCTATGTGAATCTGCATGTACATATCGCTCATTTACTTCAAAAGTGTCAAAAAAGTATTATTCTCTAACTAGGTGATGGTACAAGCTATTTGTATGAAATTTTTACACAAGATAAAATGTCTCATTGTTAACTAAAAAAACTCATTTTTTGAGTTATGACACTATTGAAGTAAATGAGCGATATATATAATTTTTAAAATGTAATGTACATATGTATGTGCAAAATTATTATGTGTAAATGTAAATATACTAATTATTCACCATTTGGGCAAAATTCATAAAATTAAAAAATGTGTAAGAAACAGCCAACGTTGGAAAAAATATTCGAAAGAAATTATGCCTTTTCTGTAAGGGATATTATGAAAAGCATTTATTTTCAAAGTAATATTTATTTTTTGGTATTATATCAATTAACTTGACTGTACATTTACTTATAATATACTGTCAGCTGAAATGCAAAACCACGTAACTGGCAATATCTTCAAAATAGTCAATATGTATTAAAAATTAAAATATAGAAATATTACTAAAATTTAAAAAGTGCAGTTACATTGATTGTTTTAAATTTCATTTAACGATGTGAATGTATGCATTATTCTTATATAAAGAACTGAAATTATATATTTTTTTGCCTAAAGGGAATTCCCAGGAAATTGAAAAATAATTCCCTTTTTCCCGGGAAAAGGAAAACTCTAGTTACAAACAAAATACTTTCAACTTCTTTTTCTTGTTTTTTTTTAAAAGAATTTTAAACAATATTTATTGCCAACGAATTTGAAAAAAGCTGTTAAAATTAACACCTAAAAGTATGAAAGAAAAACATGAAGAAAAAGCAGATAAATTTAAATATTTTATGCAGCATTTAAATAAGCACCATATAATTTTTTAACAGCGTTTCTAGAATTTTTTTCGTCTTATCTCAGCGAACGTTTCTTAACAGAAGTGTCAAAGTACCATATTTGTTTTGGTTTCTTGTTTAAATTCTTAAGAAATCAAAACGATTGCACTTATTTATTTAAAAAAAAAAACAATTTTATTGTAGTTTTCAAGGAAAATGTTTTTTGTGTGAAATTGTAAGGTATTAAGGAAAATCTTTTGTCAGAAACCGCAAAGTTAATTTTGTTACACGTTTTTTTTTCAAATAATATTATTTATTTTTTTAGTTAAAAGAAAACTATTTATGTACGAGTATTATCATGTAAATAAAAGTTTAAAATATTATTTAATATGAACTTGACTTGGCGTTTTTAATAAAGAAACAAGTATTAGCAATATGCACTGTGGGAATCATAACTGGGTATGTTTTGTATTCCACGTGAAAATAAAACATGCGGAATTGCCATAGAAGTTTTTGAAATAGGCATTTATAACAACAATATTATAGCAATTCCGAACGATTTAATTTCACGTGGAATGCAGAACAAATTCAAAATATGGGTATTGGGCACCAATAACAGTCGAAATGAAACAGTTTGACATCAGTAAATTAAAAATCAAAACAAATGGACTTAAGCGGTTCACCACGAAAACGGGTGAAAATATTGGAAACAGAATTTTGCATCAATAACTGCCAAAATAAAGTGCCATGGAATCAAACGGTTTTTCTTAAAAACGAGCAGATGTCCAGTCAAACTAAATTTTTACTTTCTTTAAAGACAATGTTAAAAAAATAGTGTCAAGAATTATGTTTGAAAATTAGATTTTTAGAATCCTTAAACTAGTTTTCTGATTCAATTTCTTGCTTTTATTTCTCAATTATCATATTTAGTTTTAACTTTTATTTTTTTAATTTCTTGTTCAACTTTTTTTAATTGAAGATTATACTTAGAAAAAAAAAACAACTAATCTTTATTATGAAAAAACATTTCTGTCAAAGCTTAAAGATCGTTAAAAACTTTTAAGCAAAAAACTCATTTGCTTGGATAAAAATAACATGTAAAAAACACTTTATCTTTCGCTTCTTTAGAAACAAAATCTTTAGAAGCAAATCAAAGAACGCGATTAAGTATTGTTGTGTTAAAATTAAAAACCAAATGTGAGAAAAGGACACACACATGCACACACAATTCATTTAGAGTGTTTTTAATACGGCGTTAGCAACTTAAGCGCGGAACACGACAAACAACTCAGGCGGTCTCAAGGGTCAATTATATTTATGGCTTTTTACTTGCAGCCATGAGGTTTCCATTTTGCTATTGAAAATATTTTGAGATTTCTACAAATGGTTGTTTTTCAGATATTTGTTGGATATTAAAAAAATTTTATTGCCTTAATTAAAATAAAATAGTTTTATGATGTTCACTACAATGTTGTGTCAAAAGGATTTGATCAGAAATTTTAGTGGTTTAAAAATTATAAAAAAAAACTTGCTTGATTTTTTCTGAAAGTAGTTAGCTCTTGAGAAATTTGATTTGAAATTTCGTGTAGGGTATTCGAGACTGTATTTTTAGCCATGGGAAAAGGTGTGCTCTTAAGGATCTGGAAATAATATTTCTGCATAGCAAAATAATTGGCATGATCTAAGCTTGGAAACCACAATTTTTATTAATACTTTTATTATAAAAGGAATTATCTTTCGAATGTTTTCCAGTAGACGTATAAGCAAATGATCGCGTGAGTTTAAAGAATTAATTATTATCGCTTATTTGCACAGACTGTATTTTGTCTGAGCCTATCTGTAATAGAAACAAAAACAATTTAATCCAGTGATTTCGTATAATTATAAACATCCAACATGGTTATGTTTATAAAAATTTTTAAATTACACAGCACAGATTGTATGAGCTACTCGTGAGTATAAAAATATTCTGGCTATTAATCGGCTACACATGTTTGTATACAGGGCTATTTCATTTACACAGATGTATGTATACGGTGTCGAATGACGAATAGATATCCGGAGTATTATGCGTGTACTTTTTTGTCCGATTAAATATTCATAGTCTGAGTGTGAGCATAATCCGACTATAAGTATAAGAGATAGTCAACGAGCTTGATACGCATGTATATTTTTATGTTTACTTGTAGCGTATTTTAGTTTTTCGCATAAACGAAGAAGAGATATTCTTGTATAATAGAATTGGCTATAGTCATAATTGCTTGAGAATTTAATTTTTTTCGCTGCAATTATGATTATATGCAGTTACTTAAATTAAGACTATTTGCTTAAGTATATTTTTTTCAGTATTTATGGTAATTCTTTGGGTGTGCACCACCTTGCCGCATCTAGATGAACTCTAGGTTAGAATGTCGCTATTCCATTAAGAAACATCCGGCATTTATAAACCAAAATATTAATTGTGTATACAAATGATAGATTTGATTGCGGCTTTACTGTCGGTACATAAACTCTATCCTCATTTTATATTCTTTAGTACCTAAGCGAATTAACTGTCCATTTTATTGCCGATATTTCAGCCTATATAACACGAATTGTTTAGTTAATATAATGTTTTGCCCGAATCGTGAAAAACTTTCACCACCCACACCCTTATCCAATTCCCGTCTGTGAAACTATCCAATTTTTATCAAACAGATTATATAACTTTTCTGATTTTATAACATATTATTGTCTGTTGTATTAAGTAATCAGATACTTTAATAAAGACGTTGACTACAAAACCGAAGGTCCTGGGTTCGAGCCCGCTCTCCGACAGTCATTTAATAAATACACCACATATTTTTCGGTTGTGCTTTAGTGTCCCGTTAAATGACCTGTTGTAGGAAAGTTCAAGTGATGAAGGCATAAACACTGGTCAGTGGACTACACCGGCTTTAGCGGATACTGCATTACTAAAAAAAATTAAAAAAGCAGAGTTGTAACAAAGAATGAAGCATCCCTCTAGTTCTTCCTTCACCACCTATCTTCCATATCAATATCCTATTACTAAAAGAAGGTAACACCTAGAGTAATAGTAGTAGTCATTTATTCCGAGTGTTGCTTCTCCTTAAAAAAAATATCTAGAACTACAGCGTTCCTAATTGTTCCAATATTAACGCAGGCCAGTGACCGCCTTTCCACGTATTGACTGACTTTTATGTTATCGCTGAATTCATTTTTTGAAAATAAGGTCAGCTGGCTGCCTCATTGTGAAAAGAGCTTTGGAGGGTGTAGCTTTTGAGGCACAAGTTTTCAGGAAGGCCAAGGTATGCGACATGCTTTCTATTATCCCCAGAAAGGTGGCCTCTTTTCCTCACTTGGACAAAGTACCAGTATATATGCAAATATTTCCCATTGTTTGATACTTAAGTTCCAATCCATTTAATTTTGGAAGTGTGAAAAGTGGTATCTTGTGCTTCTTTGTAAAGAGCACATACCCCTTCTCAGCTCGTTTACCGTCGGTGCTCCGTTTATTGATAATTTTCAGCGATACCTGCAGCCTTTGTGACACTATTTAGGTATTTTTCCGATATAGCCACTGCGTATGCCATTCCTAAGAAGTGAATTTAAGGCAAGGTTTCACCTGTTGGCTTCCTTCATTATCCTCGCCTGCTCTAGATTGGGAGTTACGACTCTCTTGGTCGTTGGATTCTCAATCTTTGTAGAGCCCATGTGATTGTTACTATGTTTACATTACTAAAGACTCTTTATAAATCTAAGAAAGCCGCCTATTCCTTGTTTTACATTGATTTCTCTATGAAGCCAACTCTACTGATCAAACTAAAGTGTAAGCATGTTCCCACGTTGCTATTTATATAGTTCGGCTTAACTGACATTCTGAGGTGAATATCATTCAGCCTTCTCATACAGTTTTGAAAAGGAACGAGGACAAACTGCGGTCTGAACTCCTTCAGTGTGGTTTGCGAGGTATTTCGCCCTTTGGGAATGTACACTAGAGAAAACTTTGTCCCTGATTTCGCTATATGAAACCATTTAAGACAGGCTTTATCATTAGTATTCCACCGTATTCGTAAGTCCACTGATATGATGCCATCCAATCTGAGCGATTTAAAAGGACAGCGAGTAGACAAAAGCCAAATTTTCGGTATTGAATTAACGTGATTTCGACAGATAGTTACAGAATAAAGGCAAATAAATTTGAAATGCAACCTTATCTCACATGATAAACCATAACAGTTTAACTTGGTTGTTTTAACTAAGAAATTTGTTATTTAGCAACAACAAATTACATTAAATATTTTAAAAACTGTGTCAAATTAATACGTTCAAATAGTTGTTTCTACATCTAAGTCAAAATGCTTTGCCTTCATGGAAATTCCAAAAAAAATGCATTAACTGTAAACTTTACAATTGAACTTGGTTAGATTAAATTGCAAGATGTTTTCCGTGTATTAATTTTTATTGTTCGATGATTGAAATTTATCGAAAATTGCTATCTTATGTAGTCTCTCCCATTTCACTTAATTATGTGGTTGTAGGGTGTCTCAAAGGAATTCTTTCGCTATGAGTTTTATGGACCATAAAAAAATAACAAAATCTCATTTGAAAATGATCGTGTTTAAATGATTTTTGTGTGACGGCATTTCGGTGTTTGACTTTAGACAATGTGATGGCGGCGGTGTCGGCGGTCTCTTTTTGTTATGAAATTTCAAACAAAAAGTGTAAAAAGGATGTTTAAGCACTGCTACTACCTATAAAATTGATTGAGCATAAACCCTGACGGTTTGGCCTTTTATCTTTTTTTTTTTCCTTGTAGAGTACATTTTGATAACGATCTACATTTTACTTAAAACTTCCTAATGAGGTTTTTTTTACCACACCAGTAAGTGTATGCTGATGGTGGTGAGAATTTCTTTAGCAGTTTCAAGTGCATTTTTTTAATGTACTCGTAATAAAATAAAAATTCGTCACACATTTAAGAAAGTAGTTATTCACAAACGGCAATGAGTCAAGTTCTTATGCCAAAAAGTAGGTGTAGTTTTTCTTTATTATTCTTATACGATTTTAATAGCAAATCGTAGGCAAACTATTTTCTTTAATGCGGCGTGAAGTGGGTGTGTGTTATAGGGCATCTTGCACTCAAAAATCTGTTACAAATTCTTATTTAACAACCTTAAAAAGCCGAGACAAAATTGTGTATGTAGCTGGCGTTTAACACCATTTGTGGTGATAATGCAATAAAATAAATAATATCTCCACTACGGCGGTATTTTTTCCTTTAACGGTAACAAACACCTTTTTGTAGGCTGTAAACATTTGATATTTTTTTTCTGTCTGTTTTTGGCTGTTAAAAAGGGGAGGGCGTTTGGTCCTTAGCCCTCAGGTTTCGTTTAAATTAATACATTTTTTTCTTTCCTTTTTTGTTTGTTATTTAAAGCATTGCAAATTGTTAGCAACTGTGAGTCTTATATGGTCGCAGATGCGTCCGTTGCCTTTGGTTATGCTTCGCCTGGGGTTTAAGCGTTTGTGTGTAAAATTATAATTTTCAGTGCATTTTGTTTGAGAAACTAAACATGAGATGCGATTTTTCTTTATTTGAATGAGTGCTCTTATTTGTTTTTCAAAATAAAAATTTGATTTGTTAAACAGATGACGTTGGTTTTATCTTGACGGCGTCTTTAATCTAGTTTGACTAAAATTTATTACAAGTTTTGTAACGCTTTAATCAAATGGTCGCAAAAAAAACACAAGAATTCTGCAATTTATTAGATGTCTTTATAAGGAAATCATGTGTTTGATGTTAATAAGGGGAGGCGTTTAAAAAATTATTTTGCTTTATTCGAAGAGAAATGATGGGAGTTTACAACTTACAAAAAATCTGCTAAGAAAAAACAAATAATTTATTTTCTAATTCAATACGTTTCTTTTTTTAACTTGGGATATTTATTGCTACTTTTAGGAATAACAGCATATGTCTAAAATCATATATTTTTCAAACTATAATCTTAAATGTTCTGTCCTTAAATTTTTATTTTTATATTCTTATATTGTTAATAAGATCAGTAAATTTTAACTTAATTTAGTTAAAGGTAAGCTCAAAATAATATATTTTTGAAACGCACAACTACCATACACAGCTGCTGATGACCTGGCAAAGAGGGGAACCCTCTTCAGACAGGTTGAACCCGCTGACCTGAGCAGTCTCTTGGTCACATTGACCGGCCACTGTGCTAACGCAACCCATGCTAAACGTAGATGTGGGTCTCTCGTACAATGAGTACTCTTTCAGTTGCAATGATGACGATAAGGAGGATTAAGAAATCATTATGCATCTGCTCTGCCTCTATTCCGCCCTAGAGGAGCGCTGACTGCATTTCCTTGGAAGAATATCCTTCAGCAGCCTTTCCGAGTTTTCGGATGTAAGGCTATAAAGGTTGAATATTTATGTTAGGAGGTAATCACAATGGACTCAATTAGGTCTCCTTCCTAACCTATATTAGGAGACTTCCCGAAGGCGTGTTCTTATGCATAACTTATCTTCTCCAACACTTTCAACCTTTCGCTACTCTGCTGCACTCAATCTAACTTTCACCCTTAAACTTTTTCTCCTTTCTGCTCTTCTTATTTACAAGCATCACAAAAGGATAATTTTTCTTGGAATCAAGTGGGCTGAATTTTTTTCTGCTTACTTACCAGCAACATTTTAACCTAACCTAACGTAACCTCACCTAACCATAAACAACACGAAGAAACATACATACATACTGTAGATAGCTAATTAGTAAGTGTAGGACTCGATATCGTATACAATCGCACGACTTTTGAGAAAATACAATCCTGGTATGATGGAGTTTATGAAAATGTTTAAAACACAACAGGAACTTATTAGATTTGGGTTGTATTTTTTCAAAAGTCGTGCGATTGCGTAGGATTCTTAGTCTTAGCTTTAACGAACAAACCAAACAAACACAAATACTACAAGCATACAACTCTCATTTGGTATGAAACATTAGAGGCAGTCAGCGCGATTCGAAAAAGACAACAATTTGTCGCATGTGTGTTAGGAGAGTGCGATTGGAAGTGTGTGTCGTGTGCATATTGCGGTTCAGCTGACAGCAATTTTGGTTGACAGTGTTCCACAGCGGCTTCCATTTACTATTTCTTCACAGCAACTTCGGTTGACAGTTTGAGCAACAGCGGCTTCGGCTGACTGTTTCGGCACATCAACTACGATTAACTGTTTTCTGCAGCGGCTTGAACTTAGAATTGTTGTACGTATTTTAAAGACTAGTTAGTAACGCCAGAAGCCTATCAACTCCGAAATCCACCGGTGGTTCCACCACTAACTGATAAGTAAGCTGGAGTTTAAAAAAGTGGGGCAGAGCCGTGCAATTCTACCGAAACTTGAACCGTATTCTGAGCTCTGAAAGTGATCCTTTCTTGTATTTAAAAATGTGATCAGGGACACGCCCATTAAAGTTTAGTATTATCCTTAAGCAAATATTTTGGGGTCTTGGAATGACAAAATTATGCACTTAAACAATAGGTGAGATCACCCCCACATTTATTTGATCAATACTTATGAAACTTGGCACACTCTTTGAGATCTTCAGTGACACGGTCATGCATTTAGAAAAGTTGACAGTCACTAATATTTGCAAAAGTAGGCGTTACCACGCCCCGGTAAGTTTAACTATGGCACCATAAAGTTAAAAATAAAATTAAAAAGAGAAGTTCGTAGTTTCCCTGCAGAAAATTTGGTGACAATTGATCCAAATGTACTCGTCCTATAACTGGAGATAATGTGGGTGTTATCAAAAGTACGTAGTAGTGTATGGTGAAAAAAGTCATATCGTTTAAATGGTGGCATATTGACCATTTTCGTGGTGTATCGTCTTGATCTTGAGCCAATTTAATTCGGACTCGGTCTAGTATTGTAGTAAACTGCACTGAACATGTTCGATGTGGTCGAACACAGGACCTATCAAATAGTGTAAATATAATGTTAATTGCTCCCTTCAATGTGACTCTGGAATCAGTCCCGTAACTATACTTAGATATTAACCTAAGCTTAAATGGTATTTATACTTTTGAAATATGAGTGGCCCTGTGGTCGAGTGGGTAGTGTGCCAGCCTGTCATGCACGAGGTTGTCGGTTCGAATCTCAAAAAATTTTCAGATTAAAAATAATATGGCATTGCATTTGTAACAATAAAAAAATTTATAAGCGTTAATTGTTACAGTTAAATGTCGAAATTACATTTATAAATAATTTATATTTATATTATTATACATCGAATAGGTTCCTATGGGATAGTTCAGTGACAAGTCACAAGGTGCATACAAAGTATCAATTAACCCCATCCTAGGCCATCCCCATGTAAAAGTGACTGGTCCGCTTCATAGGAAGTGTTAGAACTCGGACTGGTCCCTATCACTTGGAGACCGGTCACGTGACTAATCTTGTGTCAGTTCCATTTTCTGCAGGGTTGTTATAACTAAACGATACTGAAGATTCCCAAAGAAACTTTGTTTGAAAACCATGCAATAAAGTTGGAACAATCAGAATAAATTTGTTGTGTCATGCAACAATTTATAATTATTCCTTTCAAACACTTTAATTTAATTTCCTTTAAAATTCTTAACACAGCCACACAATAACCATTCAAAGCGTGTTCATATGGCGTGCTAAACAGCTAAAATTTCACCTCAACTACACAACCGCTAAATTAAGAGGTCAATTTTAAAGTTCAACACACACTTCCTTCCACCGCAACAACAACATAAACACCATGAAACTAGTCACAAGTTACTTTTGACTAGTCCTTTTGCAACACTCTGCATACAAAACTAAATAAATGCCTTTTTGTCAATAGAATTTTTTAAAAATATGAAATGTACTCTACTAGAAATCCATTGTGCTCATGTTGCACTAAGAGCACCCTTTCTTTTGTATGAATTTGAATCAAAAGCACACAGAGACACACGCAGACATCACACATTTATATAGAAGCTTGTGGGGTTTGTGTTTTCTTATATTATTTGCTTTATGAAATGTGTCTGTGGCGGAACGTAGTCCTATTGTATGCTGAATTGTTAATGCAATTTATACAGACGCATTAGGGTACGTTGACTCTTTAGGCCATACATGAAAATAATAACCGCTGCACAAAACGCGAAATATCAACAAAATTACAAGCTTTTGTGTAAGAAATATATAAAGTTTTTATATTAACAAAAATTTTATACATATTAAATGCAAAATGCTAAAGAATCATGTTTATACTTTTATTACGTGCATACAAAAGAAGCCTATTGTATTTTTCTGGTAGGGCTAACAAAAGGCTCGCAGAAAATATATCAGACTAAAAAGCAGACAAATTTTAATTTTTCTAAGTTAGAGATTAGTGGAATATTGGTGACCCAATTAATCCCCTACAATGGTCTCAGGTTCCACCACCTACGAAGGCATATGTGCATTTATTAGAAGAGATAATTCACATTTTTCGTGTGACACATGTTAAGACAAATATGTTATACAATAATATTTTAGAATTTTGTTACTCCTTTTTGTGCGCTATCAAGTGAAATAAAAACGAACCCCACCTTCACAGGAACTCAGTATCGTAATCCCTCAAACTTTTCCAGTCAATACCTCTAAGGTAGATAATATCCAGTAAGATGTCATCCCAAAAATAACGGGATCTCGGCTGGGCGAAAGCTGGACAATGACAAAGAAAGTGCTCGATTGTGTCGATGTCCTCCATGCATGCCCGCCCTACATTCGTTGTCATATGTGGCTCCGCTCCGGTATAAATGCCCCTAAATTAGAGTGTCCCGTTAAGGTTCCGGTCAACTTTTCTAGCTCAAGCTTGTTTTGTCTCAATCTGTGCCCATAATACTCACACTGATCTTTTTGAAAAGATCCGTGATCGCACAAACTTCAGCCTGGAAGACTGCATTATGGTGAGGTAAGGAAGTAAATCTCTGGTTCTTCTATGCAGAAACCTAGTCTCATTTTTCCTTTAGCTTCGAGCCATCTATGTAACAGCAACCTCTCACGGGTGTTTGTTCCAGGGTTCGATTGACCCAAGAGTGTCTTTCCGTTAACCCTAGTCTCACGTACCCGGCTGGACATTTCCGAAGTCTGGCCGTATCCGTTCAGTGACGTCCATATGTTCTGATGGTTTGATATGTTGTGTTCTCCGATCCATTTCCCCATCACTTGTACACATTTTGTAGCAAGAGCTGCTTCATATATAATACGTATGTTTATAGATTGGACATAAAAAATGGTCTCCGATGCCCTAGTGCATGCAGTTCTCATAGCTTCACTTATTCCTAAGCAGAACGTAAGTTGAACGTGCAAAAAAAATTTTAGTGCTGCACTTTCTAGGCATTAACCTCTACCATACTACAGATGTGAATGTTAGAATTGGCCTGAGATAACACTCCTATAGAGACAGTGTGTCGCAATACGGGTGAGTCCCTGCAGAGAGAACAGCACTAGTTAGCCTTTATGACTCTTTCCTCTATGTGGTGTCTCCATAACAGTTTCCGATCTAGGATCGCTCCTAAGTATTTAATCCAATCGGATAGAGTGATGGTGTTTCCCTGAAAACTAGGATCAACATATGATCTTTGTCTTCGTGGTGAAAAGACCTATCTCCATTTCAAGATTTTTGGACTTGTTGCAAAATTTAGCCTTCACAGCATACTTAATGGTATTTAAAAGAGTGATGTTTTTGAAAGTCATGAAATTCGTAGGATTATTTTTATTAGAGTTTTTTGTATTTATACCCCATGCATTCGATATAGCCTTTCTTTCTTGTTTGCCCTAGCTTGGACGTTGAGGTGCCATGTAATTTTTACGTCGTCGTTTGACTGCTAAGTGCTATTCCTTTTTGTTTTTGAAGTATAAAGGATGTTACCTTGGACTTCTTAGTGAAAAGCACACGATCCGTTTTCAGAAAGTGCTTTCATTGCTCCACTTACTGATAATTTTCAGTAATGCTTGCAGCCTTTATGACGATGTATTCAAGTGATTTTCGGATATTGCTACTGCGATGTAATCGGCATGTACTACACTTTTGTTTGTGATATAATCTAACTCCCTGAGAAGAGAATTCCAAGCAAGGTTCCCAAGGAGAGGAGATAAAACTACCCTATTTAATTTTCGCAGCCTGCTCTAGACTGCATATAATAACCCTATTGGTCAGTAGTCCCCTTACTTACAGTCTTTCTAAAGCCCGTTTACACTGTTTAGAAAAGTTAAGAGTGCCAATGCTAATTTCTTGCCTTCCATTGATTTCCCTATGAAACCGACAAGAGAATATAGTGAAGTATTTACTGATCTGCCTTTAGTGTCGGCATGCTTATATGTTGATATTTATTTGATTGTAATTCTGAGGTGAATATCTTTCTGCCTTTCCATTGCTTTCAGAAGTAATGCAGACAAGGGCCTACTGATGGGTCTGAAGTCCTTCGCTGTGGTGTGCGAGGTCTTTTCACTTTAGGAATGAACGCTACGGAGCACCTTGTCCATTAGTCGGTATATAGGAAAATCCAAGACAAGCTGTATATATCCATATTAACCATAGTAACACGATATCAGAATTTCGCTGTAAATTCACCGATATGATACCATCTGGACCTGGCGATTTCAATGGTCTAAAACTGTTTGTCGCCCATATAAGTCTGCTGCTATTTATTAAAGGATATATGAGGCACTAGGGTGGCCGTTATTTTATTTATTTTTATTTCTTCTACTCTCACCCCCAAATCGGTTCAGTTTTATGTAAAAAAAATACAAAAAAATTTCATTCCGATAAAGGGGGTGCGTCCGGCCCTCTAATTTGTCCTTCAAGCCCATTTTTCAATGTAATTTTTTGCATACGACTATCTTTTTAAAAAATAATTTTAAAAGTCAACAACATTAGTCTCAAAGAAAGTTTTTTGCTAAAATTTATATTTTCGGTATGAAATTTGTTTGTATTTTTTTACATAAAACTGAACCGATTTGGGGGATGAGAGTAGAAGAAATCGAAAAAAAATTCTCCATACAACTAACGGCCACTCTAATGAGGCACAGACTAGCATAGACATAAAGGGAGTGCATTAAGGGCTTAATTTCCGCTCGCAATCCAACTGTGTCAGGGTTTCTTAACGAAACTTGGTATATTGGTAGTGGTCGATATGATTTTTCGAAGGATATAAGTCTCAGGTTAACTTTTTACATTGCTTCAGATGGACTTCCACAACTCTCGCTTCGCATTTCTTATCATATTCTTGAAATGGTATAATGAGACTTTGCATGTCGTCCAGATTCCCAACTTTTATGCCATATTAAAAAGATCTCGCAACTCTGATCGAGTTTTCGCTGTGTCAATGTTCCTCCATAGCTGGTTACTTATCCCTCTATCGATTATAGGCCTACATAAGTCTGAAGTCACTAGGCTTAGTGCACTAGTGAGTTAGTTGGTTGCATTTTTAATACCATGCTTATTTTTAATGGTCAGAGGTGGTGATAAAAGGCTTTCCAGTCTGTTCCTTTGTTTATCCCAGTTCGGCTTCCTCGTACTTACTTTGGGCGTTAGCCCTTTTGCCTGGATTTTTATCCTAAATTGAATGCATCTGTTGTCAGAGAAGGAACAGTCTATCGAGACTCTTTATGTTCCCATTAATCCTTCCATACAATTCCCAAAAACGCCAACATGAAAGAAATGCCACAACTAAAGACAAGAGAGTATTTTTTTTAAATTTTACGATTTATTTGCATATTTAAACTTTCAAAGCATATTTTGGTCTTATTATTATATTTTAAAAGCGACAACATATTTCTGTATATAATAGCATTTAATTTACATTCACCAGACCGTCACTACTCTTAACTGAATTTCTGGGCATAGTAACTTCATCCGCAATGAGCAGTAGGACGAATTAGGCACGTTTGGTTTCTCTATGGACGCCTCTAACGCATATTATGTCGCGCTGCCGTTTAGCATCATTAAAAAATATCCTCACGCACTATCTTCAGAAAACAAAAGATACCTCAGCATGTTTTTTAAATAAACAAAACGCCGAGAAGTGATAAGCTTGTGTGCGGAAAACATTCAAGGTTTATGGTGGGAATCGAACCCACGAACTTTGGACTGACTGGCTAGCGTCGCTACTACATAGCCACAGAGACACCCTACGTGGAATACCTTGAATACATGTAGTATCGCAAAGGATATGTTGCAGTGTTTCCAAGATAAACGCGCAAAAAAAAACCTAAATTAAAATAAGAAGAGTATCTTGCGATTGGTCATGACATATATTCTATATAAGCTATCGAGAAGAGGAACAAGAACAAGCTAGATCCACGCAACAGGGTGGATCTAGCATCGGATCCAGAGCTTCTTTATATGTTAATACTCGGAGTAGAATGATATCTTCCGAAACTTAACCTCAAGATTCTAGTTGATCTTGTAGGTGCAACCAATGAACCAAATAAATATCACGCCAGAATGTAGTTTCGAGAATTTTGATATTAGTTTTCAGCACATGTTGCATATTTTAGCTCTTTCAGCATATTTTAACGTAAATCTGTATTTAATTTATAAGAGCATATTTACTGGGATTCTAACCTTTCCTGGAGCAAAAGTTTTTATATTAGCCTTTACGGAATATAACTATGTATTTGTTTGCAAATTTGTATTTATCCTTTAGAGCATATCATACCTACTAATTTGGCCCGTATTGCCTTTAAAGTTTGTAGACTCACGTGTTCTAGTTTATGAAATAATATAATAAAACACCTTAACACAGGCAGGTAGCAGGGCAAACTTGCAGGCAAGTGAATGATTATTTTATTTTTATAAAAAGTCATGCAGCAAAAAATTACAAATGCATGAAAAAATGAGAGTTAACAAACCAAACTAAACAAAATTGAACAAGAAAATAACATGAAAAGAATTAGAAGCCGTCGTAAGTTCAACAAAGCCAAATCAACAAACCAAATCAAATTCATCATAATATTTACACAACTGCAACTTCTTTTCTATAGAATTGTTAACACATTGAAGCCCTTAAAAAAAATAAACAAGCATTACTAGAGTAAGAAGATAATCAACATGACCACTATTTTTTGTATCTATTTTAAAAATTTCAAAATCTTTGAGGGTTTTAGTTGGTAACAAAAAAGCTTTTTATATTGACACTATACAACGAAATAAGAGTGCACTTTTGCAAAGGCCAAACCAGCCAACCAGCCAGCCAAACAACAAACCTTTCATTCATGCATTCCCCTGCACTTATTCATTCATTCATACACACACTCAGTGATTAAATAACAAAAACCTATGGAAAAGAAGTGATGAAATATTTTATTTTAATGATGCTCATAATGAAGATGGTGTTGCCAATCATGATGTTGGTGTTATATAATGAATGTTTTCAGTAAGTTTTTTGTTTTCTCAGTTGCTTATAACTATTTCAAATGCCACGACTATCTACCATTTTATTTCCCAAGACCTTTCTCTCTATTCATTACCATTACCACTACTTTGACTCTATAGCCTTTAACTTGAGAGCTAACAACAACAGCAACAAAAACAACAGCATCATACACAGCTTCTGGCATTGAACTTGGGAAAACAACTTTTATGCCAACAACAACATCATCATCATCGTCATTGTCACCATTATGTTTGCGAGGAGAAGCATCATTTTGAACATACAAAACAAAAAATTCAAAGATGGAAAATTCATATTTTCCATAGACTTTTCATTTGGGATTCAAACAAAACATTGACTGCGACAACAACAGCTAGTGGAAAAAGAAAACAACTACATACATACATACACATCCATTGCTTTCGGGCTTTTGCTAAAGTACCCTATAGCCTTGATTATGAATATGACTTTTTATAAAGCTGCTGACAATAAAGACTCATGGATACTTTGGATGCCGTGAATAATCTACGCCAAAGAGATTCAAAATATATTATTTTTGCGAATAATAATAGACTCATGGCTAGAGGTCGAAGTCAAGCGGCTCACTATAGCGGCAGCAGCTGAATCATGCGGCTTTTGGCGGCTGAACATTTTAGCCGAATCATGTGGTTGAATAGTTTTGCCGCCTTTTGTGTGCTAATTATCAAATCTATTTGAGAAGGACATAATAATACAGCTTTAATCACATTTTAACTAATAATGCTTTAAAACTTTGCACAGTATCCCCTTAGATTCGCGTCATTACGAGTTTCTGTGTTTTCTAGTCTTATGGTGAGATTACAATAAATTCGATAAAGTGCGACTTTGACTCGCACACGAAGTGTTCCGTACGGACACAACATTTGTAATACTAGCTATACGAACTTTTTAGTTTTGTAAATTTTTTTAGTATTGACGTTTTTTCGTTATGGCTATTTTTTTATTTTGGTGCTTTTTTTAGTTTCGATATTGTTTAGTTTTAACGTTTTTGAAAATTTCAAGTGTTTGTCTCTTACGCTTTCCAAGATACAACAAGTTGTCAAAATTACCTGATAGAATACCCTTTATTTTTTATTTTAGTTAATTAGTGTATTCTGCATATCAGAGTGTTCACCGTTTTAAAAGGAGTCGGCTTTAAGCTGGCTTTTACAACGACAGCCGAAAATTACAACTCGACATCGCCTTCTACTTATGGCTCATTGTCTACTTTTGGGAAGCTTCTCTTTATTTTAAGTTAGGTTAGCTTAGATTTGACAGGTTGATCAGTTTGTTTCACAGAACATGTCCTTTTGTATTACCTCAGAGAAGGAAAGGGTGGAGAAAATACACATAGTGAGCTGGCAAATAGACAAATTGAAGAGCATCGTTGCAGCGCCTCTGGAGTTAAGTAGGCGCATTATTATTAAGCCCTGCAGTCATTTTATTAGTTATTTTACTTCGCGGACGATTCATTGCTACAAATGTCAATGAAGGATGGACTGAATCTGGATAGGAATTGAATTCGGGCTCCCGAAAACCTTCAGTCTACAGTTGTCTCCAGCTCGTTAACTGGGTCTGGATAGAGATTGAACTTAGGCACTCGGAGACCTTTAATTGCTTATTCAGCTTACAGCAATCTTCACCTATTTAACTTTTAAAATTTTAATTTTCTGCAAAAGTAGCAGCGTTTCCAATCGCTTCAAAATACTAATTTTCTTTCTTCCTTTAAATGAAATTTTTTTTATGATGAGTATTTTATAGACCTGTTTTCGGTTCTCCAAGACCAAACACAACCACACACAAACACTAAAACAAATATCCCTTTTTCATAAAAAAAAAGAATGCGTTTTCTTTTAGCTTTTGACTGAGTGACTGCTTGCCTGCATGCTTGCTTAATTTGCATGGGCTTTCCAGGCTTTTTTTTTCTTTTATGCATTGCATTTTTATTTAATATTTTTTTGAGTGGGTGTGTAAATTTTCTTTTACCTCTTCTCTTTTTATCATTCACACATATTGTGCGAAATTGTTTACAAAACTCATAAAAAATCATGCAATCAAAAGGATGAATACGAAACTTCACTTATGTATTTCCTCTGTGTTTTTGTTTGTTTTTTGTAAACACTTTTTTAAATATTTTTTATTACTGGCTTTTTAATAAATACGTTTTTATGCACAAACAAAAATGAGGTTTAATTAAATTTTGAGCCGGGTTCTTTTAAAACATTAAATTTTCTGTTTCGTTTGAAATTGAAATTTGAAAAAGCTTTTATATCTTCATCAATTGAGAGTGTTGGGAGTATTGGGATCCATTAAAAGAAGTGAATTTTTTTTTTTTGAGTTTCAAGCATCAAGCTGAATGTGAAACAAAAATTTTGAAAGTGCCGCCAGGATGTGCGAGAGTATGTGAAAGTTTTTCGCAAGGAATTTCAATGGTATCAATTAAAATTGTGAAGTATGCGTGTGTTTTAAGTTGAAGGGTTGCAGTAAAAATGAGTGTGGCAATTTATGGAAAGATTCAATACATTTTTATATTAACAAAGCAATAACACTTTTTGTGTCTGGGAAGGCAATATGCATTTATTATTTTACACAATAAAAAAAGTTATTTTTTCTGTTATTTAATTCTTTTTGCATATATTGCTTCAAATATTACATATGATTCCAAAAAATTTAGTTGACAAAGTATGAATAAATCATGGAAAATGCAAAAAAATTTTTTGGACATTTTGTCACAGTGCCTTTAAAAATAAAATTACAAATACTCAAATGATTTTCTTTGTTTTTAATTTTTGATAACTAACACCCAGACTGAGAGGCTAGCATCGCTAAGACAGAGAGCTAAAGGGCACAATTTAAGAAACCAATTTCTCCTGTATTTCGATCTTAGTTGTGGCTAAGACTACAATTTCGAAACAAAGAATGTATGGGAGCTAGGCAATTACATGTACGGATTGCAATGAAATTTACCTAGAGCTATCAGTTATGATTTTACGACCAATTAAACAGATTTTGCTACATACTGACCATAAATGTAGCTTAAATTAAATGTTTACTATAAAGGATATATGGGAGAAACCCATGTCTATGCGCAGATTGCAATCAAACTTATCAAGTACCTAAAGGGTATAAATTTCAAATTAGCTCCCAGTTTATGTTACATACCGATAGTAATGTTTGCTTAAATTCAAGTTTTAAGAAAAAGGATATATGGGAGGTACCCAAGTCCTTGCAGCGATTCGAATTAAATTTGTCAGAGAACCTTATCGTGCAATTCTATATGTATTTACCTACTTTGGATGTATTTCAATTATAATTGCGGTTGAAATTCAATTTTTGAAAGAAGGGACATACGGGTGGTAGGCATGTACCTGCTCGAATTAAAATAAAACGTATTAGGGAGCCTCACTGCGTGTTTCTAGAAATAAATGTAATTTCTCAGCATTTCCTCTTCGCAATTCTACCTTAAATTCAATATTTAATAAAAAGGATATATGAAAGGTACCCCTGTCCATGCACGTATTGCAATAAAATTTACCAGGCACCTAAAAGGGTATAAATTAGAGTTCGACCGATTAATCGGCTTCGGCCTTCGGCCAAAAATTGGTAATCGGCCAACATTCGGCCTATGGCAAAAATCGGCCGATTAGCCGAAGCCGAATATTTTTCATTCCAAGCTTGAAAAATAACATTATTTTTGATCGTTGTTCGCCGACAGTTTTTATTGTGTTTAACGTTTTGAAAGGGTTGCTTTGAAATACAACCCTGTTGCTTTCTAGTGTTCTTGTGAGTGATCATATGAAAAAGCAATCTAGAAATTGCAAAATAGTTTTATTTTTCTTGTTATGTATCCAATAGATATTACAGCTATTTCAGTGATCTCAAAAAAGCAAACTTTTTTCTTAATTCATATAAAACAAGTATCATTTTTAAAATTTAAAACATTCGGCTTCGGCTTCGGTTTTGGCCGAAGTTTAGGATTTTAGCCGAAGTTCGGCTTCGGCAAAAAAAAAACGCCTTCGGTCGATCTCTAGTATAAATTTAGAATTAATTACCAGTTTTTGCTACTTGCGGATAACAATTTCAGCTTAAATTAAATTTTCAATATGAAAGACAGACATATGTATGTATGTACACATGTCCTTGCAGCGTTTTGAATTGTACTTTTTGTCTTGCAAATGGAAGTATTTCAATTAGAATTGCGGTTGAAATTTAATATTTAATAAAATGGGAGGTATCCATGTTCGTGCACGGATTTCAATGAAATTTAGTAGGTATTTAAAGGATATAAATTTAAAATCAACTACTAGCTTGTGCTACATACCGGCAGTAATTTTAGCTTAAATTCGATATATAATACAAAGGATATATGGGAGGTACCCATGTCTTTGCAGCGATTCGAATTAAATTTTTCAGAGAACATTATCGAGCAATTCTATATCTATTCCAATTATAATTGCGGCTGGCATTGAATTTTTGGAATCAAGGATACCTGGGCTTGGGACATGTCCTTGCTCGAATTCTAATGAAACTTTTTGATTATAATTAAAGCTAAAATTCAGTTCCACTTATAGAACCAATGCTAAGAAATGCCACTTCATAATGAATAAGAACAAATTAATAACCAGATTTCAGAGTTTCACTTTTTCAGCTTTTAAATTAGGAAATCAATCCTACTACAGCCTTCTTAAACATTTCTTAGCACTTTGCAAGAAGTTTGTTTGTTATACCAAATATCACCCGAATTATTTTCATGTGAATTATCTTAGTTATTCAAGTAATTCTGTTTATGTTTGAATGATGATGTGTAATAAATAGCAGTGGGTGTATGGAAAATTTTCACATGATAAATTTCTCTAAATAAACTTCTTTTTTATGCAAATTTACGTGAATGGAAAAAATTTTTATGAAAAAGAAAAAAATCACATACTATTGTTTATTTTTATATTAAGAAAGGCATGGTATGGCAGGTATGGCCTTCTAATGGCACTCTGGGCCACCACATACAATGAATATGTCTCAAAAATACTTTACTTAAAAAAAATAAAATCATAGATGTTTGCAGTCCTATAAGTCCTACTTTAAACGAAGAAAATATCCGGGAAGCAAATTTACATTTTATTCTTTATGAAATACCAAGCAAATGAAAATGTATACAAATTTATACTTGTCTTTCACCTCTTGCCCACAAAAAAGATTTGCTGCAAGAAAAATTTCATGATCTAAACATGAACTTATTGGGCTTCAAATATTTTTGATTTTATGCTTTTCACGCAAAGAATTTTTAAATCATTGTCGTTGGTGCGCAGACTAAAATTGTTTGTATGTGGTGGGCGATCATGGCCCATTGTGCGACCCACGTAGTGCTAGCGAAATGTACACCTCTGATATAGAATAGATTTTCTATTTTCTTTAAGTATTCGCGCACACGTACGCAAACATCATAACATGTTTACAACATTGTATTTTTTTAGCATATTATTTAATGTTCAGGGCAATCTTAAAAGAACTTTAGGAATTTTATGTTTAGTTGCAAATGGTTATATATTTATAAATAATTTTTATCATATGCTCAAGAATACGAAAAGAAATTTTAAATGCTCATTTTTTAAACAGTATTCAAAAAATATGGTATGGACACCTTTGAGTACGAGAAACAAATTCTAAGAACTATAAGAAAATATCGTATAGAGATATAGGTCAGTAAAACGGTTGTTCATATCAAAATAATTAAACATTTCAAGTACGAGGAATATCACTACAAAGACATTTCTATTCTTCTAGATACCCTCAATTCTAAATGTTGAATATTAGTTACAATCATGATCAGGATAGTGAAAAAACCCCATAACAACTTGTTGAATTAAACAGCCTAGCTCATTCTTGAATTTTATGCCAATTGGAGCAAGGACATGGGTACGTCCCATATGTCCTTTTTTCAAAATTTAAATTTTAGTGGAAAAAATAGTATTTTATCGTTGTTTTCAATGAAATCTGTCGACATCGTGGGACAGGTCATTAGTATCAGCTACAATTATATTAAGCGTATAGAAATTGAGTTGGTGTGCGGCCAAATTCATTAAAATTGATACATGAACATATCAACTCCTCATATACCCCTAACATGAAAAATTAAATTTAGGCAACTGAAGTTCGTACCAATAAATGAGATTCTATAGCTAAGCAGTGTCAAATTTCAATAAAATCTGTGCAAGTGAGCGCATATCTCACATATATCCTCTATTTAAAAAATATATAAATTTTAACTTCCATTATAATCACAATCTAATATGTCTATCAAAATTTAATTTCAAAAGGTGAAAGGTCATGTCTACCTGTGATATATCCTCAATACAAAAATTTGAATTTCAGTTACAGTTAAAATGATGCGGCCGGTAATTAGCACAGGCTTATCTTGTGTGTATCCTTAATTTTAAAAGACCAAATTTTAGCTGCAAATATGTTTAAAATGAAGCGAAAATTAATAAATATTTCTAGAACAATACACAAAAGTTGTCTGTCACCTCCCATATATCCTTTATTTAATATAATAAATTTTAGCTACAAATATGGTTAGAATGGACCCAAAAATAATAACTATTTAAGGAATAATAGAATAAAGCTATCTTGCAAGTTTCATTTCAATCGTTGCATGAATAGGTTCACCTCCCATATATCCTTTATTTCTTATGATCAGACTACTGTGGAACTTTCTAACTAGGTCTAGAATCATAGAGTTAAGCTCTCCTTTATTTTAAATATTTAATTTTAGCGACAAAAATGGTTAGAATGGGGCGGAAATCGATTATTGATTATAAAGAATAATACAGTAAAGTTGTCTTTAAAATTGCATTTCAATTGGTGCACGGATATGCTTATCAATCATAGCATGAACATGTTCACCTCCCATATATC
This sequence comes from Tachina lurida, assembly GCA_944452675.1. Taxonomy (NCBI): domain Eukaryota; kingdom Metazoa; phylum Arthropoda; class Insecta; order Diptera; family Tachinidae; genus Tachina; species Tachina lurida. The sequence goes on along the minus strand of OX101754.1, from coordinate 18,187,681 downwards.
CTTTATTTTTAATTTCAGCCACGGTTATGATCAGCTAGTTCTAGAATCATGGAGTTAAGCTCTCTGATAAATTTTATTTTAATCGCTGCAAGTATATGCCTGCCTTTCATATATCCTTTATATAAAATAAATTTTAGCTACGAATACGGTTAGAGTGGAGCGAAAATCGATTACTACCCAGCAAAAAATTTCAAAAAAGGTAATCGAGTTTGGAATTAAGCATTTTTGGTGGAAGCTGTTCCTTACTGGATTACCAACTTAATGATTTTAACAAGGCGTGAAACTAAAATAATCAATTCTTGAGAAGTACTTACTTTTTTATTTGGCAACTTGTTCACGTAATCTATTTAATCTAAAAAAAATATTCTCCTCATTCAACAACTTGTACATAATTTTTTTAAATTTTAGATAATGTGATTTGTAAGCGAGTAATGAAATTTGGTAATCAGAAAAGTATGTCATTATATGGCAAGTAGTTCTGATGGTAATGTGTAATTTTTTGCTGGGTATTTATAGAATAATGAGGTAAAGCTATCTGGCAAGTTTCATTTTAATCGGTGCATGGATATGCTCACCTACCAGGTATCCTTTATTTTAAATTTTAGCCATTAATATGATTGGAATGAAGCAGAAATTTAATTACTATTTTAAGAATACTAAAGCAAAACTATCTGTTAAATTTAATTTTAATCGGTGCAAGGATACGACTACTTCCCATATATCCTTTATTTAAAAAATTTTTTTTTGCTAAAATTATGATACAAATTCATCTAAAATGTTTAAAACGATATGGCTGAGCGATCTGAGACATTTGATTTAAACTCATGCAGGAACATGCATACCTCCCATATATCATTGATTTTAAAAAATACAATAATATAATCAAAAACGTAAGGTGTAGTAAATCTTGTATAGAGCTCTATATGTTAGGTTCAAATGAGACCATATTTTGAATTTTTAAAGAAAATTATGTTTTTGCGCTAAAGTATTTTTTACTTAATGTCAGAAATCATTAAGAAAATATATGTATATTTGAGAGAAATATTGTATTCATTTTTGTTCAACACAAGTTTCCATTAGAAATTGTTGTAAGGATCGTATTGTGAGAAAGCCATGAAGAAAATAATAAGTGCAGTTCGGCCGGCTTCTTACAAAGCAATTTATGACAATTATTTTTTTAGCATTTAAAATAATTTTTTTCTAAATACTCTTTTTATTGAAGCACTTTTTAGTTAGCTCTCGTCTTTTTGTTTTATTTATTTATTTTTTTTTTTGTAATGCAAAGAGTTATATAAAAAACACTTTATTTTCTACATGTTTGCAAGGAATTCTTGTTTTTTTTAGCAATTTTTATTATTTCTTATTCTAATGTTGTTTTATGTTTTTTGGTTTTTTTGGTACGTGCTAAAAAATTTCATGGTCTGGCAACTTAATTCATTTTGAGTTATTTTATCATTTTTTTATTTACACTTTTAGAAATAAATCCCACACAATCAGCAATAAAAGCAAGAAGAAGAAAAAATAACAACAAGAACGCATACTTTCATATACGGGTTTAGAACATTCATCTTGTCCCTTAAACCCCCCCCCCCCCCCACGCCCTAATCATTCTTTCATTTTTGCATAAAATGAGCTGTTTGTTTCTTCCGTTTTCTTTCAGATTTATATCTAAAAAGATTTTTTTCTTTTTGTTTTTACAATTCTTTCCTTTAACATGTCATTTTTCACGTGTAAATTAGAGTAGAGCATACATTTATTTTATCTACTGTTTAGATTTCTTCAAATAAATCATACACTCTGTTCGGTTAGAATGTTTAAATTTGGTGGAGGAGAGTGAACGCCATTCACACGTTCTTTCTTACCCATATGTTTTCCAAGGTGATTACAAGTGTAATGTGAGATTTCGTGTGACATGTTTGTTATTTTTATTTATTTATTTTTTGCTGATTTTATTTTCATACCTCTTGGTAAGTGTGTGCTTAAGCAAAAACAAAAAAAAAACTTTAATTTGGAATGTGCTGTTTCCGTTTTGAAAAATAGGCGTTAACTTTAAATGAGATAGATAAATGGTATGTGGTTGGGGAAGAAGACTATTGCTAAGTTAATGGAATGCATGAATTGTAGAAACTGACAACGTACATCAATCAGGAAAAAGTGTATTTTTTTAGTTTTAATCAAAATCATCACGTTGAAAATTTATTATAAAGTGGCGTTTTTTTCATTTACCTTTAAACATCAACGGAACTCAAATGTTTAGCGAAAACAAGTACAGACGAATTGATAGCCTACTCTTTTTTTTTGAAATCGGTTAAAAAAGCATGGACGACCGGTACACTTTACCGTTTAATCCTGGTTTAAGTATTAAGCATATTCACCACAACAAGCTAACGCAGTCAATATGTCAAAACGAACGATTGCTGGTTGTTGTCCATGCTGATTTTGTCGTTGTAGTTCCATCAAACAAATTTCTACTTTTATTGGCAACATTAAGTAAATACAGTGCTGACAATATATTACAAAATCTTGAATGAATGATACAGTTACAATTATTTCACATATAACAGAAATAACATCCCGAAATTCATGTAAAGAAATAAATTGATTCATACTTTTGCAAAATTTCAAAATCACATTTTATTTTTATAAATGTGAAATATTTTAAGGCGGCACCACTGAAATAAGTATTTATATTTGAATATCAGCTGCTTATGACACTGCTGTCATCTCCAATATAATTAAGTAGCTGGCTATAAGGCGATAAATGCAGCTAGCAGCGCTTGAAGTTGTGTATTCCTGCAGTGAATGTGTTTAAAGCATTATGGTTCTTCGAAATACATTATAGCCAGATTCTCTTATTTACACCAGCAGAGGCACAATTAGAAAATTATCATATCGGAATAACCGATATCACTTGTGGCCTGCTCAACGAGATCAAAAGAATTCGATGAAAAAAAACAAATGTTCCTATTTCCTATATTTCCAAGAATAAACAAGGCTGGAAAAGAAACCAATAAGCTTATGCTTATGCCCTAATTCAGTAAGAAGATTTATGGCGTTTTTATTTGAAAATATTTTCGAATGTTTTGAATCCTCTTAATAATTTTCTTCAAAAAGGGTTGGTGGCGGTCTTTGAGATTGGAAAATAAAAATATTATTACCATGTTTTTAAAACACAAAAATTAAAATTAAGTATTATACGACAGGTTGAAAAATTAATGCAAAAAATATGTGTTGGATATAACCCTGGCTCCCCTTTATTTCCTATTCCCCTTTCTTCTACTACTTTCAACTTACAGGTAGCGCAAAGGGACTATCGTATTGGACCCAAGTGAGATGGGCCCCTAGATTTTCTTCACCAGCATCCTGCTAACTTAACATAACCTAACCCTAATAGACATAATGTTTAAACGAATCTCCAGTTGATTATTTGTAGAGTGATATTGTGTACTTCATGCTTAGCTCTCTCTTATAAATCTTCCCATGTTTAATCGACGATGCCTTTATCTAAAATATGTTTGCTCTTTTATTTTGGTGTTTGCTGTTATATATTATTATTATTTTTATTTCTCAATCATCATTTCATTTCGGTTGTTTCAAGTGTTTTTTTTTATTTTTTAAAAAAACTAAATATATGTTTATTAAATGAAAGTGTAAATTCAATGTGCTTGGTATTTTACATCAAATATTTATTAAATTATTGGAGATAAAGAAACAGCTTTTAAAATAATCTAATTCTTTTAGTTAATTGAATTTCATAGATCTGTGATATTTAAAATTCTTGCAATGTATTGACTCTATTAGTAACAGATCGCTGTAGCACCATTTTGTGTTTCTTTGATTAATAAGTACTAAAAAAAAATTAAATTTGTTTTATTTTAATTTTTAACTCGCAAAATAAAAAGCTTGACTCTTTTACAACTCTCCCAATGACTTATATAATATTAACGTTGATGAGACATAAACCACCTAGCATAGACAATAAATAATAATTATCTTAAAGAATCAGAACTGCGGCTGATTTAGGCCCATAGACAAGACGTCACAGTAGTTGAACAGAATTAGGGCATTATATACCAGTTCTAGACATTTATGTAGATAGTCTGATCGCCACCAGAGGTCCTAGGTTCAATTATGTGAACTTTGAGAAAGATATCTCCAGGCATTCATTACACGCAAAAAAAATCGATTGCACTTTGCGAGGGAGCATATAACGTGAGAATATAATAATGAGATTGTCAAATTTTCTATAACTCTGGGGCATAAATCACGCTGAATTTCACTGAAAGCATAGATGGGTTGCGTTAGCTTTGAGGTTCAGTGCGGCTTGTTCGCGATTTAAGAAAACTCTAAAAAAAAGGGATAAAATCCCAATCTCGGTGCCCAGTTTACATTAACTCCCCAATCAGTCTCCCAAATCGCTCGCGGAAAATGTCCAATATGGCATGAGCTTTGTGGCACGTAGCATGTGTTATATTTGCTTTGAGGTTCGCTTGTTAGCACAGACCTGCGACTTAAGAACACTCGATAAGAGTGTGCTCAAATTGAGCGATCTCGATGGCCAGTTCACGTCATATCCAAGTGAGGTGACCAGGTCCTCCAATTGCTCGCGGAGAATGTCTATTGTGGCATGAGCTTTGTGGTGCAGAGTGCCTTACTATCGAATCCACATGTCATTGGTGTCCATATCATTTAATTGTGGCTAAAATGAGTTCGCTGTGCTCTACGTTAATGGTGATCAACAGGCAACGCCGCTATTTAAATCATCCATAAATAGGAGTAATCGTTGAAGATGATATTTCGATGACAATTAGGATCAGTTTCCAATTTATCAAAGGCCCATTCAGCAAGCACACGTTGTTGTTAATGTTGAATTTTGTACCGATGCAGGCCCAAGTAGCGAAGAAAAATTACCAAGTTGTCGTTTGCGGAAGGCAGAGTTCTTGTGAGGGGCCCTACAATAAGGGGCCTTACATTCTTCTGCACACTTTCACGGATAGTGGGGATGTTTTCGGCAGATTTCACATTTCGTCGTAATTTTTGAGCTTTTGATTATTGGGTTGGTTGGTGTACGTGGCTGCCTTCTTCTCTTCTTTGCTTGCTTTCTTCTCGACAACTTGGGCAGTACTCATTATAGGACATATCTATCCTACTAGCATGTCTGCCGACCGTCCAGCACGCCTAATTACTGCAACGAGCCTGGAGCTGTCTCTTCGGTTCCTACTTTTTAATTGTAGCGAGGCCATCTTTTCTTACCAACCTTACACGTGTTTATGTTGCGCCACCTGCGTTGAGCCTTTTAGAGATAATATTCGTACTTGAAGATGAAGTTTCTAACAGTACCAAACGTCATGGCTACGCCCGTTCGTTACTTGAAAAATTGTAATGTGATGGAACCCAAATGAGAGTGAGGTTAACCTTACCATCCAGTCTAGATAGCACACTATTACATTGCCCAACTAGAATAGAGGAGGTGGTATATGATCTTAGGGATAGAAGCGCTGCCGTACCTTCTTATCAATTAGAACTCTAGCCGCTTTCCTTACCGCACAAATTTCAGGCTAAAATACAGTGTCTTCATTAGAGAGACGGAAGGAGCATTCTATACCAAGATCAGCTGAAAAAACTCCAGAGTCGACTGATTATTTACTACACGAGCGACCTCAAAACTATTTTCCGTCATCCTACGTCAGATTTTATCGATAAATATAGCGATTTCAGCTATGAACATTTTCAGTGTTCTCTGTGGCTTATAGCCGAGACCGTTATGTTTATCAACCAAATTTGATGTTGTGGGATAACGGAAAGTCGTTCAAAATTATAGCCAACCTCGTTGAGAGAAAAATACAGCACTAAAGTTTATCCATCCACAAAACTAGCAAAGCGCACAGAACGTTTCCCGAATGGAGTACCCATTCTGCAAGCGTTCTGGAACGCTATCTCCGTATCTCGCAGCATAAATGGCTGCCAATTGGACAGGCACTAGGTTCGGTTATATTACGTTAGGTCGAAAGGAGGAGCAATCAATCCGTTTTGGATTAAACTTGTGCTTTTATATCATGCTGTGCGCTCTTAAAGAGAAATGTTTGGGTGGAAATTACCCAATAAAGAACAACAAAAACCCCTCAATCTTACTCAGGTTAGGAATTTAGCCTCCGCAAATACTTTCTTAGGTTTTTCCAGTCTGAATTTCTAAGATATTCCATTTTTGGTATATTTTTCAAGTGGAAGATTTATTTCTAATTTGACTGAATGCTGGACAGTGATACAAGCAGTGTTCAAAAGTTTTATCATCTTCCTGGCAAGCTCTACATGTTGTATCGATCGTCAACAACACCCATTCGAGCCAGTTGAATTTCAACTCTGTACCCCATGTTATTAAGCTAACCGAATTCCAAAATATTTTAATTTTTAAACTGAGACTGATTATTGTCTTTTCGGCAGACGTAGCTTCAATAGCTGAAAGTTCCTATTGTATGAACCTTTAAACAATAAATTAAAGAGCATAATAACGAGTGTATTTCGACTTCAACCACTGGGCTAAAGAACATTACAAAATTACTTATTATTTAATCTAGTACAAAAGAGTCGAAGTCGATATACGATACTCTTAATTAGGCCCAATGAGAAATTTGGTAAAAGGAAAAATTAAATGTTTACTCCCCTACTCCAACTATTTTAAAGTTTTTTTTGGAATGACAGTCAATAGCCGACCAACGAGGTTGCGCATCCTCGTTACAAAACAGCGCATATACAATTCAAGAAAAATGCAAGGAATATTTTTTCAGCCTCCGTATGTATCCAGAGAGGAACTTTTGAAGATTAAGAGGAGCTTGCCTAAGACCGGCAAACGAGGTTGCTTATTCCCTCTCTAGATTGGATAAGGCCCAATTCATACGAGGATTTAAAAATCTTGTTTTATTTTAAATTCTCTTTAAAAGTTGCTTCCAAAAACATTGTACATTCATACGATGATTTTTTCCATGTTTCTAGGTTTGATTTTTTTTGCCTTCAAAAATGCTATCAGTGTTGCTAGTAGATTTTAAAAAATCCATTTCCCCTACATGTTAAAAAAATGCTCCCATACGAAAATCTACAAATTTCATTAATTTTAATTTAAAAAAAGATTAATTAAAAACATTTAAGTCCTCATTTTGACATACATATGTAGTTCTTGTGTATTAAAATATTTAAAGTGACTACTTCTGCGTTCGAAATTAATGCATACTTCTCTACAGATTTTCAGAAATTATCTTATATATAATACAAATTTAACATAAAGCTGCATTTGAGATTTCTCCATTAATGGAGTTTATTAAGATTTAAGATTTAAAAAATAGATGTAAGTGTAATTTCTTTAATTATTAAATCATTGTTTAATTGATGCCCATATTATTATGTTTCCTGTTTAATAAAAGTCTGTGTAATTTCGAGCAAAAACAAATTTTGAAACGGTTTATGAGCAAAAATATATTTTAATTATAGTTCTTTTTTTATTTATATATAAAAAATGCAATCTGAGTATAAAAAATACTCGGAAAACGGAAAATGTGATTTTTTTCTACCCCCCTTTGCTTTTCTATACCGTTCGCCTACAAACTACAAAAATCGTGTTTTAAAAAATCATTGAAAAATCAACGTGTGAATTAGGTGTAAGTCTCAATTGAATTAACAGTGCACCCACGCCAACCGACTGAATCTGTCGTACAAAGAGTTCCGTGGAAACTGTAGTAATGATGAGGTAGGTAGAGGAAATTGTTGAACACCTTTTGTGTCACTGCTCTGCTTTCGGTGATAAATTGGCGCTTTTTAAGGGCATTCTCACTCAACAGAATCTTGTAAGAATATCGAAGTACTCGTCTGACATCTGAACTACAGAAGAAATTGTATGATGATGCCTTTTCTGACGTTCTCTGACACACATCAGGTATGGCAACGGAACCTAAAAGCACGTACAAATCCTCACTTAATCTGCCTATTTAACAATACCTCCTATAGAAAATCTAATAAAAATCATTTAAAAAGTATAACTTTTAATACAGATAAGCACCCTCGTGTATTTGTTTAACTCGTTGCTTGCTGGAGATTTACTCTTCGCCAGAACTTCTCTAACGGTTTGTAATTTTGTGAAATTGTATTTGAATATCGTTGTTACAACATGTAATATTATGTGGCAGTCGTCCAGGTAACTATCTGCCTGTTTAATTACGAGAATTTTATCTCAATCTTATTTGTTTAATTATGTATTTATTTTATGGCATAATTTATTTATTCATCACTGGTAGTTTTTAAAACATTTTAAAGCAGGGTTTTACTGTTTAAAAATTTCCTGTGAAATACTCCCAGCCAGTCTCTATTGGGGTCAGTTGTTTTTGTAATATAATTTATTGTTAGTTTATTTAGTTTAGCTTATTGTATTTTATATTTTTGTCCCTTGTGTTGATAGGAAATTAGTCAAATTACTTTTTTATATATATTTTTTTATTTTGGTGTGTTGACAGTGCCATCACGGTGGCTGCCAGGGCTACTTGCTACTGCTGTTGATTTTTACTTCTTTTTTTTTTTTTGATAATTAAAATGTTGATTGTTATCTTTGTTTTTTTCTATATAAATTGTAGTTTCTTTAAACTTGAATTTTGTGCTTACAAGTGTAAGCAGCATAGTTTCGATAAAAAAATTTATACATAGTAACATTTTATTTGAATTTTATGCATCATTATAAAAATTTGTTTGTAGATAAAACCAAACAGATGGTGATTGAAAGGTTATAAAAAAACACAACGCCAAGCCATACGTTGACAATTATTTTAAGGGAAAATTGAAGTAAACAAAGTAGCACCCACAAAGATTTGGAAATGCTACGCAATGTCTGTAGCTTGTGGGAGTAAGAATATTTCAAAGAGTCAGTGTGAGTGTAGGACACGCATGAGTAGAATTTTCATGTCAGTAAGAAAATATTTGATGAATTTTTTAATATATTTTTAACACAAAAAATTAAAAGTTTTACCGTATCACATTAAGGGGTTTCACGATCGGAGAGCAGTGTAAAAACGGTGCAAATGAGTGCAAAAATTCACAAGAAAATGTATGTACGTATTTGCAATTCGCTTAAGCAGCCACGCAATGCATCTAGAAATTCATAACTTTTTTAAAAATGTATATTTTTCATTAAAAACATCAATTTAAAAAATCTCCAAACTGAGCACAAACCGTGATATCTAGCTCGCGCTTGCTCATAAATTATTTGGGTACGAGTAATATCCCGCTGAACCTGAATGTGAACAGACAAATTTTACTCTTAAAAATTATAAGAATGACTAACATGTAAACTTTCCATTGTTATTCACCCCTATCGTGAACAGTTTTTCCCTCAAATCACTTTCCCTTTTCCCCAAACTGCAATCGTGAAAAATTTTTCCCCAGAGATCTGTTCCTTTTTTTTATTCCCCTTATCGTGTATAATATTTTTCACATGGATTTTTTCACTTTTCCCTTGGTTTTATTCACTTTATTTTTGCAGTCGAACTGAATCAATACATCGCGTAATTTCATTATTAAACTTCCAATTAATTATTAAAATTTATAAATAATTATTTTAAGGACAATATTAGTACATAATGTCCACGATTAATACCAATAATTCCGTTCCGTTTCTTTGGTTCACATGCAATAACTTTTATGGCGATGGCATACATAAGAATTTTTTCCACGGCACCTAAAATATTTACAAACAATACTTTACACTTGAAAACATTGCCTTTGAAACAAAAAATTTGTGCATTTCTTACTATCAAACATAAATTTGTCTGATTTTCAATTAATCTTTATGCTTACAAATCTTCTTGCCGTTTTTTACATTTACTACGAATTGATAGCGGGAACAAATGTTCCCGTTAAGTTCTCGATAGCAAATTTCGCTTCATATGGAATGAATATCTCATGGGAAAACATTTTCAAATTTGTTCACGATAGGGGTGATTATTGTAAAAATGTATCACAGTAACGGCCCTTTTCTCAATGTACAATTGAAAGAAAAGCTAACAGGGACTTTAACGGCAAGTTTTGTATGAAGAACTTTCAGTTAAGAAATTAATTTGGACAAAAGTGTTTCTTACTAGTATAAATATTTTAAAATAAATGCTAAAATAGTTTGTGTGAGAGTCGCTCGGAGCACCTTTTAGATCGCTGTATAATAATTATATAGCCCATACTAATATAAGTGAACAAATTTAGCGCCAACAAAAATATGTTTGCAGCAAACATATATTGTTTGCCACATCCATAATATTTCAGTTGCAACCATGCCTTCATTACAATTTTTCTCTAAGTGCAATTTAACCACACAGTACGTGAACAAGACTTGTGAATTATTTTATACTATTCATTATAACTAATTTTTAAGATAGAGTTGTTTTAATTAATAACAACTAACTGAAGCTGTGTTACATTTTATCTTTAACAAATCATCTTTCTACGAAAAAAAGAGTAAAACAAAATTAAATGATCATTAATTATGTAAAACAAACCAACCTACAGACAACAACCTAAAAAAGAAAAAATTCCTCAACCCAAATAAGCCAAACAAACGCACGCACAACCTCAGGCAAGTGCATTACAGAAAATATTTTTTTTATTACAAAGCAAAAAAAGATGTGATCCCCAGCACAGTGTATTTATTTACAGCAAAACACTAAAACATCCACCTCTTTTAGCCACCGTTTTCATTAAATTCTAAACTATTCATAGTATCTAAGCCCATATCAAAGTTGGTGTCAATCTTTCTCTCTTAACTGACTATTTTTGGAAATTTAACTAATTTTCCTTTGTACGTTAATTTATTTTCAAAAATTGTCATTCACAGTCAAGAGTAAAAATTTTTTCAGTTTCCAAATCTTTTTGAATATTTTGTCAAGCTAATTAGTTCATACCACCAGAGAATGATTAAGAGAAATTTTAAAGGGGAAAAAGAAACTAATAAAAAATAAGAAAATGTTTTAGGGGGAAAAGTTATGGTTTATTATAAATGATTGTGTGCTATCATTTGTAAGCATAACGAATTCAAATTAGAAAGATATTTTCATTAGGGTTGTATGTTTTTTTAATGTTTATTACTTTCGAGTTAATTTTGAAAGCTCGTTTTTTCAGATTTTTGGCTTCTTTGTCAAAAAAAGGGCGGGCCACGCCTATTAAAATCAAATTATGTATATCATTTACTTCGGCTAAATCGACTGCTGTGGAATACACTAAACAATAAACTTCAAATTCTTATAATAATTTTTACATGAACCGAATGAGAATTCTATTCTACGTTAATGGTTTTAAAATGGACAGTTTACAAACAGGATTAAAATTCGCATTATATATTGTTGGTATGACTTCCTAAGTCCTAATTTACACTATGTAAGTCTTATTGCTAAGCTGATTAGTGTGTGGGAGAGAGAGAAGGGAACAGAAACGTTTCTTTCCCCCTCGTTTCTCTCTCCTAAAAAACTAATCAGCTTAGCAATAAGACTTGGATAGTGTAAAGAGTTTGAAAGCATCTAATTACACTGGTATACAAATTTGGGGAAACAATTGACTGCAGAAACGAAGTATGTTTTTTAACTAACCTACGTGCGCTGAATTCAAATCTGGCATAAAAATTGGGCTATCACGTCTAGTAAATTTTTTTTAGCTTGCTCGCAATACTGTAAAACTGTCAATACTGACACTCCAATTTCACAATTGTTAATTTGACTGAAGCCCGGATTCATTCTAACTCTTCATAATAGTAGCGTTTAAGCATTTCAGGTAGATCGTATGTTACTGATTCAAGCTATTTTTGCTTTGTGTGTGGTAAATATTTGGTTGGAAAAAGAAAGATATGCAACATCAGAATCATTAAAATATGCCTATTTACATTATTTTGGTTTTGCTGTCAGATACTTGACCAAACCGTGGGCACTAGACCGTATGAAAAAAAAAGTTCTCCGTACACCAGCGAATATAAAGTATTGTTCCTAGGACATTAAAAAAACATTTTTTTCCGAACGTAGGGGTCGGCTTTTTAGTTTTTCCTTTATATCTTACATATTTGCAGTCCGATCTTAAAGTTTGATATAGCGAATTTTTTTGTCTCAGGGATGCCAATATTTTTGCTCTTAGGTGGATTGCCTCAAGTGTACCGTTCTAGTACTTACCCTCCAAATCTCATTTTCTACCTGGTGTACTGGGCACTTTTTTGTTGCCTGTTGGGCGAGACGCTCTAGTGGACACCGAAAATATTTTGCAATAGTTGCACAATTGTTTTATACAAGTGGTCAAATGGCAAGAAGATCTATTTCGATTTTTCAATTCCAGCATTTTTTTTTTTTTGGAAAGAATCAATTAACCACCAATCCGAGTGTTATTTCTTTTTAACAAAAGTTGCTGGATTCAATATGAAAAATCGAAAAAATATTACCTACGCTAATGTCCCATGGATTTGCAAACCAGTTCCACGTCCACCAAATAATCCATTACCAGTCATTTCCAGAGCGACGAACAAGGGTAGCGTGCTCTCCAAGATTTAATGGCAATTTAAAGAAATTATCAAGGATTTTGGGACAAAAGCATACTGGACTCTAATACGTGAAACCGAACCAATAAAATACAAACGATGTTTAAATAACGCCAGTCACTTTTCAAAATTAATTGATTTTTAAACAAACTAATGATTTTTTTATATAAAAAAAACTAATTAAAACATTTTTTTTTTGTATCTCGAAGACCTGGCGAGATAGAGAAAAATCAATTAAAGATTCCAATTCAGCCCACCAAATTATCCTAGGAGAGATATTTAGTTTGCTCCAGTTCAAAACCTTGTTGGCTAGCGATATTTATACTTTTTTATTGATAATTTGGAAGAGGTAAACAAGTATCATTCTTTAAAATCTACTTATATATATTTTTTAAATTGAAAACATCAGAATTAAAATTGTTATTTTGATTCTGAGAAATCACAAACCTTTACTACATTGATAACTTGGAAGCAGAGAAAAAATCATTCCCTAAAAATTACTTGCATTTCTTTTTTTAAGCCACATTTATTTACGAGTATTAATACTTTGAAGGCAATGAAAATGCCATTTATTTTTCAAGAAATTTTCTTTGGCTGGAAATTTGTGTTTTTTTTTTTAATTTTTCTATTAATTATTCACAGTCTTGTTAACTGACCTTTGGAATATTCACTTGTTATTTTCTTTATATTCTTCACAAATATCTAGTGAACTTCTACACACCTTGTTTTCTTACACAGAACTTTTTTTTTTCAATCATAATCTATATTTGTCATGCTTCAGCTACCAAATGACAGTTCAAACCGACAAACTTGTAGTCTAGTAAATATATGCTTTTATTTATCTATAATTCTTTTTAACAAAAACACTTAAACAATTCATTTTTCAAATTCAAACATTATTTCTATACTTTTCCTGTCTGTATACTGACATTAAAATGTTTTGAGAGCCAGAGACAGATCTTTCTTTTTCAACACAATTTGTATGGTATTGTGTAGTATTATAATCCCATTAAAATTATTATTAAATTAACATAAATATCTTGGTCTGTTTGTATGTATATAGAGACAAATGGAATATCTAGTTTTATAATTATAGATTTGTAGTTTTTTTTTTAAGTTTAATTTTATCAGCTCATCTCATCATCATTTACTTTTACAATGGCATTTTCATTCATCATTTATAAAAATTTTTTCTCCCTCTCTTTTCTTTTTTTTTCATATTAATGATTGTTAAACAAATGATATTCAAATGTATAATTACTGATTTAATGCGGCAGTTACTTTGGGTTTTGGTTTAAAGACCACCTAAAGCGCTCAACCACCAACTTTTTTTTATCTATTCCAACAGTCGTTTTTGTCTTAGACACACACTCTTTACGAGTATAACCGTAACAAAAATAGAAATTAAAAAAATTCAAAAAATTTCTCATTTCTACAGTAATGACTTATTATGTATAATTATCAAATTTACATACAAAGTTTATGCAAAAATATCGGAAATAATTATGGAATTATCTAATTGACTGTTATGGCTCGTAATTACTTTCTCACATTGATTTGTTATGCTTCTCAGATGTGAGTAATTATTCTTAAGAAAATAAGAAATTATTTAAAAACACGTGGGAGAGATATTTAGAATATGGTAGAAAAAAAGATGTAATAGTTTTAATTTATTTGGTGGTGAAACGGGTTTCCCAATATAAATGGATAAAAAATTTTAGACGGGACATAATTTTTCTTACTGAGAGTTTTTGCAACACGATTCACGCATCACGGCAAATCAAACCTACCGTATAAAATGTGTGTGCAAATGAGGTGTATTAATTTTACAAGTCAGAAAATATCCAGAGACTAGATGTACTCTTCATCACTGGGGCTCTAAAAACCACACCTACTACAGCTGAAGATGTTATATTGGCCCTTAAACCAATAAAACTAACTGCAGTGAACGCGGTTATCCGACTCAGGACAACATGACAGTTGTCGTACAGATCCCTAAAAACAGGCTCTAAAAACCACACCTACTGCAGCTGAAGACGTTATATTGGCCCTTAAACCAATAAAACTAACTGCAGTGAACGCGGTTATCCGACTCAGGACAACAGGACAGTGGTCGTACAGATCACTTGGTCGCGGTAAATTGCTGGAAGACATGGAGTGTACGGACTACATCATTCCAGTAATGAACTTCCTTGCCAAACCGCAGGTCACTATAAGGTAAGAAGGCTATCTTGAAAGTCTAACTATAGTGGTACTGGTTTCAAATTTTTCACTGATGGTTCAAAGATGGATAGAAGGGTGGGAGCTGCGGTTTACTGTCCCGAGCTAGGTATGTAGGAATCTTATAAACTTCCTGATCACTGTGGCATCCTCCAGGCGGAAATCTATGCAGCCAATGTTGCAGCAGAGTTAGCTTTCACCTATGAATGTGAATATGTACAGTGCCGGACTTAAGTATAGGCACAAACTGCACATTGAAACCAAATGTAATTTTGTGTGTATTCCGAAACACAAAATATTTATTTTATGAACTTCCCAGTAAAAAAAGACACTCCAAAAAAAATTATGAAAATGTAGAGTTTGCGATCTGGAAGTAGTGCAAATTTTGATCCGTTCTAATGATTTTTACATAGGGTTGTCATTGCAAGAAGTTCTCTTTTTCGATGCCTGGTCACCGAATTGGAAGCGATTTTAAGAAAAAATTCCTTTTTTGTGTTCTATGATAATATTTTCATCTAAGAAAAATGGTAAATAGTTACCTATTTGAACAATTCGTTTCTTTTTATACGAATTGAATTTAAGCCCGAAACAGTGTTTTCATTTAAATTTAAGCAAATAATTTTACATTTTAGACTAAAATTAGTTCATAAATTCCTTTAAAAAAATCGATTTTTTTTTAATTCTGGTGAGTAGTATTTTCTAAAACTATGGAGGAATTATAAGGTTTTGTATGACAAAATTAAACTTCTACTTGGTTTTCTGCTCACTATTGGCAAATTAAAAATATCGATTTTTTGGAAGCAATGAAAATGTAGTTCCTTTGGAATGACTTCCAATTTTTTTTACTGGGTTATAATATTAAAAAGTAAATAGATTTTCTTCACAGATAAGATAATGACGAAAAATATTAAAAAAGCTCAGTTTTCAGCGGGACAAAAGTATAGGTACAGCTATTTGGTCTTCCTTTTTTCAAATAAAATTTTGCACATCTGGCAACACTTTACTTTTCATACAGTCTGGAATGTTCCGTTAGAGTTTTTAATTTGTTTAGGAAGCAAAAAGTTAAAAAAAACAAACTCAACAAAATTGTTTTCTTCACAATTTTTCTAATAATGTGTCCAAAATTAAGTGAAACTACAGAATCTCAGCGGAATATTATTATAGATTTACAAAATCAAGGTAATTTTTTTTACCGAGATTGCCGAGTTAATGGATCGTAGTCATTTTACCATTCTGGCAATAGTAAATCGTTTTAAAAGCAAATCTAATTTTGAAAGTGGTAAGCTTAGTGGTCGTTCGCGCATATTAACCGAAAAAGAACGTGCCCTGATATCAATTGGAAGAAACGAACGTCGCATGAAAAACAGTTTGAAAACGAGCGAAGAACCTTCTGGGATCCGATGAAGTTGTCAGAGGTGAGTGCAAGTTTAATATTTTTCAGAGAATGGCGAAAGCCAAACACTGCATATGAAAAAAAATAAATTATGGTAGTGCGGGAGTTATGGTATGGGGCTGTATGTCTGCTTCGGGTATTGGGGAACGCGTATTTATTGATAGAATAATATAAAAAACTGTTTACCTTGACATTTTGAAGGAAAATGTCGAGAGAAGTGCAAAGAAATTTAATGTATCTGGTTCATTCACATTCCATCACTACAATGACCCCATAGCTTGCGCATAACACCGCACACATTTTCCACGCCCTCCTCAGTCCTCAGGCCGAAATCCTATCGACCATTTGTGGGTGTAGTTGGACCGAAAACGCACTAGTTCAAACAAATGTGAACTTAAAGCAGCGTTGTCTGAAGAATGGTTTAAAGTAAGGGATAATATAACAAAAAAAATTAGTGCACTCCACTCCAAATATAATTAAAGCAGTTATTAAGCAAAAAAAAAAAGGATTGCCTACTAAGTATTAAGCCAAGTTTCTACCTGGTTTTTCCTTTGATAACAATGATTGTGCTATACTTGTGTCCCCCATAATACTGAGCATTTTTAATATTTTTCGATTTGTTTTACCTGTGAATAAAATCTGTTTAATTTTCTTTATTAATTTTTAAATATTTAACTGTGCTGTTAGACACATGGGAACTGAGGGAAACGTAATGATCGATACACTGGCCAAAAGAGGAATTTAATTATCGGTGGAGGAAACGGTATATGTCCGGAAACCAATTCAACACTTCAAAGCGATCATAGACTCTAAGATGAAGGAAGAAGCGGAGAAAGGTTAGAGTGTACTAAAAACTTGCAAAACTTTTAAAAACCATATGGAAATCCTATGAGCAACTGTAAACTTCTAGTGGGGGTATTAACTGAACACTGCTGGACGGCTTCGTATGCCGTCAAAATAGGACTAATACTTGACAGTACCTGTAGAAAATGTAAAGAACCCGGGATAATTGAGACAATATAATATCTAATGTACCACTGTCCGGCTTTGAGCCGCACTAAATATAACTGTCTTTGTGCTCACACTTTTCAGAGTCTTGAACTCGTATCGAGAGTGGAACTGTGTAGACTGCTAAGATTTGCTGAATATGTGTGAGAGTCATTCAATACAGGCAGCACGAAGTAAGTAGGCTTTGGTGTCACACACATATTTTTAATTGTTTAATAAGGAAATTAAAAATTAAAAAAAATTCAATGAAAATTGCGCCAAAAGAATGAATGTAAAAATTTTACTACAAGTATACTCTATGCTTATATTATATGTACATATCGATGGTTTCAAGTAGAAAGGCCCTAACTCGTATTTCTTACAAAATTTAGTGTTAAGTGAATAAAATTCCGCGTGAAATTTCTCCCTTTTCCAATTAGAATTTTTTGTTTTCCCTATTATTTGCTATTTTGATTATTATATTTGGAATTTTTCTATGGGAAAAATTTCACGTGGAATTTTATTCATGATATCCCTGATTATTTCACACAAATACATGTCCTCTCAAAAATTTATTGCAATATTGTAAAAAATAACTCTTTTAGAAGCAGTTGTACTAAAAGTTACATATTGAATATTACAGTTTCTATTATGTTTTTACCTTCTCCTGTAAAGTTGCAATTATTTGATGTTGTCTATACTTGAGACCAACAATATAAATGATGTGGGAACTCAGTTCAGTTTTGTCCGGACAAAAACTAAAATTGAACCAATTCAATCCGGAAATTTTCCGAACAAAATTAGTTCTAATTAGTGTTTTTTAAACTTAAAATTAGTTCTAGTTATATAGTATTAATTATTATTAGTTCTCTTCTTTTCTCTCTCTCAAGAGAGAGGAAGGTCAAAAAATTTTAACCAGACAAAAATTTTATTCACAAATAATGGTTGAACACAACTTAAGAATCATTGTGGCAACAATGTCAAAATACTTCATAGAACCCATAAGTCAGAATTTTCAAAAGTTTATGAAAATTTACAAAACACAATTTAAATATATTGGAAAAGAGATACTTTGATTTGAAAGACATTTGTTCGTATCACTGTAAAATCGTTTTGATATTAAGCCGCTCTTATGGAAAAATTCCTTAGTTGTACTCCTGTAAAGCTCTCCATATCTCTAAAAAAAAATTATATTAAACATATTTACTTATTGCTAATTTTTTGCTAAGGAAATAATGCTAATTAATTGCTAATTAGCTTTGCAGTAAAATATTAAATTAACTCTTAGTGAAGTCCCTCTTTGAATTTGCTCTACATACCATTTAGTGTTTTTAATCCCAAAAACCTGATGTTCACTTTTTTATGTTTAAATTTAATAAAATTTTATAAAATTCTTTGCAACTCACCTGAGATCTATTAGCAGCAGATCAATAATTTTTACATTTTTCAGCAGAAAACTTTCTTTGCATTTCTTTGTTTGGGATTTTTTTGCACTTGAATACAATTAGCCCATAATTTTCATAACTCCTTGTGATAAATGGTGTATATCGGAGAAACGATCTAAGAGAGAACGAGGGCAGGCCTTAAAAACTCGGTCGCAATTGACACCGGAGCGACCTAAATGCTCCGCATGATAGTATTCATTGTCCGAGTTAGCGGATAATTTATCGGCCGATGAAGAGGGTCTAAGTAATATAAGTACATTATTATTAAAAGTTATTTTATTTTTCGTTCAACTCACGTTAATAAAATATGCATCAATTCTCCAAATAAGCCATTATAATAATGGAACGGAGTTTCAGCGTTCTCACAGATACTTTTTAAAATACACTCTCTCCCCGCCAGGCCCATGCTGCAAAATAAATTTTCTTTATTGAAATCTATTTAGAAAATACTTTCATCATTAACACTTACCGATTTGCTAGGCCCTCCAATCCTTTGTATATGCTCCACCGATAACTGCTGAACATAATCTGTTTACTGTTTAAAAAAACTTTTGAGGTTTTTTGTGGCACATTTTCTGGTGCTTCTAGAAAATTTTCTAAATTCAAGTGGTAGCCAAATTTACGTTGGAATGGCGTAGCGGTTTTCGTTTTCAATTGTGTGACATTGTCAGGTAGAAAGTACTGAGCTTTGAACACATAACCGGTGGTCATGGCCTCGAATCTTAAATCTTCCAAGGGTATACCAATGCCACTAATCCACTAGAAATAAAAAATTAAATAAAATTAAAAATATATTGAGACTTTATATAGATTTAAAGACAAAATAAATTAAACTGTGCAATAGGTTGTAGGGTTTTTATGACGAATTTGGCGAATGAATATTGCAGCATAAAAAAATTTATAGATACACCCGTTTTTTTAAAGAGCAAAGATTATAAAAATGGGACTTTTTAGAAGCCCTACATCATAAAAAAATAAGGAGTCCTTACACAGTCGCACCACGTCCTCAAAGACATCCTCCTCACTTTGGTATTCAAGATGATAAGGCGAAAATCGCATAGCAATTAACAGACGATATACATCAGGATTTCACTTAAAGATCGCTATCCATAAGTGGGGTAGGCAAACAGTTTACGGATATGTTTTAATATCCTCTTACATATTAGGAAATGAGTTAGGAAGATAATATTAACTCATCTATATTCAACCATTTATTAAAGCATTAATAGAATAGATTCCCAAGTCAAACTAGAGGTTGAGGTAACCATTTGATATGATGAGGAAGAAAATGAGAAGATACACAACTAACTGTAGGTAAAATTAATTAATTAAGATATCTTATTGAAATCATAAGGTAGACAACTGATTGTAATTCAGATGAAGGGATTCTCACAGATTTACTTTCCACAATATCGTAAAAGGCATTCAATTATATTTAGAAAGACCTTAAGAGCCAGGTAAATACATTAAAGATGGAGTGAGGTTAAGTTTAAATATCATCTAAACTTTATTTGCGAACAAGCTAAGAAGGTGTTACAAGTTGGGTGAACGTATATGTATATCCAAAAATGATTTTTCTATTAAGAGAATTCGAGGAGGTAGACAATTAGTTGTAGGAAAGATGGATAACCAAAAGGATGTACATTATATGCAAGTGCAATGGTTTGACATAATAGTAGAAGGCATATTTCTTATTTTAAATTTCTGTGTTCGAATTATTTTAGGTAGGTTTCTATTTCCACGTGCTCTTCCCCTCTTTTTCTATGAAATACTCATCTCTTTTTTATTTTCTCCTTCCAGCTCCGCCTTCTCCTCATCCTCATAATCCTTTTCCTAATCATCCTCTTAATCCTCTTCCTAATTCTCCTCCTCCTAATCATCTTCCTAATTGTCCTCCTCCTCCCTTTAGTTTTCTTCCACCTCCTCCTAATCATCTTTCTCCACCTCTTAATCCTTCTCCTCCACCTCCTAACAGTCCTCCTCATACTCCTAATCCTTTTCCTCCTTCTTATCTTAATCCTCCTCTTAATCCTAATTCTTTTCTTCCTCTCCCTAATTCTCTTTCTCCACCTCCTAATCCTTATCGTCCATTTTCTAGTCCTCTTCCCCCTTACCCTCTTCCTCTTCCAAATTCTACTCCCCACTTTGATTAGGAAAGTTTTTACGCAAGTTTGGATAATTGGAGATCGAGGGCATAAAGAATACCTTAATTTAATAACATATAAATTCGAATATCTTTCTTTTCGAACTGAATTACATAAAAGCTCCGCCGATTGTACTGTTTCCAAATTCAAGTTCGGAGGGCTCTCAGAGAGCTCATTGCCAATACAGTGAAAGAGTAACTATTTATGTATTATTGTTGTGATATGTACATTTCGAAAATTACGTAGGTTGATAATAACTGCGGGAAAAATCTGAGGAGTCACTGCATGTTTGAATAAAAATAAGAGAAAAAGTCCTCGATTTTTTTATGAAGGCTGTAGTCTTCTTGCAGCCTGGAGCTACAATCTGTTAATACACTCAGCGGAGTTTCCACTGCCATTGGCATCATTAGAGGATACCTCTCAGAGAATAGATACTCACAGGTAGTAAATGATTGGTATTTTTATACAGGCTCATGTATAAGGTAAATCTTCATGCCATTTAGTATAAATGACAAAATCTAAGATGGTCTTAACGAGTTCCTTCATTCAATTTGACATTAAAAATCGGCGCAATTCTAGCGTGTTTTTTAATGTAAAATTTAAGTTGATAGGCTGATAGTTTTTTGTACAAACGAGCAAGTGCTGGTGATGGCAAGTGATTTGTTAACAAAAAAAATTTAAAATTGTTTCATTCTTTCTCACATACGATTAAATTTATTAAAACTACTTTTCAATGCCCACCCACCTGAGTTCTTGTAGGAGCTGTTGGTGGAAAAATTAAAAAAGGTACTGTGGCTTTTGCTGGCAGTAAAAATATTAAAATGCAGCCAACCAAATCAAAACTAAATTTGCACATTTTTCTTAAACTATTTTTAAGTTTTTTTTTTAATGTTTTCCTTGCACAATAACTATTTTATTTTTCACAGTTTCGTTTCTCAGTTTTATTTTACACAATTTTATATTTCATTTCTTCTTTTTTGTTTTAAGTTTCGCTTCAGACTAAAGGTATTGTTCTATTTAAAAAATCCACTAGGCCAAAGATTTTCATAAGTTTTTTATCTTACATTTTAGCATTGCAGCATTCAAGCAGTAAATTTAATCTAGTATTAACTTGTAATATTGTGGAAAAAAAAGGTAAAACGCTTAACCAGTTTTTGTAATTAACACATTTGGCCTTAAAAGTGGAACAATTTCTCATTGCAATAGATAGCAGCATAAGGAAAGTATATGTGAAGTTATTTGAAAGCTCAGGGCCAACAAAACCGTAAGAAGATAGTGTAAAGAAATGAAGATCAACTTTACAAGGTGAAACACAACAATTTAAAGACAAAAACATTTGACTTTTAAGCACTTTATTAAAATATAGATTAATTCAAGAATAATTAACTAAACTAAGAGTACAATTTCTCAGACAATATTTGCATTTGCCGCCATGACAACCAAGAAAAAGAACCGTTTAGAGGCTGAAGCTGAAATTTCGTTTTAAAATTTATTGCTGGGATTAACAATGATGCCAGTACACTGGCTGAGATGCATGCAATTGTGCATTAACTTTCCCACCCTGAATGATGCATGACATTGCAACACCCTGTTTAACGGCCACAGCACTCCTAATTCTGCATAATTTCAACTTTCTTTCTAGAGTTTACATTTTACTCTTACTAAGTAATAAATTTAGCAAACAGTTGATAAATAAATACTGTCAAAGACACACATACAAAATAATGTTGCGGCAACAAGATAAAAACAAACTGAGCCACAGAATAGTAATACAACTGCTTGCCACAATTGTCTTGGTCAGCAGGCTGCACGGAGTAGATTGTGTATTTTTCTGAAGAGGTGGATCATTTGGGGTAAAAAAGGATTTGTTTGGCTTTATTTTCATAAAAAAAAACTCCACCTTTTTCTAGTATTTAGCAGCAGTGGCCATGCCTTTGGATTTACCCAATCGCAATGTTTATATGGCATTTAATTTTGAATCAAATTACGGTCTACCCTCCAATGATTCATACCACGAATGGATTGACAGAGTAGGTTTTGCATAAATATTAAAAAAAAAAACACACACACGCACATATATTAGTCTTAATAAATTTTTTTCTTAATTTTTATAGTGGGATATCGATGAACAATTTGTGGGTATTGGCAATGACGTCAACTTTATCAACAATCGCCGCAAGAAACGTTCTCCACCACTGCCAACACCACCTTATGATCGTCGTTCTTTCTATCGCTCCTTCACGGGTTATTTAAAACATTTTCAAATGAATAGTTCGGCCTGTCTGCTGAGAACAATTTGTGAAGTGGCTGCCTCAAGGCTGCATGAGAACAATGGTGTGCTGGGCAGTTTATTCAAGATTTTATTCATGTAACTATAAAATTTCTTTTAAATATTCCCATTTTGGTTTCTTGAAAAACTCTTGTTTTTATATGGCAAACTGAAATTGTGTGTTAATTTGCAAATTCGTTGGAGGTTTGCTTCAATAACCGTTTACGTGCGTTTTCTTGATTTTGTGTTAAGAATGCAGAAATATTTAACTTGAAACTGCATAAAGCCTCAGTTAGCCGACTGTAATGGAATGTAAATGCAACGGTAGGAAAAAGCTGATCGATATTGTTATGTGAAAGGTAATGAAAATGGTTATAGAGATGTAATGTAACGTAACCTACTTTTCACATAAAAACATCCATCAGCTGTTTCCTACATTGCAGTTACATTCGATTACAGTCGGCTAACTGAGTCTTAACATCGGCCAAACGTAATTAATATCCTATTTCCACAAGTCAAACAGGCGACTCGTGTATAAAATTTTGCCCTTATTATGAGTTGCATTCGATTTTCGATCTTTGCTGGCTATTGAACATCGAAAATCGAATGTCCAATTCAAATTATGAACATCGAAAATTTCGTTGAGCAACGAATTTTCTATCGAACAGAATTTAGCTTTCGATGAAGTATTTTAGTATAAAATATTATTATGAACGATTGTTTTTTATTTTTAGGTAAAGTTGTTGCAAAGTTTAAAAATCACTTTGAGTGATATTCACAAAAAGGACATTCTTTGTCGAATGCTCGTCATAATACCAAATGGAAATTCGTTCGATCAGTACTTTCGACTACAGTCGAAGATCGAAAGTTGCTCATAATAGGGGGCCTTTGTTTTCTTTTAATATAAATTTTCTACTCAAGTAGACCGTTCGTTCAAACAATTTAATTTCACTTGGAATACAGAACATACCCGTATATCTTTAAAAAAAAATTTCATATTAACTTGTAAGTTATACTATAAGTCCTAATTTACACAATGCAATTCTTATTGCTAAGCTGATTAGTTTTTTAGGAAAGAGAGACGAGGGAAAAATAAATGTTTCTGTTCCCCTCGTCTCTCTCTCTCTCCCACAAACTAATCACCTTAGCAATAAGACTTGCATGGTGTAAATTAGGACTAAGCCACATAGAATAGTAACCAAAATGCATGTGGCACTAATAGACAGTTAAAAAAATGTCGATCACCAATAACGATTTTATCGATGTTATCAACAAATTTTCTAAGCAATAATTTTCAATTTGCCTTATAAAATATTTTTTTTTGTTTTCGATTTATCGATTATTTTTAACATTTTATCGATAAATTTTCGCAGACGAATTTAACACCCTGTTTCCACAAACCAGACAGGCAGGCGAATCATATAGGAAATTTTAATGAAAATCACTCAAAAAAATTAGTGAGTGCTTTTAATATAAATTTGCTACTTAAGTCGACCGTTCGGGTTGTGGAAACAGGAGATAAGGACCCTTATTGTGATTCGCGATTTTGCGTCGAAAGTCAGGCGTATTGTACTAGATAAAAAAAAAATAGCTTGTTTTCTTTAATCAACTACAAATAGTCGAATTTGAAGTCGAAAAACGCTAACCACAATAAGGCCCAAAATCTTAATAGTTTTCAGTGTAAATAAATTTCGAGCCCTGTTTTCGATTTAATCGTAAGTGACAAAAATAAAAGAGTTGAGATGTTTTTTTTTTTAAATAATATTCAAATATTGAACCTTATTTTCGATTTTGTGGTAAGCGATATGTTATCGAAAATAGACTTTTTAATTGAAATTAAAATTTTCTGGGCCTTTACATAGTTAAGAATTATCAAAATGCCAAAATTGTTTTTAACTTTTAAGATACAGGCTGTAAAATTTTATCGTGAGTGACAATTTACGTACAAAAACATATTTGAATATTTTTAAAAAACTTTCTCCTGAACAATTTAATTTTTGTCGCTTATGATATATGTTTTATATACACAAATTGTCGCTTACGATTAAATTGAAAAAGGGGCTCGTTTTAATTCTGTTTGATTTATCAAATAGTTTGTCGATGTTATCGATAATTTAAGCGATGTTATCGATAACTTTTCATACATATTCATGTAGCCTATTTTCAATTTAATCGTAAGCGATCAAAATGAAAATTTTCAGGAGAAGTTTTTTTTAGTATTTTTTAGTATATATATGTAAGTAAATTCTCGCTTACCATACAATTTTAATTTAAATAAAAAAATTAATTATTCACTGCATATCGCTAAAAAAATAAGGCTCGAATTCATGTTGTAGACATTTTTAATTTGCGTTGAACTTTTCTTTGTAATCCTTTTTAGTTTTCCATATTTATTTATCGATAAGTTTATTTCTGCATGTTTTCGATACGTTTCGTTGCTTTCAATTTATCGTATATTTTGTCGACTTTATAGATAAACTATTGAAGGCATATTCCCGTTTTGATTCCTTTTAGTTTGTTATGGTTAAATTTCCAAAAGTGAATTTATGTTTTGTTTTTTTGGACAATGAATTTACATAGCTTTCAATTTATCGGTAGCAAGCGTAATATTTTCCATAAAAATTAAAAAAAAGTGTTTTTTGCAAACAAAGCAAAACAAAAATACACCTTAAAAATTAATCAATACATTTTTGAGGCGGATTTTTGTTTTTGGTCCTTTTTAGTTTGTTTTATGAATTTATCGATAAGTTTTTAGACGCTATGGAAGATATCACGTTTGCTATCGATAAGTTTCCAAAAATTAATTCATGATTTTAATAATTTTTTATTAGTCTAATCGGTGAATTTTTATTGGTTTCAATTTATCGATTAATTTGTCGACGTTATCGATGAATTTTTAAGAGTTAGTTTACCAATTTATCGATAAGTTTTTAGACCGTATCGCATACTATCGATAATTTTTCAAAGGTTAACTCATGTTTTGTTTTAATAATTTTGCTTTTTTTTTCTTTGATTTCACTTAATCGATTAATTTGTCGAAGGCGAATTTAAAATTTAAATAATTTTCAGTGTAAGTCTAAGAATAAGACATTCTGTTTGATTTATCAAATAATTTGTCGAAGTCACAGATAATATTACCGATGTATCGGTAGTGTTTTTTTTATTGTATTTTAAGTTTTTGTCATGTATAATAGAATATTTTATTCCAACTTCGCTATAAATCCAGAAATTTCGAAAAGCAATGATGAAGCTAATATTAACTTTTTGAAATCATCGTTGACACGTCCTGATTTGCAGAACAGGTCCGTATAATTATTTTTAATTTGCATTACCGCTGAATTTTCACTACTTTAAATTTATCGATTAATTTTTCAATGTTGTCAATGAACTTTTGAAAGCGTATTCTTGTTTTTAACTGTTTTTAGTTCGTTATTGATTTATCGTTAAATTCAAAAAATTAATTCATGTTTTGTTTTAATAATTTTTGAACGATGAATTTACGTATAAATTTTTATAAGTTATCGATAATTTTATGCATGTTATCGATACATTTTGCATGGTGGATTCACACAGAGAAAACAGTACCTAATAAATACCTCATAAAATAGAACAAAATTAATCAGATATCTGTTTTTTCAATAAGAAAATCTTATTAATTTAATAAGGAAAACCTTTTTGAAAAAATCAAGAAGAAATCTTCTAGTTTTTATTAGGTTATCTTGTTAATTTTTTCAATAAGGTTTTCTTCTTGTTTTTACTAGGTAACCTAATAAAAAAAATTGTGGCTTTACGCTCTGTACTTATGTATTTTCATTTAAATTCTATACCATATACATATGTATGTATGCATGTATGTAGTATATTGTAGATGTTCTTTATTTATACATACATACATACATACACATTATGTTATATTCTTAACTAACTTACTCACCAAACCAGCAAACTTCTGACTGATAGACAACCACTCTAACCAATATGCTAACAAGCAGCCTGAATAACCATTGAAATTATTGTGCAAACATTCTTATACAAAAATGAAAAAGATCATGAAAAAATATTGTCTCTATGTCTATTTATAGATATGAAATAACAAGACACCTCATAAAATCAAGAAGATTTCCTTATTAAAAAATCAATAAGATGTTTTACACATAATCATATAGGAACCTAATAAAATAAAGAAGAAACCCTTATTGAAAAAATCAATAAGATAGCCTAATAAAATCAAGAAGAAACCCTTTTTAAAAAAATCAATAAGGCAACCTAATAATATCAATAAGAAATCCCTATAGTTTACAATTTATAAGAAAACCTAATAGAATCAAGAAGTTTTTCTGTATGTATTGTTTTTTTTGGTGCCAAAAATTTAGTAAAAAAAAGTTGTGAATAATAACATTTCTTCTTGATTTTATGTGGTTTTCTTCTTGATAAAATTAATAAGATTTACCACATAAAATTAATAAGGAATCTCTTTGAAAAAATCTTCGCTTCTTTCTGCTGGGATACCCCTCAGCCTAAAAACGTTTCATAGAGAAAATCTTCTTGATTCTATTAGGCAGTTTTTTCTCTGTGCATGTTTTGTTTTAATAATTTTTGATTTGCATTTAATTCGCGTGTGTTAATTCTTTATTGTTAAATTTATCGACTTTTTCGATGATTTAATCGATTTTGTTGATAAATTTTCTAATTTTTTTTTAGTCGTTTTTTTGGTTATTTTGCATTATCGAAGGAATTCCTTTCCGTACGATTTATAAATTTTGTAATAGACCAGAATGAAAGCTGAATCAGTTTTTAAGTAATTCGGATTTAATCATGCAAAAGTCCAAAAAATTTTTTTTTTTCCTAAAATGGCGGACTATTAGCTTTTATTCCTTTATTCTTTGTTTGGTTTCAATTTCTGATTTTATTGCGTATTTCCCCTCCCACAATTATACGAGTGCAAATGAATTGTTTGTCTTATAATTACTCATTTGGGTAACATGTTCTTTTTTTTGTATTTTCCTTTCATTATGATTGCTTTTCTGATTATACATGTTAAATAGGCCAACAACATCACAACCAGAAACATCACCACTACATCGCAATATTGCCGACATCGAGCTCTATCGGGCGGAGTGGCAAGGCAGACAATATTTGGCCAATAACAACAACAACAAATATGGAGCAGAGGAATACAATGAACAAGATGCTGCAGCTAATGCTTGTATGGATTATATGGATTGGTGTCCTGAAGGAGTTATTAATATGATTTCGAGTTGGTATTAAGCAGAATAACACAACAGAACAGCAATAATAAACCGAAGAGTATATTTAAGCATTGTCTTATATTGTTTAACCAACTTTACTGTATGTATGGATGTGTGTATGTGAGTGTGAAAACGTAAATTAAGCCGAAATACAAACAGGCCCAAGTTTGCACAATAAAAAGTTTTGTGAAATTCATTTTCTACGTTTTATGTCGGTTTTTTTTTATTTTTTGCTAAAAATTATTTTCGTAATAACCAAGATTGTGTACATTTGTATGCTATAATTATGTTAAAATTTGAGAAAACAGAGATTCAAAAGGGAAAATATGTATCTCAAGATTATAACAGGTTGATTATGATTTCAATATGATTATAAGTATCCACTGAGAGTATGTGTTTATGGCCAAAATTATGAGAAAGATTTTTTTGTTTTATTATTATGGGTCTTAAAAAGAATTTTTTGTTTGGAAATTTTTCTATTTGAGAGTGAGGAATGGATTTTTTTTATTGCTAAGGAAAAAGACGACGAACTGTACTTTGTCCAAGAGGTCAAACTAAAAATACAGAAAGTGCTTGGAATATTTATGTAATAGATAGATCTCTATCATCTCTACGTTTTGTTAACAGAGGAGGGCGCTAAGGTAAAGCAAACATATTATTTATGAACCTTTCTCAAGTAAATATTAGCTGTATTTTTCATTAAGAAAAAGAGTTTGATTTGATGAAGTATTATCCTTAGAACAGGACTATAGAGGTGGTTGAAATATGTTTCCAAATACTATTGTCATATATACAAATATTAATAGTTGTACAAATTAAATTAAGTTTACCACTGACTTAAATTTATAATTGGTTACTATAAATAAAATTACTAAAATAGTTTTTGAAAAAAGGGATATATGGGAGAAAGTCATGTCCTTGTACTGCATGAAACTAAATTTACAACAGAGTTAAAACGATTAATTTTAAAAATCTTAATATATATTTTTAAAATTAATTTTTTTTTTACTGCATTATAATTAAAAGAAACAGTTAAAATTTAGTTTTTGAGAAAAAGGATATATAGGAGGTATTCATGTCCTTTCACTGAATGAAACAAAATTTACAACAGAGTTAAAACTCTTAATTTTAAAAATATACATATATTAAGTTTTAGTGCATTATAATCAGAAAAAAACAGTTGAAATTTAGTTTTTGAGAAAAAGGATATATGGGAGGTAGTCTTGTCTGTGCACCGAATTAAAAAAAGTTACAACAGATCTTTAAAACATAATTTTAGAAATATATTGTAATTTTTAATGCATTCTGATTATAATTACAGGTAAAATCAACATTTTGAGAAAAAGGATATATAAAATGTATTCAAAATTTACAACAGACCTAAAACGCATAATTTTTGAAATGTATATTGATTTTTAGTACGTTCCCATCATAAATGTAACTAAAATTAAATTTTTTAGAGATAAGGAGATAAGGGAGGTGGTAATATCCTTGCACCAAATTAATCAAAATTTACAACATTTTTATTATCGAATTCTGAAGACAATTCTGAATAAAATATTTTTAAAAATATGTTATCAATTTTATTTTTTTTAATTTTCTTTTAAAAAAATTTCACAATATGGATAACATTTCTGCAAAATATTTGTGTTAGCAATACATTTTCCACAAAAATAATAATAATAATAATAATATAAAAATAAATAAATAAAGGATAAAAAGGATATATGGGAGGTATTCATGTCCTTGCACGGAATAAAACAAAATTTACAACAGACTTAAAAACCATAATTTTCGAAATGTACGTTCCAATTAATGCAACTAAAATTTAGTTTTTGAGAAAAGGATATAAGGGAGGTAGTCATGTCCTTGTACCAAATTAATCAAAATGTATAACATTTTATTATCGAATTCTGAATAAAATATTTTTAAAAATATGTTATCGATTTTATTTTTTAAATTTTCTTCTAAAAAAATTTCGCAATATGGATAACATTTCTGCAAAATATTTGTGTTTGCAATGCTGTAAAATTTTATCGTAGGCGAAAAATTTATGTATGTATAATAAATTTTAATATGTGACCTTCTCCGAGAAAACGGACCTAGTGTGTGAAAATGAAGTTTTGAGAAAAAGTCATTTCATCTTATTCTACACCATTTTAGGTACCAGAATCCACTCTTAAGTCCAAACCCGTTTTTTGAAACCTAGGTCCCTTTTCTCGGAGAAGGTCACATATTATAAAAACAACCTTCTCCTGAAAATTTAATTAAATCGAAAATAAGGCTCGATATGTATTATAAATATGATTTGCAATTATATTTTATGAAGGATAACTAATCGATTTTTTGTTGTTGCATTGAAAAAATTATCTTTGGAATCCTATCTGGAGTACGAGTATAACTACCTTAAACACTCTTATAACAACCATTGACAGAAAAAGTACATTATTTTCTAATCACATTCATTGTTTATTGTGCTAATATGACAAAAAAGAGTTTGTGCACTCAACATTAGTATTGTAAAGAAATAAGTTTGATTAGTTTATTATTTGTACCTGAATAAATTTCTAAACGACATACACTTCCTTCTCAGTTAATTTCTTTAAGTTTTTCTTAATTGCTTTCCCCTTTTTTTATTATGTAACATGATATTTTATTAAAGTTTTTGTTTTATGCAACAGCGATAACCAAATCAATAGAGGCGTAATTCTCTCGCCAAATAAATATTAATAAAAAACAAGCGGATTTTATTTCCCCCCGCAGAGGTTAAGTTTTATGCCTCGAAACATCAAAAATTAAAAAAAAAACGCATTAAATCTAACAAAAAAAAAAAAACAAAGCAACACATATCAAGAACAAAAAAAACTTAAGAAAAGACCGCACATACAAAACAAAACAATGTAAATCAATATTAAACCTAAAGAAATCCCCACAAGATTTTGGGTTTAACAAACCAAAACTCATTGAAGAGATTTTTGCACTTCAAAAAAAGGATTTCAAGCAAAAAAAAAAAAGATCGAAAGGAAAAAAGAAACCATTGTCCTTAACAATAGTTAGAAATGAAGTATTTTGCCCAAATAATACAAAAGAAGAAAACATTAAGTACAAGGATTTAAAGACGAGTATTTGAAAAAAAAAATACAATCAAACCCAGCAATTCAAAAATCTAAAAAATAGTATTCACATGCAAACATTTTCTTTTGTTGCTGGCAACTGAAACGGATGGAGCGATCATTGCTGAAGCGGTAGCTGACACAAAAACAGCGAATATTTTGAATACAAACCTCTAAATGAAAAGAATATTGGTACAGCTTGCTGAAGCCTGAAAACTTATAAATATTCATTTAGGTTTTTTTTTCTTCTGACATCCACATGTGTTTATATTTCGAATTTCAATTATTACTGAATTATGAAGTAGTAAAGCAGCTCAAGTAAAACTAGTTAAAAAGTGTTAAGATTCGATGAAAGGATTTGAAAAGCTATTTTATTATTTAAATGTAAAAACATCAAACTTCAAAATTCATGGCGAATTTTGAAGTTTGAAATTATATTTGGGAAAAAAATACAGACATATATATGAAATTCATTGAAACAAGACATATATGGTTCCAAAGGTCTTAGTATCTTCTTTCTATATCCGTTTATAAATTTAAAATCGGTTGATATTTAACTTAGATAGAAGTGCCTACGGGTACGAAAAACCGGTTTTTTACCCGTAGCTCAAGATTTTGGAGGTATTTGGAAAATTTCAAATACACAGTTTTGTTGTACTCGAGAAAAATAGTAACACGTCTCAGGTATTTCGATTTCATAAATATTTGTTACACAGTGTTATTTAATCATCCATTAAAGTAGTTAGCACGTTGACTACAAAACCGAATGGCATGGGTTCAATCCCTGTATCATCATTAAGTCATTAAATAACAACACCACACATTTTTCTGATGTGCGTTAGTGTCCGTTTGTATCAGTTGTTGTAGGAAAGTTCAAGTGATGATCACTGAACTATAGCGACTTCAGCAGATACTTATCCTAATGCAGTATCAGAGCGCCCAATAAAATCAAATGGCTACTAAACACTGTTAAAAAAAAAATAAATTTGCCTCATTTAACACCAGAGGCGCTGCAACACTGCATTAAAAAAAACGTGCAAAAAGCATAGTTGTAAAAGAATGAAGCTTTCCTCTATCTCTTCCTTCCCCACCTGTCTTCTCTATCACTATCGCTTTCCTAAAGAAGTTAATACCTAGTAATAATAGTAGACATTCGTTGCTTGAGTGTAACTTTTCTTTAAAAAAATTATTTTGAAGAAATTAAATTGAAGAAAATTTAATAAAATCTTTTTTTTTATTTTTTATTTTTTTTTTATTTTTTTCTTCTTTAAAATTCCTTTATTTTCTTTAGAATTCTTTTATTTTTTTTAGATTTTTTTTGTTTAGAAAAAAAGTTTGAGGATTTTTAAATATTTAAATTTTTCAAGCATATTTTCCTTTAAAGAATAAAAAAAAGGTTTTTAAAAACTAGATTTTTTACCGGAGATTTTTGTGGCCATGTAGTCTTCTAAGCAATAACTTTCAAAATTTCTTTATTATCGAAAATTTTATCATCTCGAATTTGTTTTTATATATTGTACATACAAGTTTATTTATTTAATTTATATTTTGTCATCACATTTACATTTTAACTAAAATTATGTAATTAAGTGTTCAAGATTTTTCCTTTTTAGTTTAATAATAGATCTATTTTTAAAAAAAATTTATGTTCATACATACATACAATATTTTTGGAGGGGAATTTTTGGAGAACCCCTATTTGATTTTGACTTAAAACTACTTATACTACTTAACTAAAGACTAGATAGAACCCAAGATGATACATACAAGTAATTCAATAATTTTAGACCAATTACCAGGTCAAAAAATTATAATTAAAATCAAATGTCGATGCTTTGATAAGGCTTTCTTGTCCTCCTTCCTTTTTTTTTCATTTATCTTACTTTAAGATCCATCTGTTGTGCTCTTGCCTCATTTATGCAGAGAAACCTCAAAATCATATTCTGGTCTTTTATCTCCTTCACACGCCAGTGACAAATATTCATTTCTCTTTATTTCCTTTTTTACTTTATTATGGGCTTTTTTGTTTTCCTTTCATATAATCTCTTATTATTTTGTTTAACATCTCTCTTATCGGTTTCTTTTCCTTTTTTTTTTGTTATTAATAAGATGATGTTTTTTGCATGTTGTTGGCAAAACATCTTCTTACACCGGAGGATTTACTTTGAAAATGTACTTACCGCTGAAGGTATAAATGCTGTGTTTGTATTTTGTATAATCGTCTTTTAAAATTACGGATTAAATAAGATTACTTAACCCATAATATTTCTGTTTCTTTCATTTGAAATTGGGAGGAGTTTGCAGTTTATTCATCCTGTTGCACAAAATTAGTGCACATTTAATAGAAAAAAAATATTTCAGAAAATTTCTTTAAGAAAAATAATGGAAACATCTTTATTTGGTAAAATAATTGTTGCTGTGTTTAAATGAAAAACACCTTTAGGATAAACATGTTGTTTTCTAAAGGAGTCTGGAAATCGTTTTCAATACGGAAGAGGCTTCA
Source organism: Tachina lurida (assembly GCA_944452675.1). NCBI lineage: Eukaryota > Metazoa > Arthropoda > Insecta > Diptera > Tachinidae > Tachina > Tachina lurida. Next base: position 18,153,823 of record OX101754.1, on the reverse strand, counting down.
TAAAAGGAAATTAACTACTTACGCCTCTGGTGATTTTTAGGTTTTATATAAAACCAAGGAGTAGCAACATTAGGAAAACAGGATTTTAAGGATAAATCCTTTAAATTAAATAAAAATATGTGGCTTCATAAAAGATTTTTCAATAGGGGTGGGTCGAAGATGAAATGGATAAAATAAGATTTAAGTGTGATAGGAACGTTTTTTTTTATAAGCAATAATTGTAGAACGTAGTGATTTTTTTTAATTAAACGTTTCATATCATTAAGGACATTCCTATCGCTTATATATCCTTAAAGTTAAGGATACTAGTGTGCCCAGAATCTAGTGAAACTTCATTACTATTACTAAAATTGTATGGTTAAGATGCGTGAAAAATTTCAATTCAATAGGCCCAAGGACATGCTTATATACCATGTGCATATGTATCTTTTATTTAAAAACAATAAAAAATATTTAAAAAACTACAATTCGCAATTGTGAACAAAAAACAACGAAACGTGCTAATAATGTCCTAAATCATTTAAGCAAGGTTTCTAGTAAATGTAATTTTAACCGCTACAGACGCTTGTCACGCTCCCATACATCCTTTATTTTCAAATCTAAATTTTGGCTGCATTTACGAAACTCCATTACTATCTCGAAAATTGTATGGTTAATCTCCGTGGAAGATTTCGATTCAATCGGCCCAATGACATGACTTTCACCCATATATCCTTTATTTCAAAAATTATATTTTAGTTGCAAATATTATCAAAATGTGAAAAAAACTCTAAACTATCAAGAAAATTATAAATCCGAAGGTCCTTGGAAAATGTAGTTCAATCAGTGCAAGGATATATTTATATACCATAAATCCTTTATTTAAAAAACAACATAATGATCAAAATGTACTAAAACTTTAATCTAACTTCTAGAATTGTATAATAAATGTTCTCGGAAAATTACATTGCGATTGGTGCAAGTGTATGACTACCTCCCATATATCCTTTATTTCAAAACTTTATATTTTTGCTTTCAATTGTGAGCAGTAAGCAACGAAAAGTGTTAATTATTTTCCAAATGATATAGTCAAGTTATCTGGTAAATTTAGTTTTAATCAGTGCAGAGGCTTGTCATGCTCCTATACATTCTTTATTTTCCAAATTTATATTTTGGCTGCATTTACGGGCAGAATAAAGTAAAAATTCATTACTATTTCTTACATTATATAGTTAAGGCAAGTGGAAAATTTCAATTTATTCGGCGCAAGGATATGACTATCACCCATATATCCTTTATGTAAACAATTATGTTTAAGTTGCAATTATTAGCAGAAGGCAAATATTGGTGTAAACCTTTAACCTTTTAAATTTAATTTTAATCGATTCAGAGACTTGGCGCGATATATGGGTTATGTAGGAGCCTTTATTTTCAAATCTCAATTTTGGCTGCATTTACCAGAATGTAGTGAACCTGCAATACTATTTCTATTATTATATTAATTGGAGCAAGGACATGCCTATGTCCTTTATATCAGGAATTATATTTTATTTGCAATTGTTATCAGAACATAAAAATATTTATATTACTAGGAAGAGAATTATACTTTCGATGTGTTTGGAAAATTCAATTTCAATTGCTGCAAGGACATTTATATATCCAATATATTGTTTGAAGTAAATATATATGTATATTTTAAGTGCAATTCTGATCAAAATATAGCAAACTTCATAACAACTGCTAGAATTAAAGAGTTAAAACAATAAACCTGCCTTCCTGCCATATATCCTTTAATTCCTAGATACAATTGTGCAGCAAAAAAATTTGTAGCCATTTGCAAAATTATGCAGTTTAACTTAGTGTAGCAAATTTCATCTCAATCATATAATTTTTTAAGCCTATAATTATATTTATTAACTCTAAATTTTGCTGGCTGTTTCCTGCGCTCAAATTAATTTAATCCTTTTTCATACTTTTGTAAAATTTTTATTTTTAAATCCTTTAATTCTTTATTAAATCCACCACCTTTCATATTTATAAATATATCCCTTTAATTACTATTACCTGTCACTATTAATTGTGTTCATTTAAACGTGAAAAAGTGCTTAATTTCATAATTATGTAAATAGTGCTTAGTAAATTAATATCAATTAAATATTCACTTCATTCATTATTGCAAACTGGAGTTTATTAATTTCGACAAATTTATTAAACAAAATCAAATAAATACAATTTTTAAATTTAAAAAAAGGTAAAGGTAACTTGAAAAATATACTACTATTGGAAAAAATTTGTGAAAAAACAGTGAAAAGTTTAAAAGAAAGGACAAAAGAAGCACAAAACCCATTAAAAAAATCTAAAAAAATGGGTCAAACTGCAGCGAGATTTTCAAAATTGATTTCAAGATCATTAAAAATGAAAAACAATTCATAGTGGACTTCCGTGATGTCGAACGTGACCATCACATTTATTTAAAAAAGCCAAAATAAAACGGCTTTTTATTTTGCCAATAACCGTAACTTATAGACCTAAATGAGCCCTACAATTGGTGCTTGTTTGATTTTAAGTAATTTGTCGTTTGCAAGATAATTGCTAAAAAAAAACAAGGCATTCACATTTGGCAAAAACAGAGGTTGTTTTTTCGGACAACGATTAAAAAGTTGATTTCAGCGAAATCTAAAGCAAAATTTTTGAATGCTTTTGTGCGCTTATGCCTCTTTAAAATTGTTTTCACTTTATAAAAAAAAAATAATATTTATATTTTTTTAAATCAATTATTATCACAGTCGCACGTGACATGCTACAATTGACATTTTTTTATCATGATATTTATACTGTTTCTATTGCTCTTTTTATAAAACCTTAACTGCCTTATTCATAAAGAATATTTCTTTTTTTGTAAGAGGTTTATTAAAAAAATTTCTATGGAAATTTGATTAATAAACTTTTTTTAAAACCTAAATATTTTTTATGAATGACGCCCTAAATAAACCAGCTGAGTAAAAATTTTTTCAAATTAAAAGCAGTATTCAACGTGTTTATTTAAACATAATAACAATAAACTTGAAAAAATATTTAATCGTAAAGTAGCATGAGTATTAAAACAAAACAAATTTAAATGAAAATTGCATCTAGAGTACCAAACACTGTTTTTTTTCAAATAGGCATCGCAGCCAAAAGTGCAACTGCGCTATATCCAGATTGCTTCTCACTTCTTTCCGTTTTTTATCTAAATGATATACCAAGGTGTGCTCTTAGATTATTCTGCTGCTTTCTTTATTTTTCCCCGTTTTTGCTCATCATAGTTTAAAAAAAATTAAGAAAAAATATGTAAATTTTTTTTAATACGATGTCACACGTGACCAACTTTATATAGGTACTACGATTCAAATCGTTACATTAGCTTTTTGCCTATACTTTGGACGCACTGATAACAAATGTTGTTTTTCAATGTCGCACGTGACATCGAAATATGTGAATTTACAGCTATTTACAATCGCATAGTTTCGTATGCATTTTTTTACGCTTTGTACCCTCAGGAAAATGTTAGAAAGCAGAAGTCAATGCATAATGCCTTTCTTTAAGAGCGTTTATCAAAACAAAACCTGCATAAGAAATATCCAAATAAATGTAAAATTATTTTACATTATGAAAATATGAAAAAACAAAGTGTTTTCAAGAACTTATAATTTTTTTCGTGCATGGGCGGACCTTTCGGAGGATATATTCATAAATAAAGTTTTAAACAGGAGTTTCTATCAGTGAATGATAATCAAAGTGCTCGTTAAACTTATTTAGTGCACTTTTCAATTGTAGCATAGATTATTATTTGGAAAAATAATTTATTTTATAAACAATATTTCTTCACGTCTTTTGTATGACTAATAATATTTTCAATTTAATTAATGTGTTTTGTATATTTATGAGTTTATCATTAGGACAGTAGTAAGTTGTTGGTAAAAAGTTTACACAGCACTTTCAGAGTTCGCAGCATTTTTGTAACAATAAATCCATAGCGCCCTAATTTATAACCCACCCACGCAATCACTATAACACACAATGTACATAACGCTCATCATACTACAACAATGTCATAATTCCAAACATAGGATATATGAGTTAATAATATAAAATTAATGTTCACATCTTTTTTATTCATATTTCACACGAATATTTTGTATATTAAACTCTTGGGTGAAAAATTTAATTTTCTTTTTCCACTAAGTTGTGTGAAAAATTTAAACTCATTTTCTGGAAAACTAGTTTTTTGTTAGCGATATGTATACATATTTGTTCAATATAATTTATACAAATGTATTTGGTTTTTGTGTTAATTAAAATCTATTAAATAAAATTTTAATCCGTGCATACACTAGCACATACATACATATATGTATATTCCAATGAATAACCAAATAATACACGTATTTACATATATAATCTACCAGGTTGGTAATACAAACAAAAAGGATTATTCAAGCCTTTAAGCTCACCTACATACATATAAAGCGGAGTGGTATAATTAATAATAATAATATAATAGTACCCAATAAGCAATTGTTATTCAAGTCACATGTTCAATTGTCAAGGGTTGAATTATGCTTGATTTACACTTTATTTCAATACCATTCTCCAGTGAAAAGGGAATTTGAATTCAATTCGAACAATTCAATTGCATTACAGTTAAATTCAAGTGTATTTCAAGCTTCAAAAAAATGATTTTAAAATATAAAGGAAAATGCAACCGACAAGTTTTCTTACAATAATTTTCTGCATATCTACCTTCACTATTGTTTTCACGTTTTTAATCACCTTTTGTTTTTTTTTAAATTCACTTTTTAATTTATCTTTGATGTTTTTCACCACAATTTTAATTTTATTATATGTATATTGTGAGACATTATTAGATTTAATTGAACTATAGTGAATTTTTAATCAGAAATAATTTCTTAATCAGGCTTGAGTTCAGTAATTTCAATTCTTATGAATGAAATATTTTTATTAATTAATGTGAGTATCTAAAGAATAGAAGAAAAATTAAACTAGACACTATTAGCTGGGGGAAATACCGATATTTTTCTGTGCAGCCACGCACTTCATCAGCACCCATGTCTATCTACTGGGGTAGAGATTATTATTAACATCAGCTATTAAACTTAAATTTCTATGAAATGGAATATGAGAATTGATTGTGTATACTATTAGATACTCACATTAATTAATAAAAATATTTCATTCATAAGAATTGAAATTACTGAACTCAAGCCTGATTAAGAAATTATTTCTGATTAAAAATTCACTATAGTTCAATTAAATCTAATAATGTCTCATTTAATTCATCATGGGAACGTGACAAAAATATGTTCACTTGGCGATCACTGTTCACTTGGCCAGACCTGCTTCAGAATGCTGGAAAGCTAAGTCAACTGTAGAAAGCAAAAACAAAGTAACATAAAGCCACTACAATAATACTTATATGTATGTACCGATGGTGCATCGAATAAGTAAAAATAATTAATGTGATGATCGTAAAAGATAAGTAAGAATAGTTAAACATACATAGGTAGAGTGATATAACTTCGTGCTAACCTAAATAGAAAATGGAAAAACAGAAAATGAATAGTGATACTTACAAATGTGTTTGCCAAAGGCAAATCAATAATTGTATACACAATCAATTCTCATATTCCATTTCATAGAAATTTAAGTTTAATAGCTGATGTTAATAATAATCTCTACCCCAGTAGATAGACATGGGTGCTGATGAAGTGCGTGGCTGCACAGAAAAATATCGGTATTTCCCCCAGCTAATAGTGTCTAGTTTAATTTTTCTTCTATTCTTTAGATACTCACATTAATTAATAAAAATATTTCATTCATAAGAATTGAAATTACTGAACTCAAGCCTGATTAAGAAATTATTTCTGATTAAAAATTCACTATAGTTCAATTAAATCTAATAATGTCTCATTTAATTCATCATGGGCACGTGACAAAAATATGTTCACTTGGCGATCACTGTTCACTTGGCCAGACCTGCTTCAGAATGCTGGAAAGCTAAGTCAACTGTAGAAAGCAAAAACAAAGTAACATAAAGCCACTACAATAATACTTATATGTATGTACCGATGGTGCATCGAATAAGTAAAAATAATTAATGTGATGATCGTAAAAGATAAGTAAGAATAGTTAAACATACATAGGTAGAGTGATATAACTTCGTGCTAACCTAAATAGAAAATGGAAAAACAGAAAATGAATAGTGATACTTACAAATGTGTTTGCCAAAGGCAAATCAATAATTGTATACACAATCAATTCTCATATTCCATTTCATAGAAATTTAAGTTTAATAGCTGATGTTAATAATAATCTCTACCCCAGTAGATAGACATGGGTGCTGATGAAGTGCGTGGCTGCACAGAAAAATATCGGTATTTCCCCCAGCTAATAGTGTCTAGTTTAATTTTTCTTCTATTCTTTAGATACTCACATTAATTAATAAAAATATTTCATTCATAAGAATTGAAATTACTGAACTCAAGCCTGATTAAGAAATTATTTCTGATTAAAAATTCACTATAGTTCAATTAAATCTAATAATGTCTCATTTAATTCATCATGGGCACGTGACAAAAATATGTTCACTTGGCGATCACTGTTCACTTGGCCAGACCTGCTTCAGAATGCTGGAAAGCTAAGTCAACTGTATAAAGCAAAAACAAAGTAACATAAAGCCACTACAATAATACTTATATGTATGTACCGATGGTGCATCGAATAAGTAAAAATAATTAATGTGATGATCGTAAAAGATAAGTAAGAATAGTTAAACATACATAGGTAGAGTGATATAACTTCGTGCTAACCTAAATAGAAAATGGAAAAACAGAAAATGAATAGTGATACTTACAAATGTGTTTGCCAAAGGCAAATCAATAATTGTATACACAATCAATTCTCATATTCCATTTCATAGAAATTTAAGTTTAATAGCTGATGTTAATAATAATCTCTACCCCAGTAGATAGACATGGGTGCTGATGAAGTGCGTGGCTGCACAGAAAAATATCGGTATTTCCTCCAGCTAATAGTGTCTAGTTTAATTTTTCTTCTATTCTTTAGATACTCACATTAATTAATAAAAATATTTCATTCATAAGAATTGAAATTACTGAACTCAAGCCTGATTAAGAAATTATTTCTGATTAAAAATATGTATATTGTTTGATTTTTTATTTCAAAATATTTTCAAACTTGAATATTATTTGAAAAAAATGATTGAACTCAACTTTGTTTCCAGTTAAATTTCAAGTGCTTGAATTTTAATTTTTGAGTGCTTATTGGGTAGCATTTTCTACCCCTAAGTTTCAAAATATTTGTAAATTTATGTTTTAAAAATTATATTTTATAAAAAAAAAATGTCGTGGTTTAACAAAGTTTATTTGGCACGCTAGCACGGCCCTCTAAGACTAATAAAATCTTGGCTTGTCTATTTAAATGGAAAAGTTACTGTTTCACTAACTAACTAATGTGAGCGGACTAAAAATTATTGTGACTTGCACAATAGGTAGTTTGTAAAATTAACAAAAAAAATTCATAGGTTAATCTAACCAATTTTAATTGTCAATTTTATATTTCATGTTTTTTGGGATTTAAATCAACCAATTGAGATTTGTTATTTTATCACTATGGCAAATTTTTGTTACTACTTTTCTGGGTGAAATAAATGATTCGAAATAGTTACTGAATTGATAGTGAAAACTGTTGTTGCAAAAAAAAAAAAAACAAATTTTGTATCTAAAACAACTAATTGAAATTGTTACGCTTTAGCCAATTTTGTAATTGTAAATTAAAATTCCATTATTTGCTTATATCTTTAATGCGAAATTTAATATAATTTACTATTTCCTTGATTAATTTAACAGATATACACAGTTGTACAATCTTAATCCAACTCTATAAGGTTAATCATAACAATTTCAATTATAAATTTTACTGCAAATAAAAGTTGTTATTGCGGTTTATATAAAATATTTATATAAAATGTTCAACATAAAATTTTACCCCAAGTCTCTCAATACATACAGCAAAAAACGCTATTCATCTTAAAAGCCGGAAATTGCAAAAAAAAACTTGAAATGCATTTAAGGGTTAATTTTTCAATAAAAATCTATTGCAACTTGATAACAGAAGAAATATATACAATTATGTGACAAAAAGGAAAAAGTGCTTAAGTCAAAATAAGCTGATTTTGAGTTAATGGCAACCGTGTAATTTTCATAGTCAAAAGTACTCTTGGGCAAAATATCAATTATTTTGTGCAATTTTTCAGGAAGTTATAGCGCAAAAACTTGCGATTTATTTATTTTTTTTTTTTACTTACAATGTCATAAGGAATAACAGCTTAACTTAGCTTTTACTTTGGCATATTTCACATTGAATCTATTATTTTATAGTGTGTAGAATGATCTTTCCTTAAAAAATCTAAATTAACATGAACTTTCAAAATTTTACTGCAAAAGAAATACATTTCTGATAATGGACTTGAAAGTTTAAAAATGCCTTTCATAAAACAAAAAAATTTGACTTAAGCATTTTTTTTTCTTATTGCCTCAGAATTTGAATACAAGGCATACTTGCCTATATAGCGTTACCTTAATATAGAAAGGCTCTAACTCATTATTTTTTCGAAATCGACATTTTTGCAGTTTTCGATACATTAGATGTTCTTTTATGGAAATACACAAAAACTCAAATATCAAATAAATAATGAGTTGGGGTCTTTCTTTATTAATGGCCTATTTCCCAACTGCGAAAGAAAACGTTCGACTTAACATTTATATTGAAAACAAAAACAAATTTTCATATTTTATTGTTGTTTTCAATATAAATTTTAAGTCGAACGTTTTCTTTCGCAGGAGGGAAATAGGCCATAAGTTAATGATATGTATGTATGTATGTATGTAATTTCAGCCTTAATTGATTTTTTTTATTGCAGGTTGCTTCAAACCTTCTTATATCCGTAGTAAAAAAAATTGAGAATTTCAACGTCTTGAAAACTGTAGGGTATTTAAAAGTTTCTCTTTTCCAGCATAAACTCAATTTAATGCGGTTATATCAACTTGAAAGTATAAACAAGCATTCGGCATTAATGGTTTAGTTTTAAATAATCAAAGATTTAAACAAAATTATAATTAATTGGTTGACCAAAAAAACTTAAAAAAAATTTGTTTGCTAAATTATAATTCCAAATAAAAGCATGAAAGAAATCAGCATAATTATATTAAAAAAATGGCACGAGAGTTGAGAGTGGAATTTCTCCAATTTCCTAAGCAAACAAGGCCATTTAAATAAATTCATACTAAACTAAAAACTATTTAATTAAATCTTTTTTTTAAATAAGTTTTTGTAGGATTTATTTGGTATATCTTTTTAAACATAATAAAATATGAATATTAATTAAATTAGCGATTTAATGCCTTATGCATAAAAATTTTGTTTTATAAACCACTTAAAAAACAAAATTATTTTTTTATGAATTATTCAGTGGATAGTTAAGTAGCTTTTGTATTATGTATATAACAAAGTGGCAGAGTACGGCGTATCATAAATTACTCAGATGCACTTTATTTCATAATCAAACAAATCAGTCATTTCCAATAAGAGGTTTTATTTTGATATGAAAAACGAGATTATTTTTAAAGGAAATCATTGTATTTTTATTTAATTGTAAAATATCAGCCAAATGGGAGCCACATCTACGCCTGCATAAGCATATTATTTTCATGCAATTTTCATTCAACATCAATTCGAACATTTGCGGTTGTATGCCCCCGTTAACCGCACGATTACAATCGTGATTTTCATAGAGAAACAATCAAATTTAAATAATGTAAAAAAAATTTACGTTTATACGTAACCCATTTCCAGATATTCGAATACAAAGTCAAAAAAGGGCAATTTTATCCATTGACTTTTGTTCTCTGAAATTTTTCTGACCAAAAGAGTATGCATAAGAAACTATGCGATTGCAAACAACTTTCTTTGCGAAATCGCATATTTCGAAGTCACGTGCGACATTGAAAAACAGCATTTATTACAAGTGCGTCCAAAGTACAGGCAGAAAGCTCATAAAATTTTCAGTACAAACCGAGATACGAGTATTTAATACAATTTAAATAACTATGACGTTTGTTAAGTGCGACATCGTAAGTGTAAAATTAAAAAAAAATACATAAAAACATTTCACATACTTTTAAATTATTTAAAATAAGATGGAGCTTTGGTTAAACTTATGGAGAATCAAGGTAAATGAACAAAAGTGTGTTCAAGTAACATTTACTTTACGAAGAGATACTTGTTCCCCCATTCGGATTAACAATCAAGTTGTTTCTCAACATTCACATGTGAAATATCTTGGTATACACCTTGATCGACGACTTACATGGAAACACCACATTGATTCTAAGTTAACTCAAATGAAACTTAAACTAACTCAGGTACATTGGCCGAAATTCAACACTTAGCCTAGACTGTAAACTTTTAATATACAAGTCGCTTTTAAAGCCAATATGGTGCTACGGAATTCAACTATGGGGCACTGCTTCAGCTTCAAATGTAGAGAAAATTCAACGCAGGCAAAATAAAATTTTACGCATGATAACATCGGCTCCATGGTACATCAAAAATTCAAATATACATCGTGATTTGAATATGCAACTAGTGACTGAAGAAATTGCAAAATACGCAGGCAAATATTTAACAAAACTCGAGTCACATCCTAATCCACTTGCCCGTAATATTTTGAACTTTACTGGACACATCCGCCTAAAAAAGAGGGACACAATGGCTCTTATTCACAGCACTCCAGATGGGACTTCTTGAAAATACTTTTATTTTTTTCCTTTTGATTATCACTACTTACATATGTATTATATATAACTACTACTAAGCTTATGTCCGACATTGGTCGGGCCTAATTATATTTTTTAGATTTAAGATTTGAATACTTATTGTTAGTTCAAGTATGAAGATACAATAAATAAAAATCATGCATAAAAAAAAAAATAAGATGAGCAAATCCTGCAAAAATAAAAAATAAAAAGAGCTGCAAACTTGGAGAGAAAAATTTAAAAGCACTCCGTGATACATAATTTAGATGAAGAAAAAAAAATAAGTCAAAAACAATTCAGGTATAGCCCTGTTGTTTTCTATTGCTGCGATGATATTCGGCCCTGTTCTGTAAACGGACTAGGAGTAAATTTCTCGTTTTCAAAAAATTAACAATGGTCCTGCAGACATGTTTAAAATCATACACGATCATTTTCTTTCATATATGATATTTGGAAGTCTATATAATAAAAAAACTAAAAAAATATTTCAATTGCTGGATTTAGTTTTCTAAAATTGTGCGGCTTCAAAGAGATCGATTTGCAGAACAGGGCCATTTTATGATTGATGGTATTTTCACTATATTTTTTATGCTTATATAGAAATCGACAAATGAAAAATGTTTGTGTGGGGATCCTCCTAATCATTGAAGATGCAGGCTAGGTATGTTTTGAACAAACGTTGGGATAACAAAAATATTCGGGGGTTGACCACATATTTAACACCTCTAGGTGCACGTTGGGGCTAGTTAGGGCTATGGTGGATAATTGTATAAAAAATAATATTTTGTATGGCAGCCCCCTTAAGGAGCGCAGATAAGGTCTGTGTGTGTGAGTGTTCGATCCCACCACCCCCCAATAATTTTTTTGCTCATGCATTTTTTTCTAAATATTCAAACTTAGGAATCTTAGCGTATAGAAATCAGAAATTCTTGCCCTATTCCACCCCTTTTGTACATCATCTAATCACCCGGAACTAAATACACATTTCTAATGTTTCCGCAATTATAAGCTTTAGCTTATCATCTTTTTCAACTCCTTTGAAGGCTCTAACAGAAAAAACCAACTTCAAATTATAATATCTCGACATTGCACACATTAAGAGTCTCATATTAATAAGAAAAAATAATATATTACTTCCTTTTGCCAAGCACTAAAGACAACTCCAATTCCTCTCTCCCTAAAGCATGCGTGTATAAGTAACATTTGATTCCTTATTTAATCTATAAAAAAATATGTATGTACTCAGAAAAAATATCAAACTAACACATGATTCCAATTTTCAGGATATGTGGCACTTGACAAGCAACACATAAATTAAGAAACTATAATTTACATTATCATGCACTTTGGGGAATAACAGGTGGACTTTACATACGAAAATTATTTATGGACAAAATTTTAACAAACCACAAAAGAACAAGAGTCATGTAAAACAGAGCTAAAAAGCATACAAATTGATTTCTAATTAGTTGCAGAGTAACAGCCCACAAAAAACCCAAGCCAAACCCAAGCCAACCAAAGAAGCGCCCCCCGTAAATTAAGAAAAAAAAACTAGCTGATATGCAGCACACCAGACTATTTACAACATGTTGATCAAACCAAAGAGAAAAAAAAGCAAAAAAGAAATGAAATTGAGTTTAAAAATGAAATTTGAGATTTTCCAAGGAGCAAACCAATAAACACAGCCTGATGTCGCACGTCGTCAACACATACATTTCTTTTTTTAATTTTCTTCTTCTTTTTAATAACATTTTTTCGAAATGATATATTTTCTTAAATATGGATGGATACAGTAATTGAAAACGAAATGCGCCCTCCTTTTTCCAGTAGCAAATGGAAGCAGCACACCAACTATTTACTACTAAAAATTAAGTTTAATGATGTTGTAGTTGAGTTTTTGGGAGCCATATGTATCCATACTTGGAATTTTTTATTTTTACACTTTGGCAACAGATTAAGTTACACATTTACTCTAGAGCATACATGTAGTTTTTAAAAGAACATTAGCAAAGCAAAAACGAAGGCTAAAAATATGTCGTCATATGTGATGAATGTTCATGTTAATACGCTTTAAATACTTGTACGTGTACAAAGTTGTTGAAATATCCGTACATACTAAATTCTAAATAAGAAAAAATCTTTAAATAAAAACTTCATATTCAGTTGCACAATATTCTTTATAATCTATTAACAACAGCTGGTGTTCATATTGGGTGTTCACAGAAGGTAAGTAATCATTTTCCAATTAACGGTATTAACAGCAGATGAGGTTTCAGTTGAATGTTTTTTTACTTTTACTCAAAAAAGATTAAAACTTTTAAAAAAAATATATAATGGAAACTTTGTGTCATGTGTCAAATTGAATAGACTAAATTAGGCTGCCAGTTACCACAAATTGGCTGATATGGATGCATTTGTATAGACTGGATGTCATCATCCAGACCTTGAAGAGTTATGGAGGACATTGTTATGATTACTGGGCATAGGAATGCATGAAACGCTTGCATTTAAGCACACATATAGTGTGCCCAGTAGTATTATAAGTGTCGAACGTTGCCGACATCGTGAGATAGGTCCAAAATATTCTACAAAAATATTCGCCACAACATTATATTTGAAGTTTCTGAAAACACAAGAATGCTTAATCGTCATGTGAGAACTTAAGTGTCCAATATCCAATAGTTTATAATGGCGTATTGGACACTTAAGTTCTCACATGACGAAATGTAAAGGTTAGGTTAGGTTGAAAAGAGCAGCCATTACGCTCATGTCCAAGACATACAAATAAGCCAGTATAGGTCTATTGTGCGCTCTCATGTCAATTAAAAACAAACCCTACCTTTATAGGAACTCAGTATTGTTCACGTAGTCCCTCAAACATTTCCAATAAATACCTCTAAGGTGGGTAATGTGAGGTAAGGTATCATCCCAAAAATAACGAGATCTTGGCTGGGCGAATTATGGACAATAGTAAAGGAAGTGCTCCATTGTCCCGATGTCCTGCATGCATATCCTGCATTCATTGTCATACGTCGGGCTTGTTTTTTTGTTTGTTTAAACTCAACAGCCCCCTTGTTTTATTTTCGACCGTGTCGCCAAATAGAACCTGGGTGAAATGATCCACTATTCCATCGTTTCCTGTGGGCCATCTTCGCCCAATTTTGTAACTCTGTCCGTAACATGCTCGCCTTTTCGCCAGCTCATTTGCACCTTAATTTCCGATTACGTCGTAGTGAGCCGGATGTTGTCATGTAGTGCGTAATCGTTAGTCATATTGTTGCAATATAAAACGATCCTAGGGTTTACTCTTTCGGTTGTGATTACCCTAATTTCCGACTTGCTGCCATTAAATATATTGACATCTTTGGCCCTAATATTCACACTGATCTATTTTAAAACCTCCATGATCGCAAGAACTTCAGTCCGCCAGAATGTATTATGGTCAGGTAAGCGGAAGTAAATTTCCTTCTCCGGTTCTTCTATGAAGAAAGCTATGGCCCCCAACTTCGGGCCATCCGTGTAGCAGCAAACTTCCACGGGTGTTTGTCCTAGGGCTCGATTGAACCAGGAGTATCTTTCAGGTATCAATGTCTTGCATTCAGTTATAAACCTAGTCTCACGTCGAATATTTCAAAGTCTGGTCGTATCTGTCCATTGACATATGGACGTCTGATGGTCTGATATATTGCCTTCTCCTATACATCACTCGCAGACGTTTTGTAGCAAGAGCTGCTTCGTATCTTATACGAATGTCTGTAGGTCAGACAAAAGAATGGTCTCCAATATCCTGGTGTATGTAGTTCTCATAGCGTAACTTATTCCTAGGCAGCACATGCGTTGAACTTTCTCCAAAATTTTAGTGTTGAACTTGCTACCCATTGACCTCCACCATACTACAGATGCGTATGTTAGAATTGGCCTGCTCACAGTCCTATAAAGCCCGTGTGTCGCAATAGGGCTGAGTCCCCATCTGGACCCACTGGCCCCTCTACAGAACGACTAGCACGAGTTGGCATTGACCCTTTCCTCTTCACAACAGTTTCCGATCTAGCATCGGAATTCTCAAATAGTTTCTGAAAGTCTGTGCATAAAATAAGAGGTTTGTGACTGTTCAAAATGTGTGGTTGAAGTCTACTGATGATTTGTTGCAGCAACAATGAAATGCATGTAGACAACGCTGAACCAATATAAAAAATTTGTTTTTGGCTTTCACTTTATTTCAATTCAACCTAAAAACCAAAATGCATCCCAAGTTTTGAAAAAAGGTGATCTGCAACAAAAAAGTTTTACAAGGGCGAGAACAAGAATTTGGTGGGAACCCATGTTTAAAGACTTGAAACGTATTTATATTCGCATCTTATCTCTTGTGGGCTGTATTAGTGAATTTCATTTGCTGTAACAGCATCACTCTCTTCATTAGTCCACAAGTTTGAGGACATTGAGACAGTGATGCCAATTTTTTTTTTTGGCTCTGAAAGCACTTCAAAATTTAAAAAAAGCACTAAAAATGGTAATTTTGAGATCTAAAAGGCGTAAAAAGCACTAACGTGAAAAACGAGTGAAGATCCAAACGAGTGAAGTTTAGTAATGTTAAATATTTTCTAAGCTATCCTCTATTTCGGCAATAGTATCATCTTTAATGAAATATATCAGATGAAAAAGGTATGCTTTAGACTGAAAAGGTAAATACACCAAGTTTTCAGCGTTTTGAGTCTTCAAAAACCATTAAAAATAGTGCTAAAAGCACCAAGTTGTCATCGCTGCATTGAGTGCCAAGCGGTTTTGACGAAAACCTTCCTAGGAGGCCAAACATTTTTTTTATTAAATGAGTGTATCAGTGATAAAAATCGATTTCTGAGTTGCTCCTAGCCCATTCTGCCCCTTACTTTTTATTTTATATAGGCTTTTTTTTGTGTCGTACATTTCTGTACATTTCATAAATTTTTCACTTTATAAAACCTAAAAAAATCACCCATGAATACTTTTGCAAAAATGTTCAGGAAAGGATTCTTTATTTAAAAATCACAAAAAATTTCACTCAGTGTCGTATATAAAATAGCTTCAGACTCTAAGTAAAAACAATCAGTATCGTACGGAAACGTACGACATGGCACCCCACGACGGGATAGATGTCGTACGGAAACGTACGACGTGGCACTCAATGTGCTAGACAAAAATTTTAAATCCTTGAGTGCAATTAACTTTTAACCTTGCCTTGTCAACCCTTAATTAATACTCCTCTACTCTTTCTAATTATTTCTTCACTTCATAATTATTTAAATTTTCTTTTCAGCAAATATTTTTAAGCTAATTAGATGTAGCTAAAACTTTTAGTAAAATTTTAAAGGTATCAGAATGCCTTAAATATAAAGGAATACATACATACATATATATTTACTCGTACATACATATTTATACAATTATGTTTATATCTCGGTACTATTTATTTTTTAACAGAAAATATTTGCTTAAACAAATATATAATTAAATAAATAAAAATAAATATCTATGGTAATATTTGTCTGAACTACGTTTGAGTATGCAAATAAACAAATTGACACAACATGAAGCAGATAGCTTTTATAGGCATATATACATATGTATGTATGTATGTATGTTTACAAATGTATGCACATATGTATGTGTGTACGTTCCGTAAGGAACGTATGTCATTGTCATGCAGTTGTGTGTGCGTGTACATATTTACAAATCACATACAAAAAGTGTCAACATAATACACATGCTTTTCAGTTCTACTTATGTATTTTTTTATACAATATTATTTTTCATTCTTTTTTTTAATATATTTATTTTCCCCAACAATAACAACAATGAAAAAAAAACAGCCAGAAGCGTTTTTAAACCCACACTTACATTCCCACAGACACAGATACATAGTATATGTATGTATGTATGCACATAGATTCCAAAGCTCTCATATACCAATCCTCATCACCATAAAACGGAAGGAAACTTTTTAACAGGGTTTGGCAAACGGAACAAATAAAACTAAGGTGTAGTTATGTGTGCGCGCGTGTGTGTGGGTGTGTATATGTGTGCATTTTCCACACACTAAGGAGTGTATTACGAGTTAGTTTTTTTTTTTCATTTTCCCGGTTTATTTTTTTCTGTTAATGTTGAATATCTTAGCGTTTAGGAAATGAGGTTTAAAAGAAAGGAAGGATATTATTTTAAGCAATATATTTAAAGCAGCACCACTTGAATGATGAAGTTGCATTTTTTATTCCGAAATATATGAAAACTTATTTTGAATCAAAAAGGGGTGTTAAGAGTAAATTCTAAATAAATGGACTAACTGCAACAAAAGTTGATATCACAGTAAATTCTGAATTATCCTGCCATAGAAGAAGTGATAAGTTTTTGTTTTTGTTCAATGCAGTAGTCATATTCATTGTGCTTTTTTTACAGATAAAAACCAGTAAAAAGGATATCATTTTAAACTTTAAGACAATGTGATGTTAAATTGTTAAATTTTACTTAAAAAGAAGCACAAGTAGTATGACAGGAAAAAATTAGAAATGTACAGAATGATTTTCCGGACTCAACAATTATTACCCATAATACTACAGGTGCTTCTAAGCCATTCAACGCTTGCGACAATTGAGACCATCAGCGCAAAAGTGGTGTAATCCAAAACTATTAAATTACTCTATTACTTTGCTATATTATGTTCGGTTCTGTGCAAAAAGGATTTTTTAGCTCCATTTACTTTTGAAAACCAAAAGGTGGCTTGCTCTACTTTTGTATTGACAGTTGATAATGTAAAGAATATATTTACAACCAGAACAGCAATCAAAAACAAATGTGGGCTACACCACTTTTGGGCTAATGGCCTCAATTGTTGTTAACCGGAACCATCTCAGGAATTTCAAACAAATATCCACTGTTAAGAAGACACCACTATTTAAATGCTGTTGCGTACATAGAGGATTATTTTAAACGCAACAATGTTCGGTGTGCTGTATGCTCACTAAAAATCAAGAAAATCGTAAGCAAAGTTTTGCATAGTTCTGTTCACATATAGACAATATGAAAAATTTAAAGAGTTGCACAATAACATGATTCTGTTGAAAAATGTTTGATATGAAAATTAGGAAACATTTTAAGGACAATAACAATATCCTTTACTTTTAAAATTTCACTTTAGCTTCAATTATGAGCACATCTCAGCGAAAACCTGTATTTGAATGAAGAATTGTATACTCTTTTTCATGTCAATCGGAGCAAGGACTCTCCTAACTCCCATGTATCCTGAATTTTAAAACATGCATTTAAGCTATAATTACGATCAGAATACTAGGAAAATATGAAAATAAGCAATTGCAACGTAATAGTTGCATTGACATGCCACCTCCCCATATATCCTTTATCTTAAAACTGCAATTGAAACCACAATCATAATCACAAAGCTAACACAATGGTAGTTATTTCTGAATCCTAGCCTGTAATAATTTTAATTTGAAGCGTCACAAGGACATGCATCTTCGACATTGAGAAATTTCTTTTTACCTTTAATTACGAACAGAGTTGAATTTAATTTTGTTTAATACTAGCAGAATCATGTAACTTATCATTCGGGAAGGTTTCATTGAAAGCGGTGCAAGGACCTGTCTACCTCCCATATATGCTTTATTTTTTAAATTAAATTTTTGCATAAATTACAAAATGGAAATAGCTGACTGCTTAGGAAATAAGCAATTTCAATTTAATAGTTGCAAGGACGTGCCTAGTTCCCATATATGTTAGGTTAGGTTAGCAGGCTGCCGGTAAAGAAATTAAGAGTCCAGCTCACTTGGGTCCAATACAATGATCCCTTTGTGCTACCTGTTAGTTGAAGATAAGACAGTGAGAGAGGGTGATAGGGAAGGGATAGTGATAGAGAAGACAGGTGAAGGAAGATATAGAGGAAAGCTTTATTCTTTTTTTTAAACTCTGCTTTCGCAGAGTTTAACACAATCATGACAACAAAGGAACAAAAATAGTATTTATTACTAAAGCTATTGTAACAAACTCTGTAATAAATTTAACTTGAAGAGACATGGCCAGGTCACTTACATTTTTAACCTTAAGAAATTTCTTTTTACCTTTAATTACGAAAAGAAAGAATGCTTTGAATTTTTTTACTACTTGCAGAATTATGTACATATATAATCTTTTTGGATCTTTTCATTGCAATCGGTTCAAGGATTTATCTACCTTCCATATATCCTTTATTTTTTTAAATACATTTTTGCATAGCATACATAACACAAATGGGTCATTGCTTATAAAATAATCAATTCCAATTTGACAGTAGCAAGGATATACCACCTCCCAATATATGTATCCTTTATCTTAAGGGTAATTTTAACTAAAATCATGACGACAGAGCAACAAAAATAGTTTTTATTTCTAAAACTTTTATAACGAACTCTGTAATAAATTTAACTAGTTCACTTACATTTTTGACTCAAAGAAATTTCTTTTTACCTTTAATTACGAAAAAAAAAGAATACTAAGAATTTTTTTACTACTTGCAGAATTATGTATCCAATCGTTTTGGAAAGTTTCATTGCAATCGGTGGAAGGACATATCTACCTCCCATATATCCTTTATTTTTTAATTTAATTTTTTAAAAAGTTACTGTTGAAAATCAGCAAAAAGAATAGCAAATATATATTATATTATATTATAAAATAAAAAAATATTATAAAACTAAACGGTTAAGCTTTGCGGTAAATTTTATTTTAAACGTCAAAAGGACATGCTTATCTCCCCAATATCTTTAACTTAAAAAATTTAAGTCTAAGCTTAATCGAACTTTTTGGAAATTTGCATTTCAATGAGTGCAAGGACATCAGTGCCTCCATATATCATTAATTTGGACATTTTAATTTTAGCTACGAATAGAACCCCGCTTATGTTGGCTACGACATATGTATTTCCTACATAATAAAATGGAAATACAAAAAAACATTACAAAAATAAACTCAAAGCGCCAATAAAACCCAGCATTAGGAACAACGTGTCAGTAAGAAAAACCTAATTTAGCGAAACACATACTATAAAATTTTGTTAAATAAAATCTTAAATAAAAAGGCTCACGTATGTAAAAGTGTAACACGAGCTGTTACAACAATTTAAAATTTTATAATTTCCCTACAGCAACTCAGTACCAATCATCCCATTACCTCCCCCTCCTCGTCAACCTCCACCACATTTCGTCCTTTACCGCTCACACCACAAAACCAACTTTTATATAAACTAAAAATAAAAAAATGCTAGGAAACACGCACATCCTTTACAGATTTTAACATATTGCTGTAGAACAGCTACTATAGCACGTCAAAAACAACACGGAAAATAAATGGCAGCAGGGGGCAAAAGTCTGATATGTGGCGCTTCTTTTTTTCTTACCATTTCCCGCCTGTCAAACCAATTTTTAAGGCACAGATAGGTACGAAAGTTATGGTTTCTTTTTAAGGCATTTTATTATTATTATTTACATTAAAAGAAAAGAATCTAAACAAAATGCAAAACACATTATTAGATACTGTTTGTCCGTCCGTGTGTCTGTGCCTATCTATTATTGTACGTGTGACACGAAGGTTGAGTCAAATTTTAAATAAAAATAAATAAAGTATTATGTTTGACTTTAGTGTAATTTATTTGTTGTTTTTGTTTTAATTTTTTTTTTGTTGATCTTGTAATTTTATTTTCACGCATACACATTGCTGTGCGTACATCAACTTGTGAACGCACAAATAGTTAAATGTTATTTTAAGATAAAGAAAAAGTCTAACAAAGTGAAAGCTTGGTATTTGTGAAAAGCTCACAGCTTTCGCCACTCGCCTACAAACATTTAGGCAGCTGGGTGGGTGGTTTTAAGAAGTCATTAAAGTTTATATAAATATACAGATTATAGGGCAGTCGAAAATTTCCTGAAACAAAATAAGGGGTATGCATTTAAAGATTATACTGGTATTTATTTTCACAGGGTTGACAGATCTGACAACTACTGACATTTGTTTGCCGTTTTCATAAGTGAATATGCTAATGCTTGTTGCGGCGCCCTCCTTCGGCGATATTGGTAGCAATGAAGCGTCATCGGCATAGGCTCAAATAAGGCACCTACTTAGCACCAGAGGCGTTGTGACAATGCTATAAAGATTTACAAAACTCAGAATAGCAGAGTTGTAGAAATTAAAAAATTAATTCAGCTCCCCTGCTTTCTATCTTGCACTATCCTTTTCCTACTGTCAAGTAACTCTTACTTTATCTTCTCAATTTGTCAAACCTAACCTAACCTAGAGTTTTAGTATTTGGACTGAAAATGCAAATAATTTTATAAAGGAATATTATTTATATTTCAAATACTAAATAATTTCAATATTTTTAAAGTATAAGAACAAATTTTAAAGTTATGAACGTGTTCGAAATTTTTCGGAATTTCGAATTTTTTTATACTTTAAATATAATAGAATTAAAATTTTACTATTTTCGAAAATTCGAAGTTATCTTTTTAGTTTCGAAAATATGTTAACAAATGATAATTATAAAATAATAATTCAGCAAATCAATTTAAAGTTCAAATACTAAGTGAAAATTTCAAATTATAGCAAAAAACTTTTAAACTTATTCGAAAATTTCCGAACATAGCTTTTAATTTCCTTTTCTTTTTCTATACTTCAATTACTAAAACAGAGTTAAAATTTTATACATATAGCAAAATTATAAAGTTTTGAGAATGTTCGAATTCGGATAATGATCTTTATAGTTTTGAACAAAAGTTAGCAGATGGTGATTCTACAATAATAATCTAGCAAGTCAGGGCCTCATGTATAATCAAAAACTGACATGAAGTTAGCATAAGTGGCAAAATGATCATGGTTACTACACTAAAAATCATTCTAGGATGTAATCGTGTGTTAAAACTACATTATGCGCCGATTTTTAATGTCAAATTGTATATAGGAAATCCTCAACATCAAGGTCAATTTTGTCACTTATGCTAACTTTCTTTCAGTTTTAGATTATACATAAGGCCGTCAGTGTCTAGTTGAAATAATAAGTTGTTACTCAATATTTCCGAGGTGTAGCAAAATTATAGTTTTGAGCGTGTTCGAAAATTTTCGAACATACATATGTAGCTTTCAATTTTGAATTTTGTTTATACTTCAAATATTGAAATAGAATTAAAATTCTATACATATGACAAAACTATAAAGTTTCGAACATGGTATATTCATATGACAAAATATGAATCTAGCAAAACAATTTATACTTCAAATACTGAACTATAATTTCAATATTTTTGAAATATGTATAACAAAATTTAAATATTTTTAAGCACATACCTATCGCTCATTTACACAAAGAACGTCATAACTCAGAAAACGAGTGTAAAATTTTCAATTTACACAAAACTTAATGCAACGAAGTTATGGTCAATGAGCTCGAAATTCTTTCACTTTTCTATGGCAACATGCTGTTGTACGATTAGAATAATTTTCGGCTCATTGGACATGTCAAATAGCAAGATTGTCTGTTGCCCTTGAAGTGAGCAAAATTCATGAGAAATCTTGCAGGCAACCGCTAAATCCACTAAATCCCCTTCGAAAAGGAATTGAAATTATTAAAATTCACACTAGTGCTGAAAATTTATCGGTCACATTTCGCAAAACTTGTCTCAATGTCTCACATTTATTCACCAATTTCACAATTACTGGCCAAGAGGGTGGCCTGGAGACCATCAAATAAACTCATCAATCACATAGTTGTGCGGGTGCAGGCGTGCTTTTTAAGTTAATTAAAATCCAAAAGTTTTGCTTTTTTTATTTGACTGCTCGTTATTTGGTCGTCCCTAAAACTGATTGACAAAAAACAATCCGTTTTCTTGTAAAACTTGATAATGATGGAAAAGTCCGCGGTCGAACAAAAGTTTATATTAGGTACTCGTAAGAACGCTACGAAGTCAAAAGATAAATGGTGCTTGGCGTGTTTATTTGCACGTCTCTTTTTAAGCGACACTCATACATATGCACAGATTGACGAGTTTCTCGACCAGCAATTGTGAAACTAGTGAACAAATTAGAGATATTGAGGCGCGTATTCGATTCTTGACATCACTAGGTGAAGAATCGAACCCGTGCTGGTCGCTCATGAGCAACTAAGAATATTGCTGTTGTAGCCCATAGTGTTCAGGAACACAAGTAATGATACTTTTGATATTTTGCATGAAAAGCTTTCTAACCGTGTGATTTCTCGTACGGGCGAACACAATTGGCTACCGAGACATAAAGATTTAACATCTTTATACCTTTTTTTCTTTGGGGCTACGTGGAAGATAAGTTCTATGCTAATGATCCATAATCGATCCAAGACCTCAAAGATGGCATTGGTGATGGAAAATTTCATGAAAAAAATATGGTCTTGCAGGCGTAGCCGTGGCGAACATTTGGCATACCCTCCTCTTTACAATCCTATGATTTTGCTTAAAAATATTAGTTTTTTACATATCAAAATAAAACTTCTTATTGGAAACCTCTTTATATTTAAGCCGTCAGTACAGTCACTCAATTTCTACTCATGAGAATCGATAATATGGTATGTTGTAGATGGCACAAAAAAACTAAGAGATCAGAAGACTTAACGGACAGACTGACAGGAACGGCTCATAGGGTAAGGTGAAATGCGGAAATGTGTTAATAGCAAATTAAGAAAGATGGACTAAATTTAAAAGTTAAAGAGCCACAAACTTTGACTCGCCATCAATATCTATAGTTTATTTTCAATTTAACCACTTCGAATACTTTCAACATATCTTTGCTTTATAATTTACTGTATCCTCTTTGGGGAAATACAATCCTTTTCTCACCTTTTTTTTCCTATTTCTGTTGTCTGTCTATTTCACATTAAGGTCACATGATATCAACAAATACGTATAATCATTTCATACACATGCATACAAACACACTCCAATTACAACGTGTACCCTTTTTATGTTTTTATTCCTACATATATTGCTGTTATTATTGTTGTCAGCATTATCCTGCTTTTAGCTCGTTTCCACATCCTTTGCTGTCATTTTTCCCTTTTTATGTTTGTGGATATGTCTCCATTTCATGCACAAATATTTTTTTGAACGAACACTTTATTGAGGTTGTATTGTTTGATGGTACGAATAGATGATGATGGTGAGATGGTAGATGATGTTGTGGCAAAAGCTGTAGTTTGATAAATTGTTACTAAACATTTTGCTGCGAAAATAGCGAATTCTTATGTGATAAATTTGTTAAATAATTATTTCATGTGGTTAACATAACACTTAAGTGTTAAAATAATTAGTTAAAATTTTGAGGTAAAAAGCACTCGATTTTACATGTTTTCTAGATCTACTGGAATGAATAGCTTCGCTTATGCTTTTCGCTTGCTTGTCAATGAGGTTTATGAAATCCACGTAATTAGGTTACTTTAAAGCTTTTAAGATTAATAAACTTAATTACGATTAGATGAATAGCGAAAAGAGTATCATTGAGAGAGAGAGAGAGAGAGAGAGGAGATTCTTTGCCGTATGTAATTGAATATTTTCATTTCTTTGAATTTTACTTCTTAATTTTACTTTTCTCTAAAAAAAGAAATACATATATGTACATACTAGGGTGAGTCAATCAACTCCTTTCCCCTCATTCTGTAACTATGTATCTCTTGACGTTACGTCAGTACAATACCAAAAAGTTTGCGCTTGCCTTTCCGCTCTAAAGAACGATTAAGGTCTAGAAAATAGCATTAGCCAGTCAGTAGCACTGTGTTGTTTTCGGATACGGCTAGACTAGTGTAAATTTTTGGTTATTGTACTGATATGACGTCGACAGATAGTTATAGAACAAGGAAGTACGATCTCTTGAATTACCGGCTCTTAACTGAAATCAAAGTCTGTGAACAGGCAAATTTCAGTTGACTCCTGTCAAAATTTCAACAAGCTGACATCTAGACTTTAATTGATAACAGAAGAAAAAAAGAGGATGCTTATATTCAAATTCTCAAGTAGAGAAACAAGCCGTCTTAAAAAGTCGGCGGCGGCGGCTTAGGAAACAATAGTCGGCGGCGGCTCATAAGTCGGCTGACACTTACAGCCGGATTTTTATAAATTTTTTAAAAAACATTTCTATAAAATTATTAAAAAAAACAAAATAATTTCTAAGATTTAGTACAAATTTGCAACTACAAAAACAATTAGCCGGCTGCAATTTTGGGCCGATGGTAGCCGCATGCACCGGCGGCGGCTTGATTTTACATTGAAAGTCGGCGGCGGCTCTTGAGCCGGCTTGTTTCTCTGTACTCAAGTTTTTCTATAAGGCATCCTCTTTCTCTTACCAGGATACAAATTTGGATGCGAATGAGATGTACTTCGAGTTTTGATTTTTTAATTGAATTGTCAATTAAAATAAATATGTGCTTCGGTAGGTTAGTGGGTAGTGTTCTAGCCCACTATACGGAGATCGTTGCATCGACTCCTGATTCAAATTAAAAAAGGAATTTTTAAATTATGTACATATATACATATAAAAGACATAAGTTTAATGCATCTAGGATGTGTAGAAAGAGGCTCATACCAAAAGTCATTCTATACCGAAGTATGTTGATAAGCTGGGCTCTCTCCCCTACCAACCTGCTTCCTGGTAGACAGATATTTTTGCTGGGTGCTCAGTTGAGATCTCTACATACGAAACTATTGAACAAATTTACGTTATGGCGTTGGCCGATTGAAGATTGGAATTAAGAGAGATTGAGGCAGCCATATACATCTCACAGGGGTTATTAGTTTAAAATTTGCATGACAACTTGTGTACGAGAAAGCTTTACATAAGAGGGTGGCGTTGGCTGAAGTAGTTAGCACGGTGACTACAAAACCGAAGGTCCTGGGTTCAATCCATATAACCAACAGTCATTAAATAACAACACCACGCATTTTTCTGATGTGATGATGATTAGTGTCCCTTCGTATCAGTTGTTGTAGGAAAGTTCAAGTGATGAAAGCATAGTCACTGGTCACTGCACTATACCGACTTCAGAAGATACTAATCCTAA
This sequence comes from Tachina lurida, assembly GCA_944452675.1. NCBI lineage: Eukaryota > Metazoa > Arthropoda > Insecta > Diptera > Tachinidae > Tachina > Tachina lurida. Next base: position 18,127,858 of record OX101754.1, on the reverse strand, counting down.
TGTAACATCAGAGCGCCGTCCTTCGTTGTCTAGCAGAATCATCGGCGAAGTAAAATAACCAATAAAATGGCTACTAAACACAGCTTCAAAAATTTAATATGCCCCATTTAACATCAGAGGCGCTGCAATACTGCATTATTAAGGAAACGAGCAAAAAGCAGAGTTGTAAAATAATGAAGCTTTCCTCTATCTCTTTCTTCACCACCTGTCTTCTCTATCACTTTCCATTTTTTAAAGAAGGTAACACCTAGTAACAGTAGTAGGCATTAATTGTCTGAGTGTTACTTCTCTTTAAAAAAAAGATGGGTGCCGCGTTTGCTCACAACCGACCACAAACGCAATCGTAAGACAATTTCGCAAGAGTATTTCGCCTTGTTCAACTGCAATCTGGAAGAGGTTTTGCTCCGTTTCGTAATCGTGGAGGTAACGTGAATCCAGCAAAAAATAGCAGATACCAAACAGCAGTCAAAACAATGGGTTTATCGGTTGTGAATCGGCGTAGAAGAAGGCCTAGGTGGGTTGACCAGCCAATAAAGTCATGGAGACCGATGTTTGGGATGCAAGGTATAAAATCCACATTGACTTCAAAAGGGTAAAACAATCAGTGGGGAATATTAGGCGAACTTACTAGGTCGAGGGTGGTGTTGGCTGAAGTAGTTAGCACGTTGACTACAAAACTGAAGGTCCTGAGTTCAAATCCTGTCTCCGACAGTCATTAAAGTAACAACACCACGCATTTTTCTGATGTACATTAGTGTCCTTTGTATTAGTTGTTGTGGGATAAGGCACATTTCACTAAAAGTACACCGGCTTCAGCGGATGCTAATCCTAATATAACATCAGAGCGCCCTTCTTCGTCGGTATTGTGTAGCAGAATCATCGGCGAAGTAAAATAACAATAAAATGGTTACTAAACACAGCTTCAAAATTTAATACGCCTCATTCACCACCAGAGGCGCTGCAACACTACAAATAAGCGTGCAAAAAAAGGAGAGTTGTAAAAAAATTAAGCATTCCTCTATCTCTTCCTTCTCCACTTGTCTTCTCTATCACTATCCCTTCTTCCCTATCACTCTCTCTCTCACTATATTATCTTCAACTCCCAGGTACCACAAAAGGATCATTATATTGGACCCAAGTGAGCTAGCCTCTAAATTTCACCCTTCCTTACCAGCAGCCTGCTAACCTACCTTTGTTGCCCAAGAAAAAGGTCTTTCCCACCAGGACAACGCAAGGATGTACACATGAAGTTTCCATGGAAAAAAACCATGAATTGGGCTACAAAATGCTCTCTCATCCGCCTTTTTATCCGGATTTAGCATCGACTGCATATTTATTATTCCCAAATCTCGGAAGAAAGAGATTGGACTCTAACAATGAAATCATCTCACAAATAAAAACATTTTTTGATGACCACAAACATTTTTTTAAGGAATACGAAACGTGGAGTAACATTGGACAAAGTGTATAGAGCTCAAAGGAGACCACGCTTAAGAACAAAATAATTTGTTTAATGCAAAAGGTCAAGGAATTGTTGAATCTCTCTAATGTTAATGTTTTATAAAATATAGCAAAAAATTTGTGTTATTTATATAAAAGACTACTAAAATACTTCGTAATTTCGTTTCATATCGAGTGCAGTAATTTGCCCCAAGCCAATAATTATTTCATCATTAAACTAAATTAATTACAGATTTACTTGAGCACCAAATATGTTAAGTATTATAAAAAGAATATTTAATACGAAGTAAAATTACTTACCAGAATACTGCACTGGAAGAAACGGTTGCAGATAGTATTGTAAAAATTCAGCTTTATGTTGGGCTAATAAGAAATAACTGCAGTGACTGGATATGACATGAGCGTTTACTCACAATATTTATAAGCTTTCCAATCAATCACGTCACATTTATGAGAATATAAAATATGCAATTCATTGAAGTTCAATAAAAAAATTTCATAGTATTTTTTCACGAAAAATCACTCTCGAATACTAACACTCACGCGAAAACACACGCTCACGAATAGTCATTTGATGAAAATTTATATGAGTACGCACTCAAACTCACGTTTACAATACATCCACGAAAGAATTTAAATAAACTAATGAAATCCTTTTTTTGTTATAATAAAAGTTCACGCTCACCCGGGACGAAATTTTTATTCTCACGTACATTTATCTGAAAATAAGAAAAAAAAACATTTAAAATACTTACTAAGAAATTTTATTACAGGAAAAATACATATAAAAGATAAAAAAAATTTTAAATTTTTACTCGAAATTTGCATACTTTTCATCCCAGCTAAATTGTATATCGAAGTCCTTTTTAAGGAATGGCAATTCAATTGCTTTTAAGATATCAATAGGTGTATTTCTGAGAAAGTAGCGTACGTGTATTAGCAACAACAACATATTCAAAATAGGAAGCATGTTAGCTAAGGCATATTGCACTTACTTTTTACAATTCTCATTTGGTTCATATTAAAATTAGCATAAGAATTTGGCGATTATAGAAAACTAAATACAAACAAATACACTAAATCAATAAAACCAGTCACTTTTTTATATAATACTTCTTTTTTTATAAAGAGAACAACAACTCTCATTTGGTTCATATTCAAATTAGTATAACAACTTGACTATTCTACAAGACTACAAGCAAATATACTAACTCAATAAAATCACTAAATTTTTTAGTTAAAATCTTAAATCTTTAAAATTTTTTTAATAGTCAAATCTTTGTGAATCTTTTATTCATAAATTGTCAAAATATTTCACAAGCGTATGAAGTTTTTTGAAAGCAAACAAATTTACAAGAAATTTTTTTTAGCAGTTTAAAATTCGGATATTTTTACAACACACATGTGAAATTGTATTTACTCCTATTTTAGGGCTGAATACTTCTTTTCTTCGGTCGATGTATTAAGTTTTTAAGTCTAAAAATTGTTTTCAATAAATTTTTCATGGTTAGCAAGGACATATCTATATCAAAATCATTGTAAATGACTTGCATTTTTTTAAGAGAAGTAACACTGGCAATGAATGTCTACTACCATTGCCAGGTGTTAACTTCTTTATAAATGGGATAGTAATAGAGGAGACAGGTCATGAAGAAAGACATAGAAGAAAGCTTCATTGTTTCTACAATTCTGCTTTTTATACGTTTTTGGTTTTAGGGCAGTATCGCAGCGTCCCTGATGTCAATAAGGCGCATTAAATTTTTGAAGTTATTTTATATGGTCTTTTATTTTGCTCCGCAACACCCACGAAAGAGAGGAGAGCTCTTATGTTGTATTGCGATTAGTATCGGCTGAAGAAGGTACTATTCAGTCAACAGTGACTATGAATTCCTTCATCACTTGAACCTTCCCACAACAACTGATACAAAGGCACAGTAATGCACATCAGAAAAATGGGTGATGTTGCATTTAATAACTTTGCCGGGGACTGGGCTCGAAACCAGGACCTTCGATTTTATAGGCAACGCGTTAAATACTGCAACCAACAATATGTTCGCATCATAATATTCAAATCTTTTTGAATTCTTTGAAAGTATCTTGTTTGCTGGGGTTTCCAAGCCCCCACCAAGGAAGCGTCTAAGGTTTAACATCTAGATCTGTGTTTCTACTATAGCAGAATAGCTGCTAAGCGGCTACCCTGATTTTTGGGTCTTTTTCTAAATTACTTGTTTTTATTCCTAGTGCAAGGACACATTATGCAAACGCTTGGCAGCTACTTCGAAAAAAAACGAAAGATTTTGTAGGTTTTGAAAGTTAAACATAAATTTGCTTCAATCTTTTGTCTAGTAAAAGATTCACGAATAATTCAGACAAACGGCCATGTTCTGTAAACTGATAGATTTGAAATCGCATGATTTTAGAAAACTTCGACAATAGAAATATTTTTTCAGATATTTTTAAACTTTTTTATTTTATAGATTCTCAAATATCTTATCTGAAAGAAAATTGTCTATTTTTATTAATTTTTTTAAGACGAGAAATTTATTTGGATTCGGTTTACAGAACAGGGCCGAAGATTTTGCATTATTCAAGATATATATTTTTTTAAATAAATGAAATTATATGGTTATTCATGAAAAATAAGATTTAAGTTAAAGCCAACAAGAATTATTGCTGAAACATATCTTGTACAGTTGAAGTTCGATTATCCGGGGCTCTAACAACCGGCCACATCTATTAACCGAAATGTTGTCACTTTGTTTCTTGACCTCCATTATCCGTGCTTTTACCTCCATTATCCGTGAAAAAAATAAGATTGTGCTTTTATGTAGTCTTTATTAACCGTGTTTTTAGCTTATGGGGGTTAAATGTTATTAGTGGTTGTCAATAGAAGGGAATCACAATGGACCCATTTGAATCTTCGAGTGGAGGTGTGTTATAGCACCACCCTTCCTAACCTAACCTTACTGTGTTCTTCGATTATCCGTGCTAGGCCCGGTCCCGTGCGACGCTTACAATCGAGGTTCAACTGTACTTCCATTTCTTTGTTTGAATAAATCACATACATACATGCCTACATTGAAAAGAGAGAAACTACTTGGTAAATTGAAACTTCTATCCTGTCGATGGTATCTAATAGATACATTTTATCCTGTCTGAGTGGTAGTCAAACACACAAACTGTATCCTTAATAACACACAAAACTATACAACACTCCTGTATAAAATATTGAATTTGATATTTTTGCACAAAAAAGTAAAAATAAAATTAAAGGAGTTAAAGAAATAAAAAAACTCATGTATCATTTTAGCAACGTGTCAAGTAGTTGTTGTTGTGGTTGCTCTTATTGACTTGTAGGCATGTGTTCGTTCGTGTATGTTTGTGTCAGTCTGTAGTGAAAAAAAAATGATCGGAAATAGGTGGAAATATTGTGGTTGATGCATGTGCTTGTGGTAAATACTCCTACCGAATAACGCCCATATTTTTCTGAAAGATGAAACGCGAGGATTTTTGTTATTTTATTTTACTAAATTTTTTTATACACAGTATAAATATTTTGGGCGCTTTGTATATTTACGGCTTAAAAATAGGGTGTTATTTTAGAAGACGTAAAAAAAAGTACATAATAACAAATTTTAATGAAACTTAATAATATATATAGAAACAAAATGTTTAAACATAAAAATTTTTTATATAAACTAGACCTTTAAGATCGATTTTCTTTCTCCATACAAATTGACAGCGTATCGTGCCATAACTGTCAAAAAAGCTTAAGCGATACAGTTTGCGAACTTCACTTTTTGACGAAAATCTATTACTTGCGAGATCGTAAAGAATCGATTATTGTCAAAAAATTATGCTCGAAAATAATATCGCTTAAGCTTTTTTTTGGCGGTTATAGCACGATATGATTCATGATGTTTTTTTGTACAATTTTGAGCCATTATGAGAAATTATGCTAGCAATGTACTAGATAAACTATTTAAGGTAACGGTAGGACTTAGTTTACGGCAAATGAGTTAAGTTCGAACTTTCGAAATTTAGGAAACTGTCGTTATAACTCAAATACAAAGACATAATTTTAATATCTGTGCTATATAACAAGATTATAAAGTTTTTAGCATGTTCGAAATCTTTCGAACATACATAGTTTCTAAGTAAGCATTAAATATTTTTGTAATATTCGTAAAGCAAAATTATAAAATTTTCGCCAAATTCGAAAAATATGTAATTTCGAATTTTCGAAATCATCTATTTTGTTTTCAATTGGCAAATGATTTCTTTTTTAAATAGAAATAGAGAAAAACTAACGAAGAATTGTTATTCAGAATATATACGGCCATGTCACAGAGTCCAATTCCGTTCGGAATCGGAATTGAATAAACCTCAAAATGTCAAGCCCTAGCCGAAGAATACCCCAGCATACTACCGCTACCCACAGTCTGGACACACCTGACTAATTTCCGTATTTTAGTTTTCTTTTTTAGGCACTATCTTCTATAAAAATGGAGTGTATTGAACGGGATTGAGCTCTGTGATATGGCCGATACATATATTTCTTTATTTATAAAATTTACAAAAATGTTGCTGCTTATATAAAAGTTTGATTCCAAGTCAGATTACGAGATTTGAATTCATTTTTCATCATTCTTATCCATGTGTTGCGGGGCCTCCCAGAATTCCTGTGTCCTGAGCATTCCAGTCTAATACCTGCCTTGCGATTCAGAATAGGGCTGATAAATTTTTGAAATTGATATCGAAATTAAAAAAATTAATTTATAATTCAAATAATGAACAATAAACAAAATTTTCTCAAAATACAGCAAAATGATAGTTTTAAGGATGTTGGAACATTTTCGAACATATTTGCTCAAAAAAGTATTTTATACTTCTAAATGAAAATATGATTAAACAAATTAAAGATAGAATTTCAATATTTACATTACTTATACTCGTGTAGCAAAATTACAAATTTTGGTGCATGTTCGAAAATTCGATATCAATACAAATTATATTTTCGAAGAGAAGTCTAAACAGGACAATTATCTATTAAGAAGTAAATCAATAAAATTCTTAAAAAATGTATTTTATAGTTCGAATACTAAGATATAATTAAAAATTTTGGTGCATGTTCGAACATTCGAAATCAATACTATATTTTCGAACAAAAGTTTAAAACTGATGATTATCTATTAAAAAGTAAATCAATAAAAATTAAAAAAAAATTATTTTATACTTTTAATACTAAGATATAATTAAAAATGTTGGTGCATGTTCGAATATTCGAAATCAATACTATATTTTCGAAGAAAATTTTAAAACTGATGATTATCTATTAAGATGTAAATCAATACAAATTAAAAAAAAATTATTTTATACTTCGAATACTAAGATATAATTAAAAATGTTGCTGCATGTTCGAATATTTGAAATCAATACTATATTTTCGAACAAAAGTTTAAAACTGATGATTATCTATTAAGAAGTAAATCAATACAAATTTAAAGCAAAAATAATGTTATACTTCGAATACTAAGATACGAGAATAATTACCAATTTTGGTGCATGTTCGAAAATTCGAATATATGTATATATATATATGTACTAGCTGACCCCGGTCCGCGCTGCTGGCCCTAAGCAAACATTAGTTTTGTATATGGCATTGGTGGATTTTGCCCACGAATAAACTAAATATTGCGCCATCTGCCGGACGAACTTCAAACTACACAGAAACACTCCTTACGCCCCATTGAGCATGTATATAAAGTTTTGTCATCATCGGTGCAGTAGTTCTTGAGTTACAGTGCAAAAACACAAAAAAACTAAATATGGCGCCATCTGCCGGACGAACTTTAAACTACACAGAAACACTCCTCACGCCCCATAGAGCATGTATATAAAGTTTGGTCTAAATCGGTGCAGTAGTTCTTGAGTTACGGTGCAAAAACACAAAAAACTAAATATGGCGCCATCTGTCGGACGAACTTCAAACTACGCAGAAACACTCCTCACGCCCCAAAGAGCATGTATATAAGGTTTTGTCAACACCGGTGCAGTAGTTCTTGAGTTACGGTGCAAAACACAAAAAAACTAAATATGACGCCATCTGCCGGACGAACTTTAAACTACACAGAAACACTACTTACGCCCTAGAAAGCATGTATATGAAGTTTAGTCAACATCGGTGCAGTAGTTCTTGAGTTACGGAGCAAAAACACAAAAATAATAAATACTGCGCCATCTGTCGGACGAACTTCAAACTACACAGAAATACTCCTCACGCCCCATAGAGCATGTATATAAAGTTTGGTCTTAATCGGTGCAGTAGTTCTTGAGTTACGGTGCAGTAGTTCTTGAGTTACGGAGCAAAAACACAAAAATAATAAATACTGCGCCATCTGTCGGACGAACTTCAAACTACACAGAAACACTCCTTACGCCCCATAGAGCATGTATATAAAGTCTGGTTTAAATCGGTGCAGTAGTTCTTGAGTTACGGTGCAAAAACACAAAAAAACTAAATATGGCGCCATCTGTCGGAACGCGTCGTCCGATTTCGTGAAAACCATCTAGATAAACCATCTACACGACCATACGAACAAACCATAAAAATTTGATCGAATTCGGTTTGACCGTTCGTGAGTTATAAAGTCACAACACACTTGCAACAATTTTTTATATATATATATTATATATATTATATTATATATATTATATTATAATTATCTTTCAAGAAATAAATTAATGCAATTTATTAGAATTTTCATCAATAAAAAGCATTTTGAATACTTTCGAAGAAAAAAAAAACAAATTTAAAAAATGGTTACTATTCGAATTCGTTTGCGAAATAAGTCTAATTGGTTTAAATCACCTCCAATTCCATAACCCTGTTTGTCGTATTCTTTTTTGATTTATTTATTTTTTTTACTTGTGGTTTACCAAGGATGCTTTTGTTCCTGTTATCATTGTTGCTTATACACTGCTATTAATGCTGCTTGCTGGCTTTTTGTACTCTTGTCAGTTTCATGATTGTATCTTGTGGAAAAGTATATGTTTCATTCAATTTGTTGGATCTTTTTGTATGTATATTCCACTCCATACTTCAAGCAACTTTATTATTTTGTTCTTACTCAAATTCGCAATTTCTTCTTTTCTTTATATGTATATGTCATTATTTTTATTGGGTATGATTGCGAACATTGTGTGTGTTTATGTGAGTGAACACTTTTTGGATGATGCTGAAATGTGATATACGACCCTACTAGACTCTGTGGTATTCAATGTTGTAGCTATTGTCGATATTTGGACTACAATTGTGTTGTTGGTAAGTGGAATTTTTAAGAGATTTTCTGCTAAAATGTAGATTTGGCATAAAAAAGACATATTTGTGTGCTTAATGTAGTTTTTACCTTGTATATGGGGATGGCTCTGTATTTATTGTGAACATGTTGTATCTTTCTTTTCTACTTTAAATTTGATTTTCGGTATTTTATTTCACGCACATTCGTATTGCAAATATACACGGAAATGCATTTAATTCTCTATTGAAAATTGTTTTCAATAGTGATTAAGTAGTGGAAATATTTTTTTTTCATTTCTGGTCATACGTGTGGAAGAGTGTGTGTGTACGTGAAACATGATATTTCCCCCACAGGTGCTCACGTTCACGTTTGTGAGTGTCAGTGTGCATAAATTTTAGGTTCTGCTATTTGATTAGATGAAAACATATATTTTGAACAGAACTTTTAGTGGCTGCCAAATAAAAGAGGAGGTTTTATTTGTGGCAAAATATTTATTATTTTTTCAATTCAGTAAGTAACTTAATATGAAAAGGTGTATTATAAAAAATCTTCTTGGTTTTAGTCTTATAAATTTATTGAAATTTTTAAAAGTTCTACAGGTTGGATAATAAATTTTATCTTTAGAATTTATGTATATCCTTTCTTGCCTAAAAAAATGGGATATGACTTAAATTGTTGGCGTGTGTATCCTTCCTTGTGTTACACAATAAAAAAAAGGATGTATGTAGGTTTAAATGTTATTTGCTTATATTTTAACCTAAGTGAGTGTTTTTTTTTCAAGTGCAGGAAGGAAATAATTTTTATTTGTTGTTTACATTAGTAAAATTGACTCAAAAGCGTGATTTTAATTTTAAGCATCACTTTCAATTTCAAACCAAATACATACAAGATAATTGAATAAATTAGGAAAGCAATGTAGTTAATAGTTTGGAATATGCATAAGTTTTAAAATTCCCTTTGGGAACGTAATAAAATATTTGGAATTTTTTTCACTTTTACTTTTTTTTAATTGGCGAAATAAATTTATCGTCATATAATTCAATAGATAGCTTTCGAAAGTTGTATACCCCAGTAGGTGCACACTTAATGATATGCTGTCTGTTCACCTCTCGGAAGTCTTGTATTGATCAGCGTTGGCGATTTCTATGTAATTATCCAAAAATGGGACAAAAAAATGTTTCTTGGACTATTTATGGATCGTAAAATTTTTCTCCTCAACATTATTGTATATGCAAGTAATTTTTTTAATCAAACGTTTCCATTTTAGTTAAAAACTATTTCACTCCATAAGTTTACAAACAAATATTTGCATAATCTTTTTATATTTTTGTTGGGCGTTACTTGGCTTGGCGATTTTCGTATTCTGCCATTTTGGAACTTCTCAATAGAAGAAATGTTCAGCAAATTGTGTAATTTATAAATTTTGTTGGATAATTTTGGAGTTTTTTTTGTCTAAAATTGAATTTGGATTCTGCAACACTAATACACTGGTAAAATATGAACTGAAAATTTTTTTTCTAACAACATTTCCAGAAAAAGCGCTGACAAGATTGCAAGCTGACAATAAATTGACAATCGTGTGAACACATTTCGTTGTCGATTTATTGTCGGATATTTGTCACATTTTATCATGCACAGTTTATGCATGTGACAGGGACATCATTGAAAGAGAATTATTTTATTAGCAACACTCTACACACTCGATTTTAAAAGAAAAAGGAAAGTGCAAATATATAATAAAATATTTGCAGCCAAAATCATTGCAATTGCTTCTTTATTCTCCATAATAATTTATGTTTTGTACTTTAGACATTTAACACAATCACAAATTATTGATAATTAACTATTTCTAGCAAATGGTAACGCATAACAACAGATCTGACGATTTCGGCATATGACAACCGTGTGAACTGACAATTTTTTGACTGACGATATCGTCAGATAAATTAATGTCTGGCAATAGATTGTAAGAGTTTTTGAAAATGTTTATGCAACCGTGCGAAGTAGTGCTGGGATACTATCGATAGTACTATCGATAATATCGATAGTTTTCAAATATCGAAAATATCGATAGGAAAAAATATCGATATCGATAGTATTTAAAATGCAGTTTTGAAAACGTGAGATGTTATAAAAATTTTTTAACTGACATCAGCACAACTTTTGGAAAACCGTCACCTAAATTAACGTTCGTAGATACATTTGCACATATTAAAATAAACATAAGACTATAAACGTTCAATAAAGTGATAAAAAAACTACCTGTAACCTGATGAAAAATTAGTTATATTTTTCTTTCTCAAGTACTAACATTCAGTCGATAGTAATATCGATAGTATCGATAGTGAAATTTGAACTATCGATAGATATCGATAGCCGAAAATATCGATAGTATCCCAGCACTAGTGCGAAGTAGCAATTTAACTTGTGCTAGCATTGGCAGATCTGGGTACAAATTACGGCATTCGATATCGAACAAATTTTCATAAAATTTTAACTGTGGTTGTATGGAAATTTCTCTCGATATCGAATGCCGTAATTTGCTGCCTGACAATATTGTAAGATCTGACAACCTCCTGTACTTGGCTTCTTCGAATCAGTGCAATACTCTGTTGCTACGTATCAATAAATTAAAGTAATGGCCTCTAGCTAGTTAGACTTGGTTTGGAAGGATAATACATAAAAAAATTTCCATTCGGAGACCTTTACATTCATTGCGAGTCCATGCCGACAAACATGTTACCATTTCCCTATAATCCAGAGGAGAACTCAGGTAAATATTATCTGCCATTAATCCACCTGCTTCCCATAACGAAACCGCTACCATACTCGAGTTTACATTCCTCGTAGACTATCAGAATTCCCACCTACTGATGCTTGCTCTAACCGAACGCTTTTATTCAGATACATTAGAAGCTCGGATTTCGTTGGGTTCAGCTTTGCTCAATCCTCCTTTCTATTTCAGGAAATATTCGCTCCTCCTAAAAGTCACTTGATAAGTTTGCAGGGAATCGGTAGCTTTACCGAAACCTCCCTTATTGACACATCTTAACATTCGCTCTAATCTTGTCAATTCGTTATCAATCTCATTCCTCTGAATATTATAATGGCCTGCAACGTAGCATAGTTTTCATAAGCCCCCTTACAGTCACTAAAAATTTGTAGTAATAGACAATATGACCTTTAAAAACTTTTAGAGCTCCCTAACACAAATAGTAACCTCACCGCCTTCACTTACATTAAATGGCTTTCATAAACGCTATAATTTTAAAATGGAAAATCATACACTTGTTGGTAAGTTTTAAGGATTTACGAGCATTAGTTGCAGTAATGTAAACCTCAACGCCCGTTCATCCGTCAATCGTAGGCCCATCGGCAAATACAGCACAAAACTTGTATAAAAACTATCCGATTGGACAAAAAAGTCCCTATCAGGCATGAAGTCTCTCAAGGCCACCTTAATTTGGGATGCTTCTGTGGTCTGTTTGTTGCGACCTTACTAAAGCTCACTCAAAAATCCTAAGCAAACTCTTTGCAACCGTTCTTTCGGCACATTTGATGACAATTACAGCACACCTTTTGAAGTTAGCAAGGGATTACCTATTACTTTCCTCAACACCTCCCACAACACAACGTACTCATGCGCAAGCATTAAAAGCGACTTGTATATCAAAAGTTTGCAGTCTAGGCTGAGTGTTGAATTTCTGCCAATTAACCAATATATTTGAGTCAATTTAAGTTTCATTTGGGTTAACTTAGAGTCAATATGATATTTCCATGTAAGCCTTCGATCAAGGTGTATGCCAAGGTATTTGACTTGAGAATGTTGAGGAATATTTTGATTGTTGATTCGAATGGGGGAACAGGTATCTTTTCTTAGGGTAAACGTTATATGAACACACTTTTGTTCATTGACTTTAATTCTCCATAAGTTCAACCATATTTCAAGCTGGGTAATGTGTGCTTGGAGATTGCGGGATGCCTCATCAGGATTTTTGTGAATACTCAAACAGGCTGTATCATCGGCAAATGTAGAAGTGTGGATGTTATTGCTCACAGGCATATCACAAGTATAAATTAGATACAAGACTGGCCCCAGAATACTACCCTGTGGCACACCAGAAGATATAGACTCGGGTACACTCATGAAGTCTCCTTCCACAACAGTAAATTTCCTATCAAGGATATAACTTTCTAAAAGCTTTTGTATATTTATTGGTAGGTATGTCTTCAGTTTTAAAACCAGGCCTTCGTGCCATACTTTATCAAATGCCTGAGAAACATCAATAAAAAGGGCAGAACAATACTTTTTTCTTCAAATGTCCTCCTTAAAACTTGAACCAATCTATGCGTTTGCTCAATAGCCAAATTGATGGTCCGGGATGCACCCACTATCAGCTAAAATTGTGGACAATTTAGTCATGAGCAGCTTTTCGAAAAGCTTTGAAATTGTTGAAAGTAAGCTTATAGGCCTATATGACTCAGCCTTGGTAACATCTTTGCCTGGCTTTGGAATCATTTTAATCTTGGCAAGTTTCCAGTTATGTGGAAAATACTGCATTCGTAAAATTGCATTAAAAATAAATAGCAAGATTCTTATTGCAATATGAGGCAAATACATCAGCATCTTGTTACTCATGCCATCAATACCTGGAGCTTTCTTCGGGTCGAGTTCTGCAACTATTTTTTGTAGTTCACGCATCTTAAACCTTAAGGGACGAGGGGGTAGAGAGACTACACTCGGTAAATCGGCAGCACCCGTACATGAATTGGGAGTGAATACAGATTTTAAATGCTCAGAAAATAAGTTACCTTTCTCACTATCGCTTCTTGCCCAGCCTCCAGTCGAAGTACGCAATGGTGATTTGAGATCAACCGGTCTTTTAAGATTTCTAGTAGCGCGCCATAAAGAGTAATTAGATGTTGACGTTACATCAAGACCTTCTAAATACTTTTCCAGTAATGCAGTCTTTTCCGACGATAGCAGCTCTTTGAGTCGTTTAGTACATTCTTTAAGTCTGATTTTATTTAGGGGTGATCGGTGTTGTTGCCATTCTCTTCTAGCTCTCCTTTTTTCACATACAAGACGTTCAATTTCCGTAGAATAAATTCTATTAAAGCCAGTCTGCGGATAGGAAGTAGTGGCATGTTCAGCAGCCTGTTTAATGTATTCGTTAAGATTGGCAATATTAAATTCAATATCATCAGGTGATCTTAGCTGAATGTTTTCTACGCAGTGACTACTAATATATTTGTTAATCCTAGCCAGTTAACCCTATTAATCCTTTTTACATATGAGTTAGTTAAATCACTCCTTAGTGGGTTGAAAATTGTAACTATTGTGGGAGAGTGATCGGAGGACAGATCTAGAGAGCCCTCTACGTGAATTAAGTCCCTATGAATATTTTTCGTGACGCCAAAATCTATAACATCTGGAATTTTTCTTACGTCAGTAGGCCAGTAAGTAGGCTCCCCACTCGAAATGACATCTAAGCCCATTTTTGAAATTGTATTAAACAACGCTCTACCTCTAGGTGTAACAAGACGCGAGCCCCAGTACGTATGTTTTGCATTGTAGTCACCAGCTGCCACGAAACAAGATCCAAGCGATTTATAGAACTTCTCATACTGATCTTCGGTAACTGAAAATCTGGGAGGTGAGTAAATTGATGATATCACGAAGTTCGCACAAAAATTTTCTACGAAAATATTCGTAGCTTGCATATATTCTTCACTAACGTTCTCAAGGATATAGTGCTTGAGTCTTGACTTAATTAGAATTGCTGATCCACCGCATGCTCTCCCTCTCGTAAATCAAATTTAAAGCTCTTTTCTGAAAATCTCAGTTATTTCTTATAGAGTTTTTGCATGAATAGGAAACGTTAAGTCCTTTCCGAAGCATCTCTTGCGTATTATCATGCAAGCTTACTATCAAATTAAACCCTCCAGGCATCATAGCTAAGAAAAATCTGAATTTCCAGAAAATCGATGAAGGATGTGCCTACCTTCTACATAAGAACAGAATTTTTGTGACAATTACAATCAAAATACATGAAAATTTTATAAAAACTCTGGTAAGCATCATTGCATATCATGCCCCCATGTGTCCTTAATTTTAAAAACTTATTTTTAGCAGCAATTATGATCACAGAGCAGCGAAAGTTTGTAACTACTTCCAGAATCATGCAATAAGGTTTCGCGATAAATTTCACTCTGATTTGTGCAAGGACAATACTACCTCCCATATATCCTTTATTTTTCAAATTAAATTTTTTTCAACAATTATGATAAGCGTGGAGTGAAATATGTTTCTAAGATCATACCGTCAAGCTTTCTAGCAAATTACACTTTAATTTATAGAAGTGCATGCATGTGGTAGTCATGACTACCTACCATATATCCTTAATATCAAAATTTTAGGTTTAGGTATAATCACTTTCAGATCACCGAAAATTGGTAATTAGTTATAAAATTAAACAGTCAAGCTCTGTAGAAAATTTCATTCTAATCTGTGCAAGTGCATGGCTAGCTCACATATATCCTTAATATAAAAAATGAATATTTATCAACAATTCTGATTAGATCATAAATTTTAACTATTTGTAAAATTTTACAACAAAGTTCCCTGGTAAATTTCATTTTAACCGATGAAAGCAAAAAAACTAACTCCCATATATCTTTTATATTAGAAATTACTTTTTTTTGCAACAAATATGATCAGAGGGAGGGAAACCTTTATTAATTAACTATTGGAAAAATCATACCGTGAATTTGTCTGATAAATTTCGTTTTAATCTGTGGAAGAACCTGACTATCTTCCATATATCCTCAATCTTAAAATTTTGGTTATATGCATAATTACTTATTATCATTTAGCAACCATTCCGATCAGATCACAATAAAAAATTTTAACTATTTGTAAAATTTTACTATTTGTAAAATTTACCAATATAGTCTTTCCAATTAGAAATTGGAATTTAAGAAAAAAAAATTGCTACTAAATCATAGAATTTAAGCAATTGAATACTGAATTCAAAATAACGGTGAAATATACTCTTAAACAATGTTATGTTCAATTTACTAAAGTTTTAAAAAGCACTCAAGATTTATCCGTTCTATGGGTACATATGCAAGGTACAGGTACTTAATACCCTCATGCAGCGAAAGCGGGTGCAACTATAGATTGCAACGCATTTATGATCCTACGAACCGTAAATGACGTCATCTACATCTCTTCATTAGTTAATATTTCATCAGTTCTACAAATCCATATAAGAATATATGTATGTATGTATGTGAACTTTTTTTATTTACTTAATTCTCTTAAAAATCCCATTTCCAACATGTCAACATGCAGCTCAACTTAACAGCTTAATACGAGAGCAAAAACATTCATTAAAAAAAAAATTTGTCTTTCAATAAAAAAGAAAACAGAACGCTAAGTCCAATAAATGGGCCTTTAGAAAAAATATTTCTATTATGTTTTGCTGGCCAGCTGGTTTCAAGTGAATTTATTTCTTTTTACAACTTTTGCATATTTTTCTGGTTTGAGGTAAAAAATGTGTAAGATTTTTTTGTTTTTCATTTTATGCCCATTTATCAATAAAAAGTTATATGTAGGTAATTTTTCCCCGATTTAAAACAACAAGCGTTGTCAATGCAACAAAAAAAGTTCCATGTTTACCTGCATCTGTTGTTGGTTTTTATTATGCTCGTGCTTTCATGGAGTTACTTATTTATACTCGTATGTATGGAAGTTATGTACATAGATGGTACGAGTATGAAACTATGTACATATTTATTTTTGTATGTAGTAATCGATCTTTTTTCTGTGCCTGTGGTTTATTTACATCCGTTATTGAAATTGTAGTATTGATGACAAATATAGAAAAAACTAAAAGAAATTATGTATGTTCAAATAATAAAAGAAAAAAAATTCAAAGTAAAAACAATTGTTGTAGAGTTGCAGATGCGAATTTATATCCGGCACTTGTACCTGCAGGATTTACATTTCAACTTCCGAAAATTTTGTTTATAAAAAATTACCTCAGCAGTAGGTAACAAAAAAAGCATGGAGGGAGGGGGGGTTTATTTTAACATTTCAATAAAATATTCAATTTCCATAATGGTTTTAAATTTGGTATTTTTAATTTTTCGACCAGAAATATATGAATTGTTAAGCAAAATAATCACTTCATAAAAAAATCGATAATATAATTATTGAAGGAATTTATTAATAAATTGTTGAGAGCTTTGCATAAATTTTTTTTTTTATAACAAATACCGAATTATATTTATTTGATGTTAAGTCTTTGACGTGTTAAAATGCGGTAATGTGCGGTAAATGGAACTGTCACAAAACTAGTCATGTGACCGGTTCCAAGTGATAGAGACCATTCCGAGTTCTAACACTTCCTACGAAGCGGGTCAATCACTTTTAGATGGGATGGGATGAGGTTAATTGATACTTTGTATGAACCTTGTGACTTGTCAGTGAACTCTCTTATAGGAACCTAAGCATCTGCCAGCCCCACAAAAATCGGCTCTTCCCATTTGCTCGATACTAAGCCAACCTGAGTTTTGTATGAATAAGTTTATTCTTCTTATATCGCATTCCGATATTTTTGCAAGGTCTTGCAGAACTAAAAAACACCCTTTTATCAGGAGGGGCAGTGACAGATGTGTTTCAGATTAACATGAGCACCGGCCTTTACGGACTAATTTCACGGTGGCCTTAGTACCGGGTGAGTGACCAACCATCCCCGCTCCCATGCACTCTTATAAATCACTATGTACCTTGCAAAGAGCGCATAGTTTGCAATCTACAAACATACTTATTCCTGACTATGAACATATAACTGGCTGAGGTACTTGAGCTCTCCAAGCTCTTGCTGTTAAGACCGTTAGTGGAAACAGCTTTTTCTATATTGCAACAGCACCTAGAATAGTGTATGGTTGATGGCGTTACATCCTTGATTTAAGACTAGGGACCCAGATACTATACTCCCAGCGATTTTGGTAGCAACCACAGCCACTACGTAGGATTCTGCGTGATAACGAGCACGGCGTGTGGTTGCTCACACCCACCGTGTTTTCCACGAGAATTCCTGACCAATTACCGACGGCACAATCCTCACTACTCATATTGGGGTTAGATCAATGCATGCCCCGAACACTATCCAATACCTACTTGCTGTGGTGTGCATCCCTTAGGGTTAGATGAAGTCCACAGTTAGCTTTCACTAAAGGATTATACGGACACATTACCAACCGTTAAACCACTAGAGCAGATCCATTTTCGGGCCACCGCTAACCGTAGCACCAGTATGAAGCCACTGGTTAGACCACAAAGTTCTACCCGGGTAGTAACACATAAGTATTATGAGTAAATAGCCAAAGGTATGCCTCAACAAAAGCTAATTATGTCAAAATAGGGTCCGCAGGATTGTCACACCCATAATCTTCTAGGAGATTTTCCTGTGGGAAGCGGGCAGTGACAGAGGTGTTCAAAAATCTCCTCCTTCTCCAGGTCGCAACAACTTCTATGAAAGCCATTATTTTACACCAGCTAGTCTCCAAAGAGATTTCAATGCGGGAAGTGGGGCAGTAACAGAGGTATTCAACCGTCTTCTCCTCCTGCACGTCGCAACAACTTCTATCAAAGTCATATTGAGAGAAATTAAATCTCCTTGCATGTACCACCACTAGCATACAAAGCTGAACATCATCGGCATTCCTTCCAGGATAGAGGACCATCTGGGATTATATCGTGGCCAAGTTAATTTTGAGATAGAGCAGTTAACCTTCTTTTACCATTTAGTCTACACAATTGTGAAGATATTTCGCTCTATTTGTTATTTGCACAAATGTTTCATTGAAATTCTGACCACATGATCGGTAAGCCAGTTGGACACTCGAGCCTCATTTTTACCTATCTCGACCGCTATAACGTTTCCAGGTACATCTTCGAGCCTCGGTACTCCGATTAAATCTAAGTTAGTGTACCCTACCATCTTAATAAGAGACATGCGGCATTCATAAACCAAAATAAATAAATGTTGAACGAAACGCGTAATAAGAGAACTCCCCCACCCACACCTTTATCCGATTACGATCCGTCTATGGAAAGATTAAGCAATTCGGAAGGATTTCCTATTAATTATTCATGCATGTCAAATGTCTTGACATCAAATCTACTATCGGGCAACGGTTTGGATGAGCTTTATTCTGTAAACTCCGGAAAACTTCCTAATTGTTCCAATATTAGCGCATGGGCAGTGACCGCTTTTTCATTTTTCACATTGGTTTCCTTTAATCTTATTGCTAAATTTATCGGCATTTGTTTAACCAGGTCAGTGCATTATTGTGAAAGCAACCTTGAAGGGTGTGGTGCTTTAGGTATCAGCAAGGCTGAGGTACGTAATATACTTTCTATTATCCATCCATAGGTGAGTGTTTATAATCCAATTTGCCAAATATCTCTTCAACACCACCACTGTGTTGAAAAGATATTTAGGATTTCTAGGTTACATACCCCACCCATGTCTTCTATAGAGCGTTACTACACCTATATAAAGCAACGACTCACTATCTTTTTTGCCCTAGTTTGGAGGTTAAGGTGCCACATAAGCTTAGAGTCAGGGAATATACCCAAATAGTTCGCCTTGTTTGACAGCTAAAGTTCTATTCATTTGATTTTTCAAATGTAAAGGGTGGTAGTATGTTTTACTTTTTTGTGAAGAAACCTGAAATTTTCAAATGAAATTCATCAAAGATATTTATTGTCTGAAAAAAATCTCCGCAAAGGCCCTGTTATAAATAGAAAATCATTTAAAATAAGTTATTTGGCCTCAAATCTGAACTCAATTAAAATAAGAAATTAATTAAAGTTACAAAAAATTTATTTATTTTCAACTATCCGTTAAACAAATTTCAGACATCTTTTGTCATCTAGAAATTTTCCAAATCACCTTTTCTTTACCATTTTCTTTTCCACATTTCATAAAAGTATCATTACAGCCACCTTTTAAGAAGACATTTGCTACACCTCAAATAAATGGTCATACAATTCACAATATCCAGCTGAGTGTTATTCTTTTGTGAAAATAATAAAAATATTTTATTGTATCATTTTTACTTGGCCAGGACAATTACTTAGAGCATGAAAAGGAGTTGCAAGGTATAGAAAATGATATATGTGTAAAGACTAGATGAAATCCTTTGGAATCATTGTGACAAATGCCGAAAATCAATTGTAAAAAGAAAATTGCAAAAAAAAACTAAACACAATAAACTCATGCAAACATTCTTCTTAAAACAATCACACACATACCATGCACATCACACACATGTTTATTATGGAAGGATATTGAGAGATTTTAACTTGGTTTATATCAAAGTCATTTGAATAACTTTTAAGAAAGATTACATGTCATTTTGTGGCACAATTATCAAAATGTAACACTACCACTTTAGGCGTTCACTAATTATTGTTAAAGTTAGTTAAGTTTTTGCTGTTGCCAAGCTACAAACAAATTTAATAAGTAAATTTTTTTTCATTTACAGGTATTTACATTAGGGATATAACTTTTTAATAATACTTAAAAATATCAAAGTTGGCATAGCACAGTCCGATAGAGCATAAAAAACTATAAGGGAACGTATATTTATTTTTTCGCTAAGGAGAAAAAAGTTCACACACCAACCGCGATGGAGTTTTAAAAATTTTTAATATTCTTTTTGGTTAAGAAAAATTAATAATTCCACAATCTGGAAAAACCAGTTAACTATATTCAAAAACAATTTAGTAATGCCGCGTAAAATCCAACACATTGATTTTGGACTAAATCATTTCAGTGAAATGCTTACCAAGGAAATAATAATTGGCAGATATAATGTTTAGAAAAACCAATTGGTGCGTGAACTTTTTTGAGAAAAATTACAAAAGATTATGATTTTCGTGATTACTACGACATGGTTGACCTCATGGTACTATGCCAAAAAATTGGTTATACCCCTAATGTACATACATATGTAGGAAAAAATAAAAGTCAATTGCCATTTCGAAAGTAAGTAAATGGCCCATAATAACAAACTTCAAGGTCACCCTACGTCTATTAATACATTTTAATGTAACCCAATATAAGAAAATTATACAGCGGAAGAGAACATTATGTACATATGTACATATATATATATCAAGCGACTGGTTCTGAAAGAGCAGAATAAGTCGAAGCAGGCTACAAAAAAAGCGGCTTAAAGTTGAATCCACTCCTCCACAGTTCTATGCAGAAAAGCTATAGGAAAGCATTTTTTAGAGTGTAATTGTAATTATTATTTTGTATTTCAAGACAGGATCCTGGAAAGATTGTTTGCAGGTTGCTTGTGGAAACTTGAGCATCTCGAAATTATGCCAAGAAATAGTGAGGGCCAAGTAGATATGACACTACGAATGGCGAGAAAATCTAAAATGGCAGCGAGAACTAGTTTTGCCCTTTTTATAGTCCTTAAAATTCCGCTTTTTTTCACCAGATACAAACAATAAAAGTAATTGGCGATGGCTGCTTCGATAGCACTGTAGAAGCTGCTACTACAAAGAAGAGTTGGGCCAAAAATTTCCCTATGATTGCCCAGTCCTGCAGCAGTCCAGCCTTAGACCTCTAGACCGCAGCTTTTTGAATTGTCTGGTCTGTTTCAGAGAAATTATACCAAACGACTTTTTGAGTTTGGTGACAGCTTCTGGGAGGTGCTCAGGAGCCATAATCTTCAGGATCTTGTACGATTTTAGGAAATTTTTAATTCTCTATTTACCACATGGCTTCTGGGTGATTCTTATTCTGATGATTGCTCTAGGTTTTCATAAAGAAATTAAGCGGTTATAGCCTTGGCATAGCGTTAAGTCAATTTTCATTTCCAAAAAAAATATGTAGCATATAAAAAAATCGTTTTATTCCACCTTTAACAGACTTCCCTTCATTTGTACATACTCGTAAGTAAATCTGAACTAAATTGAAAACAAACTATTACAAAATCGAATTAATTTCGTAAAAGATTGCTGTTGTTACACATTTATATTGTATGTACAAGCTTGTGGCATTGCTGTTGTAATTTGTAATTGTATGTCTGTAAAATTGTAAAGCATGTTGTTTCAAACACCTCTCGGCTGTCGAAAATGTTCTATTTACAACAGCAAACAACAATACAACATAGTAGAGTAGAGGGTGTAAACTGTAGAAAGTTATGGGTTGAAGGACTGCTTTTGTTGCCTTGTCTACAAAATTCTAATTGTTTTCTAGTTACAAAGAAATTACTTGGTCAAATTCTATTGAAATCGTTTTGGTCTGTTAATCAAATCTTGATGACTTGTAATTTTTTTCTTGTGTTCTTTAATATGTTTCACTTTTATTCCACAAAAGAAAAGGTATTTTTTTTTCTTTGGGAAATCAGACCAAACTATTTTCCTTTAATATGCCATAGTTTCTTTACTTATTGTTCGTATAGATGTTTGTCGGCAAATCTTTTAATTACATTACAAAAGAAAATTAATGGCTTTCAAGGTTCCTTTGGGCCAAGCTAATGCAGCCACTGGCGCTTGTTACACAAAGTCAAAGCAAGAAAATGTTGCTGAAATTAAGTACAATTGTAAAATCTTTTAAAAGCATAAAAAATCACACCTTGACTTTCGTTTTGCTTGCTTAGAAAGTAGAAAAGTATTTATTTCGTTTGAGAATTGCCGTAATATCAATTAGTTACGTATTTTATTTATTTGTGAGAAAAAATCTTTATAGCTCTTGAATAGTTTAATATATAAATGAATTGCCATTAAAACTACTGCAAAATTATTTACTTTCGCACTCTAAACAACACAAAGAGAGCAGTTAAAAAGTAAAGCGAAATGAAGCAGCAAAGACTCTGAAAGGTTGTGGAATTCGATTCTGCCAGTATGTTAGTAGATGAAGTTGGCTGCAGAGCACGAAAAAGTTGTCATTGCTCAATAAGGGCCTGACCCACGATATCAACAACGTTCGACTTGTTGCACAATTACATTTGAAACAACAACAAAATGTTAAAAAAAATTGGAATACTATTTGTTTTACCAGCCCCCTTATATTATAATTCGTTCAAGCCAAATTCGATCGCTAAAATGCTGAACAAATACAAAATTAAAAACTTTCGGCAGATTAAATTTTCAGGTCATTGCCTGATTTAGCAATACAAGTTTGAAAACTGTACTCGTAGCCGAAAATCGATAAATCTACTTTATATATTTTTAGCAATAGATATTTAGCTTCAGCGTGATACAGAATAAGGAGGCAGGTATATCTTAGCCCTGTATATCTGTCTTTGCCCGTCTGTCTTTTTGAGTTCCTGCCTATCTTTGAATCTCTCATTAAGCCATTTAATTCCCATGATGAAGCCCGTAATATCGTCCAGTTTACACTTAGTGATATCACTAATCCTCTATGGCAATGTCCGAAAATATGTTTAATGGTTTCTGGTTCCTCTTCATCCCCGCACATTCTACAGAAATCTGGAGTGCGTTTCCCAAATGATGGTTCTTGCTCTGACCGGGCAGTAACCAGTCAACGCGCCTATCACATTTCGCATCGCCTTCCTATTCACATCCAGCAGCAGTTTGTATCTTCCTGAGTCAATTTTTGGTTTCGCCATGATTCCGTGTAATAATGACCTATTGGAAATTTCACCGATCTACACACATTCCCTCATCAAACACAATGTAGTCTGACACTATATATGTCCATAAACAAGTTGAGGGCTCGCCTACAGTCACTAACAAGTTTCAGATTTTGTTCCTTCAAAGCTTTTAGCGGTGTCTGGCTGTCGACGTAGAAGGATACCTTCTCGCCTTCAGCCACATTTCTGGCCACTAGTTCCGTGGCCCTGAGGATCGCCAGTATCTAAGCTTGAGAAACGCTGCATTCATTCGGCAGTCTTAAATAAGTGAGACTGTTCGTTTCCAAGATATAGACACCAATCCTTGTCCCTTCCTCCATTTTTAACCCGCATGTAAAGACCGCACTACCCTCATATAGCTTAACAGATTTTACCCAATAGTCCCTATCCGCAACTACCAGTGAGTTTGTTCTACTGAAATCAATTTCAACGACCTTATAATCCGCGAACCCAGGGGTTACGGATCTCCAATCACTAAAACTGATATCATTTAAGATTGATGTGTGACCTGTTACCCCTTTTCTCACTGAACCTGCTTCAAAGCATCTAGCCGCCGTTTTCACCACAAAGTCCTTTAGGAAGTAGTTGGAGAATGACGTCCAAGGCATATAAAAGAGATAAAAATTTTCAATGTATTTTTAGGAAACAATTAATACAAATTTTACAAAACCGGTAAAATATTAAATTTTGGAAAGAGTAGGATTTAACTTTTTTACTCTTTGCCACATAAATTTCGTTATAATTTCATTAGACAGATACAATAAATTTTGTTTATAGTTGCACCGAAACATTTTACTCTGGAAACTTGCAAATATTTTGATTGGAAAGCAAATTAAATTTATTTGAAATACTCGTATATGTTGTTTAAGAATTCTGCTTTTTACTTTCTTTGCTTATAATGGGTGTTTTTTATTGAGGTATAGAACTTTAAGTTGGCATCACTTTTTTAACTGGCGGCCATTTTGTCAGCTGTCAAGTGATTAATATTTAGTTTGGTTTGCCATTTCATCATGAACAGGTTGACAAAAGAACAACGCTTGCAAATCGTGCAAATTTATTTCGAAAATAATGGTTCAGTTCGCGAAGTTTACCGCAAGCTCCGTCCATTTTATGGTCGACATAATCGTCCATCAGAGCAATTAATTCGGTTAACCATGGATCGTTTTCGCACTACGTTTACTCTATGTGATAATACGCATCCGCAGAGACGTCGAACAGTGCGCACCGAAGAAACAATTGCCGCTGTAGAGCAAAGTGTTGAAGAGGACCCGAATGAATCGATTCGCCACCGTGCACAGCAATTGGAGCTTTGTCCATCAACTTTATGGAAGATTTTGCGCAAAGATCTTGGCTTGCGACCTTACAAGATCCAGCTTGTGCAAGAATTAAAGCCGCGAGACCATGCAATGCGTCGTGATTTTGGTGTATGGGCCGAAAATGAGATTGATCTCGATGCTGATTTCCATCGCAAAATTTTGTTCAGTGATGAGGCTCATTTTTGGTTGAATGGCTACGTCAACAAGCAAAATTGCCGCATTTGGAGTGAAGAGAATCCACGTGAGACCCTTGAGACGCCATTACATCCACAAAAACTAACTGTTTGGTGTGCTCTATGGGCTGGTGGAGTCATTGGGCCATACTTCTTCCGAAATAATGCTGGAGAGTCAGTTACCGTTAATGGAGACCGGTATAGAGCCATGATAACCGACTATTTTGTTCCCGAATTGGATGGCATGAATGTGGATGAGTTGTGGTTCCAACAAGACGGCGCTACATGCCACACAGCGCACGTCACAATCGATTTATTGAAGGAAACATTCGATGAGCGCATAATTTCGCGGAATGGACCTGTCAATTGGCCACCAAGATCGTGTGATTTGACACCATTGGATTATTTTCTTTGGGGATATGTGAAGTCGCTCGTCTACGCCAACAAACCAGAAACGTTAGGGGACTTGGAAGCCAACATTCGTGGCGTTATTGCCAACATACGGCCCCATATGCTCGAAAAAGTGGTTGAAAGTTCGACCTGTAGAATTGGCTTTATTCGAGCCAGCCGCGGCGGCCACATGCCCGAAATCATATTTAAACATTAATGGCATAAAATTATCCTTCCAATAAAGCCAAATTGATGGACATTAAAACGATTTTCTTGTGTTTTATTTCAATTCGAAGTTCTATACCTCTAAAAAAACACCCTGTAGCTGCAATGCACTGTTGTGCGCAGTTGTGTGACTGGCTCTTGCTTTTTTGTTGTTTGTTTTGATGTTCGTAAATAGCCGACAAAATTCGTATTATCTCCTGGGTAGTAGGCAGTATGCTAGTCTTGGAGTGGGAGGGTGGCGGGTTCGAATCCTGCTGGCAATCAAAAGCAGCTTCGCGGTTTTTTTAACTATAACTTTAATTTGTAAGTTTCATGCTAAATGATCAATAAAATCATGTTGAATTTAATTCATGAGGGTTTTTATTTTGTGTGCATCTAAAGAATATTTAAGCTTGTTGTGGCTGCAGCGGTAGGCGCGTTGACGCTATGAGTTCGAGTTTAATTATTTGTGGGGAAATCAAACTACATACAATACACACATATTCACCCATATTGCGTATGTCGAGTAGAATATTCGGCTACGACAATTTTGTATTTGATTAAACAAATCTTGCACAAGTTTTCTTTATTCTATGACAAAATTCTCGTAGACGAATAGTCGACTCGACATACGCAATACGGGGGATTGTCTTAGTGCCTGTGCCAATACACAAAATCACATAAGTTAGAAATAAATAAAATAAAACTACTACATTATATCAAATTCATATTTTTTCAACTTGAAATAACTTTGATTCAACACGGTTCTTCTTTGCGTTGTTCTAAGTTGAAACAACTTTGATTCAACAAGATTTAAAAGTACTGGAATGTTAAATCAACGTGAAATAAAGTAATGTTGTTGATATTTTTGGCCAAGTCAATTTTTGTGAAGAAGAAATCTTTATTAAAATAAGCTAATGAGGCCTATCGTACTTTATGTTAATAATAACTATGCGTTTTTATTAACATAAAGTACGATAGGCCTCATTAGCTTATTTTAACTGAAATAAAGTTGTTTTGAAAGGAAGCATGTTCCATTAACACGAAACGCACATGAAGCAAAGTCGAAAAATTTTAAATTAACCTTGTTTTCGTAATTTTAATATGAAATTTTTCTGTGTGTATATATTTATATATACATACATATGTATATTTTAGAGTGCTCACGTTTTTATGGTCCATCAAAATGAATCAAAGGCTTCAGCACAGTAATTATATACTCCTACTTTATTATTTATCTAATTTTCCTGATCCAATGGCCAACACAATTACTTTCGCAATTCTTTTGGATAGTTTCACTTTGCGCAGCTTTTCCACAAATTAATAGCCAAAGGAAATAAAATCATATACACATGTATATAATGTCAATCAAATATTTTCCAATTCTCCATCAATTCCAAACGGTTTAAACACTAAATTGCATGACAAAATTTATAAAACAATGCCATAAATTCGCATAAATACTCGTAAAATGAAAATCAACTAAAATCAAACTGACAAATTCATTGCGAAACTATGGGAAAGGATAGTTGTTATTTGTCCAGGCAAATATTCTTAAAATTACAAATATGCAGTACCAAAACGAGGTAAATTTAAATCCTATTGCATTTGCACATATCAAACAATAAAATTTATGGAATGACATTCAAATAGTTCTAGATGACCTACCTGTGTCGGACTATCACAAATGTTGTTGACAGAATTGAAAGGAATTTAAAGGACATGCACGAAATAATTTTCCCTCATAAGAATTTAAATCAATGTAGGAAATTCTAGTGGTGGAATTACTTGGAAAAAAATAAACTTAAAAAATTTCTAATCCTGAATTTATACTAGCAAATTTTTTATGACTTTTTTAATGAAACTTTATCTAGCTGCTAATAGCAGTAATAGAGAAGGGACTGACGTGAATTCTTTAAGCATTTTTTTGTAAATTTATTATTATCTGATTTGGTTGTCCACGCGTCTTATTGAAAAATTAAAAAAGTTTCAAACAAGTTATTTCGTGAAATTTCATGAAAAGTTTCCCAGTGTAAATTTTGCCTTATTACTTGTAACACGTCTATTTAACTACACTGCCAACGAACATTTCGTACATGAAATTTCTACACCAAATTAATTTCACAATCTTCCCTTTTCAAATTTTCTAATGTTATTGTTGTTTACAATACAAGTTGCCGATCGAACGATTTCTGGTGACATCGTGGGACAGGCCGTTAGTTTTCATAAATAAAATAATTATTTCGTGTACCCACTCTTGAAGGAAACAAAACTCGAGACCGTTGCTGTATGTGTTTGTGAGTTTGCATTGCAAATACTTTCCATATTTGTAAGCATCCTTACAATAGTTTTATTATTTGCAAGTGTAGGCAAATACGCAAACAAGTGATAGTGGCCAAAATCCACATGTAAGTTTATTTATTCACAAACCCACATATTCATACTTAAAAAAACGAAATAAATCTCTTTGCATACATGCATATTTACAACTACAATAATAGACTTATGCGAATTTGAACACTTGGTTTATTTTCCATAGTTTTTGACCATGACAAGGGATGTATGGTATTATGCATGAACGTATAGACGCGGTCATCATTGTTTTAATTTTCCAGCTTTTGTAAATATCTTCACGTTGGTTTTCTGATTTTTTTTATTCACCAAATGTTTTTATATGCTGTTGAACACCTGCAGATCGGTTTAAATTATTTGAAACAAATAAGAAAATATAACAATAGTGTCTAGTAAAGTATTTTTTTTATAGTCAAAATTCAATAATGCGCTATTTTATTTTTAATTCAAATTTGAATGTGGTCAAGGCGTTACACAGTGCTAAGTTTTTATATAGCAAAACGGCAGCATTAAAAGATGCATTGCAAATAGCTAAAACTTGTTAAGATCAAGCTGCATAACAAAAAAAATTAAAAGTAAATATGAAGTTCTATAAAAATTAGCACAAGGATATGCCTAACTATCACATATCCTTAATCTTGAAAATTTAATTTTAAGCGCTATTATGTTTAGGAATCATACTTCATAAGCTACACACTCAAGCTCTCAAAAAAAAAAAATCGTTTAAATCGATGCTAGGATATGCTCATTTCCAATATATCCTTAATTTTAAAAATAAAATTTTAGCTTTAATTATGATTAGGATGCAACGAAAATAAGCATTTAATTGCAGCTGTATAAAAATAATCTGCCTGCTAAATTTCATTAAGATCGGCACAAGCATATGTCTATCTCCCATATATCCTTTATTTAAAAATTTTAATTTTAAACACAATTATACTTAGAATGTCCTAAAAATCACTAGCTGAGTCTAGAATTATGCGGTTGAGATATCAGCCAAAATGCGTTTTTGTGGATGCAACATCATGCCTACCTCTTACATGTCCTTAATTTCAAAAATTTAACTTTAGCCACCATTGTGACTGTAGTGTAACTATTTGTAGAATCACACAGTCAGGCTATCTGGCGAGTTTCACTACAATCCTTGCAAGAACATACATTTCCCTCATATATCCTTGATTTTA
This sequence comes from Tachina lurida, assembly GCA_944452675.1. Classification (NCBI taxonomy): domain Eukaryota; kingdom Metazoa; phylum Arthropoda; class Insecta; order Diptera; family Tachinidae; genus Tachina; species Tachina lurida. The sequence goes on along the minus strand of OX101754.1, from coordinate 18,098,783 downwards.
TAACTTCAATATTAAGTATAATTATAATCGGAATGCAGAAAACTTGGAGATTTATTTAAAAATCACATAACTAACAGCTATTGTAAATTTCATTTTGTATAGTTACCAGCAGAATAGTTACCCTTCAAAAATATTTTTTATTTTAAAATATATAATTTCAACCGCAATATTAATAAAAAAAATGCAGTAAAAGTGGCCTACAATATTCTAAATAATGTTAGTAAGCTATCTGGTGGATTACCATTTAATCGAGGCCAGTTCATAGCTATCTCTCAAATATCCTTTATTTTAAAAAATTTGGTTTCAGTCACCAATAAGCCTATTATTATAATCAGAGTGCAGCAAAAATTGATTATAAGAATATAAGTAAAAATCTATTGCAAATTTCAATCTCATGTCTTCCTTCCATATATCCTCTGTTTTAAAATATTTAATTTCAGGAACAATTATGATCAAAGTGCATAGAAAAAATCGCTTACTATTTTTAAAACTATGAAGGTAAGCTTTATAGCGAGTTTCATTCCCATAGGTGCCAGGATATGAACAGCTGCCATATATCCTTTATTTTGAAAATCTATTTTTAACCACAATTGTGGTCAGAATGCATAGAATAGGCAATCAGAGTACGAAAAAAAATCAACGATTGATTATTAAATTAGATATTTAAAATCTCTTTATCGCTTACTGTTTTTAAAAATATGCAGGTAATCTTTCTAGTGAATTTCACACTCACAGGTGCCAGGACAAGCCTACCTCCCATGTATCCTTTATTATAAAAATTTATTTTAAGCACAATCAGAACGCACAGAATACTTGAAAATATTTTCAAAACGGTGGAACTAAGATCTCTGGCGAATTTCACTCCAATCGATGCTAGGACATGCCTAGGTGCCACATGTCTTTAATTTAAAAAAAATAAGTTTTGATGCAATTGTAATCAGAATACATCTAAAATTGGTATTTAATTCTAAAATTATACTATTAAATAATGTGGTAGATTTTATCACAATCTACGCAAGGACACGTTTGATGTTCCATATATCCTTAACTTCAAAAATTTAATTTTAGCTACAATTGCAAACATAATGTTGTAAGAAGCTCTCACTATTTCTTAAATTATATAGCTAAGCTATCTGGTGAACTTGATTACAATCGGTGCTAGGACATGTTTGCGTTCTCGCATGTCCTTAATTAAAAAATAATAATTTTTGTTGATCAGAATACATTTAAATTGTTATTTAATTCTAATTTTGGTAAATTTCATCACAATCTGTGCAAGAACACGTTTGACCTTCCATACATCCTTAATTTGAAAAATTCGATTTCAGCTACAATTGTAAACATAATGTTGTAATAAGCTCCCACTATTTATTAAATTATATAGCTAAGCTCTTTGGCGAGTTTTGTTCTAATCGGTGCAAGGACATTGCCAACCCTCATATATCCTTTGCTTTAAAAATAAAATTTTTATATATGTACATATAAAAAACTTCGATGGTAGGGTGTATAAAAAAATCAATAGCTATTGTTTTAAATGAGTCTGCTCGTTTCTTCGCTGTGCATTTAACTGTTTAAAAATATAAAAAAAATAGCTATTCTTTTGTTTTATTTGTTTATTTTATAAATTTGCATTTTATAAATTTTGAATGGCAACAAATGAATACAAAGATTTGCACACAATTTGACTGAAAAAAAATGTGAATAAATGAAATTTGTTGGGAAAAACATCCGACTGTGGACACTTGTCATTTCAATTGTATTTGAAACAATAAATACTAAATTTTACAAATTTTGTGACATTTTTTATATAGAGAGTAGCATACCTGTATTTATTCAATTTATTAAATTTTTTCTTTTTAATTTAATGGAATTTTAATCTTTTTTGTTGTAGAGATGTGAACTTCATTAAACTATTGAGCAGTTTGCAATAAAATTTATTTAGATTAAATAAGTTTTTTTTTCTAAAACCAGGTATATTTACATCCCACAAATGGAAGATTAGAGTTGATAAATTAAAAAAAAGTCATTAGAAGCACTAGGATATGCTGTACTTCCGTTTGCCATATAAGTTCACTTGTTTTACAAAAAAAAAACCTTTCCGATTTCATAAGCCAAGTGTTTTTATTGTGTCACTATTAGGGCTTTATAAATTTTTTTACGCTCAATATTTTTAGTCCTGCCAATTATTTAACGTTCTCTGTAAATAAAATCCAATTAATTTTATGAAATTTATTAAGGTGCATTTTTTCCCAGCAGCTGTAGTAGTTGTTGTCCACAATGCCTTCTTTCAATATCGTCCTTTTTTCCTTATATTCATTTAATATAAATGTGTTTATTCACCTTTTTGCCAAGGTGTCGATGTGTGTAAATTTTATATTTTTTATTTTTGATTAACCAGCAAATTTATCAAACAACAAGAAAGCCAATTTAAATCTTATTCAAATTGGAAACATCAACATCAACTGAAGAATAGCAGCAACAAAAAAACATCTGCCGAATATTTGTGTACGTCTTGTCTTAAAAATTGTTTTAAAGTATCCCAGCAAAATGAAGAAACATTTTTTTTCCTTTTTATGTCTTTTCTTCTTGAGCAACAAAAAGCCAATTTGCCACCTTTTCTAAAGGTAAAAACATAAAGATACTTTTATGGGCAACTTTTTCTTACTTTTTATGGCGTTTTACAATTGTTTTCTGCTTTCATACTCAAACAATAAAAAGACAAACGAAAAACTATATATATACAAAATCAATATTGTTTAGAACAAACAAACAAACACACAGAGTCAGAAAGTCATTTATTTACAATTTACTTTTGTTTGACTATTTTCTGTTTTTTTTTTCTTCCAGCTCAAGGTGTTTTTCTTTTTGTTTTTTCCTTTGATCATTCCAATATATAAAAAATCATTAAAAATGCCCATCAATCTTTTTTTCTTTTCTTCAAAATTGCCTTACCATGGCAACGCCTTCAACAATTTAAATACAAAAATTCTTTACACTTTTACACCAATTTTTATCATGTCAAAATTACAAAAAAGGACATCAATTTTATTTGAACAAGTACTTTGTGTTACATTTTACAGACATTAGAATTGGTTTTTATTGCCACCACAAATAACCATTGTATATTGATTAAACAATTATAAGTGAAAGAAAAAATTATAGAAAACAGAAATAGACATAAGGAATGATTAAAAAGGACTTCAGACTCAAAAGCTGTAAGAGAAAGAGATCATACTCATTGTATTAATTAACTAGAGTAATTATATTTAAAAAAATGGGTCTTACGACTTACATTAACGATTTTCATTTGATATAGGCTCTGTCCCACGATGTCGATAACATTCGACTTGTCGCACACTTACATTTGAAACAAAAACAAAATTTTAAGACTTGTTTTTGTTTTGAATGTAAGTGTGCGACAAGTCGAACGTTGTCGATATCGTGGTAGACGCATAATTTTTCATATTAAGGATATATGACAGACATGCATGTCCTGGCGCCAAGTGAAATTAAATTTACTAGAGTACTTAACTTTACAAGTTTATTGTTAGTCTGATTGAAATTGCAGCTTATAACTTAAATTTTAAATTTAAGGATGTAGGGGGGGAGGTAGGCAAGTCCTTGCACAGATTAAAATGAAATCAAGCAAACTGCTTAACACTATAAATTTACAAGTAGTAAAAGATTTTCGTCGCATTTTGACACTAATTTCAGCTGAAATTTACTTTTAAAAATCAAGGATATATGGCCGGCAGGCATATCCTTGCAGCGATTTTAATGAAATTCACTGTATTATTTTTTAAGTAGTGAACAATTTGTTTTTGTATTTTTATCAATTTTTTAAATTAAGGATACATTTGAGGTAGGCATGTCCTTACACTCATAGTAATAAAATTTATAAGGGATTTTAACTGTGTAATTCTCTAACCAACAACCAGTCTTTTTTTCTTTAATACTGAGCATAACTGCAAATCAAATTTTGTTTTTTTTAAGTTTAAGGATGCGTGGGTGGTAGGCATACCCTTGCAGATATTTAAAAGATATTTCGTGGATGGATTCACTGTGTTGCTTTATAATTCCTAAAAAGTTTTCCTTTCATTCTTATCACTATTGCATCAGTTATTCAATTTTTATCATTTAGTATATGGACAATTCCATGATGTCGAACGTGACCGTCGTACACAATTGAAGTGAAAAGAAGTCAAAACAAAACGGATTTTTATTTCTACAGTAAGCGTGTCTTATAACTTTACATTAGGCCTATAATTGGTGCTAAGTTAGATTTTGAATAATTATTCGTTTTCAAGATAATTGGAACGATTAAAAGATAAGGCCAACGATTAAAACGACAATTCCAGAGAAATCAGAAAAATATTTCGATTTTAATTTTTAATTGAATTTTAAGCACAGTTACACGCCACATGTCGCACGTGACATTTTTTCATTGTGATATTTATAGATATTGTTTCTGTAGCTATTTTTAGGAAATTATAAATGTTAAATTATAAGCTTCTGCCGACTTTGTGTCTTACGCATGCAATCATTCCGCCTTTCCTCTTGAGCCATTTAATTTTTTCCTTCAGCCAATTATTTCTACTTTTTCCTAGCATGCCGCATTCTTTTCTATTGTTTGTTTTTAACTTATGGTTTTGTTAAAATATTTCGTAACCCTTCTCTCGCTTTTACTCTCTTTCTCTTTATTTTTTTTCTCATCCAAATTTAAATAATTTAAAAGTATGCTAAAGTTTTGTTTTTTTATGTAAAAATTTTTTTTTTTATTTACTCTTTCGATTTTCCACGTAATCCCATATCTTTATATTCTCAGCAAGTTTTTTTTATATTTTAATTGTATTAAATATCTCCGTTTGCACAGATAACAATCTTGATTTTCAATGTCGCACGTGACATCGAATATGCGATTTTGCAAAATTTATAGTTATTTTCAATCCCATAGTTTCTTATGCATTCTTTTTTTACTCTTTGTAGGGAGCTAAAGTTAATGGATAATGCCTCTCTTGAGAAGGTTTGTTTATCAAAACAAAACGTGCGAAAGAAATATCCAAATGAAAAAAAGTTACACTTTAGTCCTTGCAGCGATTTTTTTTTTTTTTTTTTTTTTTTATAAAGAGAAGTAACACTCAGGCAATTAATGCCTACTACTATTACTAGGTGTTACCTTCTTTAGGAAAGGGATAGTGAGAGAGAAGACAGGTGGTGAAGGAAGAGATAGAGGAAAGCTTCATTCTTTTACAACTCTGCTTTTTCGCACGTTTTTGAATAATGCAGTGTTGCAGCGCCTCTCTGATGTTAAATGAGGCGTATTAATTTTTTGAAGCTGTGTCTTGTAGCCATTTTATTGATTATTTTACTTCGCCAATGATTTTGCTACACAACGAAGGAGGGCGCTCTGATGTTACATTAGGATTAGTATCTGCTGAAGTCGGTATAGTTCAGTGACCAGTGACTATGCCTTCATCACTTGAACTTTCCTACAACAACTGACACAAAGGGACACTAATGCACATCAGAAAAATGCGTGGTGTTGTTATTTAATGACTGTCGGATACAGGGATTGAACCCAGGACCTTCGGTTTTGTAGTCAACGTGCTAACTACTTCAGCCAACGCCACCCTCAATTGTATAATGAGACTGTTAGGGAACTTGTATTATTCTATAAACAATTACCGGTTTTTTATACAAGTCTTGAGCATTATTGCACTTAAAATTAAATTTTTAAATTTAAGGATATAGGTGGAGGAAGCCTTGTGCTTGAGCCGATAGGATTTACATTCGCTATATATATATTAACTGCATAATTTTACACGTAATGAAACATTTTGGCTGCTTTCTGTTCAGATTTATAGCTGAAAATCAAAATCAAGGATATATGAAAGATAGACATGTTCTTGCACCAATTTTTATACAATTTACTCACGAGATTCACTTTTATATTTATAAAAGTAATGACACATTTTCATTGCTGAAAATAAAATTTTTAAAATTAAGGACATTCGAAATAAGGCGTGTCATTGGAATGATTTTAATGGAATTGAGCGGATAAATCAGATTTTACAATTTTAGTTTCCTGTTTTTCTTTATTTTATGTATTTTTTTTAAGGAAGATGTAAAAAGCAAGTAAGTCAAAAAATAAAAATAAAATATCAAACTCGATTGTTCTCATAATTTATTATATCCCAAGCTCAATCAAGCTTGATACTTGAAAAAAAAGTTAAAATCCTTTATTACATTTTATAACCGCAAAACTTCAAAACCTGTATAAACACTTCGGTAAGCCAGCCAATTTTTAAATTTCAACAACTCCTTTAAAACAACTGCCGCCGATCTCTATGAAGCAGGAGAAAATGCCAGTAATTATGTATGTTAATTAAATTGTTGTGAAATGTAACATTTACATAGAATGTCATTAAATGTTAATAAGAAAATGGCCACAAGACTGAAAAACTTTCAAAATAATCCTTAACAATTATTTGTTAATCCACTGCAACAAAATCCACCTGTCCCCATTAAAACCTTAAGATTCTTTTTAAACATTAAGGTTTTTCTTTTTTGTTTGTGTGTGTGTGTTTTCTCTTGTGCTTAAACACCAGTCAGTCGCAAATGAATATCTTGGTTAGCAAGACACTGTTTGTTGTTTGTTTGTTGTCTTCGTCTTGGGTTAAGCGGGCATAAGTAAAAACAAAGAATCGTGTTATGGTTTAAAATATTTAAAGCTAATAAACGAAAATGAAACAAAGCATGTTTTAATAAAGTGGCCAATTTTTTTTTTCATAAATATGCGAGTACGAAACCACCTGCAACATATTTGTAGAGCCAAAAATTTATACAAATTCAAATATGTATACTCGTATGTATGTATGTGTGTTGGAGTTTTGTGGCAGATATAAATAAATTTTTTTACCTTGATACGCTTCATGGACCCAAACATTTTTTAATAAAGAAGATGTAAAATGCACAACAAAAAAAAAAGAAGAAATATGTCCTAAGGAGAAGAAACAGTGGTGCAGACAAGCATAAACGGGGAAAGCATATAGAATTAATTGTTTACGTATTAATATTTTCAGTTAAAAATTTCATGAATACAATTGATTTTTTAATTGCTCTGATTAATTCGAGTTTAAAAACATTAATTACATTATGATTCAATTAACTTTTTTATATCCAAAATTTTTATTAATCTTACAATGTTTTTTGCCAAAAGTTACATTTTATTTATTTTATTTCTTCTTTGCAGAAAGTTGAGAATTTTTGTGCAAAAACACTTAAAATTGTGCTTAGGCTCATCGAAATGAAATTCATAGGAAAACTTAGCTTTATGAGTTATAAAATATAGTTACTAATTTTTTTTTGCATCTTAATAAAAGTTTCGGGCAATATGTAGATTTTATACTAGAACCTATTCAAGTGAAAATTACCCAAGAACTTAAGTGTTTAACTCCTAAAACGTCTTTTGGAAAATTTTTCTGATCGCAATTCCGGTTGAAATTAAATTTTCGAAATAAAGGATATATGGGTAGCAGGCATGTCCTCGAGTCAATTGAGATACAATTTGTTACACACCATCTATGTACAATTCTAAAAGTTGTAGCAAAAGTTTTGCTAGTTTTACTGCAATTGCGGCTTAAACCTACTTTTCAAAATAAAGGATATGTAACCAGCAGGCATATTTTTGCATCGATTGTAATGATATTTATCCGAGAGTTTAATTATAAAAATTAAGAGAGCGTAATTGCAACAAAAACTTATTTTTTAAAATAAAGGATATATGGGAGGCAGGCATGTCCTTGAGTCAATTGAGATAAAACTTTTTACACACCTTCTATGTACAATTCTGAGAGTTGTAACGTAGGTTTTGGTAGTTTTAGTGCAATTACGGCTTAAAAATAATTTTCAAAATAAAGAATATGTAAGCAGTAGGCATATTCTTGCATCGATTGTAATGATATTTATCACAGAGTTTAATTATATAAGCTGAGAGAGCATAAAGGCAACAAAAACTTTCTTTTTAAAATAAAGGATATATGGGAAGCAGGCATGTCCTTCAACCAATTGATATAATATTTTTGACAAAGTTTCTATGTACAATTTTAAAAGTTGTAACGAAGGTTTTGATAGTTTTAGTGCAATTACGGCTTAAACTTAATTTTCAAAATAAATGACATGTAAGCAGTAGGCATATCATTGCATCGATTGTAATGATATTTATCACAGAGTTTAATTATATAAGCTTAGAGAGCATAGAGGCAAACAAAAACTCATTTTTTAAAATAAAAGATATATGGGAGGCAGGCATCTCCTTGAACCAATTGATTTAAATTGTTCACACAGCTTCTATGTACAATTCTAGAGTTGTAACGGATTTTAAAATTTAATTTTTAAAATAAATGATGTATGGAAGGTAAGTATGTTCTGAAGGAGATTGCAGAACAAAATTTTTTTGGCTTTTCTTGTGTTACAAACATTCAATAAAAACTCTTTATTTTCCAATAAAAGGTGCAACAAACTTTAAAATTTTTAAATTTAATGTGTTTAAGCTCACTGTGCATGCCAAATGTAAGCTTATTGGTTTCGGAGTTAAAATTTGTTTTTATTGTGTTACAAACATCACCAGGCACTTTCCTTCTTACGATATAAGCTGGTGCAAGCTGCATAATTTAAAATTTAATATGTTTAGGCCCACTGTGCATGCTAAATTTAAGCCATGAATGAATGCTTAAACAGACAACTGAATGTTAATGCCTTAAGTTGATTTTAATGTTATTGTTGATGATGGTCGGTCGTGTTGTTGTTTTCGTTTCTCTTCTTAACTTATTTTTCCTTTCTTTAAACTTTTTCATATTAATAATAATGATGATGATGATAATAATGACCACATTTAGGATGGTTGTCCGCTCAATTGCATGGCTTGACTTTGAATGTGTGTCTGGCCGAGTGTTTAATTCTTTTTGTTGTTTTGGTACGAATGAATTAATAAGTAGGAAGTAATGAAACTATTATAACCGTGAAGTAATGCGCGTTTGCACCTGTACTCCGTCCGCCAGCGAACGATTAAAATTACCCTTTAGGTATTACCTAAACGGTATGTTTTAAATTAGCGGGTTTTGGTTTAATACCTAATTTTTTCTGTTTCAAAACAACAGTAGGGCTTTCGTTTACAAGAGAAAAAGAAACCCTTCCAAATATAAATTTAACTAGTTCCTGGCCAAACGTGTTCACCATTGAAAGATTCATGTTGAGTTATTAAGTAATAAGCGGTTTGATGTTTAGACGCTCAATGACGCTGTCTTAGATGATTATGACAATGATCATGATAACGACAAGGTTTGAGTGAAATAACTATTACTTTCAGTTTAATTAAATTATATTTCAGATTATAAAAAAAGTGTATTTGAACAAAGCTTTTGAAGTTTTAAAAGGCTTTGAAGCACTCAAAGTTAATATAGCGAGTGTATCGTTTAATAAAATTAAAATAATTTTAATTATTTCAAGTTTTGCCAAGACTTTTTTGTCAAAGCGATAGAACGAACCAATTTTAATTAGATAAAATTCAAAATATTTTAATTAAGTTTGCATTTCAACAAAATCCTTCGTTACGAACATAATTATAATCCTCAAAGTTTAATATAATTTCATCACACAAGTGCAATGCACAGTTACAAGTATTAAGTATGTGGTCCTTCGAAACAGATACAAAAACTTCTCACTAGAAATCAAGTTCTTTAAGATTTGCTACACTACATACATAAAGACCTAAACTTCTGTGAGAATTATTAAACTGTAATAAATTTTCCAATTACGATATTTTGAAAGAAGAAGAACTCGAACTAACAGACCAAGGCAGATTCATTTCCAGGTAGTATCAGGATTACAAAAACAATGAAAAAATACAACAATGAAAAAAACAACATGGGTTGTAGTTCATCAAAAACTTCAAAAATAGAATTTGTTTAACATAACAATAATAAAAATTATTCACATAACTTTGAAAATATTTCTCCGCGGCAGCTACCACTAACAACATTTGCAACGTTTAGCACTTCTCACAATTTTTTAATAGTTTTTTCATATTTATAAACTTGTTTTCACAGAATTTTTTTTAATAAAATATTTTTCATATTGAATTTTTTTAACATTTTCTTTTAATTTCTCTTTCGTAAAAAATTTTTGAAGTTTCCGATGAACTTTAATTTGAAAAAAAAATAGCTCAGCTGAATTTCCGCTACTACCTTGTGAATGTGCCTTGTAACAGACTGTTTATGTAAGACGTTGACGATGCAAATAGTAATGTCAACAATTATTGCCAGTTTATAGAAGACAGTCAAAAATTCTCCTCTGGCTATTTATATTGAAATAAAAAACAAGCACAATTGAGTAGAGTAGATTCACAGATTTGCGGTTTGGTTCGAAGGACCATAAATAAAATTTGACAGCTACACATCTATCTTGTGTTAGCATAGACATAGACATAGACAGCCGTACTTTATGATGAAATGCAAGCTCTAAAAATATTAACTGCCAGTTTATCGAAGACAATCAAAAATTCTCGTGTACCTATTTATACTCGTATTTGAAACAAAAACAAACCACTCAAAACACAAGAAAGATGTTTGGCAGTAAATTTTTATTTATGGTCCTTCGCACCAAACAGAAAATGTATGAGTTTACTCTACTCTAGACTATACAAACCAAACAGAAAATACAAAAAATATCTGAACAGTTTTACTTTAAAATTGAATTGTAAAGTACATCCCTGATCCTCATTAAGATCATTTCACTGCACAATAAAGCTATATGAAATCCAGGAATAGCTTCAATAAATCCAAGCATTATACACTTCCTGTACATGTGTTTTGTAAGTTTGGCGAGAACATCTCTAGGCGAAAAATTTTATTATCATGCTGTGAAGCTTAGAAAGAGTATGAAAATTGAAGATAGTTCTTGTAACGTTACTTTACTTTTTATATGAATCAGCCTGTGGAGAGCATGACAGCCAGTATATGTAAGTGCTTGATTCTTCTCGACGCGATAAGTTCTAGCAAGTAACAAAACACAGTTGGAATGATAGTACGAGTATTTTTTTCAGTTGTTTTAAAACAAAAATCTATATAAAAAATGTCTTTGCCTGAAACATACAAGTACATACATACATAAATTTGTTTAACGTCCTTCTACCACAATTATCCATTTAGCATGAACCATATTAAATTTTGAGCTCTTTCATTTCTTTAACCAGTATTAAAAAAATATGTCATAACATTCACATTTCATTAAATACGAATTGAATTTGGATTTAAGCAACCAATATGAAACACAAACGAAAATTATAAATTTTAATAGACTTTCCACATCACTGCATTAAAAGGAGTTTTGCGCAAAAATAAATAAAAAAAGCAAGTAATTATTTTTAACATGAAATAATCAAAGCCGACTACAACAAGGTTTAAAGTTTAATTTAAAGTTAAATTTCAATAAACTATAGAGTTCGATTACACCCAGATTTAATCCTACATTGAAATGATTTCGTGAGTTTTAAGATATCAAGGATTTCACAAATTCGTAAGCTATTGGCAGTTCACAATCTTACAACAGTTGCTGACCAATTGGCTGTATTTTCTGTCCTTCAGCATGGGCTCTGGATTTTAATGGTCATAATCACAATTTCTACACCAGCTGTTACTTCAGTCTGTTGAGCTATTTTTTCAACCTGTAATGGTCTGTGTGACGAAGCCATTTTTTCTTTTGGAATTATTAAGATTTATTATCCAAAAGAAAAACCATTAACTGAAAATGTTCCTAGACTACAACCAAACAACTCCAGTCTAGCTAATTCACACACCTTGTTAAGGCTGACTTTTTACTACATGAAAAAACCCATAGTTGCACTAAGTTCTAGTAGATTTTAAATAGATTTCGACAAAATCTAGTGACGAAGCAGATATTGTTTTTCTATGGAAAATTTACTAGATTTTGCCTGGAATCTCCCTAGCACTAGATTTTGCTCAAATCTAAGCACGCTATAAATTAATTTATGAAATTATGTGAATCGGAATATAATAGCTTGTTGCTGGAGTCAGTAGAAATTTGCTAGCCGCCTAATAGTACCGCAAAATCTTAGACAAACGCATTGATTTGCTACACTATAATTGTAATCTTGTTCGACAAACTAAGTGGTTTATCCGAGTCTACCATCTTTCACGATTCAGATGCTAAGAAACTACAAGCACTCTTAGTGAACCCCGTGGGACTATTCTGCTACCATTTCTAGTATGCTGAAGTTTTTCGGAGGTCATTTCATGAATAATACGAACAAATTATGATATCCCAATGAATGCTTTTGCTGGATAAGATACACATGTGTTTCAGATTAACGTGAGCACCTGCATGTTAGACCTAACCACGCGGTGGTCTAAACACAGTGGGAAGTTGAGCGTCCAACCATCGCACTCATGGAACTTTAGAAGGCACTATTTGACATGGAAAGAACACATAGATCACAGCCTATGAACATAATAGAGCAATAGAATAGGGGAAATATCTGATACAAAGAACGGCACTGCGACTCCTGATGGATCTTTTGTCCTATAGATCTGTAAATTAAATCAAGCTCTTTATGACTTCTTTTATGAAACTCCGAATGAAAAACGCGCCTTCTATTGTTACAAAACACGATACACTTGCAAATAATGTGCACCGTTGACTCGTCTAAACTATTCTAAGCACAAACGACACAAGGGTGAACGAGTTTGGTTACTTTTCGAAAGAGGATTGTTCAGTCCAAAGTGACCAGAAAGAAAACCAGTAACAAGCCGTAAATAATTCCTTTTGAGGTTCAGGATACCACTATATGAAAATGGCTGCATCAATTTTTTGGCTTGCTTTAAACCAGAAGAAGTCAGCCACAGTTCCTTTGCAGTCGAAGGAACTGTCTCTCCATTGATCAAAGAGATTACAGTCGAGCCACAAAACGGCTCTGGGCCCATAAACGGAACAGCAGAGGCCCTCCTTGCCGGTTCATCCGCTTCCTCATTCCGCGTATGACCGCTGTGGCCAGGTATCCAGTAAATGGAAACCTTGTTGCATATGGATAGCTTTTGTAATGAGTCAAAGCACTCTAAAACAAGACAGGAACATAATTCCCATGACAGGAGGGACTTGAGAGCTACTTGACTATCGGAAAAGATAAATTTAATGTCAAAATGTATTTCTGCCTGAAATACCGTAGGCCATTTTCCCATGGGCACAGAGATTTTTACGTTGGACCCAACGACTCCAGCACCAAATCCAACTTCCGTTTTGGATCCATCCGTATACCAACATAAACTTCTGGAATCTATAGTGGGACCGTTTTCCTCCCACACTGCCCTTAATGGAAGTGTGACATTGAATTTCGTGTCGAAAATCTGTTCACAGTTTATCCCTTCACTAGGCATAGGGCTGCTAGGAATATTCAAAACAGCTTCTGTTGTGTGGCAACAGCACCTAGAATAATATCTGGGTGAACGGGTTACACCAATCACTAGCATTGATTCAACACTGGTGAACGAAAACTATTCTCCCAACGATTTTGGGGGGGCAACCACAGCTGCTACGTAAGATTCTCCGTGATAACGCGAGCGAAAATTCATCACCAATTACCGGCACAACGTCACTACTTATACTGAGGTTGTATCAACGCATGCCTCAATCCACTACCTAGTTACTTGCTGTGTCGTGCATCATCTATTTAACCCCATATAATTAGATGAAGTCCTCCTTTAGTTTTTCGGTAATAGACTATGCGGACACATCACCACCCATTAAACCCCTAGAGCAGATCCATTGTCTAGACAGCGGTACCCATAGCATCAGTATTAAGCCACTAGGTTAGGTTAGGTTAGGTTAATCAGGGTGGTCCAAAGACCTCGCATAGACCGGGATTGATCCTTAGCAATACCAGCAGATGAGAAGAGAACCTGTAAGCATGGCAGCCTAGTTCGTGGTGCCTGTATCGAATGACTCCCACACAGATTTAAAAAAATTTAGCAATCTATACATTTCTACTCTCGATACAAGTTCAAGACTATGAAAAGTGTGAGCACCAAGATAGTTATATCTAGTGCGGCTTAAAGCCGGACAGTGACACAGTTTCCCCGGGGTTAATTACATTTCCTGCAGATACCATCAAGTATTCGTCCTATTTTGACAGCATACGAAGCCGTCCAGCAGTGTCCAGTTAATACCCCAACTAGAAGTTTGCAGTTGCTTCTAGTTAATGATAAAAGGAATTTAGTCGATTTGGGATCATAGGAGCTGCACATGATTTTAGATTTTGCAAGTTTTCATCGCACGCCAAAAATTTTCGGCTTCTTCCGTCATATTAGAGTCTGTGATCTCTTTAAGGTGTTGAATTGGTTTTCGGACATATACCGTTTCCTCAGCCGGTAATTGAATTACCCTTTTGGCCAGTGTATCGGCCATTTCATTTCCCTCAATTCCCATGTGTCCACGGACCCAGAAAATATGTACTTGTCTACCAGCACATAATATATTTAGGGCCTTCCTACACATGAGCACAACCGAGGAGTAATTGCAATCAGCTGAAATTGCTTTAATAGCTGCTTGACTGTCTATATACAAATTTACACGCGCATTAATAGTTAGAGGGGTGAAGGCTAACTCTGCTGCCATTTTGACTGCATAGATTTCCGTCTGGAAGATGCTATAGTGATCAGGAAGTTTAAAAGATTCCTCTATACCGAGCTCCTGACAGGAAACCGCAGCTCCCGCACCTCCATCCATCTTTGAACAATCAGTGAAAAAGTTAAAACCAGAACCACTCTGGTTAAGATTTTCCAGATAGCCTTCTTCATATATTATTATTATAGTGATCTGTGGTTTGGCAAAAAAGTTCATCACTGGAATGATGTAGTCCGAGCTACACTCCATGTCTTCTAGCAATTTACTGTGACAAAATGATCTGTACGACATCTGTCCTGTTGTCCTGAGTCGGATAACGGATTTGCATTGATCGTTTACTGCAGTTAGTTTTATTGGTTTAAGGTCCAATATAATGTCTAAAGCTGCAGTAGTTGTGCTTTTTAAAGCTCCAGTGATGCAGAGCTCTGCTAGTCTCTGGATACTTTCTAACCTTTTCAGGTATGCTTTTGTCTCAGTCAAGCCACTGGTTAGACCACGAAGTTCCAACGAAGGTTTAACCTATATCGAGTTTTTAACTCGGGGCAGTTCCAGTCGACGCTGCAGCTTCTATAAATATGTGCACATTTAGGGTCCGCGCGATTGTCTCACCTGTAATTTCCAAGAACATCCCTCTGCAAGGGCTTGATAAGATACAGTAAAGTGTGGACTAATTTTTTACCGTAATACGAGTAACAAAAATATAATTTTACCAAATACACGTCGCTGTTTTCGAACATGACGCAAACGCCATTCCAAACGCATAACACCTTCTTCCAAACAAGTAGTTTGTATATGTTTAAAAAGTATAAAAAATACACAGCAATAAAAATAATCATATTTTTGTGAACTATATGCAAGCATATGAATAATAAACTGGAAGAATTGTAAGCTCGACAGAAAAAAATCCATTATCCTGGTGACATAAACAAAATACGAGTAGTAACGAATTTTTTTGTATAACTTGCAGTACTTCAACAGTATCAAACAAGTCCTTTGATATGCAAAATTTTATTTAAAAAAAAAATTACAATTATTTGTATTCCCTCTCGTTATGAATATGCATATAAACTTTGTGCATGCATGCAGCTTTAACAAAGAACGCGAACGAAAGCTTTTAGCCAGAATTCATTGCAAAAAGAGAGCACAAATATATATTCTAAAAAAATTATGAAAAATATATGCAAAAAAAGAATTTTCATTAAACTGAACTCCATTCTACTTGGCCAATGCTTCAAAAACCATCAACAGCTCTTAGAAACTAACGGTTTGTGATTTTTAAATGCGTTTAGATGCAATCCATTTACAGTTAACACCTTTCGTTTTTTATAGCCTTTTTACAACAATGGCCTTCGTAAAGAAAATGCTAACGGCATAAATAAGGTATCGTTTATACGTACTATGAAAAAATAAAGAGTATAGTAATTGTTTTTTTTAACAAAACTTAATTTTATAAATTTTCTAGATCTATTCTAAAAAATTGTACGTTTTGCTTAAGATATTAAAAATAAAATATGGGTACTTGTATTGCGACGGGTGTCACAATGAGCATGTTCAATTTTTTTTTGTAATTCAAAAATAAAAAAAAATCTCTTTTTAAAGTGTATTAATCTTAAAAATATTAAATAATAGGTAAGCACTAAAAAAACATGATTTCTCCTGAGAATTGCCATCACAGATGCTCTGACGGTTGTGACCTTACAAATACCACTATTTACAGAATTATTACTATAGGATATATTCTGTAACATCTTCCTAAAACAATTAGTTCAAAAATGTGACGGGGGTGACATTTTTATGAGACTCGAAAATTTTTATATACTTCATTCATATATGTAATCAATATAAAGGTACATTAATAGGAAAATAATAGGCCTAATTACGAGTGTCGTATTTCGAACACGCCTACGACTATTTTGTACTAGATTAAAGCAAAAATTTTACAATTTTCTTTAGTCTAAAAGAGAGCAATAATATATATTTGTGATTTTTAAATGCGTTTAGATGCAATCCATTTACAATTAACACCTTTCGTTTTTTACAGCGTTTTTACAACAATGGCCTTCGCAAAGAAAATGCTAACGGCATAAATAAGGTATCGTTTATACGTACTATGAAAAAATAAATAGTATAGTATTTTTTTTAAAACAAAACATAATTTTATAAATTTTCTAGATCTATACTAGGGATGGGCAAAAAATATCGATATATCGAAATATCGATATTTGAGAAAATAAATATCGATATATATCGCCGATATTTCAAAAACCTATATATCGATACATCGATTCTTATTTCAGAGTATCGGGTTTCGATAGTTTTAAGAGCTATAGCCGTTTTTTAACTGTGACCCAACTAAGGCAGGTGACTTTTTGGATTGTGAGGGTATAAACCTAAGGGCAGAATTTGTTTTTATTTTCAGTTCTGTTACGAATCAGCTGACTCTTTTTGGTTTATAAAAATCATATACATATAAGTCATTAGTTTTTCTCTCCTTAGTTCTGTTATGTACGTACACATTCCTCGATGCATGTCGGTATTCACTTTATGAATGCGATGGTAGAACTATAGCTAAAACTTTACAACAATTACGCCAGGGAACTGAAATTGTATTATTTTTTTGACATGTGTTTATAAACGTTAAAAACCGAAAAGTTGTTCCCACTTTCCCAGGAAATGAAAAAGTCCGGGAAAAGAAAAAATCTAATAACAATGGACGATGCAAAACTCATCACGTTAGTGGAAAACTGAGACCATTCTGGTCCGAAACAGCTGATAATTTATTACAGAAAGGGTAACTATTAAAATTTAGAAACAGAATAGCACAGCACAGAGCAGCAACAGAAAGTAAAGACTAATGAAGTCTTAAGGAGCTACAGTAGGTTACGTATAACTTAACATAAATAGTTCTTTTGTATTAAATTTCTTAAAGTAAGTAATTGTACATTCAAAATTAATGCAGCAAAAAATATCGATATATCGAAATATCGATGTTTTCAAAAAATATATATCGATACTGTTCAAAAACATCGATACGATATATATCGATACATTTTCTTCATTTGCCCATCCCTAATCTATACTATAAATTTTAAGTTTTGCTTAAGATATTAATTCTATTGTGACGGGTGTCACAATGAGCATGTTAAATTTTTTTTGTAATTCAAAAAAAAAATCAATTTTTAAAGTGTATTAATCTTAAAAATATTAAATAATAGGTAGGCACTGAAAAAACACGATTTCTCCTCAGAATGGCCATCACCGAGCTCTGACGGTTGTGACCTTACAAATCCCAGTATTTACAGAATTATTTCTATAGGATATATTATGTAATTAGTTAAAAATATGACGGGTGTGACATGTTTATGAGACTCAAACATTTTTATATACTTCATTCATATATGTAATCAATATAAAGGTACATTATTGGGAAAATAATGGGCCTAATTACGAGTGTCGTATTTCGAACACGCCTACGACGATTTTGTACTAGATTAAAACAAAAATTTTACAATGTTCTTTAGTCTAGTACAAACTCAATAAAAGCAATTTTTTTGATGGGCTACAAGGAAGGTTACGACGTTCAACTTTAGCGACTGCCTTTTTGTATGAACGCTGTGAGTTATAACTACCAACCCTAAATATATTCAAAATTCTTTCAACTTAAATTTCATACTTTTTCCGTTGTCTACTCTTTCTTTTCTTTTTTCATTCAATGATTCTTTATCTATCATAATTTCTTTTTTATTCTCTCTCTACCTAAAGCTAAATGCAGATCATACATTTCTTTATTTTCTTTAAAAGTCTTCCATCACTTCCATTGAAAAAATATCACGTCAACCTTAATATTTAAAATATTTTAATGTTTACCGTGCCTGGTGTGTCCGAAAATTTTCATACTTGAATTAATCTACAAAACTTTCTTTATAACACATGTAAAGCCTTAACTTAAAAAAAGCAAACAAGAGTATAGTACTTTCAGCGAATAGAAACAATTTAAAATAAATATCAAACCTACAAGGAGAGAGAGAGAGAGAGAGAGAGAGAGAGAGAGCACAGTGTTCCGTATATGCTCATTTCAAAGCGTTTTCAAATTGATAAAGATACAAAAAATTATATTTTTTATTCTCTTGAGTAATTGAATTTTTTTTTTGTAATCGAGATTTTTGTAATTTTTCGATACATTATATGTCATTCTATAGAAATATACAAAAAACTCGATTTAAAAAAAATAACTATTAAGGTAACAATATGTAATAATTGTTCCCAGTAGAATTTTTGTACTAATATTATGAGGACCCATAAAACTCAAAAACAAAAATATACAAAAAACACTCTTGGGTGCATAACTCAAAAGTTCGAAATTTTTTTAAATCTTAAAGGTTTATTTTAAAACATAGGAACAACATAAATTTATTCAAAATATTGGTATTTTTTTTTGAGGGCAAGGGTACATCAAGCCAAATTCGGATACCTTGTTCTGATGTGAGAACATTCTAAATCGAATGGTAGAATGAACGGAGGAAGGTTTGAACTATAGAGCGGGTGAATCAGAGCTTATCAGCCGCTATTTTTTTAAATAATTTTCAAATGGTCGTGCAACATCTGGTCTAGCGTCGTCATTATGGAATATTACGGTCTCATGACTGGTCGTATATTCCGAAGTTTTTCGGCCAATGCTCCCTTCATACAGAACATCACCTTGGCTGGTTGACGAGTGTATAAGATTGACATACAATTTCTTGCTCTTGCGTATTGTCGTAATGGATCCACTGCTCATCGCAAGTAAGGATTCGATGCAAAAATTACAACGCCTGTCTGCTTGAGCTCGTGTGGTACCTAATTTTTTTTTTCTTAATTTTGGATGAATCCTACTGCTTTCGGTTTTGAAATTGCTCCTTCAGTGACTCGCAGTAATTTGGTAAGTTGTTTAATTTGACCACAACCTTCATGGATTTCAATTCAACATCTTCGAACTTCGAAATGAGCAGCCTTTGCCTTTTGTGTCAAAATCGCCACTTCTGAACTGCACAAATCATCTCTCGCATGTTGAAATCGATAGAACTACTTCACAACAAGCTACGTTGAAATTGAAGTAAAGTAAAACTTCCCTAAAATTCAACATTTTAGAGCAAAAAAAAAAACCTTCAAAAAATCAAAAACGTGACCTAAAGCTCGTTATTTAATTTTATAAACACATCTGCAATCAAATTGCAATCTTTGTTTAGTTAGTCACATATTTCTTAGCGCGTATCGGTGCCTTTGGTTAGGACCACCGTGCGGTTGCGACATCATGGCAGGTACGCACATAAATCTGAGACACATGTGCCACCCTCTCTTCGTTAAAAAAGAATTACTAATTAGTAATCTATTCCCTAGTGGATAGCATAAACCGTTAGGAGTGCAATTTTATAACTGCTCAGCATTATACTACAACTCTCATTGTGCTTGTTGTACCAAAAACGTATTGTATTATTATCAGGAGTGTAGGCATCACAAATATAAATGGCTGTCTTCATTTTTTTTTATTTGTACTTCAGATTTTATTTAATTTTTTTTTTTTCAACTTATACAAATGATTGAAACGTTTTGCACAACAACATCATCATGCAATTTTTAAAATCAAATGGTTGCGAAATGTTCATTTCAATATTTAACACCAAAGTGAACATAAGGTGCTAATAAAAATAAAAATTTGCATAAACTTGTGAGACGTGGATAAGATGGGATGTATTTCCAAAAATTTCCCAACAAAGTCGAAATGAAATTCACAAAAAAAAAACAGATTTATAAAAATATCACTGACTTAAAATGTCCTTTGGTAAGTCTTCGAACAAAGTGTAGTTTTTGAAAACGTTTCCCACAAGTATTACAAACTCTGCAAGCAAATAATCAGCTATTTGGTGCTATTGGTTGCAACATTTCGCAACTTTGCATCTGTACATGATACAATGCCCCAACGGAACTAAATCTGTACATAATATAAAGGTCGCAACAAACTTTATATTGTTACTTTTTGCAGAAACAGCTTATACAGGTTGCTCCAATAAGAGGTTATATTTTAATGGCCCGCCCTTTTACCAGTTGCCATGACTCAACATGTGACTACTGGACACATGACAGGTAAAAAACTACGCCATAGTTAAAATTTCGTGGCCACAGTTCGCAAAACTAAAACAGTTTTGGGTTGTATTGAAACACCTCTTCTTAGCCAGGAATTGTGAAACTGGTGGAAAAAATCGAGATGTTGGAATAAGTTATTGATGTGAATAATCGAATTCGAGAATATTGCTTTATTGGACGATAATGTCGAGGAAAACTTGTCGTAAATTGTTAGACTTGGCATTCCACAAACTACATTACACCGTCTTTTGCATAAATGCTTACGTCTTAAGGGTTTTAAAATTCAGTTAATACTCGTACAAGAACTCACGCCTACCGACCATCAACAACGTCGCAAAGTGGGGGATTTTGGCAAAACAATGGAAATCATTCTCCATTTTCTAAACGGTCCGTCCGATTGTTATAAAATTTCATATGGCATTTGAGGAGGTGTTACACTTTCCGGTACGTGCAAGATAATCTCTACGCCAATGTCATAAAAAGAATATGGTACTGCAAGCATAGCGCTGGCGACCAATTGGCTGCTATTGTTTCCCATTAGTAGTGACATACCCTCTTCTTTGCAATTAAATAAACATCAGATGATTTCTGTTAAAAAATACTTATTTTTTTTGACATCAAATCAAATGAAATGTGATGGGTTTTTTTCAGTGAAGTCATATATGGCTCGATTATGGATAGTGACGCAACTGAAATTAAAGTTAGTATTATGTATGGCAACTTTCTCCAGTTCTTATCGAAAATACGATTATGAGAGACTAGCAGCTGAAAATAATGTGAGCAAAGCTTCAAAATATACGAAATATAAGTGCTAAAAAATTGTTAAATAAAAATGCTTAAAAAATTACTTATCATATGTGCCCTTAATTATGAAAGTGGCCTAGGTCACATGAATTTTTGCTTCGAAATATTAAATAAATATTGAAAAAACTGTAATAAATATATATTTAACAAATATTAAATAAATGTATATTAACTCTTAATTAATTAAAATTTGGCTAATGTAAAAATATTTATTTATTCAAATATAATCTACTAAATATGACTTAACCCACTTTCATAATTAATGGCACATATGTTAAATTAACAGCTGTTAGTTACCAGTTGCTATTAGTAATATCATTTTGGCTACCAGCAACTCAACTAAAGTCCGGTTGCCATCCATAATCGAGCCAATGTTCACTTTTGAAAAAAAAAATTTATTTGCGTGTAAAAAGGGGCCCAGCCAAAAATTTCAAAACAGGTAATCGATTTTGGAATTAAGCATTTTTGGTGAAAGCTGTTCCTTACTGGATTACCAACTTAATGATTTTAACAAGGCGTGAGACTAAAATAATCGATTACTTTTTTATTTGGCAACTTGTTCACGTAATCTATTTAATCTAAAAAATTATTTTCCTCATTTAGCAAATTGCATATAATTTTTATAAATTTTAGATAATGTGGTTTGTAAGCGAGTAATGAAATGTGGTAATCAGAAAAGTAACGGCCCTATGTATAAGCAAAAATTAGCATGAAGTTAGCATAAGTGGCAAAATTGAACATGATCTTAAAGAGTTTTGCAATGAAACTTCACATTAAAAATCATGCTAGGACTTAGAAGTGGGTTAAAAGTAGGTAATGCAACCATTTTTAATATCAAATTTTATGGAGGAACTCGTTAACACCTAATTCAATTTCGTCACTTATGCTAACTTCATGCCAATTTTTGCTTATACATAGGGCCGTAAAAAACCGGACTATTCGACATTCGAAAAATCAAAATTTTGAAAAAATCGACAACCGTATTGTGAAAAAAACGGGTTTTAAAACCGGTTGTAAAACCGAGTCGATCACTAAATACATTATCGCTGATTTATTCAAAGAACATCACAACTTAAAAAATTTAATTTTTGAATTAATGATGCAAAATTAATCCTCCTATTCTGTTCTTTATATTGTGTAAAAATCTCATAAGAATATCATGTTTACTCAAACTTTGAAAGGAAAATAAAATTTTCTTTTTCTATTAAGTTGTGTGTAAATTGAAAACTTTAAACTACTTAGTTTTCTGGCAACCTAGCTTTTTGGAGTTATGACGTTTTTTGACTTAATGAGCGATTGATATGTACGTGTTTGTATACATACCCAGCAAAAAATTGCACATTACCATCAGAACTACTTGCCATATAATGACTTATTTTTCTGATTACCAAATTTCATTACTCGCTTACAAATCACACTACCTAAAATTTAAACAAATCTGTGGCAAAAAGGAAAAAATGCTTAAGTCGAGATAAGCTGATTTTGAGTTAATGGTACCTCTGTAATCTGCATATTCGAAAGTAAGCCTGGTCAAAATCTTAATTAATTTGTCGATTTTTCAGGAAGTTATAGCAAAATTACTTGCGACTTATCTTTTTTAGACTTCTAATCTAATTTGGAATAATACGAGTAGCTTAATTAAGGTTACACTTTGGTATATTTCAACTTAAATATATTATTTACAGTGTGTAGAACGATGTTTGCTTAAAAAAATAAAGGTTAACAGAGAATTTCCAAATTTAACTGTAAAAGAAATAAATTTCTGAAAATCGACTTGAACGCTTAAAAGTGCTCTCCTGCAAAACAGTAAAATATGGCTTAAGCACTATTTAATTATTGCCACAGAAATTATGTACAAGTTGCTAAATGAGGAGAATATTTTTTTTTTGGATTAAATAGGTTACGTGAACAAGTTGCCAAATAAAAAAAGTAAGTACTTCTCAAGAATCGATTATTTTAGTCTCACGCCTTGTTAAAATCATTAAGTGGGTAATCCAGTAAGGAACAGCTTCCACCTAAAATGATTAATTCCAAACCCGATTACCTTTTTTGAAATTTTTTGCTGGGTATATCGTAAAATAGTGAATCGATTTGGATCGGTAGGTTTCTAAAATAAGAGTTTACTAAAAATTTTTAAAATCTATCAACCAATTTGACTAAAATCTGGTGATTCGTTCGAGATGAAAAATTTCGAAAAAGTCGTTTTTGGTAATAACTTTAAATCGTCAAATCGATTTTAGATATTCACTAACTTTTATAGCCTTAAAAAGTGTATCGGATGCCGCATATTTTTTTAAGAGAACGAACCACTCAGACAATGAATGCCCACTATTATTACTAGGTGTTACCTTCTTGAGGAAAGGGATAGTGATAGAGAAGACAGGTGGTGAAGTGAAGGAGGAGATTCTTTTTCAACTCTGCTTTTTTTTGCACTTTTTTTAAGGCAAAGCGCCACTGGTGTCATTGAGGAGTATTTAATTTTCGATGCTATATTTAGTAGCCATTTTATTGGTTATTTTATTTATTTCGGCGATGATTTTTCTACACAATATCGACGAAAGAGGGCGCGCTTATGTTACATTAGGGCTGAAGCCGGTGTAGTTCAGTGACAAGTGTCTATGCCTTCATCACTTGAACTTTCCTACAACAACTGATACAAAGGGACACTAATGCACATCAGACAAATACGTGGTGTTGTTATTTAATGACTATCGGAGACCGGGCTCGAACGCAGGACCTTCTGTTTTGTACTCAACGTACTACCTACTTCAGCAAACTGATTACTCGAAACTTTACAAAACATAGTTAAAAAAATTAAATAAAAATTTTTATAGAAACAATTTTTTAACAAAATTTTAGCAAAACATTGGAATTTTGCGAAAACTTTTGGGAAAAAATTTTAATTCACCAAAAATCGTAAAGAACACTTTCACCACTTTAAAAAAAATTTTGATATGTTCACATGAAGGTATTTACTAAATTTTACTTTGATAAGTCCTCTTATAAATAAACAACACGCTCCTGCTGCTTTAGAAACTAAAAGCCAAACAAAGAGCTAACAAAAAATTTTTATTTGAATAAAAACTAATTGGCTAAAACTAATTGTTGAATTTTTTTATATTAGAGTTTATATTAAATTGGCCACTTTGACACACACACAAAAAGTCGGAAGAGTGCAAATAGAAAAAAATTTTAGATTATTAAATGAAAGCTTCTTTTATTTTTTTTTATTTTTTTTATGCAATAAAAATAATAATATTTAATTTTAAACAAACTTAAATAATGTTATTATAGAAAAAAGCACAAATTAGAAAAATATTATTGCAGAAAAAAATTTTAAGTTTCATTTTGTCCAGAAATTTTACCGTGATATTCACTTGGCCAATGCAGAAATCCAAAGCAATAAATTTCAGGAGAATATTGTACCATTACTACTTTTTCTAAACACTTTTCTCAATATGTTACATCTAGGGGTATCGATACGCAAATCAGCTGGGCAGCCCTCAAAATATTTATTCATGAGACATGAAGAGAAATCCAATGGAGCAGTGCTGCACTCTTCATCATTTACATGTTGTTTGGACTCAGCTTTAGCTAAACAATCATCTACATAGCCTTCAAAAGCAGCCTTTTTCCACTCAATATCACGTACAATGTACTTTCTTTGAACTTTGATAATTTCTTCGCGATTTATTTTGCCATTTTCGTCGATTAAATTCAAGGTACGGAAAAGACATTGGCTCCGACATATGATCGACTGCTTGATTCTGAGCATTTGTTCGCAATTGAATGGATTGATTTTTTTACCACGGTCTAGAGCTACAAGACATAGATATACTTATACAAGTGTTTAATAAAAATACATTTCTTTCACAAATGAAATTTTCGCTTCTAATTGGAAGTATTTTATTATATATAAAAATTTATAATCAAAAAAGAAAAATCTTTTTTAACTATTCAAAAACTCTACTCCGAATTCACAATATATGTACATATGTAATAGTAAAAAACTTTCGGTATAAATTGCTTCGATTTTAGAAAATCGTTCTTCTATTCAGAGTAAATTTTTGTTTACAATTTAATTCGCATTCAAGATAGTACGTATTCACGTACATATATTTTCTTAAGTGTTGGCTTTAAATTAGAAGCAATAAAAATGCAATATATTTTTGTGAATTTCGGGAAATGATTTTCTGCAAATAAAAGTTAGTAAATTCGGAGTTTGTTTGTATAGTCCGAGTTGTCTATGAAATTAGGAGTTAATTACTCTGAAATTTTTTCAAGAACATAGTTTTAATTGAAGTGCTATGACATGCACAGTATGGACATTTCCACAGAAAATTCCACCTTTTGTTACGTTACGTCTATTTTTCTCCTATATTTTACTGAACATAGAGCTAATTGCGCTCTGCAGCAACATGCAAAAAAGTATTCTAAACATAAGTTTTTCTGTGAAAAAAAAGGCTACGTTATTCAACAACGTAACGCAACAAAAACTGGACTTTTCTGTGGAAATAAATGCCCATATCAGTTACAATTACTATGAATTCAAAATAAAACTTCCATTGAGAAATTGTTCAAAGAGCAATAGTTTGAGTTGGTTCTATATGAAATTCGGAGTTAATTACTCCGAAAAAATTAAGAAAATAGTTTTAATTGAGGTGTTTGACATGCATAATAAACTTATCTGAACGATTAGTATATCTGAAAGTTACTCCGAATTCAACACAAAACTTGCATTTATAAATTGTTTAGTAAATTCGGACTATACTAAGAGTATTAGTTTAATATTCGGAGTTAATTACTCCGAAATTTTTTACAGAAAATAATTTGGATTGAAGTGCTGACATGCGCAGTAAGCTAATCTGAATTATTTGTATATCTGCCAGTTACTGCGAATTCAAAACAAAACTTCCATTTGGAAAGTATTAGTTTGAATTGATTCGGATTAAACTACTTCAACAAATTTTAAAGAAAATTTGTTGTACCGTTTAGAATGCATTATATTGCATTTTTTTCTCAATGAAATTTGCAGTAAATTATTCCGAAAGATTTTAAGGAATATTTTCAATTAAATTGCTTTGACACATGCTGTACACTAATCCGATTCAGTATCACTTTTTAAATTTACTCCGAATTCAGAAAAAAAGTTTAATTTAGAAATTCAACTATAACTTCGTCCAGAAGTATTAGTTTGAATTGAGGTTTTTGTAAAATTTCCTATGAATCCCTACCAAGGATTTGAAGAAAAAGTAGCTTGATTAGCATATTCGGAGTAAACTGACGCGAATTATTGTAGAAAATTATACATTTGATGAGCTACTTTGTATTGGTGTTAATTAAATTCCATGTAAGACACGTTTCCCGATTTGGTTTGGAATTTTGATTAGAAGCTTTTCAATTTCAAATTACTTTTATACTCACAAAAATTAGCTCTGATCTCCCGGGCACATTGCTTTTGGACCATTTTAACTTCCTTTAGACGTTCATAATCAATTTGATCGCCTTCACAGCATATTAGATTCCCTGTTTTAAAATGGTGGGGAGCACCATTTTTTTCTTCAGTTGAGTCATGTCCTGCACTACGTCGCTGGCGAGAAAAGCTTACATCATTATTTAACGAATAGAACTCATCCAATAAATACTGATCTTAAAGTGAGAAAAAATTAGATATTAACATTAAAAAAAAATGCACACTTACTGTAATCCGGATTAGAGAAATCATAAGCTTTGACAGCCAACACAGCCACTACAACTAATAATGGCAAAATCTTAAACATTTTCCACTTTTATTTTCATATGTTGTTCCTTTTGGAGCTTGCTGACATTGAATGATAATATTGATTTACAAATCGCTTATTTATACACAAAATAATTAGTTTTTATAAAACAAAAACAATAGATTTTGTTTATCAAAATTTCTTTATTTAAAATGATTTTAAATTACGTATTGACAAAACGTTTTGTTATTGTCTGCGTACGTATTTCCCCCACAATTTTTCAGGAAAAAAACGCGAATTTATAATTGATGTCGTTTCATTTTAATTTAATTTGTTTTTACTTTTGTTTGCCCATTAAACAATTTCTTTCTAAGTCCATCTAAATTTTCTGCGTTTAGAATTTTCATTAAAAAAATTCAACTGTTGTTTTTGATGGGCTTTTAAAGATTATCTGTTTAAGTTGTGTCAATTAAATAAAAAAAAATATTGAATAACTGGATCCCGCAGTCAAATTTTAATAAAAATCGTGCAATTTGAAACGGTAGAGGTTTAACCCTTACAGAATGTTGAAAGAAATCAATATATTTAATATGGCAAGAATCACTAAAATGACATTTGACGCGTTATGCATGCAGAAGCATGCCCAATATCTCAACGAACGGTCAGCTACATCTGCTATTTTTAACTAGAATAACAAATTTAAGCTATTTTTGAAAAAATAATGAAGTTATGAAGTTTTGCCCGCAATTAAACACTGTGCACTTAATGCACTTGTTCCATATGGATTCTGCTCATTTTTTGAAGTCACAAAAAGCTTGCAAATTATATGATTTTTGAAGCAGCCCAAAAATCCCAAACACTTTTTAATTTAA
Organism: Tachina lurida; assembly: GCA_944452675.1. NCBI lineage: Eukaryota > Metazoa > Arthropoda > Insecta > Diptera > Tachinidae > Tachina > Tachina lurida. The sequence goes on along the minus strand of OX101754.1, from coordinate 18,070,573 downwards.
ATACATATGTATATATGTATATATTATATTAGTGGGAATCCGCGGTAAAAAAAATAGGGGAATCGGTTGACCTTGCAGGCCACCACTAAAACTTCTAGCTGAGGTACAGATTTGCCTCAAATTTGGGGTGTACGATATAATAAAACATTATTTTTTCAAAATGTTACTCAACGTCCGCGTGTGTTTTCTTCTTGACGTTAATAGCTGATTACATTTTGAGCTTGAGAGGCTTTAGCCGTGATACACTATCCTACAAAATCGTGCGATTTTTGAGAAAATACAACCCGGGTATGATGGAGCCTATGCAATTTTTAAAAAGGCAATAACAATTCATCAGATCAGGGTTGTATTTTTTCGTAGATCATGCGGTTGTGTAGGATAGTGAGTCATGGCTTTTGGGGCCAATTTTTGACTTGGTAATTAAGTTTTAACTATTTTTAAGTTCTATTTAAATAAGAAATTAAGGGTTTTCATGAGAATGTTCAAAAGTCTCGCAAACTGTGCAATTGTGCATTTTTGCAATTTCGTAAATACAATGTCAAAAATGTTATGTAAATTTATTTACACAAACCAGTTAAGTGTGTCCAACAATTTTGACTCGTAAACTTAAGCTGTGCAATTGTGAATTTTGTAAACAACAACTTCTTGTTTTTTTTTTGGCTTACTTTAGGCATTTTTGGACACACACACGCACACTTTTTTATTTTTATAGAAATATATAAATATGTATTTAAATTAAAAACTGCTTGAAATTTTCATGTTTTATTTTTTTTTTAATTAATTTTTTTGACATTTTATTCAAATTGACTTAACTGTTTGCGGAAACGTTGCAAAGGGGCTTCATGAAACAAGTCTCGCATATTTGCCCAATTGCACAAATGGCAATTTTAAGAGTTCTCATGAAAACTCTTATTGTGTTTTTGAGTGCATATTTAAATAATATGTATTTAAATTCCCAATCTTGAGTACATATTTAAATTCTATTTAAGTTTTACGAGCGTACCATATGATTTTTATTGAAAACATGTACATGATGTCAATATGTGGTCGCATTAACCATATATAACCAGCCAAATTATGAATAGCTGTTGAGCTCAACAGTTGTAAAACTGTTGGCTACAATAGTGACGTCTTAGAAACGGCTTGATGGATATAATTTTATTTTATATCTTTATTTCGTTATTTCATTGCATTTGTTTTGTAAAATTTATCAAATATTTACTCCTGCCACCTAATAAAGCATATAAAAGGCATATATCTATTCGATCAGCTGTTCAAGCTGAGGACAACATGTTGACTATACGAAGCGAAAAAATTCTATAATGGAAAATTACTCTACTGTTGAGTGGAGTGAAACTACTCAACTACGCGTTTCTAAGTCAAACACTCAACGGTTGCGCCACAGCTATCTACGTCTTATGAATGCACCCAATAACAATTACCCGGGAGTTTTTTCCCTTTTTCCATTCCTCCTACGAGTATTATAAATTTAAGTTTCCCGGGGAAAAAAGTAGGTATTCTATATAAGAGGAAGAGGGAGAATTTTTGGAGAGTTTTCTCCCCCAACATTTTGAAGGGAAGTAATGCAAAAATTTAAAAATTTAATTAATAAATGTTGTAAAACAATGGTATAAGCATTTATATAGAACAAAAAGTTTAAATAACCAATGGAATGTTATATTTCTTTCTTGTTTTTTTTATCCAAGCCCTGCGCACAACTTCAAAAACATAAAGTACTTCTGCTTAAAAAAAAATACTAAAACACTAAAAATTGCACGCTTCCTTTAAGTTCACATAGCAGGTAAATGGAGGATTTGTTTTCCTCTAATATCAAGACCGATAAGAAAAACTATAAAATTTTCAATTTGTACATACAGTCATTGGAAATTTAATCCATTCGCGTCTGCACCTGGCCAGTTTTAGCTCCATCATAAAGTTATTCCGCATGCTTCTGAATGGTTACGCTGTTTATTTTAATTTTTATTCAAACAAAAAAAAGATATTTACATATACACTTAGTCGCAAAACTCTACATACGACTTAATATTTTAAGAAAATTGTACTTTTTAAAGGAAAATCATTAATTTCGTCAACTTTTTTTATTTTAAAGTAGAAGTAAATTAAATTAAATAAAAATAGCACATTTGGTTTCACTAAACAATATTAAACAAGCAAAAAATAATAAAATTCAATATTTTATCCGATTGCAAAAGTGTACATACGATGTATTGTTGAGTATATTGTGTAAATGTTTTTTTAAATTTTAAAAGTTTGTGTGTCCGCTTTTTGATCAAAAGCTTCTCTAAGCCTTTTAGGTATCGAAGAAACCAGATCTTTAGTTGTTTTCGCCGATACATTTTCCCATTTTTCCTTTAAAATTTTAATTATTTGAGATAAGAGACTATGGCCGCTATTTTGACGCCTCTACTTCAAGGAAGCCTATAAATAAATATTAAGTTATTCTTGGGGTCATTATCATGCATAAATATATATTTATCTTTAAGGTGCAATTTGTTCACATTCTGTAAAAAATATATTTTTAAATATCTAGATTACCACGACGATCCATAATTCCATCCAAAAATTTTAATTCTCCAACCCCATAAGCACTTATGCACTCCCACACCATTACGGAGTCCCAACCATGTTTGACAGCACTGCATACGTTTTATTATCCAAGTCAATATTACATTTTATCCATGTTTTTTGGTCGTCCGTCGTTTCGAAATAGGTTGAATTTACGCTCATCCGTAAAAATAACTCTTTCCCAAAACTTAGATTTGTTAAGATGGACGTGTTTGTACTCCAGATCAAATGTATATCGTCTAGTTTTGTTTATGGGACTTATGTATGGCATTTTTCTGGCTATACACGTCTATAATCCAACTTTCTTTAAGCAATGGCGAATTATCTTAGCATCTACAAGAATTTCATAATTATTTTTAAGGTCCTCTTTCAGTTTTGTGGTACTTCCGTTTGTATTTTTCGCAGTTTCTCTCACAATTTTGCGCCTTAGTCTTTCATCAAGCCTGGCTATTCGTTCGTCCCAATCGTGGAAAACTTTGATTCTTTTGTAATTTTAATGATAGCTATGATTGTAAATTTACAAGAATTTAAGGTTTGTCCGGATTTTCTCATTTAATTCCCTTCATTTGAAAGATTGATGACGAATTTTCGAAGGTTGGTTGATATTTCCTTATTTTTCCCCAATTTTTCCAACTACTGCTAATAATCAAAGCAAAATTTAAGCAAAATCTGACACATATTGTTAACACAAGACTAAATGGACACAATATTATAAAATAAAACGTGCTACTATATATGTAGTTAATACAATTCAAACGCGTATGTACACTTTTGCGACGTTGGCTAAGCGTCATTTTTCAGCAATTTTTACTTTACCAAAAAAGTAACAGTGATTTTTTATGTTTTTTATCTCGAAGTTATAAAGTGGGTCCAATATAATACTCATTAAATAAAAAAAAACATTAAATAAAAATTAGGAATAAAAGATATGAAATACCTAAAATCGTATGTAGAGTTTTGCGACTAAGTGTATTAACACACAATCTCATTGGCAATGAAAACATACAATTTTTATTAAATTTCTATTGCTGAACTATTGCGTTAGTGCAGAAAAATATGTAAACATTAAACAGCTGATCCAGATTTTACTCTCTTCCATATTTGCTTATTTCCCTGGCTATTTAGAATAGGAATAGAATAGGGAAGAGAAAAAACTCCCCCGAAATGTTCGTAATTGGGCTGAACATAAACATTTCATATCATGAAATAAATAAATGGAAAAATTCGTTTTGATGACCCATTCTTTAGTTTTATATTTGAATACACAGACGTACACATACAGTAAGGGACAAAATTGTTCACAGAAAAAAGGAAAATATATTCTATACAAAAAATATTTGTTCATAATACATTTGTCAACTCTTAAAATTGTACATATTGAGTGGCATGTTGTTTAATGTTGACATATCTGTTTCGGAAATACCGTTATGTTTGTATTTATTATAAAGTTAAAAAAGAAAACACGTGTGTGAACAATTTTGTCCCTTATAAAATAAGGTATACATAAAATTAGTAACTTTTTAATTACTCTTAATTGATTTTCTGTGGATTTGGTCTTAAGTAAATAAAATATGTCTAAAATTGTTTTTAAACTAAATCTTAAATAATAGTGTGCTTAGATTTAAAATTTTTATAATGGTAATCCCTGTGAAAGCTTCTTTGAAGAAAAATATTGTCAAAGATTTAACTGAAGGGTTCACATATCATACAACTGCCCAAAATTATAAAATTTTAATTGGATTAGTAAATAAAATAGAAAAATAAAGTGATTTCAATATCTTAAGCAACAAAGCAGGTCGCCCAAAGAAACTTTCACCTGCTGGTATCTGCGTAGCTAAGCGAATGATCACAACAGGAGCGGTTAATACAGCTGTTGAGGCAAAAAAAAATCTTCAAGAAGAGTATTATATAGATGTTAGCGCTAAAAAAGTTCGGAGGAATTTACGAGCACGTGGATTCGTTGCTGGAACCAAGGCTAAAAACCATTTTTAAGTGAAAAAAATCGAAAAAAAGATTAGCCTTTGCAAAAAATATGAAAATTTTACTGTAGAAGACTGGAAACGCGTTACGTGGTCAGATGAGTTCAAAATCAACAAAATAGGATCAGACGGACGGCAGTGGACATGGGTAGATAAAAGTGTTGGTGTTAAAGAGCGCAACATATGCAGCACATTAAAAATTGGAGGTGGTTCAATGATGTCTTGGGGTTGTTTTCGTGGTAATGAGCTTAAAATTCTTCGACGAATAAAAGGTAAAACTTGTGCTACTGACTACACAACCATTCCGAAAGATTCATATCTCCCAAGTCTGGATATATTTGGTTTGGGACCTGGTCAGAGCGACATCTTTATGCAAGATAACGACCCTAAGCATACGGCTAAAATTAGTAAGGAGTGGCTTGTTAGCAATGGGATTAAGACTTTAGATTGGCCTCCTCAATCGCTTGATTTGAACACGATTGAACACCTGTGGTCAATATTAAAGAGGAGAATATTTTCTAAAAAAGAACCACCTAGTACTTTGGATGAGCTTTGTGATCACGCCATTGAAGCTTGGGAAGATATTGTTAAAGCTGTTCTTACAAATCTTCTGGAAAGTATGCCCAGAAGGATAAACACTGTTGAAGCCGCTCGTAGTAAACATACAAAGTATTAACAGCTAAATTAGTATGTTGCTTCTACAAGAGTCATAATTGTTCACACCTACACTCCAAAAAAAAAAAAATTTTTTATTTTTTATGAAATAAAATATTTTTAAGTTAAAGTGTTTTCTATCGTATCATGAATTACAAAAAGTATATAATATTCAAATAAAATAATATCTACAATAATATAATTCAACATATTCTTAATAACTACTATTCTGTGAACAATTTTGTCCCTTACTGTATATACAGTTGTGTTCAAAAAAATAAGAGTGTTAATCATATTAACTAGCATATTTATAAGTTTATGTTAAGAAAATTCTAAAGGTCATTTATGCTAAAGAAATTAAAAAAAATTAACAAAATTGGTCAAAAATTTATTGTTCAAAAAAATAGGAGTGTTGTTAGTACACGGCGAAATATTTTGGAAAAAAAGTGAAGTAAAGTTTGCAGTTTTATATAAACAAGCTCATTATTTTCAATATTTTGTTGAATAACCTTCATTTTGAGTAACTACCGCACATCCTCGAGGCATGGAGTCAATAAGGTCCTAACATTGCTTAAACGGGATCACGCATCTTCAACTATGCTCCATAAATCGTTCACGTTTTTCTGCAACATATTTTTTTACATATCCCCAGAGATGCTCAGTAGGGTTGAGGTGAAGAAACTGAGCAGGCCCTGTTGTGTGAAACCCACTTATTTGCTTGTTTACTGGTGTGTTTTGGGGTTCCTTATCTTGTTAGAATACCCATTTCAGTGGAATATTCTATTCCACTAATATGGAAGCATCACTTCGCAATTCGTTCATTATCTTCACATAAACATTCTTATCCATTATTCCTTTTATCTGATGTACGAGTGTTAGGCGAACGTGAGACATACTGTCTAGAGCCAGTCCCACCAAATAGAACAATTACGCTTTCGTTTGTCCATATTGTATTTCCCCATTGATATTTTAGCCATTTGATATACTCTGTGGTGAACTTTAAGCGTGCGGCTGATTGCTTTTATATTAACACAGGACCCATCCTTCCTTCTTGCAATGAGTTGGTAGTCTGCGGATAGTTACGCTACTAACACCAATTTTAAGCTCCCATTCTATTTCTTTTGACCACGCTAAAAGATTGTTTTTGCTATACCTTACTTTAATTCGGTCGTCCACACTAGACGTTTTGCGGCTTAATTTTTCATAAGATAAGGCATTTTCTATTATTTGATCAGAGCATCCAAGGATTTCTTTAATTTCTCTGAATGTTTTTAATTGTTTTCGAAGATCATTACTCAACGCTCTTTTTTCTTCACAACAATGTTTTCCTCGTCCCACTAGATGTATAATTATAGTTGTAAATTACAAAATAAGATATTACGCAACATTTTCAAACTTAGTTTTCGCTACTTTTTAATTCAAAAGGTAATATCAAGGCACATTCATTTCTTATTAATGAAACCAGATCAAGAATAAAAACTAATAAACCCGATAAAACGTTGACGGAATTTGGCATGAAATCTAAGACAAGAATCGGAACATGGAAAATTAACAACAGCAGAATGCATTACGGTTCTTTTCTCCGGTAACCCAACGAACGAGTTGCCTCGATCAAGTGGTGTCGGTTTCGTCCTATCAAAACAGGTGAAATATGATCTAATAGACTGGAAACCTCACTCCGATAGAATCATTACTGCCAGAGTGCGCGGAAAAGCCCGGAATATTACGTTTGTTCAATGTTACGCCCCCACTGAAACCTCTGAAAACTCCATCAAGGAATCTTTTTATAACCTTCTCGATAGCGTCCTCGCAACAGTGCATAAGGGAGACATTGCCCCTTATTGTGAATGGCGTCGTCGACAGTAAATATTGTCAATTGTCTACTCTTTATCGGCAACAATTGGCTCTTATTGACAATATCTTACTAATTTCTAATGCTTTGTTAATTAATGCGGCATGTTAATGGTAGTCAATTCTTGTCGACAAAGAGTAGACAAGTGACAATTTTTACTGTCGTCTTGATGTGATGTTGACGACGCCATTCGTAATAAGGGGTATTGTCATTATGATGGGTGATTTTAACGCTCAGGTCGGCACCGAAAATTCCGGTCTGGAGAGCACAATGGGCAGGCATGGCCTTGGAAAACTGACGGAGAATGGCAAAATGTTTCTGGACACCTGCAGAACCAATAACCTTGTCATTGGCGGTACGTTATTCCCTCATCCAAGAGTACACAAAATAACCTGGGTATCCCCTGATAGTCGTACGGAAAACCAAGTAGACCACATAACTATCAGCAAAAAATGGCGTGGTTCGTTATTGGATGTGCGCAATAAACGAGGTGCCGATATTGCAAGCGATCACCACTTATTGGTTGCCACTCTGCTAATTAAAATCTCAGCCATCAGGACGAACAACAGTGTATCACAGAGAAGATTCAATGTAGCAAAGTTGGAAAATCCGGAAACCGCCAACCTGTACACTAATGAATTGGTAGAATACGCCTCAATTAACACTGAAACCCGAATAATGACTCCATCAGACAGCTCGTCAGGTAAGGATTCTTGGGTCCAAAACGCTCTAATAATGGGTTCCAGCAATCGTGCACTGGTTATAAGCAGAGGCTGTAAGCAGTTTTGGAGAGATATTTGCAAATGGGTTGACATTGAGCAGCGGATGTTTATAGCATACGCTTTCCCATAGTGTAACCTGTTGGGTTTTCGATGATATGAGTTCTCCAGCATCGTTTTTTAAAGGCTTTCCGGTCGATAATTTTCTGTTTGTCAGCTTGTTAACAGACATATACATGTCCCTCGCACGATGGGATTCAGCCGCTGCTGTTGCATGAAAAACAACTGAGCAACCGGATCACGGTGAAAAGTAGAGTTAAGCAAGGTTGCGTCTTATCACCTCTACTCTTTAACTGCATCCTCGATACTCTGATGCAGAAGTTAACAAGTTATCATAATAGAGGAATTACGTGGGGCTTACAAGGACGGTTGGAGGACCTAGACTCTGTCGATGACATATGTCTACTTAGTCACTCATTCTCAGAGATGCAGGCGAAAATATCCAGCATCAGTGACATCGCAAGATTGGTTGGGCTGAAGATAAACATACTGAAAACAAAATCGCTCCGCATCTATAGTAACACAGATCTTTCTCGTATGTGATCAAGAGGTTGAAGATGTTAAGTCCTTCTGCTACCTAGGTAGCACAATTGACACAACTGGTGGCTCAGCAGCAGATATATCTAATCCCATAAATATTGGGCGGAGAGTATTTGCACAGTTAAACCCGGTTTGGAAATCTTCCAATATTTCGAAACAAACCAAAATCAAATTATTTAATTCTAATATAAAATCCACTCTGTTATATGGATGCGAGACTTGGAATATGGCACCACGTGACATACAATGCCATCAGGTATTTCTCAACAAAGGCCTTCTGGCCTGCAACAATATCCAACAACCAGCTCTGGGTCGAGGCAAATCAGCAGCCTATTGGAATGGAATTAAGTAAACGGAAATGGAGTTGGATAGGTCACACCCTCCGTAAACTAGACCATGATATTGCTAATAAATGCCTAGATTGGAACCCGCAGAATAGCAGACGAGTCCGGAGACCAGCGCATACCTGAAAGCGGCAACTGAAAGTAGAACTTTCGAGTTTGCGTATGAAGTGGAACGAAATCAAGCACCGAACAGAAAATCGGGATTATTGGAATCACCTTGATATGGCCCTACGCTCCCTCGAGGAGTGAAAGGAACATATATATACATACATTCATTTCCAGGTAATATCAGGATTACAAAAACAATGAAAAAAACAATATACTCGTAGCTTTTAGTTTATCCAAAATGTCAAAAATATAATTTGTTTAACATAATAATGAAAATTATTCACATAAATTTGATAAAATTTCTCCACGGCAGTTACCACTAACTAAGATTGCAACGTTTAGCACTTTTCACAATTTTTTAATAGTTTTTTTTCATATTTTTAAATTTGTTTTCACAGAATTTGTTTCAATAAAATATTTTTCATATTGAAACTTTTTTTTATTTATCTTTCTTAAACAATTTTTGAAGTTTCAGATGAACTTTAATTTGAAAAACAAAATAAATCAGCTGCGTTTGTGCCTCCGGTGATATGTATTTTTATTAGAAAAAAAATCCCACACACTCATATTTTCTTGATCAACTCAACTAAGTGGAAAATGTAAAAATTAATTAATTATATTCTTTTCGTACAATTCTTTTACGAATTTTACTGCTTACATTCTATTGAAAAATTCGTTATAACTGTTCTTGTCAAAATCGACAGACAGGTCCTAAAAACGTCGAGTTATGACGAAAACTCTATTTTCGAAAATCAGGGTAAAACCAGAAAGTTTAATAAAAATTATAGTCAGCACTGCATTAGTCCGCCGGGACATCAAATAGCACTTAAAAATCAATAACTTAAACAAATTAAAAAATTTACCAAAAATGAGAATTACCTCTAATTTTTCAAGTGTATTATAATATGATGTTTATATTACAATAGAAAATATCGGGTTTGTCATAACAAACAAGTACATACATATTTACATAAATTTGTTAATTTCATAATTATTTAGTAGTAAAAATTTGATGCAATATTTTACAAAATAATCAGCCTTGTCATGAATTCCACATGTGAAAATTTCCAAATCAAATTTTTCGTTTACGTACTTGCACTTTTTCCAATAGACAATAATTTTGTGAATAATTTTCTTCGTATATTGTCAAAATATATCGCAATGGTATGAAGTTTTTTGATACAAATTGTTCACACGTTCGGAAGTTTCCATGTGAAATTTTATTTATGATAAGCCTGAATAAGTGTAATTTTAAACGCGCTTTTTAAATAAAATTTTATTTTATTTATTTATTGGAAATTAAAAGTTTTAAATAGTGAATTTTTCAAACTATTTTTCAAACAAAGAGTTCGAGACTTTATAGCACTCGTTTTAAGCGCTGAACAGCCATCAAAGGAATCATGTGGCAGGGATGGGATCACTAATTTGTTTGAAGTGAATGAGGCCAATATTTAAATTAGGATAACAATATATGTTTGGTTTTAGCCTCTGGCATCTTCAGTGAACAGACTCTTCAATAAGGAGTTGGAATGATTAAGATCTAAAACTCTGCTCTTCTTGCGATTTGGGATTAACACCGCAGCTACAAAGTTGTCATCTAAGAAAGTTCAAAACGGCTGTGAAAGTGAGTGTCAGGATGGACCCACCACCGGGTTAAACCGACTGTTGTCATTGCAAACACTGCATGTCAATTTGACACGCGTGTGTCAGTTCATTTTATTTTTTAATTATAATTTAATAATTATAATAAATTTTAAAACAATCAGGAAAAAAACTTCTCAATTGTTATACATTTTAAACATTGTAAAATTGTTTCAATACAATTACACTTTGTATTTTAAATTGCTCGCATTGTTATAAGGCATGCAACATTGTCGTTTTGTTTTGTAGCAGTTGAAAATAAACTTGCTATTACTTTTCGTGTGTCTATTTAATAAGTTTTTATTTAAAATTAAATGAAAAATAAAATCTATGATTTATCACAAATAAAATAATGCAAAATAAAAACTAAGTTAAATAAAAAATATAAAAAAAAACTTGGCAAATTGTACTCAAAATTGCATTTGCTGTTTAAAACTGAAGGATGAATCTTTCACTCATTCAGAGAAAAAATTAAAAACAAAAGCAGCGAACGGAGAAAAAAGTTATATTTGCAGCAAATAATACTATAGTTCGGAAATAACTCGACTGATTTCTAAAAATATATATGATTTCTAACCGGGTTTTAAAATTCTTTTAATTTACTGTGCCTGTAGAAATATCCTGCCAAGTTGCAGGTCGCAATTAAATAAATTTGAGCAAACCGAGCAAAGAGAACTTCAGAACAGCTGGGGAAGATTTTAAATCACACATTTATGTCTACCCAGCAAAGAATAATTAATGACTTCACGATTTCTTTAACACTTATTTGTTTTGCTATTTGAATACATTATTGACACTATTCTGAATTTCTTCGGAATTTAGTTATCATGGAAAATAATTTTTCTACAGAAAAGATTCATCCAATAATAGACTCCTTAATAAGTGACACTGCCACATTTGGAAGTCAGTTGTTTTGTTTGTTGGCATTTTATTGTGTCCCTTTTTTGCAAATTACAGAGTAGACCCCCTGCTCTTGCCTCAAGTGTTCAAAGTTTGGTAGTATGTAATCGGTTGAATAAAAGTAAATACATGAAATCAAAAGCTAAATTTTAATGGAATGCGAGTGGCCCCACCCACGTTTTAAAGACGAGATCGTGTTGTTGAAATAGCGAAGCTTCGCTGAAATCGTTTTCGTAGAAACATATAAAAGAAGTATGTGAAATATATTAATTTTAAAGGGCATGGCCCAGCCCATCTTTCCAAATTCTATATTACGTCGTTAGGCAAGACTCGATTTAACAGAAGCAGAAAGTTGAGGGGCGTGATCCCCTCCATTTTCGACAATGGGAAAATAACAGAATTTTTCAAATCGAATAACAACGTTGGAAGCTATGAATTAACAAAGAAAATAAATACAACCTATAGCTGGTTTAAGATCCAAGGAACCTAGGTTCGTATGCTTGTAAGGACAGCATTTTTAGGATTCCGTACACCTATTGTTTTCGCTACGCTGTCCTTCTGTCCGTTACAGGCTATTTTATCGAGAACCGTAAGAGCTACGGAACTGAAATTTGGATATAGTGTGGAGACCTATGGGCGCTACAACAACAAATACATGACAGATAAAAATTAAAGGGTGTTCCAAAACGAGCAACGAAAAGTTTTAAAATCCCATGTAATATACATACAATTGTACACTTGAAATTTGTAAGGTTAGTGTATTTTTATACGGACTAAACAATTAACATTAAAATTTCAAAAAATTTAAATTAAAGGGTGTTCCATCAGTTAATGCAATTTTGACTATATAATTTAGAAAACTTGCTGTATCTTGGAAACCGAAAATAAATCACCAAAAAAAAATCGCCAAAACAAAAAAAATTGCCAAAACGAAAAAAATCGCGATATTAAAAAAAAACGAAAATAAATCGCAAAAAACTGTAAAAAATAGAAAAAGATCGCCAAAATGAAAAAATCGCCCAAATGAAAAAAATCGTCAAAATGATAAAAACGCCAAAAAAACTGAAAAAGCCAAAATGAGAAAAAAGCGAAAAAACAAAAAAAAAAACATTTCAGCTAAAAAAAAAACGTCAAAAACGCCATATTAAAAAAATGCTCAAAGCCCAACACACTTTACTGAATTTATTTTTCAATTCATGTACATAGCACATTAGTGAAAACACGTGGTAACATTATCGAAATTTTATTGTCCTTAAGCACTCATTTTAATAACGAACCTTTTTATAAACGTGAACACGTGCCCGTCAATGACACTACTTTGACCGGTTCTACTAATTAATTCTTTTGCAAGTTTTTTCTTAATACTTTTCTTCTTTTTCATAATATTTGAAAATGCACAGTGGGGAGATCTCATACACACAACGGTCTAAGAAATTAAAAATTTTCTTTTTTGTTTTCAATATGAGTCGTCGAAGGAACAGGCTGTTAAATATGCTTTTCTGGCACGTTTCACCCGTAATTTTGAATAAATATGAATTTCGTATTCAAAAGCTTTTAGCAAAATTGTATGACACATACATATTTTTGTAAAACATTCATACTTCTTAAATTAATGTTAAATTAGCTCACTTTAAAGTTTAGCTTCACTTTTGCATAAAAAATTACCTTCTATAAAAATATTATTTTACGAAAATTTCTTTCAACATCTTCTTCCACACTCATATTATTCCTACATTTTGTTTCTTAAAATTTTGCGCTATTCTTTTGCATTTTCCTACAAATTATACTTGCAGCTTTAAATTAATTTAATGCCGCCCACATCACTATGTTTGCTGGGATGGGTACATGGTACGTATTAGTGTTAAATATTTTCACTTTGAGTGTACGTATGAGCGTCTGGCAGAATATTTAAGTGAAAAACATTATACATTAGTGTTGATAGATGTGTTGACGACAGTGACAAAAATAGCTTCAGCCCACATTTTTGATATCAACGAACCCTGTTACGCATCCTTCCATTTATATTTGTAGCATTTCTGTTTCCCAGATATACTTGTAGACTCTTTAAACAAACTTTTGCTACTTTCTTATAATTGAATTTCTTTTGAAACAAATTTTAAGTTTTTTTTTCTTGCTATTAATTCAAAATCTTGGGTAAGTATGAAACAATCTTCTTATGTAAGTAAGTATGTTGGATAAATATTGTTTAAGTAGCAAAAACGTATGCATTTTTTTTTTTTTGTTGTCGTTAAAAAGAAAAGCACATATTAAAACAAAAAAAAACAGTTTAAACTTTGTTATTTTGAATAATTTCCTTAAAGAGAGCAAAAAATAAAATTTACACTATGAAAAACATCGCTTTAGTTAGAAAAATTTTATTAGGAAAAAACTATTTAGGATTCACTAGAAATTATTTTAAGAAAGGAAAACACTTTCAACTAGGAGCTCGCATCAAAATTTTCTTTTGAAGAAAAATTACTCCGAATATGCAGAAATTTTTCCAAACAATTCAAATTAGTTTGAGTAATTTTTTTTAAATAAATAATCCAAGAAAATCATATAAAATTTTAATTTAATTATTAATTTTATTTGCAACAGATTCGGAGTGATTTTTTTTTAATTTTTTTAACAAATTCAGGTGGCAAATTATGGCACTCGATATCGAACGAAACTTCAGAATATTTCAAAGCAATTTATATGAAAATATTTAAAGATTTCGATCGATGTCGAATGCCGTAATTTGCTCCCACATTTTTTTATGAATAATTGTTCGAGAGTTTGAAGTAAAGTTTTCGGATTGATATTTTTTGTTATATTAACTACTAAATTTTCATGAAAAATAATTATTTTTTTTTTCTATAAAAATATATATGCTGCAATTTTTTAAAATTATGCTTTGAAATTGCATAAGTGTCCACATTAGGAAATTTTTGTTTTGCAATAATGTATTAAAAAATTCGATTACACCACAAATTTACCTGAAAAATATATTTAATTTTTGTTATATTTTGTGTTTTTCATATAACTGAAGAAAGAAAATAAAATAAAACATCAAATACCCCTGTGCACCCCTCCCCAATCTTCTCACCTATAAGCTCAAGAATTGCTGCAACAAAAATTGCAAGTCTGGACAGGGACTTATACATATCGCTTATTTATTTAGTCAAAGAACGTCATAACTCAAAAAATGGAATTAATCCTCATATCGTTCTTTATATGAGAGAAGAATAAAATTTTATTTTTCCATTAAATGATTAAACAGAATAAGTCCGCAACTTCAGGAAAAATCGTTGTCAAATTAACAAAGCCCATAATAAAATCTACGGCAGTAACTTCATATGTATATCGCTTAGCAAATCTACTTTTAATTCAGAGTCTAATCTTCATACCGAATTTCTGAATTCGAGCTTAGCATTAGATTTTTATATGTTAAATTAAATTTTTTTTTAACTCACCAGCCGAATTCGGAATTGAGAAAGTTTATTGGAAATTCTCGGCAAAACTCACCATTTTATTTGAATTTAGAGCCTAAAATTTATTCCGAATTTTTGTATTTAAATGTTTCATAAGAAATTTCATACCAGGCCTGCTTTTTAATCTGAAATAGGAGTCTAAAATTTATTCCGAATGCAAATTTTTAATTGGAAATGTCATGGAGAGTTTGCCACTCCATTTGGTATAAAATTCATTCCGATTTTTAATTTACTATTAAATTGTTCTTGGTGCATTCGTCAATTGTTTAGCGAAAGTACAAGGGAATTAAAGTGTAAGTTTTTGATTTCTCCTTTTTATTATTTTTTGAAGTTTCTTACATTGAGCGTTTTGCCCCTGCTACAACCATTGTATTTTATTTTTTATTCAGAAGTACCCTTACATTTACACTACGGGAATTTTTTTCTGTAGCTGAATCATTTAGATATTGAATTGTACAGAGAAAATAGAAAAATTTGGCAAAATGGTAACACCCCTTCAGGTATGTCCAGACGATTGTCAGATCATTCAATAGTGTCAGTAAAATGTTTACTGTCTTTACTGTCCATAATAACTTATATATGCACTTTTTACATTTAACGCAGGCACAAATGGATTGATAATTGAAAATTTCTCTCAAATACTTTCAGTCTGGCAACGCATAACAACAGATGTGAAGATTTTTGAACACTGAAAATTTTCTAACTGAGAATATTGCCAGATAAATTTATTGCCATGCAATCGACTCATAATAAATCGTAAGACAAATTTGATACAAGCGTGTGAACTGACAATCTGCCATATGCTGGCAATTTCTGATTGTCAGTACATTGCCAAATCTGACAATGTTGTAAGATGTGACAGTCGTCTGTATATCATATATAGCTTTATATGTACATAACACGAAAATAATCTGAAAGAGAGCAAGATGTAAACGATGAAGCATCAATCTACCCAGCAAACTTCTTTACGCCGTCGAAGGAACTGGCCCGGAACATTGCCCCTCAATGTAAATAATCTCTTTCTTATGTCGCTGTCATCAACAGCAGGGGGGGAAAAGTAAGAATTGTCTTGCAGGCTTATGTACGATTATTGTTTTGCAAATGTTTAACACTCAAAATGCGAATAACAAAAAAAAGCAACGAAACTTTTGAAGTCAGAAAAGAAAATTTTTAAATTTTTTTATTACATGAAGAACGTTTTGCAATGAATGCTGCTGTGTGTGACTACAATTTGCATGAATGTTGAAATTTACTTTAGTTACAATTTATAGTTTTTATTTTACATTTTACTTTTTTCCCTTAGAAATTTTCTTCTAAATAGTTTTTTAAGCGTAAACAAATATAAACAAACACCTGCCTTAAAGGATGATTGTCGAGAAATGGAAAGGAAATATAAGCAGAAAATACTCTTGGTTGTGAAACTTTACTTTTTTGCAGATTTAAATTTTATTTTTCTGCTCCCAACTAAACTTTAAATAGTAGAATCTTGTGTCAAAATGGTAAAAAAAAATTAAGGAACTTTTCCTTCCCCATAATTTAAAACAAAACTTAACAGACGAAAATGGCACAAGACAAATGACAGCTGAAACCATCTTAAAAATGTTTCGTTTGAATATGGCTTCAATTTGCATTTAACTTTACTTTGTTATACAATTTTTATTTACAAAAAAATATATATAAAATTTGAATTTTGGTACTTTTTTCTTTCTATTTCTTGTAGTTGACACCAACTAAAATCTTTTACTTGTTATTGTTTTCTTTATATTTATTCTTCTATTTTATATATTCAATTTATGTATTTATTTTGTTTAAATTGTGGGTGTTTACTGGTACTTGTGTAAATATTGATTTAAGCAAAAAACTTGTTAGTTTTACATCAAATATACTTTGTAATTGACCAGAACAATTTAATTGTCTTGACAAACAAGATACACATTTATTCATCAGTTTGTCGTACAAGCAGAGGGATACACTGACCAAAAAACTTATTCGACATTTAGTAAAAAGTTTTTGTTTTAGTAAACAAAAATTAAGCTTTGAGAGCGCTTTATAAATGAACGGAGTATTGATTTCAATACAAAAAATGAGATGCCAAAAATAGACTTGTGTAATTTCAATTACATGTAATTGAGATCTTTTAAATTTTTAGTTACATATATTACAAAATGTAATTCCAATTAAAACCCTTCAATTATAATTACTTGTAATTTTGATTGGATTTCTTTCAAGTAGAAATTACATCTGTTTATAATTGTTTTTTTTTTAATTTAAAATTACATGTATTTGTAATTAACCAAAGACTGATTACTTTTCAATTATATTTTTGAGTGCAATGTACTTAATGGAAGTGCCAGCCGCTCACGCGATTTCGGTGAAGCATGCATGGCACGCGTGAACTAGTGTGAATTGGGTGCATTGAGAGTTATTATTTTAACACCTAGGCGATGACAATTTTGGTAAAAATGTTTTATTTTTTTTAGTTGACAATATGAAACACACTATATATAAAAATTTAAACGAGTATCTGTCGAACCATTTAACCTTTAAGATTTAAATAAAATTTGCGTTATTCAACACAAGTAAAACAAATTAACTTTACCTCAAGGGTAACTCTCGAATCAATTGATTTGTAGCAGTCGTCTTTTGAGTTTAAATTTAATATTTATTTAAAAAAAAACTAAACAATCACAAGTACAACCGTCACAAAACTCCCATTTAGTATGAACAGTTATTTCAATAAGTACTTATACTTATATGGAAGCAATCAGATCGATTCAAAGAGAAAATAATCTGCCGTTCGTGTGTTGTGAGAGTGTAATTGAAAGTGTTTCTTCTGTATATTGTACATCACCTTTCACAGCGAATTCACTTACCTCTTCCAGCAACAGCGACTTCGGCTGACTATTTCATCAGTGGTTTCGGCTCACTGTTTCATCACACCTACATCGGATGACTGGTTTCCACAGCGGAACCTGCTGGCTGCTTCGTTAGAGCGAATTTGGCTGCCTGCTTTGTCGCAGAACGACTTCGCTTGACTGTTTTCTACAGCGGCATGGGCTGACACATATGGCTTTGGACGCTGTTTGCAACATCGACTTCAGCTGACTATTTCTCCGAGTGGAGGTTTGTCGCAACTCCTTCCTAACCTAGTAAACTTAAATAACGCCAACTACCACCGACCTATTTCCGCGAGAAACACTGTAACATTTTATGTCATTGCACGAGGCGAAAACGCCGTAGAATTTGAGGGGATAGTAGATTCCACGAGGGACTACACGATATTGCAAAGTGTAAGCTCGGGTTTGTCATGGGAATTAAGTCGCTTAATGACAGGTAATATGTATCCGTTTTTAATGGAAGGAGAAAGTTTTGGTCAGAAACAATTCACAATGGATGTGAAGCGCTTTTTTTTAAGATAATGAATGCCTACTACTATTGCTAGGTGTTAGCTTATCTTATTAAAGCTATAGTGATAGAGAAGGCAGGTGGTGAAAGAAGAGATAGAGGAAAGCTTCATTCTTTTATAACTCTGACTTTTGCACGTTTTTGCTTAATAATGCAGTGTTGCAGCGCCTCTAGTGTCAATCATGCGTATTAAATTTTCAATGCTGTGTTTAGTAGCCACTTTATTGGTTATTTTACTTCGCCAATGATTCTGCTACACAATACCGACGAAGGAGGGTGCTCTGATGTTACATTAGGATTAGTATCCGCTGAAGCAGTAGTTCAGTGACCAGTGTGTATGCCTTCATCACTTGAACTTTCCTACAACAATACCCTTTCAAACCAAACCTAAACTACAACACACCAAAACGAAGCGACAACAACTTTAAGGAACTCTAAGCATAACAACGTTTTGATGTGATTTAAGGAAACATTTTTCAATAACGAATACTTTTCTTTGACACTGTAGGTATTTACTATATATTTAAGGATATGTTTCTTAGAAACTTTATTTATTTAAATTGTTTTGTGTGGTTGGTATTTATTTATATGCAAAAGTTACCTTTTTAGTCTAGTGCATTTTTATGTGTTAAACGTCTATTATAAAAGTGGGATTGAACGTCCCTTCAGCCTTTGTTACAGTTAACCGGCAGGGAGAACGTCCCATTTTAAAGAGTAGGATGTGTTCAGAAGTTTTGAGTAAAATATTATAAGGAGAATTTTTGTGGAACAATTTAACAATATTTAAAAAAAATCTCTGAAATAAGTCTGATATTTTTGCTATATAAATTTTTTAATATAAAAAAATGTTAACTTTACTAAAAATGTATTATACATTTTTTAAGAATCTCTTTTTCTTAATCAATATAAAACTTTCATACGAAAGTTCTTTTGATTTAAGAAAGTTTACGTTTTGTACAATAAAATTGTGCTTCGAGAATTTTTGCACGGAACAATTGAAAGAGCCGCGTGAGGGTTATGACAGACGGTAACGTGGCTCTTAGGGAATTCGGTCGATATGGAGTATTTATCGTGACGGACTATGCATTGTGTGTACGATACTTTTACAAAAATTTTAATTCGGCGACTGTAGCAAGTAAAAGTTTCTGCAATATTACAGGTTTGTGCTATTTAAATGATTTACCAATCACACTTCTCTCATAGGCAAATGGAAAAAGCCGACACAAGATATCAAAAACCAACATCAGGGCAACAAAAATCATCAAGAACGGTAGAGAACGATGCTATTAAGAACCGCCAATAAGCTTTTAAGACCTAAGGTTGCATCCTTACAAAATGTTTTCGGTGTAAGAATTAAAGCGACTGGATGCTAGTCATAGACTTGACTTCCCTGTACAATTGATCGCCAGAGGTTGTGACATAAACTGGAGTCCATTTAGGCCTCATTTGCCTCCTGTGGATTTTTTTCTGTGGAATTATATCAAATCTAAGGTTTACGAAATATAAACGATTTCCATGGCGCTTTTAACAGAAAATAACCGTCATGAAATGGCAGCATAGACGGCGTCTACATACCTGCCAAGCCTTTATAGCTCTAGCCTTTATAGCTCTAGCCTTTATAACTCTCTCTCTCTCTCTCTCTCTCTTTACTACTCGATTAATTCAATTGTTTCGATAAACGGCTTACTTACGTTTTAATCAATCCACTAAATATAAACTTAAAAAACCCTGTATTGAAATATAATTTTGGTTGGTTTACGTGGCTACTTTCTATCTACTAGCAATCAAGTAGAACCTTGAGTCTAACCTATGAAAAATGTCTGGATGCACTCCCGTGGCATTTAGGCACCGCATATCACTCTGTGATACCTCCGAGAGGTCGTCTAGTATATGTTTTCCTAGAATTTTATATCGCGTAGTATGCAATGTCGAGCTTTCACAGAGCAGGTGAGAAACTGACTCTTCTTGGTCATATTCTGGACAGCTGCGACAAAATGTGTTAGCTTAGGTTAGGTTGAAAAGAGGGGCAATTAATATCGATCCAATCCTTTTCGGATTACACTTAAGCTTTTATAGCATGTGGTGCTCTATTTATAGCACGTACTATAGGAAAGCCTAGAGGCAAGTAACACGTATTTCGATAGACCAGTGGACCGTCGCAACAGACCGCCAGATGGTTTTTTCTGACTATTTGTTCTGAGCGTTTATTGTAGAAGCATGGCCACGTTACACGTACTCAGCCTGTTCCATTTATCTTCTGCTTTGTTTTCTGAAGGTACTGAAGTGGCACTGCGACTTTCAAGGCGTCCACAGCGGATCCAGCCTTAGCTATTTCGCCCACCCGCTCATTTCCAATGAAGTTAATATATAATCTACTCCGAAAAAAAACATGATAATTTTCGATCAAATTCACTTCATGTAGTAAAGCTAATTCGAAATTTTATATAAGAAATGAAAAACAATTCATTTCATAATTCTTTATGAAGTATTTTTTTCAAATTTTAAAAAATGGGTAGAAAAATCATTTCGAATTCACATCGAAAATGCTTTATCAAACTGCTAAGAACAACGATATGTATATTGAATTTAAATTGTGTATACATTAAAAAAAAACAAGTTAGACAAACTCTTTACCTTTTCAAACAATTCTTCTTCAATTTAATCGCTAAACTAAAACAAATTTGATAAATGAGACTTTGTTAACTGTCCAACTTTTAATATACCTCATTTAAAATACCTAATCTGAAAGACATTATCACTATTTTCATAAATTTTCGCAATATGAAACTTTTATAATTCACTTCTTTCGAAACTTATACTCTCAATTCCCTTAACATTTTTTCTTTGTTCTAGTTTTTATGCAGTAATCAAAACTGATGAATTAAACATTAAACTTAAGGCTAAAATATAAAGTAAGTAAGGAACTCATAATATTGACAGTATAATAAATTTAACCAGAACTCACACAAAGACCCACACATCCACACACACACACACACACACACGAGAAGGCACCTATACTCTCACACAGTGAAGCTCCAAGGTGTATAACAAACATACTTTATCAAGAATTGGCAAAGTTTATAAATTTATAGTTACACAATCACACAGGCGGACGGACAGTCGTATACACTTTTATCCAGTTTTTTGAGGTATGAATTTTAAAATGTGAACAGGAAGTAGGAAATAGTTTATAATGCCCTAAAGTATAATTTTTCTTTGGCAAGTAAAAAAACAATATAAAAAAGTTTTACAATAAGTAAAGAAACAAGGAAATACAGGTAATTTAAATTTTTGTGATAATGTACCAAACATTTTAGGACATTTGTGACAAATTTTCTCATAAATCTGTTTGATTTATGCAAGGTTTTTTTAAGAGGGAAAATATGCTTTATATTGTATCTTGTTTGGGAAAGGATAGTATAAGCAGAGGGAGGATGACTGATGTAGTGATATCTAAACTTAATTGGTTTCACAACTCTGCTACTGAACGTTTAGTATCGTTACTACTGCTTTTATCGTGTTAAGCAGGCACATTACGAAAATTCATTGTTAGACTGGGTTCACACAAAGCAATTTTTGTTGAGCAACTTTTGAGTTTATTAGAGAGAGAGAGAGAGAGAGAAATGAGAAGATAGTGAAGAGGAGATCCTTCATATTTATATTCTCTTTCTATTTCTCTCCTTTACCTTTAACTCTATCACCTGCAAAAATATTCTTGAATTTTTTTCCTCAAAGTGTAAACTTTATCCTCCCAAAAATATAAATGTAACAAGTAGCAATTGAAAAATCAAAAACCCAACTGCGACCAACTTTGAACTGGTAAATATCATAAATGGTCATTCGAAATGAAAAATCATAAGATAAGGTTAGGTTGGGAAGGGTGGTGGTATAACGCACCTCCACTCGGAAACCCAGTTGGGTCCATTGCGGTTCCTTTCTATTGACCGTTAAAAGTAATATTTATTCCCCATTTGTGCACCTATTATCTGTCATTAAGCCACTGAATTCCCGTGATGAAGCCCCTGATATCCTCCAGTTTACACTTCCGGATATCACTAATGCTCTCATGGAAACGTCTACTCAGCCATCTAAGCCTATGACGTTGCAGCTTCGGCAGATAATATCTTCAATGGTTTATGGTCCCTCTTCATCCCCTCACATCCTACAGAAGTCTGAAGTTTCCCAAATGCTGCTCTGACCGAGCAGTAAACAGTCAACACACCTATCACGATTCGCATCGCCTTCCTATTCATATCCAGTAACAGTTTTGATCTTTCCGAGTCAAGTTTTGGCCACATAGCCCTCGAGACTGCAATTCTCCCTACTTCGCCATGAACTGTTGGTCTGCTCTTTATCCAATTACTGAGGTCCCTGTAGTAATGACCTATCGGTAATTTCACCAATCTGTTACAAGTTCTCCTATCTAACGCCGACCCTATTCTTGCCAGCTCATAAGATCATAACATAAACCTAGATGATTTTAAAATACCTGTCGAATGATACTGATTTTGATATAGTTCGCCTACTTTTTATTTTTTCGTATTTACAAAATGGCGTCTGTTCGTCGCCAAGTTTGGACTAATGTTATATCTTTAGTGACACTTCCATAATTAAGACAAATGGATTGATGTGCCGCAAAGGAACACACATACATGCTTACATAGGCTGATAAACACAAACTTCGACCGTTGAAAGTACTGGGACCAAAACTCTGCTTTTGCATACAATATTACTTCGTTTTTTCTTCTTTCACCATCATATTTCCGGCAACGCAGATTAAGTTGAGTTGCTATCAATAATCCAAAAACAATTACACAGGGGAATACATTTTTTGAATGTATTTTTAATTCGCTAGCAGGAATCTTAGTGCCCCTTGGTTAGTGAGGATTTATACCAGTTGCCTTAGACTGGGAGAAGCGAGAGTGGTCTTCATTCCAAGGGTCGGTAAATACTCTCATACAGGATTTCATACCGATAATTCGATGATACTCTCTTCTGAAAACACTAGGAAGGAAGTTGGTCACTTGATCCGCAAGACTATATATGGTAAGCTACTTTTCCCGCATTAGCATGCATATGAGAGTGCATTGACTACTGTGTATTCACTATTGTGTATTCAATCTCTGTGGTTTAACAAAATTTTTTCAGATGCAAAATTGGAGGTAATTGAATAATGAGGATAACCTAGGTTTTAGCAATTTCTAGGATGGTCCGCTTTGTAACACAGGGAGGAGTTGTGTCTGGCCTTTTTTGTGGAATTTGACTATAAATCCAATGATTTTATATTTAGAATCGCGTGGGTGTAAGCTTTTGGTTTGCATTGGTGATGTGGCAATAGCTGTTAGAGGAAAATTCCTCTATTCTCGAAGGGACATCCTAGAGGATGGTTTCTCTTACCTATCGTCATGCGCGGAGGGAGCGCTTGTCGTTAATGCCAACAAAATGAAGATTATCCTAAACGACACGGAGATAAGTGGATTAACATTTTGCAGACATCTGACATTTCGTGTAACTTTGCTTACAGATTTCTGCGAAACTTTAGCATTAACTTGAATTTTTGTAGTAACATCAAACTTGTGATTTAAAAAATGGGCGGAGTGACGCCCACGTTAAGGCTCAATGGAATATTTCGACTTGGAATGTGACAAATATATATATATAGCCTTCTCGATTTTGAATAACAGCTCAACGGGGATTTTTCCCTTTTCCTCGTTACCATATTTTATCAAATTATTTGCAAGTTGTAGAAAAGCATTTCGGAACCAAAACAGCTGACTTCAAAAATTCGAAGTTCCCCCAGTTTTCATCCTGGATTTAGAATACAAGGATTTCATTCTCAATAAAATTAATTCTTAGCTCAAAATAATTCGTCCCTAAAATCAGAGGCGCTACAAAGGTGCTAGATGTAAGAGCCAACAAATGATTTAAGCTCCTCTTCTCTCTATCTTTCTGTGTCACTTCACTATCTGGACTATCCCTTTCCTACTCTAGGGTAAGGTATTTGGAACCAAGTGGGCTGATAACTTACACTCTCTTTTCAGTAACCTGTCAAACCTAACCTATTACCAAACAAGAACTTGGTCAGTGCTTTTAGTGGATAAGAAATTTGGGCCTTATTATTACTTGTATGTTTTTGAAATAATACAAAATTTACTCAGTCCCAGCGTAGCTATGGCCCAATTTTCCTAAAAAAATTTATTTCTATTTATCGTATTCTTAACACAGTTCTTTCCATTTACCTGAGCAGTAGTATAAATAATTTGTTTAAAAGAAATTTCTTCTCTATGCTTTCTGTGGCATTCCCTGTAGGGATTTTTTTATTGTAAAGAACTCTAAAGTTAAAATAAAGAATAAAGTTAAACACTGCAAAATTTATACAATTTAAATAAATTTCAATAACGATAACATAATGCAAAAGCAAACTGATTTCAAAAGTTTTTAATTTTTGCCTTTGTCGTTTAGAAGTAAAGAAGATGAATTTTATGTACATTTTCTGCCAGTAAAGTATTTAACCTCTTTTTTCAAGTGTTCTCCATTTACTTTTCAAAGTAGAAATTGGTTTTTGATTTGAATGAAATTTTCCATTTCAAGCAAATGAAATTTATATTTTATGTTAAAAAGAGGGTTTTACAATAAGTTGAAATATTCGGCATTGTTCTGTAAACCGAATCCGAGTAAATTTCTCGGTTTCAAAAAATTTATAATGGTCCTGCAGACGAGTTTAAAATCATAAAGATAATTTTCTTTCAGATATATTTTAGAATCTATATAATAAAGAAATTTAAAAAAATTTAAAAAAATATTTCAATTGTCGGAGTTAGTTTTCTAAAATCGTGCGATTTCAAATAGATCGATTTACAGAACAGGGCCGATCTTTGATGTCTTCTGAATTGTATAAATGGTTTAAGGACTCAATAATATGATGGGCAACGCAACGAAGATTGCGTTTAGCAAAAAAACAAATGTCAGAAGTTTTCGAAATTTTCAACGCACTATTAAAGAAATACGAAAAAAAATGTTTTTGCGAAGAAAACACACTTTGTCTCAGGATTTTAGAATGAAACCTTTGTAGTTACAAGTGTTACACCCTTTTATAAAAATAAAAATATAAAAAAATAACAAGAATTGTTTGCAAACTTTTCCTTTTCTTTTCCATAAACTACTTTATAGTATCTTCTACCGTACACTCGTCGTCATTATCACCACCACCAACCATCATTATAGTCATTGATTCCTTTTATTCATTGGCTTTCCTCATTATTGCTAAGGACAAAGTTAACTTTGTCTACGTATGTATGTATGTATGTATGTGTATGTGTGTATAAGGTAAGAAAAAGTTTTTTGTTGGAAAACATTGAAGAAACTAAGTCAAGTTAGTTTTTACAAAGAATTATTAAATTCCTCTTATCTCTAACCGAAACCATGAAATTCGTCATACAGACAGTACAAGCATACACATGTTATGAACATACCACCACTAAGAACCAATTTTTGGGTTCGCGATTAAACCTAGATTCTTTCTCTAATTATATTAAACTAGCAAATTCTTTTTAGAGATTTTGTAATGGATCGAACTCTTTCAATGGTTTACAAAGTAATGAGTGGTACTTATTTGTATCATTATTTTTATTTATTTATTCAAAACAGACTGCAATATTTTATGTGTATAATAATAATTGCGTTCGCGTATTCAAAAGTTTTTACATATTTTTACTGAACTTTACTGCATTTTACTAAATTGCGTTCGTTTACCAGCGATGCCAACTATTTATAACCCAAACGCGCTATACACCTTCTCAAAACGCGCTAGAACGCGCTAAGTTGCAGCATCATCAACAATTTATTCTAACCACAGTCAAGGGAATTTCATTTACAACATCTGAATCATTAACGAATTTAAACAAAAAGTTAAATTTTGGATATTAGAAAATTGTTAAATTTATAAAAAAAAAAGTAAAATGATATTGAACTGAAATGATATTTTTGACTTTAATCAAAACGCGCTAACTTAGGGCTTTTTTTTATTGAACGCGCTAAGAGGAAAAAAGGCGCGTTTGGCATAGTTAAAACGCGCTAGCGCGAAAGGCGCTAAATTGGCATCGCTGTCGTTTACCCAAAAATACAGTAAATGAGAACACAAATTGAGAGAGTAAAGTGACAGTTCTGGACTGAGTGTTTTGCAAATTTTTACTGCAGAAATTGGTCGTAGTAAAGTTTAGTAAGATAAAAACATATGATTCTAAATGTAAACAAATGAAAAATAAGCAAACGAAAGTTGTAAAAATTTGAGAAAAGGTTAAATAAAAATTGTGAGTCATTAAAAAACAATTAATTTATGAAGATTAATAATAAAAGCTGTTAGTATACATATTTTTTAACTTATTTTATTAATCCTTTTGTTTTGCAAATTATTCTAATTACTCAGAGTTGTAAAACTGTAAAGTATATGGTTACTTCGTATTGCACTTGCTTTTAAGATAATCGGTAACATTAACAAATAGTCATGTAATTTTTGTTAATTTAACCAACAACAAAACAAGGAAATCAAAAAGAAATTAATTACAAATAGTACATGAAACAAATTATAAAATTTATTCTTATATTGTTCGTGTTATAAAAATATTGTATCGAGTACCAATAATTAAAAAGAGTTGAATAGTCAAAAGTTTATATATTTTTCAACACTATACGTAGTTGGAGTCAGCTGTTTCTTTAATTTTACTAATTTTTACTATTTTTCCGTTCGCGTACTTTTTTTGCCAACAGCTCTTTTTGAGAGTAAATCTTGAAATTTTCGCAATAACTACTACTCATTTACTGCAAAAGTAAAAAAACACACATAAGGACTGTTCCGTAATGAATAAAATAAGCATTTTTTTATCCTTATGTGAAAGTACTTATTTTCCTACTTTCCAGTTATTAATTAAATATACATACACATATATAAAAAACTTATTGATCGCGAAAATTAGCTTCAAAAACAAAGAAGATACGTACTAAAGGGTTGCATTTGTATACTTATAAGTATAGCCAAAATATCAAATATACCATGGTATGTGTTACATTCATTCTATTTTTCATATTACAAACGTTCATTCTTTATTATAGAAATCGTTTATTATTTGTAACTTAAATTCTAATATTTTAATAAATACTTTAATATTGGAAAAAGTCGGGTATTTATTTATTCAAAGATAAAACAGTTTGGCGACGAGAGTGAACAATAAGAAAATAAATTGTTTATTACTATTTTACAAATAATATTTGATTAGCAAGTGCAAGCTAGTAGTAAGAGAAAATGAACACCGAACAGTTTTCAAAATTCATGAAAGCGCAACAAGATTTGATCGCGCAAATTTCAAGGTTAAATGTTGATGCTACTTAAAGTGCAGTGCAAAGCAGCAAAACATTATTAATACGGCATTGGTTCCCAATTTCGAAGTGTTTGATCCATCTAAGGAGACATACCGAAGTTATATTCAGCGGTTTACAAATTATGTGAACATGAAGGGCGTTGCGAATATTAAAGAATATTGTACGAAACTTTTATTAAATTCGATTGGCGCAAAACATTTTAACATGGTGGCAGCGTTGGCAGCACCAAAAGCAGCAACAGAGCTGTCATACGATGAATTGTTAAAGCTGTTAGAAAATCATTTGGCACCAAAGAAAAATGTACTCGTGGCACAACATAAATTCTTATCGAAATACCAGGGTGAAGTTCAGTCAGTGGCAGAATTTGTGGCAGACTTGCGTACTGACATCAACGATTGTGAATTTGTTTCAGAATGTGAGTGCAATAGTTCAATTACTAATATATTTTTACGGGTACAATTCATCCGGGGTATTCACGACAACGTCGTGCGTGAACAGCTACTTCAAGCGGAATCGTCTAAATTTGAAGAAATTGTCGCAAAGGCTTTGGCAATTGAAGCGGCGAAGTGCGATGCAAAGCAATTGTCAAATGCGACTACAGGTTCCTCCAGTGCAACTGTAAACAAAGTCTTTAAAAACAAAAAATTTTCAAATAATACAAAAAATCAACAGTCCCAGAACAAACGTAAAGTTAATTATGAGCAATTAGGTATTGCCGGGTTATGTTTGCGCTGTGGACGAAATGGTCATTTTGCAAAGGAGTGTCGTTCCAGTTCAAAATTAAAGTGCAGTTTGTGTGCAAAGCCTGGTCATGTAGCAAAAGTTTGCATTGCGTCCATTTTGACGGACAGGTCAAATGTCGGACCTAAAAATAAACCCAGTGCACGGGGAAATTCAACAAATCAGGTAGAGATTGATAATTCTGAATACGGAATTTATAAAATTGTTGACGTTTATAGCACAGACTATAGTACAGGGTGTTTTTTTAGAGGTATAGAACTTCGAATTGAAATAAAACACAAGAAAATCGTTTTAATGTCCATTAATTTGGCTTTATTGGAAGGATATTTTTATGCCATTAATGTTTAAATATGATTTCGGGCATGTGGCCGCCGCGGCTGGCTCGAATAAAGCCAATTCTACAGGTCCAATTTTCAACCACTTTTTCGAGCATATGGGGCCGTATGTTGGCAATAACGCCACGAATGTTGGCTTCCAAGTCCCCTAACGTTTCTGGTTTGTTGGCGTAGACGAGCGACTTCACATATCCCCAAAGAAAATAATCCAATGGTGTCAAATCACACGATCTTGGTGGCCAATTGACAGGTCCATTCCGCGAAATTATGCGCTCATCGAATGTTTCCTTCAATAAATCGATTGTGACGTGCGCTGTGTGGCATGTAGCGCCGTCTTGTTGGAACCACAACTCATCCACATTCATGCCATCCAATTCGGGAACAAAATAGTCGGTTATCATGGCTCTATACCGGTCGCACGGTGGCGAATCGATTCATTCGGGTCCTCTTCAACTCTTTGCTCTACAGCGGCAATTGTTTCTTCGGTGCGCACTGTTCGACGTCTCTGCGGATGCGTATTATCACATAGAGTAAACGTAGTGCGAAAACGATCCATGGTTAACCGAATTAATTGCTCTGATGGACGATTATGTCGACCATAAAATGGACGGAGCTTGCGGTAAACTTCGCGAACTGAACCATTATTTTCGAAATAAATTTGCACGATTTGCAAGCGTTGTTCTTTTGTCAACCTGTTCATGATGAAATGGCAAACCAAACTAAATATTAATCACTTGACAGCTGAGAAAATGGCCGCCAGTTAAAAAAGTGATGCCAACTTAAAGTTCTATACCTCAATAAAAAACACCCATTAGTACAAATTCGGCGCGTTATTATGCTAATATTTTGATAGAGGGGAAAGTTGTCAAATTTGAAGTAGACTCTGGCTCTGGCTATTCGTTTTTGCCAAAGAAATTGTTTAATGAACTGAGAGTGACTAATAAAATAACCCCCACAAATATAGTTTTCCGCTCATACTCTCAAAATACGTTTACTCCAGAGGGCAAAGTAAGTGTCCATGTTAAATTTAACAACATTTCAATTATCGATGACCTCTATGTTGTACCAAACGGTTACACTGCTCTCATTGGCAGAACCTGGATACGCCGTCTAGGTATTAACCTTAATGAATTGGATCAAATTCATTTGAATACAGCTGTGACCAATTCTATAACTGATTTAAATTCAATTAATGATTTGATGGCCGAATTTGCACCTGTTTTCGAACAGAAAATTAGGAGCATTCGAAACTACAAGGTATCTTTGCAGTTACGTGAAAATGCCACTCCCATTTATACTAAAGAGCGCCAAATTCCTTATGCGTTAACCGAACGCGTTAACCAAAGAGCTTGATGAACTGGAAAAAGGCGGAATTATCACTAAGGTTGCTAACAGTGACTGGGGTTCACCATTGGTGGTTATTCCAAAAGCTGACGGAGGAGTTCGACTTTGTGTAGACTATAAAGTAGGCGTAAATAAAAGATTAGTCGATGCACACTATCCAATACCCAAAATAGATCAAATATTCAACAGTTTCAAGGGTTCGAGGTATTACTGTCGTCTTCATATTTACAAAGCATATTTACACGTTCCCGTTGATGAACTTTCATCTGAAATTCAAACAATTTCAATGCATCGAGGTACTTATCGGATGAACCGCCTATCTTTTGGTATCAAAACTGCACCTGCGGAATTTAACCGAATCATAGATCAGATATTGCATGAAATTCCCAAAACTGAATCCTACTTCGATGACATTGTGGTACACGGTCAAACTTTAGACGAGTGCAAAGCTAATTTAAAATCTTGTTTAGCTCAACTAAAAAAGTACGACCTCCATTTAAATATTTCAAAATGTACATTTTTTCAAAACCAAATTTAATTTTTGGGTCATACTGTGGGGTACAACAAAGTACAAAAATCTACTTCTAAAATCAAGGCCATAGTTGAAATGTCGCATCCAAATTGCGTGGACGATGTTCGGCGATTTCTTGGTATGGTGACATACTATGCGAGGTTCATATCCCATGTATCTACGATAACTACACCTTTGCGTCTATTATTGCGTAAAAATGCCGTTTTTAAATGGAGCTCAAGTTGCAAAAAGGCATTTAATGAACTTAAAACGGAAATTGCAAGTGATCGTGTGCTTATTCCATTCAACCCTGAACTGAAGGTTCAACTGGCGTGCGATGCTAGCCCTACAGGTATAGCGAGTGTTTTGTCTCATTTGATCAATGGCGAAGAAACTCCAATTGCTTTTGACTCGAGGTCGTTAACTACGGCAGAACAGAACTATTCTCAGCTTGATCGGGAGGCGTTGGCGATTGTGTACGCTATTCAACATTTTCACGAATACGTCTATGGCAGATTATTTACGCTTGTTACGGATAACCAACCTTTATCCCGAATTTTCCACCAAAATTCAAAACTGCTACAAATGACATCGTCGAGGCTTCAAAGATATGCAGCTTTTCTGACTGGTTACAATTATGAAGTTGTTACGAAAAGAAGCGAGGAAAATAGTAATGCTGATTGTTTGTCAAGAGCACCTTTACCCACAGGTATGACTGGTATTAATTTTATAGACAGAGAAGTACACTCCATTTGTGAATCAACATTGTTTCAAATAAGTTCATCAGTATTAAATTTTAACTCAATTCGAGCGGCTACTGCGAAAGATGCGCAACTTTCAGATGTCATAATGACATTACGTAAATCAAATGTGACGGATACAGAATATACCATTGATTCTGATATATTATTCAAAGGCAAAAGAGTCGTAGTTCCCACTTCACTACAAAATGCAGTGCTAACTGAACTTCATTATACTCACATGGGAATAACAAAAATGAAGCAATTGGCGAGAAGGTACGTATACTGGTCGTCAATAGACAAGGATACAGAAAAGTTCGTTCGCTCCTACATAAGTAGTTCTACATCCGTGGGAAGAACCACAAGAAAATTGGCAACGTATTCACATTGACTACGCAGGACCGTATCAAGGACATCAATTTCTGGTAGTCATCGATTCCAAATCCAAATGGGCCGAAGTGGTCGTATGCTCCTCAGCACCAACATCAAACTCAACTATCGAGATTTTATCAACCGTCTTTGCTAGGAATGGATATCCGGATGTTATAGTATCTGACAATGCATCCGTTTTCAAAAGTGAGGAATTTTCAAAATTTTGCCGAAACGCTGGTATTTTCCAAAAATTTATTGCTCCTGGGCATCCAGCAACAAACGGATTGGCCGAAAGGAATGTCCAGACACTAAAAAAACGTTTGGCAGCCATGGCAGATGATCCAACACCAGTTCGGAAAAAGATTCAAGAAATTCTCTTCAGGTACAGGGCAACACCGCTTGCAAATGCTAAAGTTATAAAAAATACTGTTCCTAAGATTATGATCAGGCAATTAAGGAGGGAGATCGTGTTAATGCTAGATATTATACCGCAAATAAACCTTCATGGAAACTGGGCACCGTTACTAAAAAGCTTGGTCGTCTTCATTACATTGTTCGTCTCGATAACGGCTTCGTCTTCAAACGCCACATAAATCAATTATGCACCACTAGTGTACAAATTCCTGACGAAGCAATAATTCCACAGTCCGATGCTGATTCAGGTATCCATCCAGAAGTGGATAATTATATTCTCCAACACCCGGCTTTATTACCCCACATTCTTATTCAATCTCCTGTTGATGATTCTACAGTGCCTAGAACTTCCACAAGCGCAGAATCATCACCAAAGCATCAACCAACCACTTCAGCAAATGCTGAAACAATACCGAGTCGACGTACATCTAGTCGACAACGGAAACTGCCTATCCATCATAGCGATTATATTCGACATTGATCGAGGCATATACAAGTATGTTCCTTTTAAGTGAGGAAGAATTGTTACAACTTCTCTACTACTTCATGTTGGCTTTATGGTAACACTACCTAATGTCTTGTTCTTTGCTTTATACGTATATAATTTTCATTCTATTTTTCATATTACAAACGTTCATTCTTTATTATAGAAATCGTTTATTATTTGTAACTTAAATTCTAATATTGTAATAAATACTTTAATATTGGAAAAAGTCGTGTATTTATTTATTCAAAGATACAACATTATCCCAGGTAGCATTTTGTATCATAATCCAATCGTTTCCGAATCAGCTTGACGGGAAAAATAACCGTATATGAGCTCATTTTTCGATCATAAATGATACTCCCGTTGTGAGAAAATGGTACCCTACAGATGAATCATACCAAAGAATCAGTTATGATACGATTTGCTGATTATTTTTGAGCAATTTTCATATTAAATCATTTAAATAGCCTTTTTGCGGTTTGCATGATGTTCCTCTATTTTCAAGAAATCATTATTTGATCATATAGATGAATCATAAGTGAATCCTCTTTCAATCGCCCAAGTGATAAATCACTTTTTAATCATCAAAAGCGATCTGTAGAGAATCATATAAGATATTTCTGCCAAAAATGATCACCCAAATGCTAGCTGGGATGTACCATATAATTGTAGTGTGAGCGAAAGAACTAGTATAAGAGTTTATGTGTGTGTGTGCTTTTAGAAATTACAATATAATTAAAAGCAGATAACAATTGCTTATTGTATTGCTGCTGAGGAACTGTTTTATCTGTTTCTTCTCACAAATACATGTTGTAATACAAATATATGAAAAAAAAACACTGTTGAAACAAATACACGATGAGCAGATGTTCGTGCGCACGTTCGTTAGGTTTTTCGTGGCACAGACAAGGATAGAGAGCGAGAGAGAGGGAGAGAGATAACTTTGCTCTGAGTGTAATTAGTAATTAAATTCAGCTCATGTGTTTCATATATAATTTACTTACATATGTATGTACATATGTATGTGAAATTTTACTTTTATGTCCTATTTTACACAATGCAAGTCTTATTGCTAAGCTGATTAGTTTGTAGGAGAGAAGGACGAGGGGAAAGAAAACGAGTACTCAGCTTCATGTACTGTCAATACGTTTTACTTTCTCGTTCGTATTGTTAAAATAGCACATGCATACACAAAACTATGCATACAAAATGTGAGCTGAAAAATAAGACTTTGTGTGGACGCCGCTGAAAGTTCGAAGAAGAAAAAGTGATAAGCTTAGCAGTAAGACTTCACTAGTGTGAACTGGGACTATTCATCAGCCATGCATGTTTTTTTCAACACATCATACGGTACTTATGGTAAAAGCAGTTTTATGTATCTTATTTGTTTTAGAAAAACAAATACAAACAAATGTGTTGTTCTCAAATTAACATTAAGAACTTGTAACAGAAACGCTGAATAACACATCTGAACATACCAGAACCAATACACACGCTAAACTGATGCAAACAGGTATATCTGAGCAAGCCAATAATACGTACTTTAATTTTCAATAAATTAACTTTAAGTTTGGTTACAATATTTTTGCATATCCTGCAATATACATATTTACATATTACATAAATGCAATTTTCCATCACTTATATTTTTACAAACGTATATCTACATATTAAGTGCGTTCGAGAACTAAAAAGCTTTTACAAGTTTTTACTATATTTTATTGGATTGTCAAAAAATAGGGGATTTATCAAAAAAAGGGGCGAAATAAAAAATAAAAAAACGAGAAAACTACACTAAAATTTTCATTTTCAATGTATTATTATGTAATTCACTCTAAAAAAAGGGGGACAAAAAGTGGCAAGGCTGTCGAACGGTCACGCTGCACATAGCCCAGTAAATGAGAGAGCGAATTGAGAGAGAAAACTGACAGTTCAATTAATGAGTAAGTGCAAATGTTTACTGGGCAAACTATATGTTTTTAAATATAAACAAACAAAAGCAAAGGGAAACAAAAATTTTTAGTTTTTGATGAAATTTTTAAA
Organism: Tachina lurida; assembly: GCA_944452675.1. Taxonomy (NCBI): domain Eukaryota; kingdom Metazoa; phylum Arthropoda; class Insecta; order Diptera; family Tachinidae; genus Tachina; species Tachina lurida. Next base: position 18,035,947 of record OX101754.1, on the reverse strand, counting down.
ATAACCAAAAACAAATGTGTTAAGTTATAAACATTAGATCTGTTCATTTAGAGTCTGAACACAATGCAACGATAATTTATTGCGGTGCGGTTTTTCATACGATTTTGAAGTAAAAACCCGCAGTGCGGAACGGTATAAAATTAAAATCTACTTTATTTTCTATGCGGACTTTCTTATTTTCTCAATTTTTTACTCTCTTTCTCTTCCTGATGTTGCCATAGTTTTTGAATAATTAGCGGTGTTCACAACATTATTGTGAACAAAAAAATGATTTTGAAGTTCAAAAACTTTTGTCATAAAATATAAAAGTTTAAAAAATATATCAAATATATCTGCCAATGTATAAAATGTTACTAATTTCTTGTTTTTAGTTAATGCCATTACAAAATGTTATATATGTATGAGTATATATACATATATGTATATGTATATGTATATATGTTCCCGTCGTTCCTATAAGGAGCATATGTCCTCCATTACAAAATATTAAACAAATAGTAAATTTTTTAGTAAATTTTATAAAAATGTATCCACAAAAAATTAATAGAAATTTAAACAAATACTGACAAGTATTGCCGTAGCCGTCTTCCGTAGTATTATGTTTATTGTTTTCTCCCGCAACGAGAAATCGCACCGCACCGCAAACATTGTGTTTAGACTCTTACTTTCCCAGCAGAAACTAGCAACGAGAGATTAAGGCAGAAATTAAATTTGTAAATAAATATGAAAAAGTAAATGAACGCTTTACTTGTAAAAACTTGCAAGAAAATTTTATTCATATCAGAACCATGGATGGAAATCATGATACAATTGTACTTTTTCTGATGTAGTTTGATAATATTTTAAGTTGGAATTTTTTTTTAGAAATTGACATTTAATATGAAATTCTTTACACAGTTTCATGTATTTTTCATAGATTTTAATTTTATTCATTAACAAATACAAAAATTCCACTTTCCATCTGCGATCATATATGAGAAACAAACAAAATTAAAATTGAATTTATGTGGCTTAATGAAAGAAAAACAATAAATTAAGAAAACATGCTTTCTTTTTGCATACGTATAAACGTTTTTTTAACAAAGAAATGCACATTTTTCAGTTTTCCTTTTTCAGATATTTTTTATATAATTAATTTGACAACAAAACACACAACAGGTGGTTGGATAATTCTTGCAAGTAAAAATGTTGCTAGTAATAATTTGTAGGAATTTTTTTGTATCTAAATTTTTGTCTCTCTTTTAACGCTCTCTCTGCAAACTTTTTGAGTTAATGAACACTTTCCAGCAAGGTTGGAAACCGAAACAAATAGCGGTATCGGTATTGATACCGGTACAATTATTTTTTAAATTTCGGTATCGGTAGCGGTATCGGTATTTTTTTTATTTCGGTATCGGTATTACCGGTACATACCGTTATCGAGTTTATAATACCGGTATACCGATATTACTGATAAATTTATTATTTCAGGCATAACAAAAAATCTTATTTTATTAAATTTCTTCAAAAAGGTAATATAATCTAAAAAATACTACCTACATATGTACTCGTATAAAAGCATATAAACTTATTTGTTTCTATATATGTTTTTATACTATTATTAAAAAAGTGAAACAAGAAAACTTCAGTGCAAACTTTACATAATAAAGTATACATTTTGGTTAATTAAACAAAATAGTAAAAATAAAAGTTTTGTCTATACTGATAAATTACACTGTGTGACAAAGTTTGATGGTATCGAAATACCTGGGACGTGTTACTATTTTTCTGCTAGGTATTGTCGAGTATAACAATACAATTGTATTTGAAATTTTCCAGACACCTCCAAAATCTTGAGTTACGGGTAAAAAACGGTTTTCGTACCCGTAGGCACTTGTCAACCTGTAACTGAGTTAAATATAAATAAGACCTTTTGAACCATATACATCTTGTTTCGGTAAATTTCAAATATATGTATTTATTTTTTAACCAAATATAATTTTTTCGGTTTTTTCGACACTTTTCTACTTTGGACATGTTCTTAGGAAATATTTTTGTACTGGACCTATATTGTTTATAACTTTGTTTATAAAACATAATTGAATAAGAGTAATTCGCAGGATTGTTTTAAAATATTTCTCGGAGATTGACTGAGTTATTAAATATTTTGTTAGAAGACTTTTTGTTAAAAAAAACTACTTGTATGATGTATTTCGCGTTCTATTTATACGCCTTAGGTGTATTTACCCAGGCAGAAATTGTGACTTTGCCCAAAAAATATGTACCACCACAAAACTGTAAATATAAAATTACGCCTCTACCAAAATTTTTGTACCACCACAGTACTGTAAACACAAAAATATGACTTAACATTTACAAATACCGCGTTCTTAGTAATGCTATACCACTACAACACTGTATATAAAAAAATTCGACGTTAGTTTTCCAATACCCCGTTTACAATAATTATATACCGCTACAAAACTTTTACTCTAGATCCCCAAATACCCCGTTTACAATAATTGTTTACCGCTTCAACACCGTAAATACAAAAATTTGATTTAAGTTGGGAAATTTCCATTGTGACGACCTTATAGGACAGTCATTCGGCGTTATCATTTTAATGTTATGAGTACTAATATTGGCTGACAAATGGGATTGGTTGGCTTCTGGAATAATAAAGCAAAACGAATGCAATGGTCGAAATAAAAACCAAAATACAACTGATAAAAAGCAGTTGTCTCATGGGGAAAAAATTTGTAATACATAATAAAAATTTGGCAATAACAACTCAACTATCAATTTTGTTGTAAATCATAATAGGGCCTTTATTTTTGACGGGAATCGGTATACCGGTACGTACCGGTATAGACGTAATCGGTATTCTGGATACCGGTATTTTCTAACCGAAATGGATTTCGGTATCGGTAACGATACCGGTATCTAATTTTAGCGGTATTTTAATCGGTATCGGTATTTTTACGATACCGTTTGCCAACCTTGCTTTCCAGTAACAATTGTTACAAATTCGTAACAATTTTTAGTAAATGAACAAACCTATTAGTCCATTTATAGGCAAAAGTTAATCCATTAATTTTTAATACTTCAATATTGTAGACAAAAAGTTATCTAAAATCGTTTGCGCATTTGTAGGCAAAAAATAATACATTCTTGTCACATGCTGTTTGTTTAAAGGCATTTTCGGTCAAATTTAAATTTTATGTTAATTTTTTTCGTCAAAAATAAAAGTTAAAATTTAAAATTAATTAATTAGTTTAAAATTAAATATATTTATCATATCTTAACTTTTTTAATATTAATCAAAAAAGTAGAATATCAACTTAGTCGAAAAAGTTGCGCTAGTCTCCCTCCTAAAATAATAGATATTTCAGTGGCGGTTCTAAGACTGCAAAAAAATTTCAAAGGATCAAAATACAGCCCATTTTTTGTAAAATGCGTGGCCATTTTTTTTGCGTATTGCCTTAATGATTCGGTTACAGCTTAATTATTCTTGATGGCTTTACATCGGACAACAAATTCTTCATAGAACTTCCCCAAATCACAAAATGATTCCAAGCCAAGTCAAAAAATTAATATTGTAAGATAGAACTTATAGTTATACTTTTTGTGGCTTGATGATTTTGGGGGAATGCACACATCCCACCGGAAGCCGTATCTAGAATTGGATATCCAAAAATGGCGACGCAATACCCAAACAAACAAATAGGCTGTACTTTGAGGCGTAGCTAGGGTTTGGGAAACGGGAATTCCCAGGCGGGAAATCCCGGGAAATGTCTGCTGAATATTCCCTGGAAATTTTTGAGATTTTCCCGGGAAAACGGGAAATTAATAATACACGTTATTTCATAAATATATGTAGACCCCCATGCAAAAAAAAACGTGTTCTTCAACTGTACGTTAAAAACGGTTTTTGTATGGATATTTTGTTTTAACGTACACTTCAAGTACACGCTGTTTTTGCATATGGGGGTAGACTTTTGTTACACCCATATTTATAAAATGGCGTAAGTGACAGTCAAATTTATTGAATTATTGAACGCCGAAGGAAATATTTTAGGAGAAATAAAATGAAAAATGATAGACATTTAGACATACTGTGGATCATGTTATGTAAAATTTGGCTCAGCTGAGTATAGTATTGTAACTTGATTGTACTTAACGATAGCAATCCTCCTGGAAATTTTTCAAGAAGACTGAGAAACAAGGAAGGTAATTTTTAATAAAATTACTTAGAACTGCTTCTGTATTAACTTTTATTTAAAAAGAATGCTTACATTAATAAAACAATCGAAATTACGCCAACTTTCATTTAATAAATGTACTTAATTTAGAAAATTAGCGTTTTCCGGGAATCCCGGGAATTCCCGAGAAAGCGATTTTTGCATTCCCGTTTCCCGGGAAGTACAAAAGTCTGGGAAATCCCAAAACCTAGGCGTAGCAGATCAAATTTTTTGTTTTTATTGCAAGAACTATTACACTGGGTCTTCACGTAGCAATAACGTCGGCAGAATAATTTAATTTTTTTGCTTCTTGCTTGAAGCGGCGAACACGTACGGCAATTTTTTCACAATTCTTACACATTCTTAGGGCAGGTATTGCCTAAAATATATACATATTTCCAATGCAAAATATTGACCTGCACAAGACCATTTATAAGACCTTTCAAGACATACGACATTTTTTAAACGCTTTACTACAGCGAAATATTCTAAAATAAACGCTAAACAACACTGTTGGCAATATTTTTTTTGAGTTATTTGTCTTGCCGACAGTGTTTTTTAGCGTTTGTTTTAGAATATTTCGCTGTAAGCGTTTAAAAAATGTCGCATGCCTTGAAATGTCTTGTGCAGGACTTTAATGCAAAAATACGAAAAATTTATGTTTAGTTTTTCTTATATTATGTTTTCGGATGATGTACTTTTATATTTTCCTCCATTTCACTGTTTTGCAAAAATTAATGAAAAATACAACAAAAGTTACAGCATATTGCTTGCCAATAATTGCTCGAGCAATCAATCAGCTTAGCAATCATTGCTCAATGGATTGACACTTATGGCAATCGCTGTTTACATGTAGGAAATTTCATGGACGCAATCAAATTTGACAATTGCCTCAATCGATATTGCTACGTGAAGATCCAGTGTTAAGAACAAAACTTAAAATGATTGACAAAACGACTATAGAAAACACATCACACCTTCTATCGTTTTCAAATTGATTTTGCATCTAAATCGTTTTTCATCACTTATCTACCTGATTGTTGCTATTTAATAAATTGATTGACCTCAAAAATATCCAAACTGTTTCTGATTGTGAATTTAATAAGTAAACTTCGACTTCGGCAATGGTTTAAGAGTAACTTCTTTGGTATATTAATGATTCCTGAATATACTTTTTAGCATTATGTAACGACAAAATACATATGTATTTCGAAATTATTCAGCGACAATAGGACCAAGGGTATTCACATATGGCCCTAAGTTCTCAACTCAGCTCAGTTTGTTCGTCTGAAAGTCAAACCAAATTTCACATTGGCATTGCCGTTTACGACTCAAATGTTGATCTTAAGTTGTTTTGCGACATAACAATTTCAAGTGAAAATTTGTTGCGATTCACAATGCTGAAAAATAATTTTGTGTCTCGACTATCGCACATACATATTTATATTAGAGCGACTCAAAAAAAAAAGTGATTTTGTTCCCCCTCTGAAAATAAAGCTTAATACGTTTTATGATGATTAACAAAATATTTTGGTTCTAGCGTTGACCATCAGTGAGCTGTACCATTTTTAAAAAAGGTCTTTTTTCAGTTTTTCGATTTTTTGTACTTTACTCCAAGACGACATAAATAAAATTTGGTATCATCGCAAATAGTTTTTGAAGCATCATCTAATGATAAATTGAGATATTTAACTAAATACATATTTTCGTTTTGGGTTTTCATAAAAATTATACGTATTTGGAAATAATGTTTTGTTTTTCAAATTGAATCTGTTTTAAAATAATGTTAATTTATTTTTTTTTTTGTGTAATTATTCACATAAAACCCGAAAATCGCGTTATATTTTATCCTTTTTTAATATACGCAATATGGGTATCAAATTTTTTCATTTTTATCGCTTCCATACATCATATAAATTAAATTATATTTGCCAAACCTTCTTTATTAAATATAGTGCATTTAGAATTTAATAGTTTTCATTTCGACTTGGCATTAATCAAAGGTCAGTGGATATTTGGCTTCGTAGCAAGCAAGGAACTGTTATTGCGTTCCCGAAATAAAATAGTTAACATTTACATACTTACATATTTCACTTTTACATATACTCGTTTAATGATTCAATTCATTAAGTTCAAAGATTTCATCGTTTTCAAATGGGAATCTTGAATTTCAGCCTTGATTAAAATTAAAAAAAAGCTTTATTTAAAATAAAGAAAAACAATAACCAAAGAAATAAAAACAAAGTACCACATATAAACTATACGGCTCCCTTTGACGTGCAGGGTTGTTGGTCAACAGATTTATTATGTTTGACCACTGCCTGTTGCGCTTTACTCAAATTGATATGTCCTTCTATAGCGCGGGAGCGCATTTCACTTTCTACTGTTTTATTAAGCGTTTTAGAAATGGCTTGTTTAATCTTTTGATTTTCATTAAATTTTGATTTTTTCGCTTGGATGGGAGCATCTTGAAATGGAGAAACATTTCCTTGAGAACACGTTTGCAATTAGAACACCAAAACTTACTTGAACGCCTGGTGAAGGCAGCTGAATTCTTCTGCTTTTGTTTCTTTTGAACATTGGCAGGCAATTTTGATTTTTTAAATTTTCCTTGCGCCATGTTTTATAATTTATTTATTTATTTTTATTAATAAAATTAAATTAAAGCACGCGTACTTGTTTGGGAATTTATATAAAACAAGAATTGGCATGTGAATACAAGTGATACCAAGTTCATTTAAAAACATATGATTGAAGTAAGAAGTTGGCAAGGTCTTGCCTTGTGTATAAAAGCGGGAAAAATTACGTGGTGGGAAACAGATTGACTCAAGTAGATTAAATGTTTAAAAAACAAATTCAACTAAAATTTTAAATCAAGCGCAATATTAGTTGTATTACTTCTCAAATTGTAATTTTGATTTCCTTAAATGAAAGAATTACATAAATGCATTTTATGTGTAAAAAATTATTGAATACCTTTTTCACAAGACCTGTGTTTTCTGATCACTATAATTATGAATAATTATTAAAGGCCTTATTCATAAAAAATAGTTTAGGTCTAAAAAACGTCCAAGAAACAAATTTTGTATGGAATTTTTGCTTGTTAAACGTTTGGTAAGCAAACATTATTTTTTTATGAGCGATGCCTTAAATGTTTAGCTTTTCTAGTATTCATTTTTCTCATTATAGGTTTTTCCATTACAGCAGCCAACAAAATGTTATTATATGTAGTTAGTTTAACTATCGAACAGTAACAAATTTATGGTGAACAATAACTAAACGAGTGCAACTTTTTGGAAAAAAGGCGCGAAAACTGACAGCTAGATAGAAACAAGTGACCTAAATACTACTTATTTAAAAAGTAGTGCCCCGTTCATTTCAAAGCTACAAAAAAAAAGGTGGATATACTTATAGACATAGCATTACATACACATGTACATATACATATATGTACATTGCTTAAGGCTTAAGGTGTTTCTATCTAGCTGTCATTTTTCGCGCCTTTTGCCAAAAAATTGTACTCTTTTAGTTATTGTCCACCATTAATTTGTTACTAAAGTAATTGCTTCTAGTAATCTTATAAATTTGTAAATATTCTGTTAAATAACCAACGAAAAATATGAGTCCTGCAAAGAAAGTTCAAAAGTGCCACATTACAATACAAAATGAACCAATAGTAAAGAACTCGGCTGCCATACGTTGAAAATTTTGCATATAGGTATGTGGATTTCTTTTTATTGTAAATTGTATCTTCGACTTAACAAATTTGGGAAGAATTTTTCCAGTTGTTAGTTTTTATGGCTTAAATGCAGTTTAGCGAAGCAGCTCCAAACAAAATAAAAAGTAGCCGGTGTGATAGAAAATTGAAAAATAAGAAGAAAACATTAAATAAAAAAGTTGGCGGCGACGCCTATTTTCCGAGTCTACAAAAACATTATTAGACAAGAAAACATTGCAATGCAGAAAATCTTTGTTAAGCTTCGCCGTATCGGGGAACACAATGGTGAAGAAAATCCTTAAGCCCGGCAGTCCGCGAAAACTTTATTATACAAGAAAACTTTGCAATGCAAAAAAATCTTTATTAATCTGCGCCGTGTCGGGAAACACCATGGTGGAGAAGATGCTTGAGCCCTGCCAAAGGCCGGCAGTCCACGAAATCTTTATTAGACAAGAAAACTTTGCAATGCAGAAAATCTTTATTAAGCTGAGCCGTGTCGGAAAACACCATGGTGAAAACTTCAGAGGCCAATAACTCGAGAAATAAGGGTCGGAGCTAATTTTTCTACTTAATTTTTTTTTCTTATATTTTAAATTTCCTATGAGATAACCTATTTAAAAAAAATTTTGGAAATTTTTCGCTGTTTCCTATGAAAAACTTCAGAGCCCCATAACTCGGAAAATAGGCTTCGCCGCCAACTTTCTTGTTTAATATTTTCTTTTTATTTTTAAATTTTCTATCACATAGGCTTCTTTTTATTTTGTTTGGAGCTGCTTCGCTAAACTGCATTTGTTCCCAATAAAATTTGCCTTTAGAGTTTATTTTATTTGTTTTATATTTTTGTATTTATACATATTTATAAATAAAAAATAATGCAATTCGTTTTGTTTTAAATATCTTAAGTTAAAAAAAAAAAAATTTATAAATTAAGCATATTAATACTCAAATATTTTAAGAAATTCATTTCAATTTATATATCGCAACGTTTATTTTTTAACATTTATAAACAAATAATAAGCTACTGAAAAATGAATGCTGTCGTTTCAAATTATTATCCATGACAAGTTAAAGTAAATTCTGAAACAAAACTTTTGCTACAATTACTTTATGTTCTAAAATAAATTTAAAATATGTAGTTTTAAACGGCTTATGAAAAGTATTGTAGTGCATTGTATGCTGCTCTGTAACTTATGATAAGATAATTATATTTCTATTTAAATTCTTTAATCAAAGTGTTTTTTACCATCATAACTAGAGCAATTTATGCTATAAAACTATTTAACGCGTCAATAATTTTTTATTTTTGCTCCAGAGTATTTTTCCAGTTAGATATTCATCGTGTGTTGCAGTTTTAATACATATTTTGCTTTAGTTGGTTTAATAAATAAGTTAAGCTTTTTGCAATATAATAATTTAACTGGCCAGTTTGCTTACTATAATGCCAGTTACAATTAAACCTATTATCACAGCAATTGCTAAAAGTATTAAGATTTTGCGACGATAACTTTGACGCCTACCGGCAGCTTTGGCTAATTCATCACGTCCCAATTCAACCTCACTAGCAGCATTTTCAATGCTGGTCTCAATGCGTTCTGAAATTAAGGGAGACATATATAGTATATGTATGTAAATATATGTATATTGCTCAAATAAAAACAACAGTTGGACAGAGAACGAGCTTAATGCAAAAAGAGAATTTAATTTTTATCCCAAGAGTTGAGTGTACCACATATTTGTATAATATTTTTACACAATAAGAATAACGATATATAGATTAATGCTGTATTATTAACTCAAAAGATTCTTTTTTTTTTTTGAGTTATGACGTTGTTGTATTAAATGAACGATATGCAAAACAATTAAAAAAAAAAACTTAACGCTCGATGTATTAGTCGTATGCGATAGAGTTTTACAAATTTGTTAAAATTGTTTTTGACATCAAAACCTTTATTTGGCAAAGCGGCAAACAAAATTATTATTAAAACAAATGCGTAATATCAAGTGTCTGCGGTTTCTATTAACCTCAATAAACTATGAAAGATGGTAATATTTAATGCGCATTTTACGATATACATAAATTATATACAGATGTCGATTTTATTACCGTCTGTGCTCAGTTTAATTTGCTACTTTATGATGAATAAATTAACATCAGGGCAGTTAGATGTGCAAATTGTGGAATATTTTCAAGTCTGGGTTCAATTCGGGAATGTTATCATCAAAAGATAACATACTATATCGCATCATTACAAGTGGAATACCAAAACCTTTGTGTGATAAATTCTTGTTTTCACGTTCTTTTAGGAATAAATAGATACTACATAGTAACTAAAATAAACTGTTCTTGTTGTAAGGGTTGCTCGCTATTGGAATTCTCTGCTGCATGAATTACATGTATTTTCACACTCTAGTAATATTTTTCGGCTCAAACTGATGGAATTTTTTCGAATAACTAACGTTTTCGGCTCAAACTGTTTTAAATTTTTTTTCCGAATAACTAATTTGTACTCTTTTTGATTGATTCTTAACTGTCATTAATGAAATCAGGAAACTTTTTTTAGACAATTTTGTATATTTTATTTATTTATTTATTTACATTATAAGTTATAGTAAGAGACTAGTTAATATAACTTATATTAGAAAGCAATGGCTACTAAGGCCTTCAGCTTTTTTTATATGAAAACGAAAAGAGGAAAAATGGTTATATATTGAAATATAGTTGTATAATTTAAACATTTGTTATTAGTACGGCTGGGGGCCACTAAGTGGAATATAAATGAATATAATTGATCTCAATTTAATTGTCGTTAAGTGAATAATATGAATGATTTGATGAACTACATACATACATATCGTTATCTAAAGTGCAGACAGGCGGAACTTTCCTGTTCCGAAATTCCCCAAGCACTTCTAAATGCACACAAAAGCGCAGTTTCAAGTCCTTCATGAGTTTGGGGGAATATATCACTTTTTTTAAGAATAAAACTGGCGACAATGTAACCATCAACGGCAAACGGTAAAGAAAAAAGACCAACAGTTTTTTCAGGGTCTCAAAGGGTGGGATATTCTATTGGCCACAATGATAGATAGTTTTAAAAGGCATTACGCCAATTCATTTGTTTAAGCTACGGCTAGAAATGCTTGAAAAAGTATCCTAAAACGAGCTTGATCCAAGACAACAGCAAAGCAAACTTGCGATATCGTGTATATTGAAATAATAATAAAGACAACTATTAATTTCAAATCACCTAATCACAGTATTTACATTATTTCACTCCAAAGCTGTACGCCTCTAAAAGTACCCGGGAAAGTACTAGCGAAATAAGAATCTTCATTCATTCATTAGCAACACGCATAACTATTCTAAAAGTATGCTTGCATACATTTTATTTGCACCATTGACTTTTTGTTTAAAACTTTATATTTGTCTAAGAATTTCTGTATCTGTATAAGCGATTAATTTCGCTTTTTATGAAATTGCTACGGTTTATTTTTTACTTATCAATACACTGATTAATAAGACAAAAGAACTCATTATCGTATGATTTTATGAATCATAGAATTTCTGTAAACATTTCCACTTACCCACTTCTTCACCTTGTGCCTGCACTAAAGCTGTTATGGTACGCATTATTTTATTAACATCCAATATATCCGATTCCACCTGCTTTATCTGTCTTTCACGATCCACGAGCATGTCATGTTCAAATTGCATTTGTTGTTGTTGCAATTTTTGCTGTCTTTGTATTAACTCTTCTGTATCCGCCTCACGTTCATCTTGCATTTGGGCCAACTGAGGTTGAGTGTAATTTTGACGCATAGCCTGGGCTATACGTCGTTGAGTTGCTGAATATCTTTCCACAACGCTGCAAAAATCGTTTGTTAACTTTTCCAATTGTAATTTTTGCTGCTTATCACCACGCCGTACAATCGATGTAAGCCGCTGCAAATCGATGGTAGTAGTTTCTATGCGTGAATTGCTCTTGGTATGTATATCGTGCACTTTATCACGTGTCGATTGTTGATCTCTCGGAGTGCCCAGTATTTGCAGAATTTTTTCCAGTTGTTTCGAAGAAGAGTTAACCGCTTGTATATTATGAGCTATATCTTCACACAGCGACATAAATTCGGTAGGACTAAAGCCTGAGAAATTAACATCGGGTATATTGTTAGACGATGTTGTCATCATGTTGGTGTTTGACGATGAAGTGGCGCCGTAATCGCGATGCGCTGATGAACTGTTATTGAGATTTTGAGACATCTTGAAAAAAAACTCAGTTTTATATTTATTCAAGCTCTTTTAATCTCAATCGATTTTGTACAATTTGTTTGCTATTTTAATCTTCAAGCTGAAATTGTGTATCATTAAAAAAACAAACAGAAGAATTATAATCATTAATACATACTACATATAAAAAGACAATCGGCAGCTTTTTAACAAAATTTTGTTCCCAAGCTAAAGAGAAACAATAATTAGTGGAATTAAACTACATATGTATGTATATTTTTTGTAGCTACGAGTATCAACAAACGCTGTCCATTAATGTTGCACAACTAACTTATTATTATTGAGTTGTCCCGTCAAATCTTAATGAGTCATCATCCACTCATGTAATGTTTTTTCAAAGTGCAATAACTTTGCTTTGTTACATTTTTATATGATATTTATCAATGTGTTTGTGGTATGAAATCAGCATGAATTTTATTTATATTAATTTTAGAGAGCCACAAAGCTGTAGTTCATTTTCAATGTTTTTTTCTAAGAAACTTTCTAATATTTCTAAAGTTCATTAACATATGTACATATATGTATGTACAGAACATAATTATTTTACTATGGCTTCTCGTGTCTCATGAAAGAGGTAAAAAGAAACAAAATTATTTTTTAAGAAACTAATGTTTAATGTGCAATAAGAAACAAATGACGTGCTTGAGTAAACAAAACATTTATTTTTTAATATAAATAAGCTGTAGGTACGTGTTAAATTTTTTATCTATTCTAATATTATAAAGCTGAAAAGTTTGTATGTTTCTGGTTGCCTGTCCGTTTAAAAAAAATGAAGAATAAAACCTCCGTACTGACATATGCTATATAAGGTTCGACTAAAGTGCTTAGGATAATGTCCAGGGCGGTAAGCCCCTATATAAAGAAAATAATAATTATCGTTTTAGAAGAGATCTATTAATAAATCAATATTTTCCGTACTCAAAAGAAAAGCAAAGCCATTTTAACGTGAGTACGCTGTTCTCCCTTCATTTCATTATTAAATTTTTATCATAGATAAATTATCGTAAATAAAGTACACAGGTTAAAAAAACCAATTGAGGGCAAAACGTTTGCCGGGCTCAGCTAGTTTTATATAAAAGTTTATTTGTTCTTGGTTAACCACGTCTAGATGTATTTCGTTGCTACTTAAGAAGCTAATCAGTAGACTTATCTCACAATTCAACCCAAGAATGATTGTATGCAAGGAAATTTCGCTTTCATTTACTAAAAAAAACGTTATAACTTAATATAGGATTTTTGAGCTAATGGTGCAAAATTAATCCTTATTATCGTTATTCATGTTGTGTAAACATTTCATAGATATGTATGTATATCAGGTTTACGCAACTCTTGAGATATATAAAACTTTGTTTGTCCAAACATGAATTTATTGATTTAAACAGATTCCAATATTTTATTCTATAAAATTTTTTATAAGCTATGTATGTAGGAAACTGTTTAACTTAATAAATATGTGTACGAATCAAGCAGTTTTTCATTAGTAATTAGTGGTTACGCTTTCTTGGGCACATGTGTGCACATTGTGTACACGGCATAAGACTGTAAAGCTCCTTTTCATACTGAAAGGAGTGGAAAAGTTTTAACTGAACAGATGAAAAATACCTTTTATGCACTGGAGCTGGAAATTAATATGTACATACCTACACATGAAGTGTTCGTAAAGGCTCAATCATCACAACTCTCACCATAGAAACCTATTGAATTTTTGTTTGATTATGGCTATGGCCTTATGGCTATGTCACGTCTAATTTAAGCTTTAATCTACAATCATTAAGTAGATGTACATATTAATGAAATGCTAACTGTTAATATACATAACTATATACATATATATAAGTAAATAAAATTAAATATATATGTACGTATGTATGTGCATGGTACGTATTTGTTGTCAGGCGATATTGCAACATAGTACACCAATAAGCAAAAAACAAAAATTTAAAGGTAGACAAGGACATAGGAGGGCAGGCTGAGGTACAATTACATATCTACATACGTATGCACGTACAAACAATCGAAACCAATTAAAAATATCTACATATATAGGAGAAAATCACTTACCTTCTCTATTATATATTACAAAATTCGTTTTTTGATATCTAAACTACTTCTTTAATAGCTTTACCTATATTTATCTATGAAAAACTTAATTTAATTGCCGTTTTTTAGAAAGAATTAAGGACTACACAAGTTATTCAGCAGGAAAATACACACAATAAAACCATAAAACGCAATTTGCAAATAAAAAATTTACATTTTAATACAGCTGTTCGAAGAGTCATTTGTAAACAGGGTTGCACTTCGATAACCGAGGGAAACAGAGTTTTCACCTCTGTTAAGGCTACCACACTTAAGGTAGAAATACATAACACGCGTTTGTTAGTCGACGAATATCGTGAGCTTGAAAACTTTACCGCTTGAAAAATGGCAAGTTACACAACACGCGTTACAAACGTCTTTTCTTTCAGCTTTTTTTATTTATTTTTACATTGAAAAATGATCTTGGAAAATTTTCAATCCCTTTTTTGTGCAATACATATAGTTTTCAAACTCTTTATTAATATTTTCCCTCATGATTCTAATTTTTTTAAATTTTTTCTTTTTTATTGTCGGCTGATTAGTTGTCAAAACAACACAGCGCGTTAAAAAGTTGAAAGTTAACCAACTTTCTGCGGCAAACGTGTCAAAGAGTTTGGTATGTAACTTGTCGTATGCAAAAACACTATTTCAACTTTTTTTGACAGATGCCTACAGTTCGCACGCGCACCAACGCGTGTTAAGTAACTTCACCTTTAGGCAAAACTATTTTATCGAACTTATATATCAATTTATTGAAACTTAAACATATTTTTTAACAAAGCTACATAATGAAAGTGTTAAATAGAATTGGGACTAGTCGGGAATATGCGCTTCAGTTCTTCATCGTCAAACGTTCACTTGGACATGAACAAATTCTAAAATAAGTGCGAAGATATCGTTTTCAGTGTTCGATTTTGTGTAATCTCTCGTAAATAACATTAACAATATTGAAGACAGTGTGATTACAAACTTATATTTTTACACTGATATATATTTTTAGGCAAAACAGGGCTTGAAACAAATAAGAAATTCATAAGTCTACAGTAGTCTTTTTGTCGTTTGCCACGCCACTTGTTAATTTGTTTTGCCATTCAGTTTTTCAAAAGATTTTTCGAACTAACCGTAACTTAATTTAGTCTGGCAGTACTATATTATTACAGTGGTGAATAAACTTATTTTCCCCCTTTTATTGCATTTGATATTTTCACAAGATGATAACACATTGAAATTTATTGGTAGCGTGTTAGTAAGTTGCTAAATATTTCTCCTACAAATTAATTTATAATTTCTGTTAATTTATTTGTGCTATACGTAAACTTGATGGCTTTTCCTACATTAGGAGCACAACAAGGTAAATTATTAGCAATGTATATTCCTGAGTAAAAAATATACGAAATACATCCAATGTATTGAATTCACAGAAACCAATCGTAAAATTCTGGAGGATTTACAGCTTAAGAGACAACTTTTGCAGAAAGGAGTTAACCCAGTAGCTGATATAAGTCTAGGGACCGGTCTTACAACACCTCTTAATCAGGTATGATAATATTCCTTAATCTAGAATATATGAGAAGTCAATAACAGAAACTACATATATTAGATGCCCACTACACAGTTATTGAGTCAACCAACGGATTTTCCGCAGACCAGCAGTGCCATAACGGTCCCACGATCTGTCTTTAATCCCACAAGTGCTACCACATTAGGGTATTTCATAAGCCAAGACTCCCATTACGGCAACTCGTTTATTCCCGTTTTGCCCAGATTGGACCCACTACCAGCCAATCATACTGCTAAATAGGGTTAAATTTATACTTGTAAACTTTTCCTAAAAAAATTCTGTTATGGCACGTATGAGGATGAAAAAGTTGGAGGAGTATTTGTCGGGAGTAGATGACTTCGAAAAGCCAAAAGTTAAATTGGAACAATATCCCACCCCTCCACATGTTGCTAGTTGTGTTTTATATAATATACAGGTAACTATTTGTAATATAAAATAAAAAGTTTAATGTTTAGTTTTATATGTATTGTATTAAAGGCTCAGTTTAATGATATAGAAGGCAAATTAGTTGGAGATCTGGGTTCTGGCTGTGGTATGCTTAGCATTGGCTCGTTTCTTTTAGGTGCACAACTTACTATAGGTTTCGAATTGGATGCGGATGC
This sequence comes from Tachina lurida, assembly GCA_944452675.1. Classification (NCBI taxonomy): domain Eukaryota; kingdom Metazoa; phylum Arthropoda; class Insecta; order Diptera; family Tachinidae; genus Tachina; species Tachina lurida. The sequence goes on along the minus strand of OX101754.1, from coordinate 18,019,479 downwards.
TATAGATGTAATAACTTATTTTGGCAAATAGAGGATGTGTTGTTGATATTTTATTTTTTTACTAGGTTTTTCGTTATAATGTGTCTGAAATGGAATTACCAGCTATTGATTGTATACAGTCAAATGTTTTACAACTCTCTGGCACTAAATGGGAAAATTGTTTCGATACTATAGTGACAAATCCCCCATTTGGCACAAAAAATAATAGCGGAATGGATATGCGTTTTATAGAAACTGGTATGCACTTGGCCACCAAAGCTGTTTATTCATTACATAAAACTTCGACAAGGTAATGTTCTCCAAGTATATTTTTATTATTTTAAAGGATAAAAAATCATCGATAACATTTTATCGGAATATTCGTGTCTTTAATATTTTACAAAAAGATGTTTGTTTGTAATCATACTTTTAATTGCATAACTCTTAAATTGTATTTTTATAATTTAATCCTTAGTTCTAAGTAAAAGTTGAAAATTTGTTTATTCGGTAATACTTTATTTTGTAAATTTGCAGTTATATTCAAAACATATGTACATGGGCATACTGCAGTATATATTTACTGCATTACAAGTTCCAGTAAGCAGTAAAAATTTACTGAATACTGGAAAAAATTTCAGTATCCAGTAAAAATTTACTGGTTAGTACTGAAAAAATTTTCAGTATCCAGTAAAATTTACTGAATACTGGAAAAGTTTCAGTAAGCAGTAAAAAAATTCCAGTAAGCAGAAAATTTTTACTTTTTTTGGCGCTTTTTCTTAGTTTTGGCGCTATTTTCGTTTTTGGGATTTTTTAACGTTTGTTTTGTTTCGGCGATTTGTTCGGTTTTTAACGACTGTTTTCGTTTTGCGATTTATTTAGTTTTAGCGTTTTGGAAAATTTTAAAAGTTGCTTCTTACGGTTTCTAAGATACAGAAATTTATAAAAATTACATTAACACATTTTTACATTTACATTTTTTGAGATATGACTATGTCAAGATATGAATATGTTGCAATAATGTAAATACATACATCACGCCTACTCTGAACGGCAAATTCTATTTCTATTGGCTTATTTAAAATTATGATTTGCAAATTTCCATTTAGAGCAATGCTGGCCACCGAGAGATACATATGTAGTTGCGTATGTGTATTCAATTGTATAAGAAACCGATTGATGTTTGGCACTATGGTGCCGCTTCGCTGTATGATGTATGATCTCTCGGGAAATATTAAGAATTGAGCTAAATAAGTAAAATTAGTTTTAAGTTACAATAAGCAATTTCCTTCTACGGAATAAGTATTAATTCACACATTGTCTTCGCTTTCATTCCATGTGTCGTACTATGTTCTTGTAACAAAAGTAAGGGCTTATATAATATACATTGTTATTATTTTCTTTATTATATTTTTATTACAGAGACTATATTCTAAAAAAGACTAAAGAATGGAATGTACAGGGACAAGTGGTTGCCGAACTAAAGTACAACATAGAAGCCAGCTATAAATTTCATAAGAACAAATCCGTAGACATTGAAGTTGATTTTTGGCGTTTCGACGTAACTGATAAAGAAATATAGCTGTAGTTTTTTTTTGTTTTTATTTTTAGAAAAAAATGTAATATCAAAAGAAGTATTAATACTATATTACATGCATTTAAAATAAAACTTAATAAAACATTTAGTTCATAATTGCTAAAAGCTCTTTTTATGAACTTTTCAACGGGCTTTTAAGGTAGTTGCAATTTGAAAATAACACAATTCTTCATAATTTAACATTTTTAAATACATATTATTATTATTATGATTGGTGTTGTTTGTTATTTTGAATTTGTATATTTTATGTGGAAACGAATCATAGACATAAATTTAAAATACATGATAACACAATAATTATTATTTAAATTAGTAACGCCGTATTTACTAATTCAAAAAACGATTGTTATCAAATGTTGGACTTTTTTTGTTTTCACCTTTTTAATGATTTTTTTCTTATGTAAAATAAAATTTAAAATAACAAATAATAACATAAGAAAATTATTTATTCTCGAAATAATATGTACACATGTCTCTGATGTAGTTGGAATTTTCCAACGAAACGTTGAATGTAAATGTGTTCCAATGATCTTAAAAACCCGTCGCAAGATTCATAAGAAGAATTTCATGCTATATGCTAAAATTATAAGATATAATTACTATATGTACATATAAAGCGTTTAATGCTTAATGGCTAAAAAAAACGACACTTAAAAATTACAAGCTACTCAACGTTGAAAACAACGCCTTGTGCACAGGCCAATTCTCCCGAATGATTTACAGTGACAGTCGCTCTCTTGCAATACTGTTTCCAGGCATCAGAACCAGACTCACGGCCACCGCCAGTATGTTTTTCGCCACCAAAAGCACCACCAATTTCCGCACCATTGGTAGTAGTATTGATATTAACAATACCGCAATCGGAGCCTTGCGCACCAATCCATTTGAAAGCCTTTGACATATTTTCGGTGAAAATAGCTGAAGAAAGACCCTGTTCAACTTCATTGTTCCATTGAATGGCTTCTTCGACAGATTTTGTTTTCAAGATATAAACAATGGGAGCAAACGTTTCACGTTTCACTACAGCAGCATCATGAGCCAAATCTGTGATAATGGTGGGTTCCACAAAGTAACCTTCGCGTGGTATAACTTTGCCGCCAAAGGCCACTTTGCCGCCCAGTCTAACAGCTTCCTCAATTGTGTTCTTGTAGCCATCAATATTTTGCTGTGAATGCACTGGTCCTACTAAGGTATTTGGCTCCAACTGATGTCCAATGCGGGATAAAACTTGTTGATATTTAGCGGTAAGTTGTTGAACAAAAGTATCATATATTTGCTCATGAACAATAATGCGTCTGGTGGTGGTACAACGTTGACCAGAGGTACCTATGCAACCGAAAAGAGCCGCTTCTAGGGCCATTTTAAGGTTACAATCTTCGTTTATAACCAAAGCATTATTGCCACCCAGTTCTAAAATAACTTTGCCAAAACGTTTTTGTACCTCAACACCCACATCACGGCCTGTCTGGCAACTGCCGGTGAAGGAAACTAACTTGACGCGGTTGTCAGCGACCAATTTCTTGCCCACATCTGTGCCACCCTGACACAAACTGGCAATGGGCGGTAAATTGTTGCGTTTCAAAACATCGGCTACAATTTTGGTAGTGGCAACGGATACTAAGGCCGTGCTAGGAGCGCCTTTCCACAGAACACTATTGCCACAGGTCTGGAAAACAGAAAATAAAAAATAATTTACGTTTTCTAACGTTTTTTAAAAATCACTCACCAAAGCAATGGCCGCGTTCCAGCCAAACACAGCATTTGGGAAGTTATAAGCTGAAATAACACCCACTAAACCCAGAGGACGCCAGGCTTCTAGGATAGTATGCTGAGCTCTTTCAGAATTGATAATTTGTCCCGCATAGATACGCGACAAGCCCACCGCATAGTCACAGATATCAATAAACTCCTGCACCTCGCCCTGGCCTTCGCTGTAGATCTTACCCACTTCCAAACTTACCAATTTTCCCAAAGGTTCCTTATATTTACGCAGCTCATCACCAATTTGTCTTACGATTTCACCTCTCACTGGTGCTGGCACTTGACACCATTCTTTGTAGGCTTCCGCGCCTGCCTTAATGGATTCTTCCATTTCCTGTACGGTGCCAGTGCGTACGGAGGCAATAGCTTTACCACTGCCGGGATCAACGGAAGTGAAAACATCGCCTGAACCTTTCCAGGTGCCACAAAATACGCCAGGATTTTCTCGCTCCAAGCCAATGTCTTTTAAGAACGAATATTCGGAACTGTCGATTAAATAGCCGGTGGCCGCTCTCAACACAGAACTAAGGTGTAATGCGGCTACTTTTTGGGTTTGTTGAAAGGGAATATTCCTAAGGATGCCAACAGCATGATAAAGTTGAGCCATACTTAAAGTAATAAAATAAAATTAAACTTTCATTTATAAGCCGTTTAAAGTAAAAATACTATGATTTTTAATTCCAGCACAATGAGACCCATCATGACCCAAGTGACCTATCCAGTTCCTCATGAAACTGGCAGCCTGTATCATATGTTTGAGTTTATTCATCTAAAATCATATTCCATTTCATGCTTTTAAAAAGGAAAACTATGTAATTTAACTACAGAAATATGCGAAGGAAAGTAACGAAAACGTGCAAATTTCTTTTACTCTACTATATAAAAATTTTCTATTGCCGAAAAATAATGGACTTTGGGACAAATTCAAGTCATGAGCTCTTAAAATGTTCGCTTGCCCATGTAAGTTATTGAGAGTAGTTGTAAAATGTTTTGTATAAAAAGGGTGAACAAAATTAGAAATTATGAAGAAAAATTCAGTTTTATTGTAATTATTAATGAAATGTGATGTCGGGACAAATGTACACAATCCAAAACCAATTCTCTTGTTGCCCTTTTGCCAGGCAACAGAATGACAGCGTTTCCTAGTTATTTTTGAAAAATACGGGTCTAATAATAAACTACATCATTCATCCTTTGATATTTTTTTAATAAAATGAATGAAATTTGGTTAAAATAATATTTGTTATAAGTCGGTAATGAACCGCTGCATGTTCCCTGCTTTTAAAGCTTTTTAGATGTTAATTTGCATCACTTCATTAATGACGACTTTATTCGGATTTAGGAAAGCGTTACACACACATGCATCCTTATCGTGTTTGGCGTATTACGAGTTCGACTACGACATTTTTGTAATAAATTAAAGAAAATTTTTTTCTTTTCATGTATTCGAAGTCGAAATATGCCAACCAACTCTTTGAACTACTTCAGATGTTTTTTTGCTGGGATTGTTTATGAATTTTGTGAGGACTGTGTTGATAGTATGTATTTCCAAAATTCCGGTTAATGAGTAAAACAAATGCTAGAGGACGATGATAGCTCAATTCTTGAAATTCCATCATTTGGCAACAATAACAATTTTCTTCCTGTATAAAATCTTAATTTATTAACAATTTCAAAATCAATGACATGTTCAGTAATTCTAAAAATCAATTCGAAGGATAAATACCAACTCTTTTTCGAAAAGTACTAATTTCAAGCTCAATTACAAAATAACTGCTTCATCCATTAGGTCAAAAACCTATTAATAAAATAAAATGTGAAATGAATAATGTGGAAAATAACACACCCATCGCACAAACAATATATATAAACATGAATGTGATTAAAGAAAGTTATTACGTTTGATAGCGATAAAGCATTCAGCCAACTTGTTTATTAAAAATCTCCTCTATAGATTAAATTTTAATATACATATATATGTATTTGGCTAGGCATAGGGTGATTTTTTTCGCTGTTTGATTTTTTACGCTGAAATTCTCGAAAGAATAAAAAAATGATAAAAGGAATTAAAACAATAATATAGTGTACATTACATGCCTAGTTAAACACTTACCACCATATTCATAAAATTTAAAATGAATTTGAAATCCCAGTAAAAAAAGACACTCCAAAAAAGTCATGAAAATGTAGAGTTTGCGATCTGGAAGTAGTGCAAATTTCGATCCGATCTAATGATTTTTACATAGGGTTGTCATTGGAAGAAGTTCTCTTTTTCGATGCCTGGTCACCGAATTGGAAGCGATTTTAAGAAAAATTTCCTTTTTTGTGTTCTATGATAATATTTTCATCTAGGAAAAATGGTAAATAGTTACCTATTTTAACAATTCCTTTCGTTTTATACGAATTTAAGCCCGAAACAGTGTTTTCATTTAAATTTAAGTAAATAACTATTAAATTTTAGACTAAAATTAGTTCATAAATTTCTTTAAAAAATTCGATTTTTTTTTAAATTCTGGTGAGTATTTTTTAAAACTATGGAGAAATTACAAGGTTTTGTATGACTAAAATAAACTTCTACTTGGTTTTCTGCTAACTACTGGCAAATTAAAAATATCGATTTTTCGGATGCAATGAAAATGTAGTTCCTTTGGAATGACTTCCAATTTTTTTTACTGGGAATGTATTACATATGTATATTTAAAATTTTCATAAAATGGATTTCAAACTCATTTTATTTTTTTTCTGAATATGGGCTTTGGAATATTGAGTGTGAAAAATGCGAAGAAACTCGTTAAGTTTTATGAAAGTCGAAAGTTCGAATTAAATTTCGAAATTTTTTTAAAAAAGACGATTTCATGACGTTAAAATCATTCAAAAATCTAATTATGAAATTTTTTTAAAAGTATACAAATTTTGTTGTGTTCGAAAATTCGAATATAAGTGCAAAATTTTTTTAAAGTTAAACTGCCTGTTTTCAAATTAAATGTTCACTGACATAAATTTAAATTTAAAAATGTGACGAAACTATCTTAAAATAAATTTCGGAATTTATTAAAAAGGCGATTTCATGACGTTAAAACTATTTTAAAATCTAAATATGAAAATTGTTTAAAAGTATAAAACTTTTGTTATGTTCGAAAATTCGGATTTAAGCTCAAACTTTTATTTGTTTTACTTTTTACTGACATGAGTTTCTATTTCAAACAGCAATAAAACTCAAGTTTTATCAAAGTTGAAAATTCGAAATAAATTTCGAAATTTGATAAAAAGGCGATTTCATGACTTGTAAAATCTAAATATGAAAAATTGTTAAAAATATAACACTTTTGTTATGTTCGAAATTTCGAATTTAAGTGCAAACTTTTTTAAAGTTACATTGCCTATTTTTAAACGAAAATTTTACTGACATAAATTTCTATTTAAAATAACGAAGAAACTCTTAAGTTTTATGAAAATCGATAATTCGAATGAAATTTCGAAATTTGTTAAAAAGGCGATTTCATGACGTTTAAAGCACGCTAAAATCTAAATATGAAAATATTTTAAAAGTATAAAACTTTTGTTATGTTCGAAAATACGAATTTAAGTGAAAACTTCTTTTAAATGTCTAAAAAATTTGTATTTTTAAACTATATAGTACCACAATTTTAGGAAATATAACCTATGAATTTTTTTTTGTATAAACACTTAAAAAATATGCACGGTAAATGTTTCCATGTACGAAAGTATAAAACCTCAATATCTTTTAAGCACAAAGATAACGAGCTAAAAATGTACATAAATATGTATGTATATGTATAAACACGTTAAATAGTTAGTATGAATATGTGCCATATCTCAAGAAGTAAAAGTTAAAGATAAATATAATAAATGAGATTAGAACGCGGTGTTAAGTAGCAACTATTGTACATACATACATATGTATGTATGTATATTGATCTTTTAAATTATGTAATTTATGTGCTAAAAGAAAAAAACAGCAGTCCCAAGAACTGAATTGAGACATCCGCCATCAAATGTGTTAATTAATTTTTAATTTTAATTTAAATTCAATTTCAGTTAATTACATCTATTAAAATGTAATTTAGAACTATCAAAGCACTATTGTTCTGATGGCAACGTTGAAATCTGCATGCACTAAACCATTTTTGATCTATTACATACAATAAACAAAATTGTGTAAAAAAATTTAATTTAAATTGATCAACAATGTAATACATATGTATGTATGTATCTTCACTTACATGCTTATATTGATAAAGTTTTTTTTTTTTAGTCAAGACTCAAGAAATATAATATTTTTTTTAAATATTATGTAGTATGTAACTAGAAAATAATTTATAAAATTCGTCCACTTGGTACAACGTTTCATTAACAACTAACTCGATTTAAATCCGCCTACTCATTTTAAATCAAAGAATGAGTTCTTATCAGTAAACGGCTTTTCCGAGATGTTTTTGCTTTAGTTCGTTTTTTTATAGTAGCTTTAATTGTTGATAAGAATTTATTGGTATATTTGTTATATTTTCGTACATACATACACACATATGTACATGTGTATGTATGTATTTGTTTACTCGTTAAAAAAATGCATTCTAGTTAATCTTTACAAATATCAGAGATAAGAAATGCGCAAAAACTAACCTCGGATTAAAATTTATGCAACGGAGGTTGGTCCACTTAACATGAGAAAAAAGTTTAAATTACCTAGTAGTACAGTAGACTCTCGATAAATGGAAATGCGGGAGACCAGAGAAAAATTTCAAATAATATAGAGTTCAAATTAACAAGAGTTTATATGTATATGATGGCTTAATAACATTTTCCTCCTTGAAGATCTCATTACGTTACAGTTCAAAATCAAGGACTTAGGCAATTTAAAAAATTATTTCTGCATATATGTATGTAAATGCTTTAGTTTTTCTTCAGGTTCTTGCTTCTCCTATAAAATATCGAAAATTCGAGTTACGCCTTTCTTATATTAAGCCATCGATATGTAGATCTTAATGTGATATACACATGTACGTACATAGATAATTAAGAGTATAATGGAAAAAATTGTGTAATTTTTTATTAAGTGATCAACTTCAATGTGTTTTTGGTTGTTTTAAAAACACGAACACGAACACAATCACTTCAAACTTCAATTTAAAAAACATCGTCGAGCAAGATTATTATTTTGTTCTTATATAATTTTAGTTTTTTTTTTTATAAAAAAAACAGCACATTAAACAAATTTAAATTAAGTTTCCGTTCAAATAATTTCAAATTACTGGACCAAATTATATGGATTTTTTTTTTCAATTTATTGAATGTTTTTCAAAGGACCTGGGAAACAACAGTTCGATTAATTTATCAAGAGATTCAAATTAACGAGTTTCAAACTAGAAAGAGCTGGCTGCATTTGAAATAAAAATAAGATGGTAAGGGGGCAAATCACCGCATTCGAAATCTAGTACTTTGTAATCGAAATGTTGTTAACGTGGATCACGGCAATCGTTATGATTAATAATCTACTATGGAAAACAAGTAAACTCTAGCTTTTTGTCGCGAAATAAAACAAAGGAAAAAATAAAGGAGTAATAAAAATATAAGTAATTTCCTGATATTTTCGCAGTTAGTTTAGAAAATATAATTATAATTGTTTTTAGGAAAAGTGAATATCAATACAAAGACAGCCCAATAGACAGTGGAAAAAAATAAATAAGGGAAAATCGCTTCCAGAACAAATACAATTAAAGTAAATGGGAAACAAAAAAAAAAATTATTGAAGTTTCGTTTTGATTTTCTTATTGTCGTTTTGTTTTTCTGTAATTAAAAATTTTAAAAACACCTGATATATCTAGAAAAGATGTGATATCTTCTAAACGGCTGGACCGATTTTCTTCAAACATAGTTAAGAACCTTCTCGATCAAGTCACCTTTCAAACAGAAAAAACTAAATCAAAATCGGTCCATTTGGTCTGTACGTGGTTCGGTCTGTACGTGGATACGGACAGACACACACTACAAACTTATAACACCCCTTGTTTTGTCGGGTGCTAAAAAATAGTAGCAGGTAACATAAATTACGATACAAAAAATTTCAGTCATCGAAAAGTTTCTCCACACGAACGTGCACTAGATATCGAATGCCGTGATTTGCCTCCAGACTTGGGCAGCAATGATTACACCATATACTCGTACATTATAACAATTTTTTGTAATTGTAATTAAAAAATTTTGTAATTGAAAGTGAAAAAAAAAACAATTACAATATAAAAGTAATTGTGATGGAAAAGATCTCAATTACAAAATTTTTTCTTTGATCTAATACAAAATCGTCGTAGTTGTAGTCGAAATACGGCACTCGTAATTATGCCCAATATGTTATTAATTTTTGGTGTACTAAAAAATCTTATTTTCGCAAAAATGTAATTGAATTTGTTGAAATAAAAGTATGTAATCATTCTTTGCTTAATTACAATTACATGTAATTGTAATTGAAAAACATCTGGTGTAATTTGTAAGTGAAGATTTTCAATTGCAATTACATTTTGTAATTGTAATTGAAAAATCTTTCAATTACATTTTGTAATTGTAATTAAAATATTTTTAATTACAATTAATAATTACATATACATATATAATAATTTTTTTTTAATTACAATTAAATTTTGATAATTGTAGTTGAAAAAATCTCTATTTCAATAGCACGTAATTTCAATTGAAATTGATGTAATTGAAATTGTCTGGTAATAACTATGAAACTTCAACAATGTGCTTCAATGTTCTTGCACATTTTTTTTTTGCTAAAGGAGCCAAGAGCTTCTTTAAATTTGTTTAACGCTTAGCATAAAATTTGAGTATTACATAATTTATATTATGCATTTTGTCATAAAATTTAATTGGAGCTAATTGGAGCGCTATAGAAGATACTCATTTGCTTCCCCACGCTCCTATTGACAAATGAAGAAATTTCATGACCAAATTGCATAATGTAAATTAGGTATAAAATGTGAATATTCTTTCAGATATTTATGCCATTTTACGATGCCATAACAACGAAATAATATTTGTTATTTCGATAGCTAAAATTATAAATGAAAATAAGGCAAATTATTAAACGTTAAATTTGGAAGCCAAGTAAAAAAAAATAGGACAAAATGGAGGTTATGGAAGAAGGTAATCTCATGGACCGTGTGCCTGTACTATTACAAAGGGACTTGCAATATTATCAGGTTTATTTTATATATTCTACTAAGACCTTCAGTTTCAATATTTATTTAATCTACCTGCTAAATATTAGACTCATCAATGTGTTTTGCAAGAACGTTTGTGTCTCGGTGTTGTGGGCGGAAAATTGGATTTTCCACGTTACGCTTCATTTGCGGCCATTAAAATTATTCTATGGTGGGAAGATGAATATTTTGCATCATATAGGAAACATTCGGGCTTATTGCATACGGAAAAGGAGTTGCATGAAGGAGATTTTGTGAGTATTTCCCTCAGCGTAAACAATATTTTTTTTTTTCTAAAAACAAGGACACCATTTTTAGGGTTCCGCACACCAAAGGTGAAAAGGAACCCTATTGTTTTCGCTACGCTGTCCTTCTGTCCGTCACAGGCTATTTTATCGAGAACCGTAAGAGCTACGGACCTGAAATTTGGACAGAGTATGTAGAACCTTAACAACAACAAATACATGAGAGTTAAAAATTAAAGGGTGTTCCAAAACGAGCAACGAAAAATGTTAAAATCCCATGTAATATACGTGCAATTGTATGTATACAGACTACAACAATTAATACTCAAAAATTCTAAATTAAAGGGTGTTCTATCAGTTAATGTAACTATGTAATTTAAACAACTTGCTGTATCTTGGAAACCGTAAGAGCAAAAGTCTTGAAAAGTTTCAAAAAGGGTAAAAATAAAAAATCCCAAAATTATAAAATCGCTAAACCGAAAAAAAAATGACAAAAACCCAAAAAAAATCGCCAAAACGAAAAAAAAGCCCCCAATTAAAAAAAATTCTAAAACTATAATAAATCGCAAAAAACCGGAAAAATTGCCAAAATGAAAAAAATCACCAAAATAAAAAAAATCGCCAAAATGAAAAAAACGCAAAAAAACCGAAAAAAATCATCAAAACGAGAAAAAAGCGACAAAACTAAAAAAAATCATTTAAACTAAAAAAAACGCCAAAAGTAAAAAATTCCACACTAGAAAAACGCTCAAAACCGAACGTACGGAACACTTCGTGCGCGAGTTAAAGTCGCACTTTACTGAATTTAATTGTATTTTCCAAGAGAAGAAAACAAAGTGCATGTTCAGTATGAAGGAAAATTTTATTGGTATAAAGTATTCAAGAACTTGGTATATGGGTAATTCCACGAGAAGTTTCACTTTTTTGTCGCGCGCGACAGCAAGCAAATAAGCTTGTGCTCCAGAACAATGTGACTCGATTTTTCTTAAAATTTTAGATAATGTCGAGCTGCCTACACAAATATATTAAGAAGGAAAAAAAGTTTCGTTTTCTATGAAAAAAACAAACTTAATTGTTTGGTGTCGCACGCTACAAAAAGTTAACATTCCTGTGGAAATCCCCATATACTGTATATCTTTTTTTATTTTCCAGTCCTCCGTAGTAGTTAAAAATTCTGATCCTGACAAATTCGTTAGTTTGGTTACCAAATCGGCTGATTTGTTATTAGAACACTTGCACATTCTATCGCAAGAATCTTTGGATCATGCTGACTTATCTGTACTCACGGCCACCATAGGAGCGGCGGCTTTGGTGCGCAATTGCTTAAACGTCTATTTACAAGCGGCTTCGACCAAAATATGCCCGCCTAAAGGTGATGAAAAAGGAGGAGCTTTAAAAATTTCCCTTAAACAATATTCCCAACTATCCGAAGCTCTCGCGGAACGTTTATTGGACTTACACTGTCGTCTCCTTTTGCTCTACATAGTCCAAGATGCTGATGCCCTACACTGGGAAGATACAGAGCCATTTTTTGAATCCGAACGTGGCTCGTACTGCATACAGATGTGGTGGCTGTACATGTACGGTACAAAAGATGATTTATGGAATTCGGTGCCGCCTAAAATGGCGCAACGTATATTTGGCGGTATGCTTAATGAAACGTTGAGTGTGCTGACGGTACGTTATTCACAAATTACAACAAGTTCAGCTCGCGCCCAATTACATTTGTGTGATATATGCAATTTATTGTTGTGTATCGCCGAATTATTGCCGCATGTTTGTGAGAGTGGTGAGGCGTATGTGGGTGAGTTTTAATTAAGCTTTTTCAATTCATAATAAACCATTCTTTATGTTCTTGTACTGTTGTATATGTGTGCTGACGTTCCCTGGATTTTTTTTACGTTTTCGTTGTCTACGAAATACATTCATATATACATATGTATATGTATATATGTGTATGTACTTAATGGACAACTGAGGCGTATAATGCAAACTGAGCATTTCTCTGTCTTCTTACTTGCTAATGATCAGGGTTAACAACAACAGTTTCTTTATGCCTTGTCCACAAGTTTCGAGTATTTAATAGCCGAAAATTCCAAAGATTTCTGCTTTATCTAATATTTCGTAACTTTCGCAATATTCTTTTATAAAAACAAATATACTCAGGAGTTTAAGAACATATAATTTCTTGAATCACATCACTAAATTGGTTTTCAAACTTGAGTTTCATGCACAAGATTTTACGATGCTAGAAATACAGAAACGAGCCTTTTTGACAGATCAGTCCAACACCGAAATCTCTGTCCTTTCGGGGTCTTCTGAAAACATATTTCACGTACCGACAGACGGAAATTTTTTATTCGACTATCCTATCCATAAGGAATATACATATGTATGTATGTACATACCGTTACCTTAATATAGAAAGGCCCTAACTCATTATTTTTTCGAAGTCGAGATTTTTGTATATTTCGATAGAAGAACATCTAATGTATCGAAAAATGCAAAAATCTCGTAATCAAAAAATAATGAGTTAGGGCCTTTCTATATTAAGGTAACGATATGTACGTACATATGTACTTTAGAAGGTTGCATATAAATATTTTGAAAATCACAAACGGAGTAACAAACCTACATATCGATGGTCACAAGTAGAAAGGCCCTAACACGATTTTCACGAAATTGAGTTTTTCAGTGATTCCAATACATTTCACACAAATATACATACATCGTCATAAAAATTTATTGCACTAGTGTAAAAAATAACGCTTTTACAAGCAGTTGTACAAGCACTTGTACTATTTATTATTATGTTTTTACCTTCTCCTGTAAACTTACAGTTATTTGAGTTAGGGCCTTTCTACTTGTGACCAACGATATACAGCTATGGACAGCGAAATAGCACACCTAAGAGTGATTGGAAAGTGTTATAATTCAATTAATACTAAAATATCTTCAAGCACCTTTTTATCCGTAAATTAATCAACTTATTTATCCATTAACAAAACAAAAAACACAAAAAATAACTTAGTTCATTATTAAATTATCTAAAAATTCAATTAAATATATTTTTATAGCAATCTCAGTTGAACAGCAAAATAGCGCACTTAATATTATCTGTTGAAAAGTAAAGGAATTATTTTAAGTTGGAATAAAGTAAATTATCCCTTATTTTGTATCACTGCTTCATAACTTTCTATTGCACTTTGGCATCAATCCTTTCCAAAGTTCATCACAATTCTTATTAAACTTTGTTTGCCCAACTTTAGTTTTTACGACGTTCCACAACTTTTCTATGGGATTAAGGTCTGCTCTGTCTGGGCGGCGAATCAATAATTGCAATGGTTTCTTTATGAATCAAATTTTTTATCACCTTCTCTGTATGTTTAGGGTCATTATGGTGCATCAATATCCAGTTTAAAGGCATTTTCTCGAAGCAATAGTATTTCATCGAATACTTTAAGATGTTAACATATGAAAACTTTTGCATATACTATCCGCAAACCTTCAATTTGCATCCATCGTGCTTAATCGTCTTTTTAGTACAGCGTGGATCAAATTATTCTTTCTTTCTTCAGTGAACAAATGTTTTACCATCAGGACCAATCATATTAATTTGGATTTCGTCCGTAAAAAGAATTATTTGCCAATATATTATATCTTTAGTACGGTGGCTATTTGCTAAAGCTAAATACACGTTAATATTTTTTTAAAGCAGTGATTTCTTTCAACTGACACGCCCACACAGATGATTTTTTAAGGCACCTCCGCACAAATCTACTGGACACATTCAGGCCAAGGTTAGGTTAGGTTAGCAGGCTGCTGGTAAGGAAGAGAGAAAGTCCATCTCATAATAAAGCTTATTTCTTTTACAACTCTGCTTTTTGCTAGCTTTTTTAATAATGAAACGTTGCAGCGCCTCTGGTGTGAAATGAGGCATATTAAATCTTTGAAGCTGTGATTAGTATCCATTTTATTGGTTATTTTACTTCGCCGATGGTTCTGCTACACAATACCGGCGAAGGAGGGCGCTCTGATGTTACATTAGGACCAGCATTCGCTGAAGCCGGGTGTAGTTTTAGTGACCAGTGCCTTATAGCTGCGTCACCAGAACTTTTCCCACAATAACTGATACAAAGGACCCTAATGCACATCTGAAAAATTCTTGGTGTTGTTATTTTAATGACTGTCGGAGACTGGGCTCGAACCCATGACCTTCGGTTTTGTGGTCAAAGTGCTAACTACTTCAGCCAACGCCTCCCTCCACATTCAGGCCAAACTCATAATTTATTTCGGTCAATATTGTTCGTGAGGACTTAAAGGGACCAGGCTTACTTTTTCTTAACATAGCCCTATACTCATATAGTATCAATCGCGCCGGTTTCTTCATTTCCTTTTTCTTGTTGATCAAATTTATATTCGTAGTAACACATTTTGACTTGGTTTGTGTCTTTTTAATAAAAATGCCAAATAATCTCCTTTTTTCAAGTAAACAGTGGTCTCCTCTAGCCATTTTGAATTATAGGTCTACACAGATGTAACTGTTTGCACCAGTTTTACGTGTGTTGGTTCTGGTATGCACAGGTACATCTGTTAATATGTTATTCACCGTGTCTGTTACTAGTCATAACTTATCGGTGCAAGCAAATCAGTACCACTCTTCTTTCTTCTTTGCTCTCTCTTTCATAAACTCAGACTTGGTTCAAGAAAAACAATCGTTTCTAAAACATGACTAGTAACAGAAACTCTGAATAACATATAGTACCTATCTGTACATACCAGAACCAACACACGTAAAACTGGTGCAAACAGTTACATCTGTGTAGACCTATATTTTTAATTACAAAATGTGAAATTAGTGCATTTTTTATAAAAAAAATTTTTGTATTTAATGTTGCACCAACTATCTCTCTTTGAAACATAAATAAAACTGCGCTATTTCTCTGTCCAAAGGATAAAACTTAAGCCTTCCACAACAAACATGTAAGAAGATTAATGAAGCTTTTCCATAGAATTTTAAGAGAAGTTAAGTAAGGCAACAAAATGATTCAAATCCGATTTAATTATCAAATCAATTTATCAGAAACGATGTGCGACATTATATACATACTTCTTAGTGCGCTATTTATTTGTCCATAGCTGTATGTATGTATACATAAGTATATTTTTGGTTAAAATTTTGCAATGTAATAACAAAAATAATCCCCAAAAAATCCCACTAACTTTTCATTCCCAATCACGAAAATAAAAAACAAAATCCATTTTTGTCATAAATCCCCTGAGCGAAAGAGGCTGCCAATGATGTTGATGTTTTAAAATTGCATTTAATTAACATGAATTTATTATATATACATAAAATACATAAAATTCTATACATGAGTATGAATGTACACAACAAATGTCACTTATACATATAATAACACTTATGTATGTATGTACAAAATTTACAGGATTACAGTTAAATAACCAAAGTGTCATTATACGTGATGTGCATGCAAAGTGCAGGGAACTTTTTTATTGCCTTCTGTTGCGTGGTGCACCGCTTGGAGTACTCTCAAAGGTTTGTATGCGTGTGTGTGTGAATATGCCCTTTATAATCTTGAAATTAAAAGAAAAGTAGATTTCTGTACTCATTAAATTATAAATACAGATACTATAATTAAATAATAATAATAAAAACCAGCGTAATAAAAGGCTTTTTCAGTTTCGCCATTTTGCTAAAAATAAATTCTTTTTATTTGGAAAATAGAAGAAAAGGAGTAAACCCCTGATTTGATTAAACTAATTAGAATAGCTAGTCGAAAATTACTTCCGATTCGATTTCGATCGAAAACTAAGTGGCGGAATCGATCGGAAAAATCCCTTTATTCAAAAGAAATTGCACCAATATATGGGGTATTCCATTTGGAATTTTGTTTGTTTTGATTTCCGCAATTTTTGATATTTTTAGTGCCTCTCAAAAGAGTCTTCTTGGTAAATTTGGGAATTTTTTTCTTCTGATTATTCGTTCAAAAGATATTACATTGTCCATTTTTCATGCAAAAAATTAAATGGACTATACATGATCAATTTCTTATGCAAATAATTGATTATGAGTGTCGCATTTTAAGTTCGAGTACGACGATTTTATACTAGACTAAAGAGCATTGCAATTTTTTTTTTTAATTTAGTACAAAACCGTCGAAGTCGAAATGCGGATACTTTTCAAAATACCAATTTTTTTAGTTTTTTGTCCATAACTTGTGAAATTTTTGTTTTACAAGAAAAAAAAGGGGAAAAATATTCCAAATTTATTTGATTGAGATTTTTGGATTTTATATTTCATATCGCGTTCTTGAAAATTAGTGTAACTTTCAATTTTTTTGAAAGCCCGGTCCGGTAGTTCGCTTAAAAAAATTAATCACCCTTATTCTGAGTTTAGATTCTAATCGAAATTTTCTCCGTTTGGCAACTTTGGTATTCTGCGTTTCGATTCCGCTCAGTTTCTTTCGATTATATGCATTCTGCATTTCGATCGTAGCTACGTTCTTCTACGAGCTAAATTCGAGCGAGCTAAAAAAGTGTTTAATTAAAAAAATGTAATAAAAATGGGTAACAAATGATTTAGATATTTTTTGTTGTTTTAATTTATTAAATTTTGTACTAAAATATAAAGATTTATATTTCCAGGTCAAAAACAACAACTCCCGAACACGAAAGTGACTTAGACACTGTCGATTGAGCCATCCCAACATTATGATCTGCACCAACTCCATGTTGGTAGCTTCTTTCGGCAAAGAATCTCAAAGCAGCCACAACACGGTTAAGGGATGACGAAGAAATTAAGTTACAGGGCTGTGCTTGTTGTGCAAAGGTGTATAAAACATACTTGAACGCGTCTTTGTTTAAACGAAAGTTCTTTTTGAATCTATAAAAGTTAACTAGTTATTTAAGAAATCAATACCTTTAAATATAATTTCTTGCAACTGATCACTCATCTCAAATGGATTGCAACTATCTCTCAGTTTTCGCTTTTCAAGCCTTGCCTCCGTATTCCGAGCCATATTGTTCTCCTCTTCCACCAATAAAGCCACTGCTATGGATTCCATGTCTCCTTGAAATTACCACAAGAAAACTTCACTTTTTTTACAGGATTATTTACGCTGAAATATTTTGCCACCAAAAATGTTTACTACGTTCTGGTTCTTTATTAATAATAATTCACAATTTTTTTATATATTTATTTATTTTCACTTTTCTGACTTTTGTTTATTAAAATGATAATAAATTTGCTTATTTTTCTGTTTCTTTTCCACATTCCACGGTGAAGCAATTGGTTTTGTAAACATTGTTGTCTTCTTCTTTTTCTTTCGATTCAGTTTTTGTTTGGAATACCAATTTACGATCGTAGCGTAACTGAATGCGGAAACGTAATCGAAACTCAGAATAAGGGTGAATATGAAAATCGCTAAAATCTAAAATAGATTTCAAAATCAGGAAACCAAAAGCGCTAAAGCAGAAACATTCCCCTATTAATTTTTTGGTGTTCCTAACTCTACGTCTCCACCTGACATGAACTTTTTCTGTAACTTGAAGTTATAACTGAGTTGTTAAAACAATTGCACTAACAATAATGTTATAACTTGAAAAAGCATTAACTTGAGCAGTCTACACTTAACATTAACTTGAAGTCAATGTTAAAGTTAGTAATTTTATGTCAGCTGGACACCGCGAGTAACGGCTGCGAATATTAAAATGTAAGTAAGTGCCGTAATCGGTTTAGTTAATCCCAACTCTCGAACTAAAATTATTTTTAGCGGTTTTAATATGTATTAACATTTTATCTGTTAACCAAGACTGTCAGATATGGCTTTCTCTCCCCAAACGTGGCGATTTTTCAACTTGTTTGGCGTCTAAAATAAATAAATATTAAAAAAAGTGTTAAATAAAAAGAAATTTATTATCAAATATATGTAGATATATTAAGAAAAAGTACATAAAATTGATTTAGCCGACTTGCGATTTTTAAAATCAGTTTGGCGAAATAAGCCGAAAAAAATTTGTCAACCCTGCTGTTAACAATTATTATATTTTGGAATTCGAATTGCTATTATAATCATCCTCATCAATGAAGATATAAATAATCGTATGTTGCAAATTTGTTTCAATTTAAAGTATTTTGACAATTTCAATATTTTCTTGCACCTTAAGAAAAAGTATAACAGCTATTTCTAAAAATTTTTTGCAATTTGCAAAACAAAAAATAAATAAATTTAATGAAAATGTTTTTTTTTGCATTTTGTTAATTGTAACAACAAATTTCTATTTTATTTATAGAAAAATCAATTGTTTTTAAAGATCAAAGAGACAAAAAAAGAAAAATATTTTTGGGGCAATCATATTTGCACTTCACAATAACTTTTTAACCCCCGACCAAAAAAAGGGGTGTTATAAGTTTGTAGTGTGTGTTTGTGTATCTGTGTGTCTGTCCGTGTCCACGTACAGCCGATTTTGATTTAGTTTTCTCTGTTTGAAAGGTGACTTGATCGAGATGGTTCTTAACCATGTTTGAATAAAATCGGTCCAGCCGTTTAGAAGATGTCTCATATATTCTTTATATATCGGGGGTTTTTAAAATTTTTAATTTTTGTTATTAATAAATATTAATGGACTTGTCAACGATGTCGAAACAAAAACAATGAAATAAAAAATTTTGTTTTTAATGTAAATTATCGAACGGACATATCCAAGGTGTATCTAATTACACCATGGACATATCCCTTCGAAATTGTTGAATATAAACCTAAGCGAGCAAAAATTATAGAAAGAAATAAACTTCATTTGAATATCGTTTTTTTCTTTGATTTTCCAAGATTTTTCGCAAAGGCCTCGATAATATGGAAATGTTTTCTTCGCGTCATGGACTGCCCAGTGCTTGGATTATATTCGCTATGCCGCGACTGTTTCCGAAAGATCAGTCATGTCAGTGGGTAACAGAATTTCAAGATTTGAATACCAGCAGTGCTGTATCTATAGAATTGAAAGTTTTATTATCTTCGCCTGAAGCCGATTGGTCGTTTTTGGTTAAGGTAAAATATATTTGTACATATAAATCTAAAATATGCTATATTAGTAATTTGTTCCTCCTAAGGTTTTGTTGATGAGAGATGCCCATTTGAGTGGTATAATATTAAAACATCTTCTGCAGCATTTACCCTCTAAAGAAAATTTCAAAAATGTAGCCAAACATTGTTTTATAGAAGATATAACTCAGACCAAGAAATGTGAGGGATTTCTATGCCGGGGAGAGTGCTTTAATGTAGCGGATTCAATAGCAAATGATTTGGGTGTGTTATAAATGTTTACATATACATACATACATATATAGCAAAAGTTGTATGTACTATATTCATTATAATTTTTTTTTAAGATCCCGTGGGCCAAACCAATTGCCAGATCGTTTTGTCCTTGACTTATCTATTGGTGGCTACGGGTAAAGCTGTTGATATTAAAAACTGCTTTATTAAATCTTTGGAAGATGTAGGCTTGCCTGGCTGGAGTGATTGCTTGGATAAGCGACAGGTGGGTGTAAAATAATAATAAATTGCCTACTTACTGCTTTACTTTTATCTTAAAAAAAGGTATGGAATCAAAAACGTCCTCCTTGGCTAGAGGCCATTATGCATTTTGTTTACCCTGTTTTGGATTGTATGGTGGAAATGTTGATAAATGCAGTGGAGACTGGAGCCAGTATGTATCAAGCCATGTCTTTGGCCTTAACCTGTGTATCGGAAATGTGGGATTGTATACCGGAGGGCCTGTACAAAGTAACTTCACTACTGCAAGATATTATTCCGGTCTCCACTAGACCTTTAAGTAAATTTATGAAAAATAAAACTTTCTATAGAGAACTAATGAAATTGCGTTTCTAATACCAGGTGATTCCGTTTTAATGCAAGTAATGTTTGCCGCTCTCTACACGGAACTTATAAAAAATGCCGAGAGGTATGAAAATTTAAAGAATGATGCTAAAACTTCGACTTGTTATACCCTATCCGAGGCTATATGTTCTATTGATGAAGATGACAAACACACCGATCAGATTGAGTTATTTCTAAAGCAGGCCCAGGATAGCATAATTTTGGAAAATTATGGTTCTATGGGACGGGGTGCGGGTGGCATGAGTGCTGTAAGCACAATTAAAATTGATGAAATCGGTAACGCTGACTATGATCGCATGAGTCATAGTCCACCGGCTAATTATGCCATGGAACTGGACGTGGGTATTACTGATTTTATTGCTGATGTCTTGACCAGTGATGTTTTGACCACAGATACCGGTAAACAGGCATTAAAGGTTAGTTTAATTTTGTATGTAGATAATACAATTATTTCTCCGTTTAATTTGCTGAGTTGATAGATAGGATTTTGTTACAAACTTACAGGCCCATAATGGCTTAACCCATTATGGGCCTGTATTGTTCTTAAAAATTCTAAAAATTCCAATCAGTGGAATATTTTTGGTGACAGAGTGAAAAAGATTCTTGAAAAAAGTTCTAAGATTTTTGACATGAATTAACCCATTACTGGACAATAATCCCACCAATATTATAAATGTGAAAGTTTGTATGTTTTTGAGTTAGGATGAAAATTGGTAGACGGATAGTATATGGTCTAAATTATAATATAAGGCGGTAAAATGGGTAAAATTTGTACTTTTGGTACTTATTTTTGTTTTTGATAAACTTGGTATAAATACAGTTTATAGCATCAAAAAGCCCTTCTGGATGCGAACGAAATCGCGTGCTTATTATAATTATAATACAATTTTATTATTTCCTAAACAGCGTATCGATCATTTACTTCAATAGTGTCATAACTCAAAAAATTAGTTTTTTAAGTTAATAATGCAGAGTAATGCGGCATTTCGTATTTTATCTTGTGTAAAAATTTCATATACATAAATATCTTGTACCATCACCTCCTGAGAGAAGAATAATGTTTCATGTCTTCATTTAGTTGCATGCAAATTGAAAACTTAAAACGCGTTTTCTGCAAAACTGTTTTTTTTAGTTGTGACACTATTGAAGTAAATAAGCGATATGTACTTCAAAATTTACTTTTTACTAATTTAAACCTCGAACGTAAAATAATGATTAGGTATATTAATATTGAAAAAAGCAATAAAATAATTAATACATAAATTTCTCTCTCTCTGTCTCTCTCTTAATCTTATTTTTAGGTATGCTACAGCTATTTGAAGAATAACAAAGACTGGCTAATGGAACAGTTGGGTGCTAGCGACACTGAGCCTAGTCGATTTCAAGGTGTGCGGGGTCAAAATATTAAGGAAACAAAATCCACACTACTTAAAACAATGTTCTTCATAGACAATACACCATTTGATCAGGTATGTTAAATGCAAATACTCGTATTAAAGGTAAGACCGCACTAAGCGACGCCATACAAAAAACATCATTAGAATTAATTCTTATGCGACATATCGCACTGAGCGGTAAATGAGTAACGCGACGCAACGCGACGCGACACCTTTTGCCCAGTAGTCTCGCATAATTCAGCGGGTCTACTCCGCAATTAGAAACAGAAGAAAATTCTTTCGAATTTGAGTGATGTTAATATAAATTCCAAAGCATTTTCTGTCGTTTCGAATTACAGAATAGACCCCCATGGAAATAATTTTTTCAGTGTAGAGATTGTTTTGATTTTATAGCATTAATATGATTTCTAGATTGATAAGTATATTTTGT
Source organism: Tachina lurida (assembly GCA_944452675.1). NCBI lineage: Eukaryota > Metazoa > Arthropoda > Insecta > Diptera > Tachinidae > Tachina > Tachina lurida. The sequence continues at coordinate 17,996,933 of OX101754.1, read as the reverse complement.
TTCTTTCTTTTGCAACACCTTCCACAATTTACTTACTCGCTCAAAAAAGGGTAAATCTTAAATCAAAGCACGCTCACTTCGTTTCTAACAAATAGTGAATTATACGTATATACGTTTAATGATCACTGAAATGATTTGAAAAAAAAACTTTATAAATCACTCTGTATAGCAGTTTTAAAATCACACAAAATTTGGTTGACTTATAAATCACAAAGCAGTCACACACGCTCACTCACGCTATCTTCGACTACACTCACGTTCAGTCTCATGTGTATCGCAAAGAAACATTTACTTATGATAATGCATAATTACACATTATAAATCTTGATAACTCATGGTTCATTTCATTTCGCTTATTTAGTAATAAGAAAATCAGTTCTTTAATTCTTAAAATACACTTCATTGTTAAGTGAATGAATATTCATCTTTCAATTTAATGTTTTCAAATTTAAATTACTTCTCCTGCAAGTTATTAACGGGTTCCTTGAAAATTGACTATGTTGCATGGCTGCAAACGCCCCTGTCGTTAAATCCAGAACGTGCTTGGTTGCAATTGACGCGACGTTGTGACTTTCAAGAAAATGCAAAACTTACAATGCCGGAAGTAGCCATGGTGGCCAGTATACAAAAAATCTTAAAGAAACGTAAAAATTATGGAAAGTAAAAATTAAACAAAAAATATGTCTATCTATCTTAAGCACAAAATTAAAAAGGGAAAAATTTGCACAAATTTGTAAAGAATTTAATGGTAAATTAAATCTTTTGCAAAAACAAAAATGTGATAAGCGACAAACAGAAATATTGTCTTAATAAAAGAAGGGAAAAAATGCTAAACATCTGTTTAAGAAACATACGAGTACTTGTAATGGTTGCTATTTAAAATGTCGTTGCCATTAGAGGGCAGGTAGTTTTAATATTCTGCGTTTCTAGCACTTGACACCATAACTTACAAATATGTATGTACTCGTACATGTGTAGATATGAATACATTATGTTGCATATTTTTACTGCTGTTGTTTGTGGCATAATTTTTAACTGCCCAGTGAAATAAAATTTGAAGTAATTATTCAGGAACTACTTTTTCTCTACTTCCAGAGTATCAATAATTGTGTATTTTTGACCTATCGCAAATATTTACGATATGACTTGATTTTTTAGGAAAATGAAATCAATGTCATGAAGTATTAGATTTTATTTAATAAAAAATATATTGATTTAAAAGAAATTTAGGAAAGAAAAATAAATTCAGCACACGAAGGCTTTCGTACGAACACTGCATATGTAATACTATACGAACTTTAGCCTATATAATGGAACATCTTTCCTCAGCCCCCTTATTCTGTAACTCGCTAAAGCTAAATCTCTATCGATAAAAATCTGTAAAGTCAATTTATCGATTTTCGGCTACGAATGCAACTTTCAAGGTTGTATTGCTAAGTCAGTCATTGGCTCAAATATTTATTCCGCCAAAATTTTAGTGTTTTCTGTCGTCGCCAAAATTTTTAATTTTCTATTTGTTCAGCATTTTAGCGATCAAATTTAGCTTTAGCTTAGCGAGTTACATAATACGGGGGCTAATGTAGAAATTAAAAAAAAAATTAAGTACCCTGTAAAATTTTTTTTTTGCTTTTTGGCGTTTCTTTCGGTTAGATACTTTTTCTTATTTTTTTTCGCTTTTTTTCGTTTTTGGGAGTTTTTCGGTTTTTGACGATTTTTTCGTTTGGTCGATTTTTTTGGGTTCTTATCGTTTTATTTTAGTTTAGCTATTTATTATTATTTTGGCGCTTTTTTCGTTTTTGGCGATTTTTTCAGTTTTTTTTGTGATTTTATCGTTCTGGCCTTTTTTTATATTGGGAATTTTTACATTTAAGTTGAAATATACCAAAGTATAACCTAAATTAAGCTTTATTCCAAACGAGATTTGAAGTCTAAAAAAGATAAGTCGCAAAGCATAGTGCTATAATTTCCTGAAAAATCACGCAAATTAATTGAAATTTTGACTAGGGGTATGCATATTATCATTAGCTCAAAATCAGCTTATCTCGACTTAACCACTTTTTCCTTTTTGCCACAGATATAGAGTCTAAACACAATGTTTGCGGTGCGGTGCGATTTCTCGTTGCGGGAGAAAACAATAAACATAATACAACGGAAGCCGGCTACGGCAATACTTGTCAGTGTTTGTTTAAATTTCTATTAATTTTTTTGTGGATACATTTTTAAAAATTTTCTAAAAAATTTCCTATTTGTCTAATATTTTGTAATGGACGACCTATGCTTCTTATAGGAACGACGGGAACATATATACATATGTATATATGTATATACATACATATATACTGCCTTATTCATAAAAAATATTTCTGTTTAATAAGAGGTTTATGAAACAAATTTTCTATGGAAATTTGATTAATAAACCTTTAATAAAATCAAAATATTTTTTATGAATTAGGCCTATAATATTTTGTAATGGCAGTAACTAAAAACAAGAAATTATTAACATTTTATACATTGGCAGATATATTTGATATATTTTTTAAACTTTTATATTTTATGACAAAAGTTTTTGAACTTCAAAATCATTTTTTTGTTCACAATAATGTTGTGAACACGGCCAATTATTCAAAAACTATGGCAACATCAGAAAGAGAAAGAGAGTCAAAAATTGAGAGAACAAGAAAGTCCGCAGAGAAAATAAAATAGATTTTAATTTTATACCGTTCCGCACTGCGGTTTTTTACTTCAAAATCGTATGATAACCCGCACCGCAAGAAATTATCGTTACATTGTGTTAAGACTCATAATTGTCTGTATATTACATTAGGATTTCAAAATTTTTCGTTGCTCGCTTTAGAACACCCTTTAATTTGTAACTATCATATATGTATTTGTTGTTGTAGCGGCTTGTGAAAATTTCAAGTCCGTCAGATTTATTTGATTAACATCATGAACATGACTTCGGATTTACTGAATATGTATCAAAAAAGAGAACTTATTACAATAATAATAGACCTATGTAAAAGAAATTATCCAAACTTGCATTAATTTCGGATCACAAGTTCAGGATTTTATTGACTTCCTTGGAAGGTATTTTTTTACTGGTTGTAATACGAGTATATTTACAAATAAATAGTCTTATATGAACAGTTGGAAATTGATTAATGAAGACAAATTTTAAAATAAAGTTATTTGTACATGAAGAAACTTTTACACAGTTGAAATGAAAATAATGAGTTTTTAGGAATCAAAACTTATACATATACATATACTAGTATCATTAAAATTTTAAAAGGCCATTTCTAAAGTAGATAATAATTTTTCTTTGTTTATTTATTCATTTAATTAATGGCATTTTATTTTCTGAAAATAAATACAATTAAAAACAATCCCTGATGTTCAGGAGTGGCAAAACACTGTTGATACTGTACAAATAGCACCAGTATGTCAGTAGGTCAGTTGATGTAGATTATTTATTATTATTATTATTGTTGTTTGTCTTTCTCTTCGTCAAATGCAAATTTTCAAGACAATAAGCATCTAAATTATAACAAAGGTTTCTATTTCTTTTTATTGCTCGCAGAAAGTGTGCATGTATGTACATACATATCTACATATGTATATAATTTTATTCTTTAATTTAATATTCTTAAAGGACTTTGCGCGCAGACAATTAGGGAAATTAATGCTGTTTGGTTTAACAAAGCACAAGGATGACTTCAGTTTCTTTTTTCTTAATATAACAATTGTCCTTATACTCATCAGCCTCAAAAGCGATGTATGAACTCGTTTTCGTTTTTTTTTCTCTCAAGAATGAAGATAATAAAAAGATAATACCAATTATTTTATTATTTTAATAATGGAAGAAAATATGTTTTCTTTAAATAGAACCAGAAATAAACAATAAAGTTCAGGGATGGAAAACAATTTTTTTTTGTGAAACTAAATTAATAAATGGCAGTAATTTTTAAAGTTGAGAAATAAAGTATTTGCACGAAATTATATAAGGACTAATTAGTTTTTATTTTCTGTTCTGTTAAGAATCAGTTGACTCATTTTTGTTTATAGAATTCTTATACAAGACGTGAAAATGAAAAATTGTTAAGTAATTAATTGTAAGTGACAGCAAAATAGATTAAAATATTTTGAAATTAAATGTAATTGTGATTTTAGAATTTAAAAAATTTAATTTTTACAAGCTTATATGAAATGAAAAGCATAAAATTGTATTGAAACATAACAGGACGGCACAAAATGTATCACTTTTTCTTTGTTGGTCAGAAACAGCTGATAAGTTATTACAGAAAATGTAACTATTAAAATTTAACATCAGAACTTTACAGCACAGAACAGCAACAGAAAGCAAAGACTAATGAGTAGGGAAAGGATTTTCATGTAAATATGTACATGTTTTCTGTCGTTGGTCGTAGATCAACGCAAATAAAATATCTTTGCGAATCAATAAATTTGAGACAAAATGGCATCGATATGTTAGTGCATATTTTTGCATATTTTATATTAAATACATATTTTTGCATATTTCATTATATGTATATTTTTTTTTTTTTTTTTTTTTTAAAGAGAAGTAACACTCAGGCAATTAATGCCTACTGCTAATACTAGGTGTTACCTTCTTTAGGAAAGGGATAGTGAGAGAGAAGACAGGTGGTGAAAGAAGAGATAGAGGAAAGCTTCATTCTTTTACAACTCTGCTTTTCGCACGTTTTTCATAATGCAGTGTTGCAGCGCCTCTGATGTTAAATGGGGCGTATTAATTTTTTGAAGCTGTGTCTTGTAGCCATTTTATTGATTATTTTACTTCGCCGATGATTTTGCTACGCAACGAAGGAGGGCGCTCTGATGTTACATTAGGATTAGTATCTGCTGAAGTCGGTATAGTTCAGTGACCAGTGACTATGCCTTCATCACTTGAACTTTTCTACAACAACTGACACAAAGGGACACTAATGCACATCAGAAAAATGCGTGGTGTTGTTATTTAATGACTGTCGGATACAGGGATTGAACCCAGGACCTTCGGTTTTGTAGTCAACGTGCTAACCACTTCAGCCAACGCCACCCTCAGTTTTTACGACTGTGTAAGAACAAAAAAAAAAAAAAGGGAAAACGAGAAAAATGTACAATCGTATATTTTGTGATATTATTTGATATTCAAAAACACCGTAGGGTAGGACTCCTTCAACTCATTCGAAAAGTTCAATACCTTTAAGTCAAGAATACCAATATCATTGAAAATTAAAAAAAAATAAGAGCATGGGATAATAGTCCTTTTAAACCCAAAACTGTTTGTGTAATTTTTTTTCAGCGCTCTCTACTGGTTCCACAGTAATTTGATGTGGATAAAGTGCTTTTGAAAGCTCCTTTTCCTGTCTCAGCCTTTAATGAAAAATACGGATACATCCTATAGTAACTAGATGGGGAACGTGGCAGAAGGCTGTCAAATAAATTAATAAATAATAAATTAAATAACTATGCACACATGGTATTGCTTTCTTGTTCACACTATAGCCCAATTAGATGCTTTAGTTTCTTTGACGCCTCAAGTTGAATTAATTGAAGATGTGTTAAAAAATGTGCGTTCCGAAATGCAGAATAAGTTAAGACATTAAAAATAAATTAGAAATAGTTATACAAAAAAATTATGGACTTAAAACATATGCAACAAATTGCATAAATTGTTTATAATTCAAACAACCAAACTTAGAAATTGAATATTCCATAAACGAAATAGCAGCATTTAAATAACTTCTACTGACGTGAAACATTAATTTTTATTGCATAGAAGCTTTTTCAGAAAAAATCGTCAAACATTTACCCAAAAATTATTTATTCATTAACGTAAATAAAAGTTCGACTTACATAACTTTATTTTGTATTCCATATGATTTGACGAAATATTTGTTAAGAAAGCATTGAAGCTGAGCTTTTTATGTTTTTTAAGTTTTTGATGACAAAATGTTTGTTAAGAAAGCAATGAAGCTGATTTGTTAAGTTTTTAATGTTATTAAATGTTGAAAAAAAGTTGATAAATGCATATTTTATTAGTTTTAAACACATATTTTTATATTTTTATTGCATATTTTGTGTACATAAAACGTGATTTTAAATGCATAAAAATCTTTTCCCTACTAATGAGGCATTTATTTAAACAAAATCTATATGTTTGTGCAATTCAATGCAAATGAAAATTTCAATCGATTTACATTACAATGTTACGTTTTTACCTTTTCAGCTTCGTAATTGCAAATAAAATAAAAGACAGTCACTTTAATTTAAATAGAACAGTTTATTCACTTTATTTATTGCTATTTAGACCCTTTAGATTACAACTGTCTTTTTTATTAGTTTCTAAAATACCACGATGTTAACTTTACTGTTCTTAAGACAAGACTGACCAACTTGGGTGCCATTCCATTACATACTACTCCTTTTACACTTAACATTAGACTTCTCGAGGACGTTGGCAACATATAGCAACAACATTTAGCTGTTAAAAAGTTCTTTTGATTGGTGTGTAAGGTCCTTAGCGACCTATATTCGCGATGAGGTAGATGTGATGTGTCTTTATGTACGTCAAGAGCACAACAAAGGAATTTTTCTTTGTGTGCTGCTAAGTCTTACCAAGTGATGGCTGTGTTTCTCTTAACAATCTCCATTTCCATTATTTTGAATTTCACATATCACTCCGTGATATAGATTCATTCATACATTTTGTGTTGTATTTCATTTTAGTTATATTTAAATCCACATGTTAATTTGGTAATCATATTAAAAACAAAAACAAATTTTAAAGCACATATAGCTAAAACAAAATTAAATCATATAAACTTTTCCATCTCTGATACAGTTTAGCTACATATGTATGTACATTAGGTATGGCGTTATTTACGATTTTTCGATTTCGTCTATCTTCAACCATTAAGGTGGTCCCCATACAAAAAAATAATTTTTTGAATAATTTTTTTTTAAAAAATCCGCTTTTTCCGCGGTCGGTGTGTTTAAAAAAGATGTTGGGCGGAGAAAATTAATGGGTGCTCGTCATACATTTGACCCTGGTAGCGGTGACCCCGGGAAAGTTATATGATTTTTTGTAGTTTTTTTTGCTTTTACCCTCAACTTTGAGGACGATGCGGCACCCTTTGCCCCCATCTGACCGCCACCATTTTTTGGCTCAAATATTTTTTTTCCAAACCTCACAAAATGAGGGGTTCTTGGAAGTCGAAATCTCCTTATTAAGAATTCCCATATAAACTATGCCATAGCTAATGTACCTACATATGTATGTGGCATGTGGATACATAAATGGATACGTACATACTTAAGTACGTCTGTATACAGTTTATACCCCGTCAGCATTTTATGAAATTAATGGTCATATTATAATCTTTTTCGACTCCTCCTCCCGATTAAAATAATCGTTTATGCGCTCGTGTTCGAGTCGAAAATTACTGTCCATTCGGGAGAAAATGTTACCCTAGCCGGGGGTCTTCTAAAACATTTTGAACTAGAATTTTTTTGATTTAATAGAAATATGTATGTAAATGTACTGCAAAACATGTTTTTTTTCAAATATGAAGTAAAATTGCAAGGCAATTCGAACATTTTTTTTTAATTTTTATGTTGAAAGTGTAGGGGTCGCCTACATTTTTGTTAAGGCTCATTTACCCGACTGTAATGTAAAGTAACTGCAACGTAGGAAACAGCTGATCGATATTTTTATATGAAAAGTAGGTTACGTTACATTACATCTCTACAATCATTTTCATTACTTTTCACATAATATCGATCAGCTGTTTCCTACTGTTGCAGTTACTTTACATTATAGTATGTTTCCACCGGCATGATTTATACAAATTATGATGATTTGTGCAAATCATGTTAATTTCTACATGATTTATCATACAACTCAAAGTGGTTAATTTATTTTAAATAATGTCGAAAATACTATTTTTCGAACTCGATTTATGTATGCAACCCTGCGTTGCTTTTAAAATTACAAACTCTATCAATAGTAATTGACAATTTCGAAAAAATGTCATTAAGGAATATTTAATAAACTTTAAATGTCAACCACATGTGAATAAAATTCACATTACAGCTGCTGCGGCCACCTTATAAAGCACGTGCATAAATTGAGTACGAAAATTCGAACAACAAATCACTCACAAGCTTGGTGGAAACACTGAAGTGATTTACTTAAACCTACTTGATTTAAAGTCGGTGGAAACATACTATTACAGTCGGGTAACTGAGCCTTTATCAAAAGCGATGTCCGCTGCCCAATATACATATATTAAAAACTATTATATTTTCTTGACTTTACTGCACGAGCTTGCCGTTTGTTTTTTTTAACAAATCGCTTTCTAAACATTGCTGGGAATCATTTTCGAGTTTTATTTTGAGCGCAGAACTGATAAATCAGATTTTTGTCATCTATGGTACTCGAAAAAGACTCAGTTTGGCGAAACAATCTTCCACATGCTGACTGGGTATGTATCAGAGATTGGCAATGAGTAATGTTTTCGCTATTCATACTGACTCATAAAATTTTAAATATAAGTGAGTAGACATAATTTAAAATCAACTACTCTGATTTACGCATACTAACCATGACATTGATTTATAAGTAAGGTTGAAATAAATATGAATGCTACGTCAACATCATAGTCATACCACACTCACACTCATAAATCACCTCAGTTTGATTTATAATTTCAGGAAAATACTTACTGCCAGTTTACAGAAACCATGTAAAAATTCTCGTCTTCCTATTTATATTGAAAGCAAAAACAAAGCACTCAAAATTTGTTTTTGTTTTCAATATAAATAGACAGCCGAGAAATTTTACATGGTTTTTTTTTAGGTAGGACCAGCACTCAGGGGATAACCCCTACTCATGCAATGCATTGTGCTAGAACTAGGAAAATAGGTTTTGGAGAGGAGGATAGAGGGAGTAGTGTCTGTGGACATTCGATTTAAACTTTCCCACGTTGAAACTGACAGGAAACACTTCCGCAATCGACCACAAAAGGATGTGCCCTGAATGAAGCTCGTGTTGTGCGTAAAAATGTACGGGTTTCAGGAACGAGTTCCCTAATTTCATTGGAACACATTCCATTGTAGTAGCGATAGAACAAGGAAATGCACTCCACATTGCGTCGATGCTCCAATGAGTCAATAGAGTTGGATACCCTACTGTCACCAATGAGCTTCTTCGCCCTCTCCTGTACGTGGTCGAGCAACCCCAAAATAGACTTTGAAGCGCCGGCCCATACATGAGAGTTGTATTCCATCTTTGGTCGGATATAAGTGGTATAAATAGTAAGAAGATCAGATGGAGTGAAGTATTGCTTGCACCGTTTTAAAAATCCTAGGCACTTGAATGCTTCTTTTGAGACCTGAAAAATGTGTTCAGTCCAACGAACATCACACGGAATTTTCATGCCAAGAACATCAAGAGCTTCCGATTCCTTAATATTTATACCACCCATAGTTACAGAGGCAGCAGCATTAACGGTCATCCGTCTGTGAGTAATCGTACAGCATTGGGTCTTACTTGCGTTAAAATCGACCCTATTCGCAGAAATTTTTTCTAAATCGTAGTTTAATGTCTCATTCATTGTTTGTCGCATAGCCTCAACCTCCGGAAGGCTAGGCCTATTGCTGAATGAGAAAGAATGGCAAATGCTGCTGTCGTCCGCGAAAGAATAAATAGGGTTGAAAGTTTTACAAAAAAGGTCATTTAGAAAGATTAGGAATAGAGTTGGTGAAAGAACAGAACCTTGCGGTACCCCTGAATTTAACTTGAACTCATTTGATGAGATCCCATCTATAACAACTCTTATAGTGCGATCCCTGAGGAAACTCGTTAAGAATCGAGAGAAGTTATCACCGACACCAAGGCCAATACATTTTGACAAAAGTGCACCATGCCACACTCTATCAAACGCCTTGGAGATATCTAGAGCCACCACCTTACTTTCGCCAAAATGTTGGATTGAATTACACCATTTCTCCGAGAGGAGGGCAAGTAGGTCTCCCGTAGAGCGGCCTCTACGAAATCCATACTGCCGGTATCTGGAGTCCAACAGCTTACTCAACAGCTGTTGGACTCCAGATACCTTACAAGATGGAAATTCACCATACGTTCCATCACTTTGGAAAGTGCAGAACATATTGCAATTGGGCGATAATTTTCAGGGTTATTTGCTTCTCCTTTTTTAGGAATTGGCGTAACATTAGCAACCTTCCAACACACTGGGAACTCACCAGCATGGTACAATGTGCTGAAGAGGTTAGTTAATGGACGTGCTAGCGTTGAGGAACACTGCTTCAAGACCAGTGCTGGAATGCCATCCGACCCGGGAGACTTGTTTATGTTTAGTTCCGATAAAACCTTTTTTACTGCCCGAGCCCGAAAGAATAAACTGGCAGTTATACTACTCATATTGATTCAGATCATTCAACTCGTGCATGTATGTTTATTTAAAATTTTAGGGTCTAATTCATAAAAAATATTTTGATTTTATAAAAGGTTTATTAATCAAATTTCCATAGAAAATTTGTTTCAGTTGTCGACTAAAAAATTGGGGCTTGAGTATACTTTGTCGAAAACAACTGACTCCTTTTGCCAGGTTTATGCTATTTTCTAGACCTTAGGGAACGGAAATAGATTGTCAGTAGCACAAAATTGTTCTCGAGAGCAAGTAAACAAGTCCAAATTTTTTGGTATTGTGTTAAAGTGACGTCAATGTCGACAAATGGAATAAGGCTGATTTTTTATGAATATATAAATGTTAAATTTAATTTTATCTGCTAAATACTCTCGAACTATTCATGTGTATTTATGGACATATGTAGTATGTATGTATATCTATGTATGTATGCATATGAAAAAACGCACGCGCCTACTTTTGATTTGCTTGAAGTAGACTTAAGGAAATTTGAATTGAGTCAAAGAGTTCCCTACGTTTTTTATTAGGCGTTGGAAAAAAATTAAATATGTATATAAAAGAAAGGCAATGAAACAAGTTTCATAAAGAGTACTATTTATTATATTATCAAAACATACTAACCGTACTTAACACATAATTGCACTTAAGCTGAATTGTTGGGATGAAAAATGGCGGCAAAAAATTATTTTCATGTAAAGGATATGTATGGGCACTAGAGTTTTTCTTTTCCCGGACTTTTTCATTTCCCGGGAAAGCGGGAAAGATTTTTCGGTTTCCCGGGAAATCCCGGGAATTCCCGCCCAGTGCAAAGCAATACAAAATATTTTTAAATTTAATTTATTTCAACAAAAACAAATTATAATTCATGAGATCGATTAAATAATAACGTTTTATACACACATTATTCAAAAATTAATACCGTTTCCATTCTTTATATAATAGAAATACATATATACCAATATTATAAAAAAGAAATTATACGAGTATTATTAAAAAAAATATTACAAAATATCCCCCTTATGAAAAAATCATTGATAAACTTAAAATTATTTTAACAAACGAATTTTGTATGGCAAAACCAGTTTTAACGCATGCTTTAACTTTTACAATCGTTTTTGCATAAGGGCATATTTCTGTGGAAATAGGACTTTAGTACAGAATAAGCTCTTAATGCTGTTAACCGTACTATTTACCAAAGAGAATCTGTAATTATTTGTAATTTTCTTTTATTTCCTTGCTCATTTCTGTTTGCTTTAGCTATTGTGATATTGTCATCACATTACTATTGCACCATCGCATTAATAAAGTGAATAACGACACTCATCAAGGAATGTGTACATACAAATTAAGTTGCCATAACAAAATCAAAAAATCCCGGGAATTCCCGCACAAATTTCCCGGGATTTCTTTCCCGGAAAATGTGCGGGATCCCGGGAAATTCTTCCCGGGAAATCCCGTATGAAAAACACTAATGGGCACCGAGTATTCTTTTGTACTCGTGCTTTATGCAGACTCCTTTTAAACACGCGTTACTTCACTACAAGGCAATGAATATGTGTTTGTATGTGTATGGGTGTGTATGTATGTATATGGGTGTGTGTGGATGTGTATGGGTGTGTGTCTTTGTTTAGTTATGAGTGTTACTTTTTTCATATTTATTTGAATTTTTTTGAGCCTGTTAGACAATTCTATGAGATCACATTCAAAGAGACAAAGCTTATATACTTGTTTGTCATAACATGTACAAAGTACCTATTACATTTTATAAAAATGCAAAAATAAGAGGCAAATAAGAGGGAAATTTAAAGATATGTATGTACTTTATTTCTAATATGTTTCCTTAGAAAAAAATTATGTTAATAATGGTGATCTATTCGGGTTCCCAACCGGTTTTTCAGCCGATTCTTACATGCTATTACAGTCGGTCTTTTAGACCAATTTTCCAACCGGGCCTTCAACCTTCTTTCTGGCTTAGATCTATTATACATATCGCACACTAAATCATAAACAGTCACAACTCAAAATTATCAAAGTGGTTTTCCTTTTTTATAAATCAGTTACCTGAACAAAACCCTAACGACCGCAACAATTTATGTTGGAATAAAGTCTTCTTGAAGAATATAAAATACCGTTATGCTTATTTTTATGTTGCATACTTGCGTCATTTGTAGAGTATCAACAGTTGTTTGCAACTACTCAGCGTCTGAAATTTTTTGAGCTGCGACTCTTTATGATTTAGTGTGCGATATGTTTTCAAAGCTGGTCGATCTTTCAAATGCAGAATAGATTTTGTCACTGCAAGTTTTTTTTTCTCTTAAAACTTAAAAAAGGTGGGGCAAATTTGGTTTAAAAACACACTTTTTTTGTCAAATTCAGTTTTATTGATACCAATGTAAAGTAGAAATATGGGAATTAGTAATGGAATATGATGTCGGGCAATTGTCCACCTCTAGCACGTCGACAGATGTCTGTTATTTTCACAAAATTTTTAACCACATTTTGCAACAATGTCAAATGCAGCGCTGAATTTCATCTTTCAGAGCGTCAGTTGTTTGTGGTTTGTTCACATAAAATCCAAGGCGAATTCACAGAAGGTGTTCTTCACCAGCTGACATAGCTTCTCTGCTGTCAAATCAACCTAAACGTTAGGAAATATTCTGACAGCAGGAAATTTTACACTAACAAATATACAAGGCGAATACGCAGAGTTGCAAATTAAGACCACCTTGTGTTAATTCGCCTTGCATAAAACCGGCCTTTCAAATGTCCCCAGAGAAAATAATACTGCGGTGTTAAATCGCAAGAATGAGCCGGCGAATTGACATTGCCAAATCGAGCAATTACGCCACCGGCAAATATCTCATGCAATAAGTGAATTGTTTGGCCGGCTGTGTGGCTTGTTGCGCCGTCTTGCTGAAACCAAAGATCACTGATGTCAACATTAGCCGATTGTGGGCACAAAAAATCGGTTATAATGAATTGGTAGCGCAGAGAATTCACTATGATGGCGTTTCATTCCTCATTTTTGAAAAAATCCGGGCCGATGATGCCTCCTGACCACACCATACAGTCACTTTCTTTAGATGTAATGGTTTTTCGAGGATTGTTTGTGAATTTTGTGTGCCTCCCATGTGACAATTTTGTTTGTTTACATAACCGCCTAATTGAAAATGGGTCTAAAGATGATTTTGTTGAAAAATGCGTTGTTTTCGTTCAGTTTTTTCAAATAGCCAATTCACAAACGTTCGACGCAAACAAACATTTCTCAACTTGTTACTAAAGATGACAGCTCAATTCTTGACATTTCATCATTTGACAGCTAATTTACTTTCTAACCTCAATTTTGCCCACCCTTAATATGTATATAAAAGTACGAGTATGCTGTAAAGTATAAAATATGCACTAGCACTTCGAAACATATGAAACTCCAAAAATAATGTTTGAGCACAAAAAATGCTTTCACCCGGTTTCCGCAATTCAGGCAGGCGACTGGTCTAGAAAATGTTTATGAAAGTCACTAAAAAAATTAGGCCTATATTTAAATATATGATGTAAAGGCTAAAATATGCATCAACAAAACGGTCGAAGTATTAAAAAAATCAGCAGATGCGCTCCTTTAAACTCATATATGCAAAAATATGCTAGAAAAATATGTTATAATAAAAATATGTTTGTAGTACATAAATCACTAAAACATTAATCAAAATTTTTTAAAAGTCCTGATGCCTATTTTTGAAGTCAGTGTTGTAAAAGCTTTATTTTTAAGTGCTGATTTAAGGGTAATATTCATTTCGTACATTTTTAAAAAAACACGAACCTGATCTTTTGAAATTGTTTATAACCCTACGTCTTCACGAGCCATCGAATTGATGAACAGGACATGAATATGACATGAACATGACATGAACATGACATGAACATGACATGAACATGATACCGGCAGAGCAACTGTGAAAAATTCATCAACTTCTTTGTTGTGGTGAATATGTGCGATGTCCATCTTCTGCTTTATCAAAGTATTTTGCGGTAATCCAATAGAAATTGAATATTTACGATTTTTGTTCTGGGGTCTTTTCTTTCTATTGCAAATGGTTGCGGATGGCAAATCTCATGGCGAACATTGATGCTCAGCCATATGTTAGGGCATTGATGTAAGAGCATGGACGAAACATGGACATGACCGGTCTCCATTAGCCATTTGCGATGTCCCACATGATGCCCATACCTAAGTTCATGGCTAGTGGAGACCCCTAGTAAAGTCCATCATACCAGGGTTGAATTTTCTCAAAAGTCATTTGACTATGTAGGGTGGTGAATACTAACTTCTGTTGCATTTAAGTTTAAAATTTTCCGTGATTTTGTTAGGGCACTGCTACACGTTCAATATATATTGAACGCGATCCAGTATCGCGATATTTATTGAACGTGTAGCATGCAGTATTGATGGATCGCGATTAGTGTTTTTCATACGGGATTTCCCGGGAAAAATTTCCCGGGATCCCGCACATTTTCCGGGAAAGAAATCCCGGGAAATTTGTGCGGGAATTCCCGGGATTTCTTTTTTTAGAAAGAGGAAAGGGAGAGATAGAGGAAAGCTTCATTCTTTTACAACTCTGCTTCTTGCACGTTTTTAATAATGCAGTGTTGCAACGCCTCTCTGATGTTAAATGAGGCATATAAATTTTTTTTTCTTTTTTTGAAGCTGTGTTTTGTAGCCATTTCATTGATTATTTTACTTCGTCGATGATTTTGCTACACAACGAAGGAGGGCGCTATGATGTTACATTAGGATTAGTAGTATCTGCTGAAGTCGGTATAGTTCAGTGACCAGTGAGTGACAATGCCTTCATCACTTGAACTTTCCTACAACAACTGACGCAAAGGGACACTAATGCACATCAGAAAAATGCGTGGTGTTGTTATTTAATGATTGTCGGATACAGGGATTGAACCCAGGACCTTCGGTTTTGTAGTCAACGTGCTAACTACTTCAGCCAACGCCACCCTTTTGATTTTGTTATGGCAACTTAATATGTATTTACACATTCCTTGATGAGTGTCGTTATTCACTTTATGTATGCGATGGTGCAATAATACGGTGATGGCAATATCACAATAGCTAAAGCTTTACAACAACTAAGGCCGAGCTTACATCTGGCACGCATGCGCTCTGAGATTTAGATGAATTTATTTGTCAAAAGCAGAACGCGACGTTCAAAATTTAATTCTACAACAATTCATATAAGTAAAAACAGAAATGAGCAAGGAAATAAAAGAAAATTACAAATAATTACAGATTCTATTTGGTAAATAGTGCGGTTAACAGCATTAACAACTTATTCTGTACTAAAGTCCTATTTCCAAAGATACATATATGCTCTTATGCAAAAACGATTGTTAAAGTTAAAGCATGCGTTAAAACTGGTTTTGCCATACAAAATTCGTTTGTGAAACCAATTTTAAGTTTAACAATGATTTTTTCATAAGGGGGATATTTTGTAATATTTTTTTTTTATAATACTCGTATAATTTCTTCTTTATAATATTAGTATCTATGTATTACTATTATATAAAGATCCGTTCTTTATAACTGTATTATTTTTTGACTAATGTGTGTATAAAACGTTATTATTTAATCGATCTCATGAATTATAATTTGTTTTTGTTGAAATAAATTAAATTTAAAAATATTTTGTACTGAGCGGGAATTCCCGGGATTTCCCGGGAAACCGAAAAATCTTTCCCGCTTTCCCGGGAAATGAAAAAGTCCGGGAAAAGAAAAACTCTAATCGCGATCCATATCGCAGAATAGTCTAAATTATGGAATCCAGATCGCGGATCTCAGATCGCGTAATAAATATTGAACGTGTAGCATTTTTATCATATTAGATCGCGATACGTTAATAAGAAGTGAAATAAAACAAATAAAATAAAAGACGCAGTGCAAAAAATTTAACAAATAAAAAGTAAAAAAGTTTATTCAGGGGTGTCATAGAAACCAATCTTATCGGAATTGGATTTGAAACCGACAATAAAAATACTTTGGTGTCATGAAATCCAATGTTGTCGGTTTTCTGTTCGAACTAGAACTAGTGTCGGTTTTAGGTGTCATAGAAACCGATGTTATCGCTTTGTTATTGGAAATAAACCAAGCAGCTTACAGCTGTCTTTTTTTTATTGAAAATAAATAAAAAGGCTAAAGGCACCATTTTTCATATCTTTTTTTCAACAGTTTGATTTTTAGGGAATACTCAACCAAATTAAAGTTGATAATTTGATATATGATCTAGGATTTTTTCGCGAATTTGCGATTTTTCGCGTTATTTCCGAGTTTATAACATTTTTAACAGTTTTGAAGACTTATAATCAATTTTAAGGCTTGTTTCCCATTTTGCAACTTCTCGCGAATTTTCGCAATGATCGCGATAAAATCGAGTTTTTGTCAGTATTCTGTTTCTTAACAGTTTTCGCTATTAGACTTTGCTATTATTCAGCTGTTAGCAAGTATTTTTCATTTTCGCGTTTTGTACAGATTTTTTTTTAGCATTATTTAGAGTTATAGCCCTTTTTAATAAAATTATGGCTTGTTTAAAATTTGGCAATTTTTCGCAAATTTCTGTTATTTTTGCAAAAGATGTAATTTTTTCCAAAGTTTTTGGATTTCTTCATTCATTTTTACTTAAAAGCTTAACATTTAAAATTTTTTGCAAGCTTTTGCGAATTTTCGTAGTATTTTGCTTTTTCTCTCACAATTTTAGCTAGTTTAATAGGCAGATTTTGTAAAAAATTTCGTTTCTAAACGTTTCAAATTTGTATGAAAAATAACGAAAATTCGTTTCAAAAAATATTTTTTCCATACAAATATCAAAACGAAAAATACGTTTGTATTTACAAAATTTGGCCTTAAGCAATTTTAGTTTATTGATTGCTTCCAATATTGCTGATTTATTCCAAATTTCACCCTTATTAGAGTTAAAGAATATTTGCATAAGAATATTTTAGCGTAAATACCATAATTGACAAAATTTTCAAACAAAAACTTGCATTAGAAGCCGTAAACAAATGACCAAACCATAAAAAATCTGATTCGAACATCGAACATATTTATATTCAAAAATAACAAAACCGACTTGTTTTCATGACACCAAATGAATCCAATATTGGTTTACAAAACCGATAATCAGCAAAACCGACTTGGATTCTATGACAACCCCGATTACATTTGTGTAAAGCTTGTTTTAAGAAGGGTAATGGCAGAAGATAGTGAAAGCGAGTTGGTTCTGCCAGTGGAATCGGAATTAACGACCGAAAAAATTATTTTGAAAGACTATCCGATCCGCACGCGATAAATATTGAACATGTGGCATACGCTCGTGATCCATCAATCCATTAAAATGGATTGCGATCCAAATATCGCAATATATATTGAACGTATAGCAGTGCCCTTAAAATACCTGTTAATAAAGTCTGGTAACACTGAGACGTTTTTTTTTAATCCAAATTCATATTATACACTGAAAGGAAAACCTTCATCAGGTTAACTAGCTAACGTAAGAATGCATAGTATTAATGAAGAATAATTTGTTGAGTTTCATGTATATTATGAAATTTCATGAATATACTGAAAACTTTAAATAAACTAACTAAATATTTGATTTATACAATGAAGAATTGTTAATTATGCTACTTCATTAGCTGAATGAATGTTTTTTCTCTTAGTGTAGCAAGAGCCCCATACACGGTTAAAAGTTTCGTGAGAATCGGTTAAATAAATTTGATGATTTGCGGGTATAAGTCCTCATCCTTTAATTCTTTAATAAACGCAAACTTTTTGGTATCTTATTCGAAGGAATAATAAGAGGAAGCGCATAAAATAAAATATTATATGTAGTTTAAATGTTGAGATCCCTACCACTTTGTCACACACAAGATTGTTCCCTAAATTATTTGCAAATTTTCGTAAGAATCGGTTGGACGGAAATACATCAAATACAATATTTAATTTAAAGGGGCGTAGCCCGACCACTTTTTCAAAAGCATTATGGTATCACTATAAAAGTGATAAGAAGTGTAACAAGCTTTCTAGAAATCAGTTGGATAAAAATAAATAAAATGTTATGTAAAGTGTAAAGAGTTATAATGGGCGTGTGTCCCCGCCTACTTCCGTAAATGTAGTATTGTCGTATTGTATTAAGTGTGCAAGGAGTAGGACAAGTTTCGTAAAAATCCCATAGGAAGAAGTTTATGAAATTTAATATTAAATTTGAAGGGGCGTGGATGGTCCACTTTTTTAAACGCAGCATTGTGTTGTCTTAAATAGCCTAAGGTTTGTGTGTGCTAAGTTTCGCGGAAATCAGATAGGTAGAAGTACATAAAATTGTATAAAAATTAATTCTATATAGGGCGTGGTTCCAACCATATTTTTGACAAGGGGACCAAACGGTAGCTATACCGTTAAATCGGTTAACGACTGAAGAAGGTATAAAAACAAAACAAAAATACAACCGAATTTTTACTCGTCTGAGCGGTGCAAAGAAGGGCCCGGTATTGTGTTTATCAGCCTATGCATGTACCTATGTATATGTATGTATGTGTGTTCCTTTGCGTGACTCTATAATCCGAACACGTGGACCGATTTTGATGATTTTTACATCAATCGATTTGTCTTAATCCTAAAGATATGACAGTATTCAAAACTCAATATGGCGGATAACAGACTCCATTTTGTAAATACGAAAAAAATCAAAAGTCGGCGAACTATATCAAAATGGGTGTCATTCGACAGGTATTTTAAACTAGTCCTTATGATTTTGCATTTCGAATGACCATTTAGTATATTTAACAGTTCAAAGTTGGTCGCAGTCGGGTTTTATGATTTTTTTTAATTACTACTTGTTTGAAGATGGCTGTAAGGTCTAAATCTCCAAAGAAAAAAAAACAAATATGCAAATATATGCTGCGAAAGCTTAAATATGCAAAAAAAATGCATAAAAAAATATATACCAAAATTCTTCGAAAGATCTTCTCCTTGGCTTGGAGTTTTGGACTCCTTTAATTCATAAACCTCAATGTAAAGCTCTTAAACTCATCATTATTATCACCATCAACGACAGTATTAGTTTGAGCAGGCAGCATCATCCTAAAGCAGAAAAAAAATACACAAGCGCGAACACAGCAAAAAATCGTAGTAGAAATTTTATTTGACTTTACTACGACAAGTCGTTACGTTTACATCGCACATACTCGTACAAACACATTAAGTGTTAACAAAACTTCTATGCCACAGTATGAAATAGAAAAACATTTGACTTTTGCCTTTAGACCGATGCGGACGTGCTTACAGCAGTTGGAAAGAAAACAAAAATCAGAATAAAAACCAACTTATCCCATATAAAATAAAATAAAATAAAATCGATGTAATTGTGAAGTGAATAGAGTTATTGTGTGGAAAAATACGTGCATTTATAAAATAAAAGCAAACAATTTAATGAAGTTCATTAAAAATTTAAAATCTTATTTAAACTTCCAACTATACGTACGCAACATTGGACCCACGAGCAATAAAATTTTAAAAATTTAAAAACAACATACAATTCATGTTAAAAAAATAAATATTAAGATATTTGTAAAAAATAAGGATTATTTAAGAAAAAATATGTAACAGTGAATTATGATTTATGATATAATTTTAAACATTTTATCCCATGGATTTTGAATTTAAATACCATTTAAATAAGAAGAAAAAAAAATTGTGTTCTTTTTTGTGCAAAGACAACAGAAAACAGATAACAAGAAACGTACTTTTGTATCATAAGGATTTAAAGGATATATAAGTTTGGTGTGTTTTTCTTTGGCCAAGGATGTAAGGCCAGAATATAAAAAATTTAAATATATACATACATATGTATGTATGTACATACATGTGTATATGTAACTATATATGTATGTACATATGTACATGTATGTATGTATGTATAAAAACTTTGAATTGTAGCCAAAACGGTTTTGTTTCAGCAGTTGACTCGAAAAGTAAAAAAAAAATAAAAACAAACATACGAAACATGAAAACATGAAATAATATAATTTTTTTTAATAATATAAGTTATAATGATTTATATGCAATACACGAATTTTGCTTTTTTTCGTCATATTTGTTTGTTGTTCAATGTAACGAAAGCAGCCACACAATTAGCCAAGTAAGAATTTTAGCAATTAAATATCGGACTTTTTTCCACTTGGCCTTCTCTACTTGAAATATCTTGCGCCGACGAGGATGGCAATATAATCTTTATTTTTGCCTCAGTTCGAAATTAAGTTTAAATTTGCAAAAGTGTCCAAACATGTTGATTTTAAATTTACTTAATAGAATCCTTAAATTAAATTTACTTAATAGAATGCTTGAATTCGAATCAATTTCGAATAACAAAAGCATTTTTTTGAGGCTAAAATTATAATTATTTCAATTTTCTATCTAAAATTTTAATGAAATTCAAAACTCGAAACTTACTTCGAAATTTCGAACATAAGAGTACTTGTAGTATATTAAAATTTAAATATATCTAATTTCTATATAAATATGTATACTTAAATTTTATTGTATTTCAAAAACTCTTCCCTCAATTCGAAATTTCGAACATAGAACAGAATCAGTAGTTTTGATATTGTTTAAAAATTTATTTAAATTCGAAAACTCTTCAATGAAGTAATTTTTAAATTGCTATTCAAGATATTTTAATATTTAATTTCTTAAACTTTTCCCTTAATTCGAAATTTCGAACATACTTCCAGAATCAATTCTTTTGCATTTTAGATTGAAATTCAAGTTATTTCAAATTTCTATTCAAGATTGCTTAAAATCTACGTGTTTAAATTCGAAAACTATTCCCATAATTCGAAATTTCGAATATATTTCTAGTTCTTTTCTATTTTAGATTGAAATTCAAGTTATTTTAAATTCGAGAACTATTCCTTTAATTCGAAATTTCGAACATACATACTTCCAGAATCAGTTCTTTTACATTTCAGATTGAAATTCAAGTTAGTTTAAATTTCTATCTGAGATTGTTTAAAAGTTATTTAAATTCGAAAACTTTTCAATTAATTCGAAATTCGAAAACACTTCCGGAACCAAACTTGTATTTTAGATTGAAATTTAAGTTATTTTAAATTTCTATTTGAGATTGTTTAAAATTTATTTAAATTCGAATACTCTTGAATTAATTCAAAATTCGAATATGCTTCAGGAAGCAGTTCTTTAGCATTCAAAATTGCAAATAAAGTTATTTTAAATTTATATTTAAAATGTATTTAAATTAATTCGAAATTCGAACATACATACTTCCAGAACCAAAACGTTAGTAGTTTAAATTAAAATTAAAGTTGCTCCAAACTTCTATATAAGATTGCTTAAAATTTATTTGAATTCGAAAATTATTCCCTTAGTTCGAAATTTCGAACATAATTTTTTTTGTATTGTAGATTGGAATTGAAGATATTTCAACATGCTATTTTATACTGTTTAAAATTAATTTAAATTCGAAAATTCTTTACTTAATTCGAAATTCGATCATACATACTTCCAGAACCAAAACTTTTGTAGTTTAGATTGAAATTAAAGTTGTTTTAAGATTCTATATAATATTGTAGATTGAAGCTTTTTTAAATTTCTATTTAGGACTATTGTAAGGTTTATTTAAATTCGAAATTCGTTCCTTAATTCGAAAAAATCACACATACTTTTAGAACCCGTAATTTTGTGTTTTAGATCAAAATTAAATTTTTTTTGAAGTTCCATCTAAAACTATATATAATTGATTAATAATAAATTAAAAATTTTAAAAACCCCCGATATATCTAGAAAAGATGTGACATCTTCTAAACGTCTGGACCGATTTTCTTCAAACATGTTTATCAAGTCACCTTTCAAACAGAGGAAACTAAATCAAAATCGGTTCAGCCGTTTGGGCTGTACGTGGACACGGACAGACACACAGATACACAGACATACACTACAAACTTATAACACACCTTTTTTTGGTCGGGGGTTAAAAATAGAAAAGTTTACTCGAAATTCTAACATAATTCCAGCAGTAATACTTTTGTATTTAAAATTTATATTACATTTTCATCTAAAATTATTTAAAATTTATTTAAATTAGAAAACTTTAAAGTTTGATTTCATTTTAAATTTTTAGCTAAAATATTTAAAATTTATTTAAATTGGAACACTCGAAGCTGTTCGCATTTTCGAACATGCGGATAAAAGTAATAAATTTTTGATTTACATTGAAATTTAATTTTTCTTGTGTTAACTGGAATGAAAACATAGGCTTTTTCAAAACAAATTAAATCCGAGTCATATTAACAAATTCAAAAAAAATATAAAAATTATTTACACATCATTTGTTTTCAATTTAATCGTTTCAAATACTTATGTTAAAAAATCCGTTTTTTATTGTACGTAATATGAAAAACGGAAATTTTACTCATGTTCGAAATTTCGAACTAAAGTGTTTGTATCAAGGTTGGAAACCGAAAAAATAACGGTATCGGTATTGATACCGGTACAATTATTTTTTAAATTTCGGTATCGGTAGCGGTATCGGTATTTTTTTTATTTCGATATCGGTATTACCGGTACATACCGTTATCGAGCTTATAATACCGGTATACCGATATTACTTACAAATTTATTATTTCAGGCAGTGGACATAGCAAAAAAAATATTTTTTATTAAATTACTTCAAAAAGGGAGTATTTTTACATTAACATATGTACTTGTATAAAAGCATACAAACTTATTTGTTTCTATATATGTTTTTATACTATTATTAAAAAATAATTTATTAAAAAAGTGAAACAAGGAGACTGCAGTCCAAACTTTGCATATACATATAAAGTATACATTTTGGTTAATTAAACAAAATAGTAAAATAAAAGTTTTGTCTATACTGATATATCACACTGTGTGACAAATTTTGATGAAATCGAAATACCTGGGACATGTTACTAATTTTCTGCTAGGTATTGTCGAGTATAACAATAGAAATTGTATTTGAAATTTTCCAGACACCTCCAAAATCTTGAGTAACGGGTAAAAACCGGTTTTTCGTAACCGTAGACACTTATAAACCTCCAACTAAGTTAAATATCAACCGATTTTAAATTTATAAACGGATACAGAAAGAAGAGACTAAGACCTTTTGAACCATATAGATATATCTTGTTTCAGTAAATTTCAAATAAGTCTTTATTTTTTCACCAAATATGATTTCTTCGGTTTTTCCGACATTTTTCTACTTTGGACACGTTCTTAGGCAATATTTTTGTTTATAACTTTGTTTATAAAACATAATTGAATAAGAGTAATTCACAGGACTGTTTTAAATATTTTGTTAGAAGACTTTTTGTTAAAAAACTTCCTGTATGATGTATTTCGCGTTCTATTTACACGCTTTCGGTGTATTTAAGCTTCCAGGATGATGAAAGTACAATTTAATAGATGTAGTATATAAACACAGAGTACAAAATTGGTACAACAGTGGTCGCCAAAATATATTCCTTCATTTTAAAAGTACTTTTCTTCACCTCAAGAGGAATCTTTAACTTTAAATATAAAAGTTTAGAAGTTTTTTCTCTATCAACCTTATATATTACGGTGAAGTGTGTAAACAAGACCAACACCAAAGAAAGAAAATTAATTGAAATATATTTTTGCAATTTTTGCACATATTACGTTTTACAGCTCAACTAATTTTGATTGAAACTGAAACAACTTAACTCTTTTTGGCATTCTGAATAACAACTAATTTTAGTTGACTTCGAAACTATGCACGAAAAACAAAGGTTCTTATCTATGCTATATGTTTTGAAACCATAGTATCCATTAAAAAACATTTTAAATATTTTTAGTTTTGGCCTTGCTATTTTTTCTTGAGATTCTATGTTTTATGAACATGGCAATAATATTGGTTGACAAATGGGATTGGTTGGTGTCTGGAATAGTAAAGCAAAACGAACACAATGGTCGAAATAAAAACCAAAATACAACTGATGAAAAGCAGTTGTCTCATGGTGAAAAAAGTTGTAATACCTACATAATAAAAATTTGGCAACTACAACTCAACTATCATTTATTTTTTGGCCGGAATCGGTATACCGGTACGTACCGGTATAGACGTAAACGGTAATCTGGATACCGGTATTTTCTAACCGAAATGGATTTCGGTATCGGTAACGATACCGGTATCTAATTTTAGCGGTATTTGAATCGGTATCGGTATTTTTACGATACCGTTTGCCAACCTTGGTTTGTATACATACTAGGGATGGACAAAAAACATCGATGTTTTAAAAACACTCGATGTATTGTGTCGAAACATCGATATAATCCGATGTTTTTTTTTTTGCTATTAAACAATCGAAAAACATCGATGTTTTCTTTCGATGCATCGAAATGACAAATTGTGTGCAGAACGTGTAGATGTAACATAAGCGGTTATACATATCTATATGTGTTGGCATGACTCAAGTTTGTATATGTAAACGTGGTAAATATTATGCGAACAACTGGCTATTATATGCGGCGAATAAGTTCAGGTCTGGCATCTTTACTCCCAAAAAAAATTATTTGGAAAGATATTTGGAAAGATTATAAATCACAGTTTCCCAAGCTTTACAAGATCGCTTTTAAATACCTTACAATGGTGGGAACATCGGTTCCGTCTGAAAGACTATTTTCACAAGCGGCGCAGGTGATGACTCAACAAAGAAACAGATTGAGTGGTGAAAGACTTGGTAAACTTTTATTTCTACACAGTATTGAAAAAAAGTATTGGGAGATGTAAAATAGACTTGAGATTTTTCGAAAATATGGTAATAATAAATAACACTGTGATACAAAAAAAAAAAAAAAAAATATTCAGGGATTCTAATGTACCAATTCGATTTTGTTGGAGTCCATGGATGACGAAAATACCGTTGGTTTTTTTAGGTCACTTCATAAAGTGATTTTATAACGGTAAATGTAGTGAAAAACGGGGTTTCAGTTTTAAACAGGTGTAACTTCTTTGTTTCCTAACGGATTTCTTTTAACTTTCCGTTGGTGTAAAGGACCGAATATTATCTTTCAACCAAGATATATTTTTTGAAAATCGACTCACAAATGGCTAAGTTACAGTCGTTGAAGTGTAGAAAAAACCCATTAAAAAAGTATTCTTTTGTAACTCATAAGCAACTTATGGCCTGAGGAAAACAAAAGAATACTTTTTCAATGGGTTTTTTCTACACTTCAACGACTGTAACTTAGCCATTTGTGAGTCGATTTTAAAAAAATATATCTTGGTTGAAAGATAATATTCGGTCCTTTACACCAACGGAAAGTTAAAAGAAATCCGTTGGGAAACAAAGAAGTTACACCTGTTTAAAACTGAAACCCCGTTTTTCACTACATTTACCGTTATAAAATCACTTTATGAAGTGACCTAAAAAAACCAACGGTATTTTCGTCATCCATGGACTCCAACAAAATCGAATTGGTACATTAGAATCCCTGAATATTTTTTTTTTTTTTTTTGTATCATAGTGTAATTAAAAAAAAACAATCGATGTATAAAAAACATCGATGTATTTTATGAAATATCGATGCAACATCGATGTATGCTTGCGATGCATCGCATCGAAAAAAACATCGATGTTTTTTTACAGTGTCCATCCCTAATACATACTCATACTCATTACGTAGAAATATATGCTGTTCCGAACATACATCCAGATGTAATACTTTTGTTTTTTAGCTTGAAATTGACTTCATTTTAAATTTTAAGCTAAAATTATTTAAAATTCATTTAAGTTCGAAAAACCGAAACTGTTCGAAATTTCGAACATGCTGCCAAAAGTAATAATTTTGCGTTTTATATTAAAAATTAATTGTTCTTATTGTTAATAGGAATGAAAACATTTGCTTTTTTCAAATCAAATTAAAAATTTTGCTTTCGTACATATAAAAAAATTGAAAATTGTAGTAATGTTCGAAATTTCGAACACTTGGGAAATTCGTATACATACATACCCATATAAATAACTTCATTATTTTACGTAAAAATACATATGTACATATATTAGAGTCTGTTTGTAAAATATATACAGCACCCGGAAAACTAGTCTCAACTTTTAAAAATTTAATTGTATCCAGCCGCTTAAATTTAAGCGGTTGCTTCTAGGACAGTCCTCGTATTATTGCTCATAAGTCCTTATTATTATCAGTACCATAAGTATTAGTTGGAGTATGATATTCTAATATGTAATTAATAATAATATGTGTTGATACAAAAAAAAAGTTCATTTCTCGATATCTATCCTATCCATCTGTGGTGTTGTTAAGTTCAGTAGCAATCATTGCATGTTGTTGTAATTTTCGTTGCTTTTGTTGAGTATGATATATTTGTTGCCGCAAGATTGTTTACACTTTGGGAATATAGAATTCTCTGAGCAGCAGCAAAAGCATTCACAACTTCATCCTTGTTGTCTTAAAAAATAAAAAAATAAACTTTTATACGAGTAGTGGTCACTAATAACTGGTAAAAAAGTATTTTAGTGCTTTATGCCATTTGTAACGAAAAAAAATAAAATGAAATTAAATTTCTGAAGTAGTACGGATTGATGTTATAATTAATGTGGAATGTACACTGTGTTTCATTGAAAAACATTTATAACATTAGGGCATATAAAATTCGTTACTGCCGCATGTAAAATCAAATTTCTACTTCTTTTCAGCAACTGCCATCCGATTGTATTGTCACGACCAACTATCATACAACAAATCTATAGAGGCCACCTCTATCTTAAATAAAGTTTAAGAAACATTCTCAAAACAAAAAATAAAGTACAACTGAAAGCAAGTATACATAGATTTTCTTAAAAACTTATGAACAAGCAATTTAGTACGCACACATCCTGCCTGCTTACTGTGCTCGAAATAAAAACTATTTAAAATGTTAATGGGCTGTTTCGTGTAAAGGGTCAAGTGTGCGTATGTGTGTTTAAAATCTATGCCGTACATCCTTTAATGCCTTAAAAATCAATTATTTACAACAGTATCCTTTATCCTTGAAAACTTGGCACACTATGTCGCATTTTCAAAGGCGTCGTCGGCAGTTTGGTGAACCTTGTGATTGTTTAAAGCCGCTAATAAGGATATTTGGTATTATAACAGCTTTTGGTAAGTAAATTGAAATGAATTTAATTTGAATTTTGTTTTACAATTATTCAACGTATAAAGCAGATTCGCTCAGCGATTATAAATAGATTAAAGAATATTAAGTATGTAAAAAAATCCATAGCAAACAAGTTAAATTAATGAATAACAATAATTAAGAGTAGATATAAATATATGTACGTACATGCATATCGTTACGTTGATATAAAAACGCCCTAACTCATTATTTTTTTGAAATCAAAATTTTGCATTTAGAAGTTCTTCTATCGAAATATACAAAAACTTGATAACAAAAAATAATGAGTTAGGGCCTTTCTATATTAAAGTAACGCTACGTATGTATGTATATTAAATTAATCTTTTTTTCTAAAAACAAAAAAATTCTATTAAGCAAATTTATAGGAAGCAAAAACGCACAATGTTTGGTTTCCATATAACGAATATGCAAAATTAACGAAATTTTGTCTCATATTATAACTTTTTTGTTTGTTTTAATGAAATTAGCAGCAAGAGCAGGATAAATAAATATACATATACCGCCATATTCATAAAAAATATTTCAGGTTTATTAAGCGCTTATTTGACATATTCTTATGGAAAATTTGTCAAATAAACCTGTAATAAACCTTAAATATTCTTTATTATAACAATTAGTTTTTAACCCGAAAAATTTCATGTATAAACTGTAAAAATTTCCTAAGAAAACATTTTATTTAGAAATTAAAAATTGTTGTGTGGGGACCACCCTAATGATTGAAGATGGAGGCTAGGTGTGTTCTAAAAAAATGTTTTAGCAACAAAAATATTGGGGTCTGTCATATATTTCACACTTCTAGGCGTACTCTTGGGATAGTTAGTTCGATGGGGGTAATTGTATAAAAAATAATATTTTGTATGGGAGATCCCTCAAGGATCGCATATATCGGTTTGGTATGTTCACAGAGAAAAAACTGCCTCATAGAATCAAGAAGATTTTCTCTATGAAACGTTTTTAGGCTAAGGGGTATCCCAGCAGAAAGAAGCGAAGATTTTTTCATAGAGATTCCTTATTGTTTTTATGTAGTAAATCTTATTAATTTTATCAAGAAGAAAACCACATAAAATCAAGAAGAAATCTTATTATTCACAACTTTTTTACTCAATTTACGTTATTTTTGGCACCAAAAAAAACAATCCATAGAGAAGAACTTCTTGATTCTGTTAGGTTTTCTTATAAATTGTAAACTATAGAGATTTTTTATTGATTTTATTAGGTTGCCTTCTTGATTTTTGCCTTATTGATTTTTTCAATAAGGTTTTCTTCTTGATTTTAGTAGGTTCCTATATGATTATGTTTAAAGCATCTTATCGATTTTTTTAATAAGGAAATCTTCTTGATTTTATGAGGTGTCTTGTTATTTCGTTTCTATAAATAGACATAGAGACAATTTTTTTTCATGATCTTTTTCGTTTTTGTATAAGAATGTTTGCGCAATAATTTCAAAGGTTATTCAGACTGCTTGTTAGCATATTGGGTAGAGTGCTTGTCTATCAGGTAGAATTTTGCTGGTTCAATACTTGGTGAGTAAGTTAGTACAGAGAATAAAGACGCAATTTTTTTTATATTTTTTTTATTGAAAAAATCAATAAGATAACCTGATAAAAACTACAAGATTTCTTCTTGATTTTTTTTTCTCTATGAAATTAATAAGATTTCCTTATTGAAAAAAACCATAGAGATTTCTTATTAATTTTGTTCTATTTTATGAGGTATTTAGTAGGCACTGTTTTCTCTGTGTTCATAAAAAATGTGGGGGAGGGGGAGGACAAATGTTAGTGGGGTCGGTCTTAAGTTTTAGCCCTCTAGGAGCAACTCAGGGACAGTTGTGAAGCTTTTAGTGGATTTTGCCTCGTTTTTCCCTAGTTTAGACACCGATGAGTATTCATTTACCCCCATCCCAACACCATAATTTTTTGGCTCATGCATTTTTTTTCTAAACCTAGCGTATACAAATCCTGTTGCTAAGGATTTCCATGCAACACTATTCCACCCCTAATGCTTGCCTGCCTTTTGATAAGCAAAATGTCATAAGGCCTCATCATAAAAAAATATTTTTGATTTATAAAAAGCTCATAAAACAGATTTCTATCCAAAATTTGTTTTATAAACTCTTTTTGTATGAATAGTTAAGACATAAACTGTTCAGGTCCTTGCTTAATTTCATTTCATTCAGTGCAAGAATATGACTGGCCGACCCCATGTATCCTTGATATTAAAAAATAATAAGTTTAGCTACAATTATTGATAAAAATAATGTGTAAAACTTCTTTTTAAACGGTCCAAGGATCTTCCTACCTCCCATATATCCTTAACTTTAAAAACTAAATTTTAACAACAATTATGGTCAAAATATTGAAAAATTTTATAAGTAAATATTTTTAAAATTATACAGTCAAGCTTTATGGCAAATTTTATTGCAATCGATACAAATACAAGAGTACCTCCCATATATCCTTAATATTAGAAAATTTATTTAATACATATACAAATATAAACAGAATGAAGCAAAACATTAAAACTATTTCAAAATTTATATAATTAAGTTTTCTCGGAAATTTCAATAAAATTCGTGCAAGGACATGCCTAGTTCCCATATACATATCTTT
Organism: Tachina lurida; assembly: GCA_944452675.1. Lineage (NCBI taxonomy): Eukaryota > Metazoa > Arthropoda > Insecta > Diptera > Tachinidae > Tachina > Tachina lurida. Next base: position 17,966,600 of record OX101754.1, on the reverse strand, counting down.
GATAAAAATAAATAAATTTTAGCTATCATTTTAATAAAAACCGGCTGTAGTAATTATTATTGAAATTATAAGGCACATCGTTTAGGAAAATTTCATTTGAATCGTTATGCCTGGACATTCTTACCTCCAATACATATGTCCTTAATTTAAAAAAAATTTATTTTTGTTTTAATAATGATCAGAATGGTGCTAAAATTTGTAAATATTTTTAAAATCAATTAATTTCAATTAAGCTCTCTGGTAAATTTCATTGAAATCGAAGAAAGGACATTGTTACCTCCCATATATCCTTAATATAAAAAACTATATTTTTGCTATAATAATTATCAGAATGATTTGAAAATTTCTAAATATTTCCACAATAATACGGTTAAGCTCTCTGGTTAATTTAAATAAAATCGATGCAAGGATATTCTTACCTCCAATATATCCTTATTATCGAAAACTATATTTCGGCTGTAATAATGAGCAGAGTGATGTGAAATTTTTTAAATATTTCTAAATTTAATTAAAGTCGATCCAAGGACATTCTTACCTACCATATATCCTTAATATCGAAAACTTTATTTCGGCTATAACAATGAACAGAACATTTTTTAATATTTCTAAAATAATACAGCTAAGCTTTCCGGCAAATTTAATTGAAATCGGTGCTAGGACATTCTTACCTCCCATATATCCTTAATATCAAAAATTATATTTGTGCTATAATAATGATCAGAATCTTGTGGAAACTTGTCAATATTTATAAAATAATACAGTTGAGCTCTTCCGTAAATTTAATTAAAATCGCTGTCAGGACATTCTTACCTCCCGTATATCCTTAATATCAAAAATTATATTTTTGCGGTAATAACGAACAGAATGATGTGGAAACTGGCTATCCGGTAAATTTAATTGAAATCAGTGTAAGGACATTATTACATCAATTACTTAAAAATTGTATTTTAGCTAGAATTCAAATCAAGCGAAATACCATACCAAATACCATTGACCACAAGCCAATGACTATTAATTTTAGTTTATTTATTATTTAATTAACAGTAGCCTAATTCAATTCATAAGAATTTTAGAAACAAAATACAGTTCAAAAAATAATAATTAACTAAAATTAATAGTCATTGGCTTGTGGCAAAAATCAAAAATAAAATATACTTAATAGTAACAAACCAAAAAAGTTTGTCTTAAGTAGAACAAAAATAAGCAAATTAACAAACATGTGCGTAGTTAGTAAGGGACAAACGACAATGGTAAGACTGTTGTAATATATATGGAAGATGGTAAATTTTCAGCCTTCATTACCTAACATATATATGAGCAAATTGAAAAATGCAATGAATCAAACCAATTCACATATTCCATTTGCAATAAAGTTTCGTATATAGGGCAGACATCTACATCAACTGACACCACACACAGTGGACCAAAACACAGAAGAACGCTGATGAGGAAGGTTTAGTGGCCTTCGAAAACGGCTGGCTGTTCCGTTCAACTATGTGTTGTTGTCAGAATATTTACAACTAACTTGATGTTATTTGTTCATTAATAATTATCACATGTAATTTGGCTTAAAAAGCGTTACGAACAGTAGCCTAATTCAATTCATAAGTATTTGTTTATGTTTGAAGATAAAGTTGCTTTGATTTTCGGCATTGTACTCTGAAAGGATTATCAAATGTTAATTTCCATAATTTTGCAGAAAAAATCTCAAAACCAACTCACTTTCCATTTAAAACGTGTTATGTTGTGTAAAGTTACAAATTTTCAGCGAATCCCCGAACAAAACAATAAAAATGTTGTGTAAATATAAAAATTTAGAGTTCAACAGGGTGATTCAGGCAAATATTTTGTAACAAATTATGTGTCAACTTTTACCAGAAGATGTCGCACTAAGTATCAGGAGCGTTTTACTTTGTGAAATGGATGCTAACCAAAATAGCAAAAATATGCACAAAAAACACGCATTTATTGAAAAATATGCGCAAAAATATGCAAAAACGAGTATTTTTATCAAAATATGCAAAAACGATTGAATGCCATTTCAAAGGAAATTTCACGATTCGCAAAGATAACTTAACCGTTTCCGTTTTATGATGCCCAGTGAAAACATGCATTTGCATGAGATTCCTAGCCCTAGTAATTACACATAAAGTTGTGTTTACACTGCAGGTAGTACGTATGTACGTTCCAGATAATACCGGGTAAAACACTACTTCCATACAAAAACGCTGTATGAAATACAAATAATTATCTGAGGATTACCACCCAACAAAAAAAAAAGTTGTGGTTATAATTGAGAAGCGATATAGTAGTCATTGCTTCCAGAGTATCTCTCAATGTTTCACTTCTACTTCTAAAGAATTCCTTAATTTAAGTCATAATTAATTTTCAGCCATTTTCTGAAACAAAAATCAAATTTTTGACTAAACAGAGGCAATGAATGAAAAAAGAGAACTTACTACGAAGACAAGTCTATACAAAAATCACTAGCAATGATTCGAAGTTGCACTAGTTTCGAATGCCAATCACTGGATCCTATTGAATTTTTTTTGTTGAGCACTGTTAGTAAAATTTTAAAATTTTTAAGCCGATTTTCTGTCAGACTGTCACATACTGTTTTCGTAAGAGCTACGGACCTGCAATTTTCACAGAATATGTAAAACATTGGCCGCAACAACAACAAATATACGACAGTTGAAAATTAAAGGGTGCTATGAAGTGAGCAACGAAACATGGTGAAATTCCTGATATAAATATATATGGTACTTCCTTTCTCTCATTTTTTCTTGACATTCACCATCTGACATGTAAAAGAATTGTGAAATTTCCTGTAAAATCGTGCTACCGTATTAATTTAATATTTCCTCTCCGTTTCCGGTTTGTTTGAAAATTTTATTGAAAAATTAATCATGGTGAAATCCTAATGTAATATACATACAGACAATTATACGTATATAGACACTTGGAAAAAACCCTAACCTAACCTAAACACAATGGACCTAATTGGGTCTGCGAGTGGAGGTGCGGTATAGCACCACCCTTCCTAACCTAACCTAGACACTTGAAATTTTCAAACTTAGTGTTTTTTGTGCAGACTAGACCAATTAACGCTGAAACTAAAAAATAAATAAAAATTAAAGGGTATTCTATCATTTAATGTAATTTTAACAAACTTGCTGTGGCTTGGAAATCGTAAGAGGCACTCTTGAAATTTTCAAAAACGCTTAAATTAAAAAATCCCAATATAAAAAACGCCAAAACCGAAAAAAATCGCCAAAACGAAAAAAAAGGCCAAAACTTGAAAAATCGCTAAAACTAAAAAGGAATCGAAAAAATCTGCAAAACGAACAAAATCGCCAAAGACTAAAAAAATCGCTAAAACTAAAAAAAAAAAAACAACTGAAAAATCGAGTAAAATCGGCAAAACGAAAAAAAGAGCTAAAACTAAACACGTCTACATCATGCCGCAACGGAGCTTTATCTGTACATGATATAAATGCCGCAGCAAATTTTATATTGCTACGTTTTGGAAGTCAGCTTATACAGGGTGCTCCAATAAGAGGTTATTTTTGAATAGTAAAGACTTAACTCAGTTGTAAAGACTCAACATAAGACTACTTGATAGATGCCAAATAAAAAACTACCCCACAGTTCGCAAAACTAATGCAGTTTGGGGTTGGCGTGAAACTCCTTCTCGCAGCAATTTTGAAACTGGTGGAAAAATTTTGAGCTGTTGGAACAATTTAATGATGTAAAGAATCGAATTGGTGTACGTAGCTCAAGAACAACAGAGAATATTGTGTTGAGAAAAATCCAGGTTTGTCCAGTTCTCGTCGATCTTTGATCATTCCACAACCACCGTATTTGGCATAAAGACTGAAGTCTTAAGGCTTTTAAAGTTAAGTTAACCCTAGAACTTATGCCTAATGATCACCAGCAACATAGCTTCTTTGGTGATTGGGTCCTTGAAATACATTGAACTGGTCCGGAATTTCTTCGAAAAATCATCTTGAGGCCCATTTTAAACAGAATCATCGATCGCATTTGTAGCTCGGAAAACCCTGGCATTGTTGTTGAAAAGCCTCTTCATCCTCAATGTGTTACTGTTTATTCCGATTTTGGTCAGGCAGTCATTGGGCCTAATTTTTTTTTTCGAAAATAAGACTAGAGCAACTGTTACAGTGAATGGATTACGCTATCGAATGTTAATTAAGGATTTTGTATAGCCGGATTTGGAAGATATTGATGTGAACGATGAGACGGCTCTACGTACCACACAAGTAACTACAACATCGCTATTTTGCGTGAAAAGTTTCCTGATCGAGTGATTTCACGTAGAAGCGATCAAAATTGGCCAACGAGATCTTGAAATTTAACACTTTCAAACTTTCGCAATGGCATACAATCGATTCAAGACCTCAAAAATGGAATTTCCGAGGTTATTGAAGACATACAGCCACAAATGTGGGAATTGGTCGTAGAAAATTTCATGAATAAAATATGGTTCAGCAAGCGTACACGTGGCAGCCATTTGGCTGATATCATTTTCCGTTATTAATGGCAAAGCCTACTTTTTACAATTAAATAGACATCCGTTGATTTCGCTTAAAAATTATTGTTTTTTACATATCAAAATCAAACCTCTTATTGTAAGACCCTTTATTTGTACATCCATGATTAATCGATAACTTAAACTTACAATTTAAAATAACGCATAAGCAGCTCTTCTTACCAGAAACCATTAACGATTAATATCACATGCACATAAAGTTTTATGATGTTTTCCTTATTTAGGATTTTTATTTCTTTCGTCTGCCAGAGGTATAAATTTCACTAGAAAATAGCTTTGTTTTTCAAATATCTTTCTACCAGCACACATACATACATACGGGTACATTCATAAATAAATATTTTTGTATATGGATATTTCCGTTGATAAGATCTCGATTGAAATCCAATCACAAATGCTACGAAGGACATGCAAAAAGATTTCTGCTGATTACTACAAAAATGTTCTCTCAACTCTTACAATAGCAGGAGCAATCACACAAACAGCAGCAGTAAAACATATTAAAAGTATATTTAAAACATGTCAATATGTTTTTTCGATAACAATGGCGCCAGTTATTGTTGAAAATTTATTGTCATGTAAACGTTTTTGGTTTATACTCGTAGTTTTCCTGCGGATGTTTGAGACTGCTATTGTAAGTTTCCCTAAAACACATGCATATAAATTTTATTTGAAGCAACATTTCAAATAACTAGTCACCAAAACTACAAAAAGACGTCAATATACATAGATGTGTAGCTTTCAGTCTCTTACGAGAAAAGCTAAAGACATTATCACCGGTGTTGATAAACGATTATTAAACTTAATGTTGTTTTAAAGCACGAATTTTGTTTAAGAAAACCGGTTTGAAGAATGCTTTAACCTTGACAATCGTTTATGAATACCGATATACAAATTAAAGAGTATTTAATGAGCTTTAACTATTTCTTTTTAACCCCCGACCAAAAAAGGGGTGTTATAAGTTTGTAGTGTGTGTCTGTGGATCTGTGTATCCGTGTGTCTGTCCGTGTCCACGTACATACCAAACGGCTGGACCGATTTTGATTTAGTTTTTTTCTGTTTGAAAGGTGACTTGATCGATAGGGTTCTTAGCTATGTTTGACGAAAATCGGTCCAGCCACCTAAAAGATATGACATATTTTCTAGATATATCGGGGGTTTTTAAAATTTTTAATTTTTGTTATTGGATAATAAAATCGATTTTTTTTCACATGTACACTCAGGGAAAAGCTGCAACTTAAAAATAAAAACGCGTCACATTAATTCAATATTTTTCAAAATATAATCAATATATCGAGATACTCAGAAATAAATAAAATTAATAAATTGATATATTTTCATACTGAAATAAGAAATTTCAACATGACTAGACTTTCGTTAATGTTTCTTATTAATTCAATATGGTTTTTATTGATTTTAAGCTGTTTTTTCTGTGGGTGTAGGAATACAAATTTGCAGCTAGCATCTTAATTAGTCTATTAAAAGTCGGGTTTGAGCGGTACAACTCTACAAAACTCATAGACAATAAAACAATAAAAAATATTAAAAAAATTTTAACTATGCTCAAAAAAGCATGCTTAACAATGCAAAGATCTGATAGAACATATTCGAAAAAAAAATTTATGGGTCCAAAATGGAAGGAAACTCTTTAAAACAAAAAAAATTAAAAATCTGTTGGTTAAAAAAAGGTAGGTGAAATATACATAGGTGTAGGTAGGTGTGTGTTAAGTTTTGTGAAAATCGGTAAAGTAAAACCACTTAAAATGAAATACTAAATTTTAATTGGCATAACTCCGCCCATTTTTTTTAAATGGAAGATTGCGTCTATTGCAAATCTCAAGGTGTATAAAAATCAGTTAAGTATAACCACATGAAATATAATAATCAATATTAATGGGCGTAGCCCCGCCCATTTTTTCAACTTTAAAATTGTGAAATTACAAGAACCAAAGGTGTTTGCTAGGTTTCGCAGCAATCAAATAAGTAGCATATCATAAAATCAAATAAAAGAAATTGTGGGCGTGTCTCGCCCATTTTTTTTACAATGGGACCAATTGGAAGCCTTACCTTCTCAGACCAAAAAAAGAATTTTTACTATCGGTCCAAAATGTACCGAGTTATGAAGTAACAATGTCAAAAAATAATAATTTATATATATTCAAGGTTTTATGTTAATTACGTTCCTTGCAATAAAAAACAGATGCATTCATAATTACGTCCGTTTGAATTTCTTTAATAAAGTCGTAATTTTTTATCGAAGAGGTCTAAATATTTGCGTGAACATGTAGTTTGATAAAATGAACCATAATCAATCAAAAACTCGATTTCGAATTTTTGTGTAGTTACGTCCGTTTGCATTTAAGATGACGATATGCAGTACATAACATCATTTTTTAAAATTTTTCACTATTAGATTTTTTCTATATTTCAATTACCATTTTGATTGAATCTTTAAAAAGTTTTAATTAGTTTTTTAATTGAATCTTTAAAAATATTTCTATTAAATTTTAATTTAATCTTTAAAAAACCATCAATTACATTTTCAGTTAATGTAATATCTTTTTAATTGAAAAAAAAAATTAAATTAAAATGGATGAGTTAATACTAAAATTTTCGTGATTGGTTGAAAACTAATTAATTTGTTAACTGAATCTTTGTTGTTTTTAATTGAATCTCATTTTTACTTTTTTCTGTGTAAATGAAATGCTTGGTATGTATTTTAAAATAATGAAAGCATTCTTTTAAATATAGCTTTTGTGCACATTCAAATCACAAATATAATATTCAAATGTTATTGTTAAAGTGTATTTTACAAATTTGCCTGTATGCTGGAAAATATTGGAAGTAATATTTATTCTATTTCTTACACTAATAACTCCATTCTTAAAACAATAAGAAAATGCATCAAATAAAAATATGTACATACATACATACATACATTTATAAAAAGGATTTTTTTTCTTCGATGAAGTATTTCAAATTAACAGCCATAAAAGATGTGTCAGGATATTGAACTTTTCTTTTTTTGTACTCGTATGCATGTGTGAGTGTGTGTAAGAAAATAAAGTTTTTGGCATAAAATTTTGTTGACATGTCAAAACATAAAAAAAAAGAAATCTCAACAGAATCAAATCGTATTGAAACGCGTAAAGTTAAATTAAGGAAGAAGAATATTTCTGTTTGTTTCTTTAGTTTTAGTTTCTTGCTTTCTTTGCTCCGTATGGTATTAAAAATTATTTGTTGATTGAGGTTTTTGTTGGCACCCATAAAGCTTTACGATTGTTTTTACTTTGGTTGGTATTTGGAGAACGTTGTTGATTCACTTTTAAATTTGTGCATAAGTTACGAGTAGTAAATATGTAAGTATGTAGTCAGTTTTGCATTCATTCAACCCGGTTGAGTTTTTTCTTTCTCCCTTTTTGGTGTTCATTTTTTGTTAATGCTTCATGGGGGCGAAGCAGACAGTTTCTGGTTTATTAATTAATATAATTGAATGGTGTGTTAACAAATAACGCAAATTGTTAACTCTTGAGTGCGTTTAAAAAGGATATTTGTGGTGCAAGGAATTTCTGTGGCAATAAGGAAAAAGTGCTTAAGTCATATTTTACTGTTTTACTGTAGGAGAGCACTTTTATGTATAGTTTCCACAATGCAGGCAAGGCAAGTGACTTGTCTAGAAAATTTGTGTAGGAATCACTCAAATATTTGAGTGTTTTTTATAAATTTTTTCTAGACAAGTCGCTTGCCTGCACTGTGGAAACTATACATTAATCTTTCAAGTCGATTTTCAGAAATTTATTTGTTTTACAGTTAACTTGGGAACTTTAGTGCTAAATTTTATTATTTTAAGATAACATAGTTTTAAAATTTGAAGTATAAGCTAAATTAAGCTATTTTTTCATATGGGTTTATAAGTTGAAAAAGGATAAGCAGCAAGTGAATACACAGAAAGTGTATTCCTGATTCGGCAAAAAATATATTTATTTCATGTGGAGAATCAAAGAATTCCATCCAATTATAAATATTTCGTAATGAAAAATGGGTTTTGTTTTGTTTAACTGGTAATAAAAATCTGCGAAAATGATTTTATTTAAACGAGCAGTTATATTCTCAATATAAAATTTATATTATATTTATTTACTACTAGCTTTTACCTGAGGCTCCGCTTGCGTTCATCTGTTTAAAAAATACATAAAAACCGGTTTAAAACTGGTTCAACAATCAAATCCAAAACGAAAATTACCCTACAAAAATAAAAAAACCGGTTCCGAACCGGATATAAAATATCCTATATTTGACGCTGGTATAATGTAGCTTTCCATTGGTGAAAGAATTTTCAAAATAGGTTTAGCAGTTTGGCCGTGAAAGCGTAGCAAACAAACAAACAAACTCACTTTCGAATTTATAATATTAGTAAGGATTTACTATATTTATTAATTTATATTTATTTATTTTATTATAATAAGGGTGCATGTTTAACGCTTTCCCAAATTCGAAAAAATTCTTCATTGTTGAAGTGATGAAAATTAACATCCATAAGGCTTTAAAATTAGGGAACAAGCACGGTTTCTTCACCGACCTATAATAAATATTTATTACTTAATCTATGAAAAAACGTTTTCGAATCAGAGAACATATTGCACACTAAATAATATATATTTATATTCTTCAAGAAGACTGTATTGGTTTTATACTGGTTTATAAAGAAACAAAACTATTTTGTATCATATTGAGTTGTTAGTGTTTATGATTTAGTGTGCGATATGTTCATTGGTTCGATTCGTTCATTTTAATAAAGAGCAATTCATTGAAATTCCCTCAGAAACACATGACATTTTAATATAAAAATCATGCATTCTTCCCCTAAATCGAATCAGTTCATCATTACTTGAACCCATGATTGTATCATATTTTTGTTGTGTTTTTTTCTTGGTTAATTTAATAATTTAAATTAAATTTAATTTAATTTATTTATACATATGTATCAAGCTGTAACAATAAAATTACCTTAATTGAAAAGTAGTAGTGAACTCCTTTGAAGGTGAATAATTTTACACCATGAATATCGTACAACAACTTGATTAATTAATTATTCAACTAATAAATATAAAAATACTAAGAGCAAGTTATTAATCATATTTTTTTACTTTAATTTCAGTAATTTGCGGAGTCGGAGTGGACGTCTATTTACATGGCTATAGTGCTGGTCTATTTATACTGTAAGTACATGCACAGAAAGAAATAATATGCCTGACTATAATATTATAACAAAATACGATTGCGGAGCCGTTTGTTCCAAAAACGAATTCCACTTAAAGCAGAGCTTTTGAAGTTAATTTTTATGTGCTTGATGTTTTAAATACATATATTATTTAAACGAAATCGTTTGCTTTGCAATGGCATAATTTATAGGACATATGTAGGTCTGAAAATTATTTAAAAAAAAATCAATTTAGTACAATTAAGGTCAAAAAAGTACAATTTTTGAAAGTTGCTGGTACAATTTTAAAATTCTCAATGCCGTCCCTGATACACATACGCGAATACATTCCCTCTAGTCAGCCTAGAACCATATGTCTCTATGTCAACACCATTTTCTCTAGCGACAATTGCACTAGTTGAAATGCCTACAACTTTCCTTTTATGCGCGAGTAGAGATACGTTAGAGACAACAGTTCTAGTGTATTTCTGGTGACATTGTCAATGAACGTGTCAATAGTTTGTTTTTCTTTTTTATTATGCTATGCAATAATGTTAAAAACTTACGTAGATAAGTATGTATGTCTGTATGTATTTAAGTTTGGGTCACTAAAATGTACTAGTGAATCTTTGGTTCAAATGTCTCCATATGGTCGTAGAAGAATAGTGCTAAAGTCTACTGGTAGATTTTCAATGATAACCCTATGTTATATGTCAATAGGCGATTACATTGGCTGCGGTACACCGATATTGTAGACTAGAGCAACTAAAATTTACTAGTGAATTTTTGGTGCCAATGACTCCATGTGGTCCCAAAAGAACTACTTAGTCAGTATTGCTACAGTCTAGTGGTGAATTTTCAATGACAAGCTAATGTTAAATGTCAATAGATAATTACATTGGATGGGGTACACCTGGTCAGTAGTACTACTGACAATGTCACTAGTAAATCACTACAATTTCACTATTCGCATTTTCTGCAGGGTTTCTCTCGTGTTTCTCTCGGTGGCCAGCTCTGCTTTAAACTACTTCAAAGCTTATTTAATGGAAAAAAGTCATTGTCGATTTCCAATCGATTGCATATTTTGCTTCGCGTTGCGTTGAAGATTGGCTTTGACATTTAAGATAAAATGTACATGCTTATATGAAACATGTCACATAAAGTACTTTTAACGCAAACCGAAGCGAAAAGTTAGGCAACTCTCAACTTTTTGCGTGCTTTGACAATCAGTTGGTATACTTTTCTTAATTTGTTTTACCAACTCGCTTGTAAAGCCTGGTAGGGAGTTCATACGGAATTTCATGTTCTCATACAAACTGTATGTAAGAATAATTACGAAAATTCAGGTTGGTAAATTTCATAAAGGAATTTCCATTTGCTAGTACGGACTTTCAAAAGAAAAGTAGACGGAGTTTTGAAATTTATTGCCTATCTTAGGGATTTATAAATATAAGTGGAGACTTTTTTCAGTCAGCTGATATAGAAATTAATGTTCAAACAATTGTTTGGTGACGGAATTTTTGACATTTATAATTTTCATCAAATTGTTATTAATTTCTAGTGTTTTTGTTCATTGTAAATTCAAAAATAAACGAATTTGTGTTTATGCAAATATAATTCTACACTAAAGGCTACATGATTATTTTTTCGTGTAGAATTAAATGTAAATTTAGAAACGGGAAATTCCGTAAGAACTACGTACTGGGCTTTAACGTGAACTTTAACTGACAGTTCTTCATACAAAACTTGCAGTTAAAGTCTCTGTTATCTTTTAACCACACATTGTGAACAGGTACGTAAAGGAAACTTGTTCAAGTTTTCTTTAAACTATTACAGACACATCAATACATCTAACGTCAACGTCTTACACAAACTGGCTGTTATGGTTACTATTGATAATCTCTAATATAAAAAACTAACAATCTTAGGGTTAGAGTTAATATTCTTCCGACCAAGAAAAAAATATAAAAAATCTTAGTGTAGGGAATATTCTTCCCATCAAGAAAAATATTTGAAGGAAAAACAATAAAGATATTCATTTCAGTTTTCTTTCTGTTGGAAAAATGAAAAAATGCAATTTTTTCTGTGTTTGTTGTATGAAAACTTACATTTTTCCATTTTTCCAACGGAAAAAACTGAAATGAATACCTTTAATGTGTAACTGGAAAATAAGAAAAAAAATATATGTATGTCCCATTTCTCAGATATTAAATATATGTATGCATGTAAATCTACGAAAACTATAAGAACTTACAATATATCACCATGCGAATTTGAAGATGTATACCGATTTCGGTCGTAGATACAAAACCACATATTTTCAATTGACACAACACCCGTTTCAAAAAAAAAAAAAAAACCCATATGTACTGCCCAATTACGAATTATCCCGGAGAGTCTTATATCGTTTGTTCCCGAGGAAAAATCCTATTCCAAATACCCGGGAATAAGCAAATACGGGAGAGAGTAATATCTGGATCAGCTGTTTAATGCTTACATTTTATTCCGTACTAATGCAAGAGTTCAGTAACAGAAATGTAATACAAATCTTATGTTTAAAAAATAAAATAAACAATGTAACCATTCACAAGCATGCGGAATAACTTAATGCTCAGAAAGTGTATCTGAAACTGAGCCAGGTGCAGATGCGATTGGATTAAATTGTACTGTATGTACAAGGTTAGGTTAGGTTAGCAGGCTGCTGGCAAGGAAAGTCGAAAATTAGAGTCCAGCTCACTTCTGTCCCTTGTGCTACCTGTAAGTTAAAAAAAATAAAGTGAGTGGGAGGAGGGTGAGAAGGGTAGAAGTAGAAAAGAGATAATAGTTATTTAGGAAGGTGAGAAGTGAGAGTGGGTCAAAATAATTGGCTAGGGTGGGAGTCAGCGGCTATACCAGCCACTATTCTTATTAAGGCTCAAGTTTTTTAGCTCGGTTTCCGATAACTGGGATAAGCTGCCGAAGGATATTCTACCAAGGAGGTGCAGATGGAGATCCTCCAGAGCGGGACAAAGACACAGGATAATTTTATCCACTTCCTCGTCATTGCAAGTGTAGCAGTAGTCATTATACGGGAGACCCATACGCTTAGCATGGGTTCGAAGGCACACGTCAACGTGACCACGAGGTTCCTCAAGTGCTTCCTATTGAAGTTCATGAGATTTTTCGTTTTATGGGAGCTTAGGCGAGGGTTCTCGCTATTGCACAGGTGAGCACTGTATGGGAAATTGTAAATCTTATAAAGTTTTTCTTATCGGTCTTGATATTACAGGGAAACAAATCTTCCATATACCGATTATGTGAACTTAAAGGCGTGCGAAATTGGCTTGGATAAAAATGCCTAAGGCCAGACTGAAATATAACATTCCGGCGCTTATTTAAACTTTTTGTTCTAAATAAATGGTTACACCATTGTTTTAAAACATTTTTTAATTTGGTTTTTAAATTTTTCCAGTGGTTTCCTTAAAAATGTTTGGAGAGAAAACTCTCGAAAAATTCTCCCTCTCCCTCATATTTAGAATACCTACTTTTTTTCCAGGGAGTTTTTTGCTGAGGAAATTTCAATTCATAATAGAAGGAATGGAAAAAAAAACTCCTGGGGAATTGTTATTCATAATTGGGCTTATAATCTGTCATTGCCAAAGTTAAAAAAAACCTTATGCTTTATTCCTTTCAATTATTGTTGTCAAATCGAACAAATAACTGCAATTGATAAGTTAGCTTACCAATAAAGAAAAAGTTGGTGGGGAAAATTATTTCCTTCAAATCTGTGGCAATAAGGAAAAAGTGCTTAAATCATATTTGACGGTTTTGCAGGTTTTTTGCTTTTAAGCGTTCAATTTCTTTTTCAGTTAAATTGGGAAATTATTTGTTAACCTTTAGTTTTTTAAGCAAACATCGTTCTACGCACTGTAAATAATACATTCAAGTTGGAATATACCAAAGTATAACCTAAATTAAGCTATTATCCAAATCAGATAAGAAATCTAAAAAATATATGTAAGCCGAAATTCATTTTGCTATAACTTCTTGAAAAATAGCACAAATAAACTGACATTTTGTCCAGGGGTACCTTCAGATATGTAGATTACGGCTGTACCATTAACTCAAAATCAGCTTATCTCGACTTAAGCACTCAGCTGATTGCTGAGCTTAGAAGACAACTATTGGTTTTTTCCTCCTAAAGGTATGCTTTTTGTATAGTTTTATAGTGCAAATCAGTATTAGCTTATTGCTCCTAAAAGTATGCTTGTTTTATAGTTTTACACTAGAAATCAAATAAAAATTACGTATAATCGTGTAGCCTTTTGTGTAGAATTATGTTTGCATACGTGAAAATTCATTTATTTTTGAATTTAAAGCACAAAAGCACTAAAAATTAATTACAATTTGATGAAAATTAGGAATGTTAAAAATTCCGTGACCAAACAACTCTATGAACATTAGTTTTTGTTTAAGTTTACTGAAAATAGTCTCCACTTATATTTACAACATCCCTAAAATGGGCAACAAATTTCAAAATTCCGTGAAAGTCTGTACTAGCAAATAGAAATTCATTTATGAAATTTACCAACCTGAATTTCCGTAATTTTTTTTACATAGTCCTAATTTACACTCAGCAAGTCTTATTGCTAAGCTGATTAGTTTTCTAAGAAAGAGAGACGAGGGGAAAAGAAACTTTTATGTTCCCCTCGTCTCTCTCTCCAAAAAACTAATCAGCTTAGCAATAAGACTTGCTTAGTGTAAATTAGGACATACAGTTTGTATGTGAACCTGAAATTCAGTATGAACTCCGTACCAGGCTTTAAGGCAATAAATGTTGCCTCTTCTGCATTATAAAATAAAGCCCGCAATCGAGCGTGTTATAAATCTCAAGTCTGTTAGCACGTTTAACGAAATTAAAAAAGAGAATTTGGCCTGAAAATGTTCAAAATATTTGTCCATTAATGATTTCCATGCTTTAATTTAATATTTATAGTTAAAGAAAGCTTTTGCATATACGTACATATGTATGTACATACATATACATACAGTATGTCAAGAAAATGTTTTGACATAGTTAAAATCGTTATAAATTTTGATTTTTATCATAAATATTTTTATTTTTCTTTGCATTATGAAATTTTTGGTTATGGATTTCATTTTATTTACATTTAAGTGAACAAATAGTAGTAAGTTATACGCAAAATTAAAAAGTGAGAGCATAAAAATTACATGAAAGCTAAAAAAACTCAAAAATTTCTCTGTCAAGAAAATGTTTTTACATCCTTGTATTATATAATAAGAAAATAGGAAAGATTTTAAGGTGTACAAAAATAATTTTTTTTTTTGGCTCCATTGGTATTAAATCGGCTTGTAAGACGACTTCTCATGGAAAAAATTTTCTTTTCCAAATATTCCGCCGAAATTTCTCATATTGCCCTCGTATTACTGTTTTAAACTCCATTTACTTCTTGAAATACCCTTTGGAAATACTATTTTTCAAATAAACCCATAAATTTTTAATAGGGTATAGATCTGGACCTTGAGATGGAGTATCCACAACCTTACCGCAATATAAAGGAGACCATGTTCTTACCCAAAGTGCCTCATGTTTGAGGTCAATACATTAATAAAAATTTAAAACTTCCATATTTACCAGCTATAAAGCCAACCTTACTCGCGCTGTCAACGAAAAACCATTTCAACGTATTGATGTACCACTCACACAGTTTCCCATGAGACAAAGGCAATTGCTCAAAAGAATCGACTGTACTTCAATAAATGGTCGGAAATCCGCGCTTTCTAGAGTGTATCCCAAACAGCAACAATTGACTTTTGTGATAACGCATACTTACAAGCTTGATGGCTTCTACGATAATGTGATTTTCGGCGACGAAACCAAACTTCTGCTTTATTAGAATGATGGATCTAACAAAGTATGGAGGAAAAAAAATCTTTAAATATATTGGAAAGTGAAACCGTAAACCCATCTGTTAAACTTAAAAAAGGTTGGTTGATGGATTGGAGGTATATATACATACATATGTACATATGTATATATATGGTGTAAAACGTGGGATAAATTTGCTTTATTGAGAACACCATGAATGCGGGGCAGTGCCTTAATATATTGAAGCATTTTTTTGGATGACAGCTCGAGTAAATTTGGGTTTATTGCTGGAAAACATGCAAGTTTCCAGTTGTTATCAATCTAATGACACCAAACACAAGGCACTTTCGGTAAGAACATGGTGTCCTTTCAATTGCGATAAGGTTGTGGATACTCCATCTCAAGGTCCAGATCTATGCCTTATTCAAAATTTATGGATTTATTTGAAAAATAGTAGTCCAAAGGGTATTTCAAGAACTAAATGGAGTTTAAAACAGTAATACGAGGGGAACATGAGAAATTTCAGCGGAATATTTGGAAAAGAAAATTTTTTTCCATGAGAAATCGTCTTACAAGCCGATTTAATACCAATGGAGCCAAAAAAAAAATATTTTTGTACAACTTAAAATCTTTCCTATTTTCTTACTATATAATACAAGGATGTAAAAACATTTTCTTGACAGAGAAATTTTTGAGTTTTATTAGCTTTCATGTAATTTTTATGCTCTCACTTTTTACTTTTGCGTATAACTTACTACTATTTGTTCACTTAAATGTAAATAAAATGAAATCCATAACCAAAAATTTCATAATGCAAAGAAAAATAAAAATATTTATGATAAAAATCAAAATTTATAACGATTTTAACTATGTCAAAACATTTTCTTGACATACTGTATGTATGTTTTTAGTAATAAACATTCCAGTTTTTATTTCTTTTTCTTATAAATATTTTTTAATTTTTCATATTTCTTGCAGAATTTCTTCAATATTCATATTAATATTCGAAGTGAAATGGGTCATAACTCTTTTTCTACAATTAATATTTGGCAAGTAAGCATTTTTATTATTGTATAGAGACGTCATTCGTATTCATTTACTTATAACATAAGATGTGTTTGGGAATATTCAGAAAATACTTATGTTTTGCTAAAGGGTGTTTGCTGAGGAGGTGTTATTAAAAAGCAAAAAATTTTAAATATTTAAGTATAAATGAAGTGATGTTTAGTTAGCAGTGTTTCATTAAGTTCATTAATTATGGCCATGCCCATACAACAATAACAAAAGCCTTGTATTAATCACCCTTATTCCAGTTGTCGACATCGACGTCACTTTAAAACAATACCAAAAAATTGGGGCTTGTGTACCCGTTGTTGAAAACAACTGACTCCTGTTGGCAGGTTTATGCTGTTTTCTATACCTTAGAGAACGGACATAGATTGTCAAAAATAGAACACAATTTTTCTCAATAGCGAGTAAACATCCCCAATTTTTTGGTATTATTGACGTCGGTGTCGACAACTGGAATAAGGGTGAATAACTGTGAGAATTTGTTGATATTTAATTTGAACTCATATGGCACGACCATTTTCAATTCATTTTTTTATAAAGTATTTGTTTTTTAACTTAATTTTTTAAGAATTTTATTTGCTGGTGGTTAAGCATGTCTGTATGCATTTCATGGTGCTTTGTCAAATCATCAGTAGAGTTCAACCACACTTTTTGAACAGCCACAAACCTCTTATCTTATGCACAGAATTTCAAAAACTATTTGAGAATTTACAAATAATAATATTTTTGAAAATCAAAAAAGAAAAAATAAGCGTAGTAGGCTTATAAACTTAATTAATTATCAACAATTTATTAAATTTTAATCTATACACCTCTTCTGTTGGCACCCTTTTCTTTTTTTATCGTTAAAATACTTATTAGTTTTGCACAAAATGCTCCTCCTCATTCCTACTTGGTTTTATCTTTATCTTTTTTCATATTTTCCTTACCAGCGATAACTATTCAAAATGTTTACAATGTTGGTCGCTGTGTAAATGTTTCGGTAGTTGGCGTCTCGCCTTCCCTTACATTGCTGTTGGCACAGCTCTCATGTTGTGGCCCCACAATCTCTGGTTAAGTTATGTGGCTGGGCTTTTGCTAATACTTTTGGCGGTGCTGCGTTTATGTTTGGTCTTTCGTTTCAGTAATAATTCAAAGGATGAGGGTTTATTACCGCAATGTGATTTTGAAAAGTGAGTTTAGTTGTTTTCCAAAAATAATTATATACAAATAGCAAAGAAACAGAAATACTTTAACAAAAAGCTTACTTTATGGAACATGGAAATAAAGAAACCTGTTTAAAATTGTTATAATTTTTTTTTTTCTTCTAGAGTTGAAAGTGGACCGGATTTACCAGAAGATGGCTTTATTGAAATACGCCCCAGTTTAGAAGATGACGAACCTATAGATGATATTTGTTAATATATGCTGATATGGGCTTAATTCTGTAAACTTTATATAGTTTATAAGTCTGAAACGAATAATTGGTATGTTAATTTTAAAATTATGTAGAAGACAACATATGTACTTATATGTACATATATGGCAGTTTGTACTAACTTAACGTAATAATATAAGAGCTTTTATATCTATGTATAATAAAAAAAAAATACTTTATTTAAAAGAAATTAATTCTTTAATTAGACGGCAAGTTTTTCTAGTAGATCCTTTTTTGAATATATTTTTTTTATTTTTTGTTTATTTGTCTTTATTTACAAGTCTTATCGGATAGGGTATTTTTCTTTCGAGAGGTGGAGCTAAAAATATACCGCATAATAAAAATTTTGTACTGGAACTTCAGAGGTCCATAACTCGGAAGCTAAGACTCATCATCAAATTTTTGATGATGAGTCTTGATTTTTTATGACTTTATGAAAAACTATATGTTTTAACGTACACCACACGTTATTTTTTTTGCATATGGAATTATGCTATGTTTAGACGACACCTGCTTCGTGCTCTATTCATGCTTCACACCCCAATCATGACTGAATCAACTTGCTTCGCCATACAAAATTATGAGAGCGAATCAAGTAGATTCAATACGAATCTACTTGCGAAGCACGTAAAATTGGTATCTTCTCTAACTTTTATCGCAGTAATCGCCACTTTATCTGAACTAGCTGTCAAAACAAAATAAGTATATGTGTATGTGTGTGTTTGTAAACAAATGAAAACAAGCCAAAAAAACATAGATGTGAGTTTAATATAAATAAATTTAATTAAGTTATGAATAATATAAAAAGGGAAAATAAGAATAAAATATAGAGATGCCTTCAAAAACAAGATTTTGCTTGAATCGAATTTATGTAAGCATGTATGCATGTATACACGTGCTTATGATACGTATGAATGTGTGAATATACATAAAAAAACTGCCACGCGAACAGTGATGCCAACTTTTTCAGAGCAAAAATCACTGTGTGTTCATAAAAAAACACTAAATGCAATATATTTTTTATTTATATTTTTATATTTATCTATTTATTTTCAATACAGAGAAAGCCCACATGGCTAATTATATATGTATTGAATGAGTAGAAATTAAAAATTTAAGTTAACTACAATTTTAAATTTACTACATTTCATAGGTTTTTGTAATAATTTCAATTATATCGAGCCATATTTCGATTTTGCGTATAAGTAGAACATGAGTAGGAAAATAATTGAAGTTCATTTCGCAAGACACTGCAATTATGGTGTATTAAAAAAAACAATTAGATTTTAGGTGTTTCATCTGAATTAATTTTTATATGAACATAGTTCAGTACGTTTCATTCTGTAGCTCGTTTCTGTATTTCTCGCGTCGTAAAATTTCCCGCATGAAACAAGGGAATCGTGGAAACAGTGTAAATTGAAACACATAATGGCTTTTCTCACATAAGTGTTTCTGTATCGTTACTTTGCGAGAACTATCTGTCATTTAAACAAATTTCCAGCAATTATTGGAACGATGTGAGAAAAAGTGTTTCTGTAACAATATTTTGTGAATAGTTTCTCGCAATTCTCGGATTTTAAATTGTACAAAAACATGTGAATTTTTGAATTTGTGTGTGAAAATATGAAAAATAAACTAGTTGAAAAGATATGCAACGAATTGTTGAACTAAAATTATTATTAACGATTCGATATGATTATATTTATTTAGAATTTTTTTTTTTGGAATTTTCTATAATAGAGACAGTTGCTAGAAAAAACTTATTTCAAGCATTTTACATTCACTTTATATTCATGTTCATTATTCAATTTTATTTTTCTTGAAAATTTTTAAATTTTTTTTGTTATTGAAATTATATTTTTGTGACTTTTGTTTTCATTCGACACCCGATTACTGGAAATATTCCAGTAAAAACAGATTCAGTGTTGTCGGTTTTCACATACAAATACAGAAACACTTTTTTCACAAATCGAGAAACGATGGAATTTTGTGTTTCACACTTCATGTGAGAAATTTTACGATGCGAGAATTACAGAAACGAGTTACTGAACAACATAAGCCTTTTCCTTTTAGACCGTATTTTATATGAATGAAACAATTTGATTTATAAAATCATTATTGTATTTTTAACTTACTTTTAAAAAAGTTATAAGTGCTAAAAGTTATTTCTACTTCAACATTTGAACATGGTAATGTTAATAGTCTTAGAGAAAATATTGGTAGTATTAGAAATGGATTATGATTAGTTGAATTTCTATAATTATAAATTTCAATCCAAAATTAATCAGTTCTGAGAAAATTTGTCCATTTATGTATCCTTAAATATCTGATACTTCGTTCTATTTCTTCAATTTCGCCATCCCAGCAAAAATTACCGCTTCCCAGAAGAATTTTTGTAAGCCAGCTAGAAGAAATGCATTCAGTTTCCAAAAAGCCATTCATGTTTTGCTTTACTAATTCATTTTACAGAAGTAATAATGTGTAGTTTTTATGTATTCAGATGAAAAAGTTACTGGTTTACATTTTTTTTACTTTTGTCCACTTTGTTAGAGAGCCTTACGTTAGTACTTTTCAGAAGCATTTTTGAAAGCTTTCGTTATCAAGAAAGCAATACATTGCTTCCCTCAGTGGTTAGTAATTAGATTATTGTTGTAATTAAGTTATTTTATAACTGTAATTTCTAGAAATATATTCTTTTTCTCACTATGAAAGATAACGTTTTTCTTCCTTCGTATTTCACCCAGCTGAATTAACATTCTGCAAAGGAAACTTTGCATGTCTAAAAGGGGTGAAAGCAGATAGTTTTTGAAAAGTGAAAATTTCTTATTTGGTGTTTCTTATAAACCACCACACTTTCACAAATTAATATTTAGTAGATATGTAAAACGCACTAAAATCAAAGGTGAAAAGCACCAATTTAGTGCCTTTTTTTTAAGCAACAATTTGAAAAATTCCGCACTATTATAAATTTAAAAACTCTACATCTAGTACGAAAAGCACTAAATTGGCACGCTGCACACGAAGCACGAATGCATAGTCTAAACAGCAAGATTCATAAACATGATTCAGAGAGCGAAGCAGGTGATTCAACTCGTCGTCTAAACATAGCATTAGTTTTTAAAAACGTAAAATGCTTTTGCTTACGTTGTGTACGCAACGCCACACAACGAAAAATACCGGAAATAACAAACGTCGCCTGGAAATCAGCCTTATTCTACCACATGTGTCACATTTGGATTTTTTGATGTCGTCGTGTGGTTATTGGTTTGCCGCAGAAATAATGTATTTTTAATATACTGTGCGGCAAACCAGTAACCACCCGACGATATGCGTATATGCATTTTTACATGTTGTGCACTATCAAGGCATTTGCAGTACCAGATGGATCGTCAGCTGACTTTACCCCATCCGTCAAACTCCATATAAAATAGCATAAATAAAATCTTAACCCGAACTGTCAAAATACAATTAAAAATAATCGTACAATAATTTTGTGTGTTCTTATGTTGGTATGATATAGCCACTTTGGTGTACTATACCCTTTACATAAATACATACATACTTATTTACATTAAACTTCCTCAGTCCCATTTTCAATTCTAGTTAAATCCTTCCATTTAGCCTACCTTCCTTTGAAATTAAAATTATATTCGTACTGGCAACTCTTCCCTAAAATTGCCAAAAATGTTTAGTTCTGTGCCACCCACCATTAAAATCGGTCGCAAAAAAATTGTAGTGCGTTTTAAAGTGCATTTTAAATTAATAAATTGTGTGTAAATACTCAAAATAATTATATTTATGAATGTTCATATGAATTTTATTAAAAAAAAAACTATTAATAGATGAAAGGTGTTAATATTCAGTTTTGCATAAATACATTATTTTCGTTGTTAATGTAATGGCGGTACTTTTTCGACTGCATTTTGTGAGTATGTAACTGCATTCACATGTTTGTGTGTACGTACATACATACATTGATACATATGTATATTTATTTATGAATATATTGATACCAATTTTATTAAAAAATCAATTATTAGTAGGATGAAAGTTATTAATATTCAGTTCTGCATAATTACATTAATCTGTTGTTGTAATAGCGGTTCTTTTTTACTGCTCTTTGTGAAGAACCACATTCACGTGGTTGTGTGTACACTACATACATAGCGCTGATTTACACGGGATTAATTGTGCTGGCATAACATGCCAGTTTGTGGGTGAGAGAGGCAAAGAGAGGGGTTTTGTGTTTGGCATAATTTTTCAACCAGCTACAACCCCGCATTAGCAGCACAAAACCAATATACACACACCTTAAAAAGCTGCAAATATCAAATGCATACAAAAAACACTAACACACACAAAGCTGTGAATACGTATACATTTTTATGTCGGATGAATTAGTCTCGTGTGTTCTTAAAAAAACAAAAATTGTGCCGCATAAAAATTAGTCTCGTGTAAACTACCTCATACATATGTATCTTTATACAAGCATACCCAGCTAGCATTTTGTATCATAATCGAATCTTTTCCGAATCAGCTTGACGGGAAAAATAACCGCATATGATTTCATTTTTCGCTCATAAATAATACTCCCGTTGTGAGAAAATGCTACCCTACAGATGAATCATACCAAGGAATCATTTATGATACGATTTGCTGATTAATTTTTGAGTAATTTCTGGTAGTATTAAATCATTAAATCACCTTTTTGCGGTTTCTTTGCGTTTTGTTCCCCTATTTTCAAGAAATCAAAATTTGATCATACAGATGAATCATTAGTGAATCCTTTTTTATTCACCCAAGTGATAAATCAGTCTTTAATCATCAAAAGTGATCTGAGGAGAATCATATAAGAGATTACTGCAAAAAATTATCACCCAAATGCTAGCTGGGTAAAGCTTGAATGAATGTACGAAGGAAAGCAGAGTAAATAATGTAAGTGTTTTGTTAACAAAAAACATCGATGTGGGTATATAATGCAAACAGCAAGTTCATGGAAGAGTTGCCAATATTCAAAATAATACAAATAAATGGATATTAAAATTTTAAAGGTGAGTTTAACATCTATTAACGCACTAATAATCCCAAATTATTATTATTTTACTTAATTAGTAAAATAATTTTTTTTATTAAAAATACATTGAAGGTGAGTGTTTTACTATACATACTGTGATTTCAAATCACGTGATTTCAAAAGTAAAATATTAATAGCTGACTTGATAGTGGGTTTTTATTGCGTTTTAAGTTTTTTTCATTTGTAATAGAATATTTTCTTCCAACTTCCAGAGCTATAAATCGTGAAATATACAAAAGCAATGATTTAGCTTTTATTAATTTTTTGAAATCACCGTGATTTGGCATGCCGTGATTTGCAGACCAGGCCCTATAGTCCTAGTTTACACAATGCAAGTGTTATTGCTAAGCTGATTAGTTTGTTGGAGAGAGATGCGAGGGGAAAAGAAACGAGTACTCAGCTTCATGTACTGTCAATACGTTATACACAAAACTATGCATAAAAAATATGAGCTGAAAAATAAGACTTAAATTGTGTGGAAGCCGATGAAAGTTCAAAGAAGAACAGTGATAATGATACTATTGTGAACTGGGATATACATATGTACATTCTTTACAAAATATTGAATTAAAGTAAAATTTTCTGGAACAAATAGTGTTTAGGTCCTCCTTGCAGAAATAAATAAAACATATCCTAAGTATCTGATAGAAAATTAAAAAATAATAAGAAGAAAATTAAACAAAAAAATTGCCGGTGAGCCTTGGCTCCGAGTTATGGGCCTTTGGCCGGGGTTGAGGATTTTCTCCACCATGGTTTTTCCCAACACGCCGCTGCGTACTGAGGTTTTTGTATAGCCGGCTTTTAGCCGGGCAATACGGCGCTTCGTACTGAAGGTTTTTTGTATAGCCGGCCTTTGCAATGCTAAATCACAGTTTTATATGAAAACTTTAAAGGCCATAACTCGGAAACTCGCGTCATTTTTTTATTTAATTTTTTTTCTTATTTATCAATTTTCTATCGGATAGGACAGTTTCAATTTATTTCTGCGAGGAGGACCTAAACCCTATTTAAGCCCATTTTTTATTGCTTAATAAACTTGTAACAAATGCAGTTTAGTGAAGCAGCTCCAAAAATAAAAAGTCTATGCAATACAAAATTTAGAAATAAGAAAACAAATTAAATCCTTCCATTCAGGCAACTTTTCTTTGAAATTAAAATTATATGCGACTTGGCAACTCTTCCCCCAAAATTGTTTAGTTCTCTCCCACCCACCATTAAAATCGGCTGCATGAAGTTGTAGTGCGTGTTAATTAAAGTGCATTTGAAATTAAGAAAAAGTGTATTTCCACAATTTATTAAATTCATTTCATATTTATGAATGCTCGTACCAATTTTAATAAAAAAAATCAATTAATAGTAGAATAAAAAGTGTTAATATTCAGTTCTGCATAATTACATTAATTTGTTGTTGTGAAGAAGCCACATTCACATGGTTGTGTGTACATACATACATTTATGAATGTTCATGTTTTATTAAAAAATCAATTAATAGTAGAATCAAAGGTGTTAATATTCAGTTCTGTGTAAAATAATACAATAGCTTGTTATTGTAATAGCGGTACTTTGTCTACTGACCTTTGTGAAGAACAATATTTGCATGTTTGTAAGCGTGTGCGTATTTACATACGTCATTCATACACATGTATATGGTCGTGTGTGCATCGATGGCTGCCCATAGAATCTATGGCATAGATACTAACTTGTTTGTTGTGTTCCAGTGTTTAAATTTATTCGTTCATTAAATCTTGAATAAATGTAAGAAGAGAGGAATAGTGCAAAATGTGTTTTGTTAACAAAAAACATCAAGTGTAGGTATGTATGTATGTATGTATTTATTGCAAACAACAAGTGCATGGAAGGGTTGCCGTATAGAAAATTAAATGAATAAAATGGTTATCGGCATTGGCGGTTTTGTATGCTGAAATTTTAAAGGTGAGTGTTTACTACACGTACATACATACATATCGAGCTATATTTTCTATTTTATTGTAAGCGACATGTTATCAACAGCACAAAGGGATCATGGTATTGGGCCCAAGTGAGCTAGACCTAGACTTGGTCCAACTCGTTCACTAGTTCATTTTTGCCACAAACCAATGATCAAACCCATTTAAATTACATAGTTTCGATCATTGGTTTGTGGCAAAAATTAACTAGTGAACGAGTTCGACCCAAGTCTAGCTAGACCCCTAACATTTTCATTATTCACTAGCAGCCTGCTCACCTAACCTTACATGTTATCAAAAATTTACTTTTTTATTGAAATTAGTTTAAATTTATCAAAATGCCAAAAATGTTGATAACTTTTAAGATACAAGCTGAACAATTTTATCGTAAGGGAGAATTTACTTACAAAAACATATTTGAATTTTAACCCTTTATGGCGCCATGTTGCAGATATGCAACAAAACATTTAATCCTCATAAAAGCCATCAAGTACAGGCAATTTTTAATTTTATTTTAATTCAATAACTTTCAGACAATATCTAGTTTCAATCTGTAATATTCGTTCTTAATAAACAATTTTATCTCTTTCATCACAACAGATTTAAAATACCCCTACGATTTTACTAAATCAATGTTAGCGTAGTGCAATTTTCCAAAAACTTATTTTGCCAGCGTTTTAATTCAATAAATTTTGTAAATGTCCAAGTTAATTATTGTTTTTATTGTTAGAATATTATCAGTAAAGTTATTTGTGAATTGGAAGTTTTATTGCCAAGATATCTGACTTTATTTCCTCTTAGTTCTTTACCTTTTTTACTCTAATGAATAAAATTTCAATAAAATCCTAGAACAAAATTTTTTACTTGTGGTATGAGCTCCTATAATCTGTAGAAGAAAACTATTTTCTCAATGCGACATGTAATCGAAAATATACTTTTTTATTGAAATTAAAATTGTATGGGCGTACCAGTAGTTTAGAATTATCAAAATGTCAAAATTGTTGATAACTTCTGAGATATGGGATGTAAAATTTTATCGTAAGCAACGATTTACGTATGTAAAACCAATTTGAATATCGAGCCTTATTTTCGATTTTATCGTAAGCGACAAAAATTTAATTATTCAGGAGGTTTTTTTTAAATATTCAAATATGTTTTTGTACGTAAATTGTCGCTTACGATAAAGCTTTACAGCACGTATCTTAAAAGTTATCAAGAATTTTAGCATTATGATAATTCTAAACTATGGGTAGGCCCATAAAATCTTAATTTAAATAAAAAACTCTATTCGCAAGGTTTAAAAAACGTTTTTTAATCTAAAAATCTATTATTAATACATTTTTAGCGAATATAGCTTAAACTACTTATGAAATGCTGTTTAAAATTTTTATGAATACGGCTGTAATAATTTAACTTTTATGTACTACTTTTTTATTGATCAAAACAACAATAATTTTCTGTATGTATCTATGTATGTACATATATATGTATCTATGTGCAGAATTGACAAACTTACTCAGTACATATCAATTTCTTTCCATGAATTCTGAGTACCTATGTACATACTTATGTATTTCCGATTTCTATCTAAAAATCCATTTTAGGAAAATTTAGTATGAAAAATTTTAAATAAAATACATTCAAATTCATTTGCAATTTTATGATTTGGGGGATAATGTTTTATTTCATAGATCTCAAAGTTCTTCAAGCCAAAAAACTTTTACTGCTCCCTTAAATTAATGAATTAAAGCTTCGGTTAATTTAATTGCTATTTTTATTCCTCTTATTAATAGTGTTTATTTATAAATTTTCAAACAGTATCTTGTATTTTATTAAAAATATATATATAAATCAAAATATTACCATGCTAGTTACATACAAATAATTTCTTTATGTTCAAGTTGTTCTTTATTTTTAACAAAATATTTAATATTAACATCAACTATTTATTTTTACCATAACTAAAACCTAAATATGTATAGAGATTCAAAACCGAAAGTTCATAAAACTTTTATTTCATCACAGAAAAGTATTGGTTTCATATAAAAATAGAAATGCAATAAATTTTTTTGAATTACACACATATACAAGATAATTATAAAATATTATAAAAAAGTAAGCTACACCAATTTTTAAATACTCGAATTTATTATTTTGAGTAAAATATGTCCATTTGGATTTAAATTAAATTATTATTGCATTGCTTAAAGTTAAAAAACTAAGTACAGTAAATATTCCCTTGAATCAAAGTAGATACTTTGATTCAAGGGAATATTTGAAATAATAATTATATTGCTTTAATATACAATTATTTGTATGTATGTATTGAGTTTATCGATGGGTTTAAAATTTAAACTTTAAACCAATATGAATCAAAGTTGCTTTGATGCTACATTTCTTTCTGTAGCTTCAAATTAATTCATATCTTTTTTTAAGACAATAAAAACTTTTATACAGTTTCAAAAACTGTTTTCTTTCTTCGAAAGCATTATAAAATTTGAATCTTTTCTATAAAATTGGATAATTTTTTTTTTTTAATTCAGAACTGAAGGTTTTCAAAATGATAATAGTTAACAGTTAATTGAAGATGCACATAAAAGTGATAAAAGTTAACTTAGTTTATATTGAAATGATGAATTGTAATTCTATCTTATTTTTCAGTTTGTAATCTGAGCTTAAGACGTAACATTTATTGATAATTTGCTTGTTTGTCATTATAAATAGTAAAGAAAATAAATTTTCACTAACAAGGTACCAAAAAGTACATTTCACCCGCTAGCGAGATAAATTACTGGAAAATTTCAATTCTAATCTGACTAATCGTTGGACAATGAATCAAATAGTGTTCCAATGCTTCATCCTTTTCCTCGCTTGCTCTGTATGTAACAACCTCTATCAGTCCCGTGCGAGCTAAATGGGACCTTATCTCAGTGTGGCCGTTTATTATGCCCTACCAGTCTCCTGAGTGTTGGCCTGCCTATTCAATTCTGAATTCTATTTTTTACCCTTCTTGATTCGGATTTCCCCATAGGATTTTGGTTACACTTCCCACAGTAAAACTTTGCCAAAATCTATTTTGTTTTGCAATCGCCCTCTGTTTGAGTTCGGGTTGTTTGAGTCTCTTAAAAGGTCTGACGCTCTGCAGTCAGCGTGACCGTTTGACCGACTAAAGTGGCAAATTGACACTTTTTCGACTGCCTTGCCACTTTTTTGAGTGCTTTGCCACTTTTTTCTCCCTTTTTTTAGAGTGAATTATATAAAAATACATTAAAAATAAAAAGTTTGATGTAGTTTTCTCGTTTTTTTTTTTAATTTTGCCCCTTTTTTGTGATAAATCCCCTTTTGGTGCCACTTTTTGAAAAATGTCATCGGTCACCCTGTCTGCAGTGTGATGTTATGCAAAGATTCTGCCATCTTTGTTTCCTGTTATACCTTGATGTCCGGGTATCCATATTACCTGTAGATCTCTACATTATGCGTATGAGTTTATCTCATTTTTACATTGAAAAACGTTCCGAGATTTAACTTCCTCCTTTATTAAGGCTTTAATGCTTTCTGTAATGGCTGTGAACAAAAACGTCGTTGACAAATAATCGCATCGGTTTCAAAATTGATGTTTCAAAATTTTGTATGTATGCATATATGATATAAATACTGCATCCAAAAAGTATAAAAACTTTGTATTACTACGTTTTGAAAGCCAGGCTATACCACATACATATGTATGCATGTATGAAGCATTTAGTATTTGTCCTTAGTTTTATAAGTGATATAACGTTTTTTTAATTAAAAATTAAAGATGCTAATATATATTATACACTAAAAAATATTTTTTTTATACATTTGAATTTATGTTTTTTATAAAATAAAATAAAGGATTTTTTAATTCAACATTTTTAAACTTTTGAAGTTTTTTTTTTAATCATATCAAATATTAATTAAATATGCCTTGCAAAACTTTCATGAGCGTAATGAGTATTTCTTTTAACTTAGAATTAATATTTTGATATTTAATATTCAAATATTATGAGGTAGTTTATTGAGGTAATACGTTGTTTTCATCATTATAAAATTTTTATTTATTATTATTTTTTTAATACTTTGAGGTAGATTTTTAAACCTGAGTTTGATAAATAAAAATAAAAAGATTTATTTTATTTATACTTATTTATGTCCGCCTAGTATTTTCTGGTCATGATTTAGTATACATATATGTGACAGCGCATAGAGAAAGGGACCTAAGGGTAAAAAAATCAATTTTCACTTTTTTTTGATGTGGACAACATCTGAGCATCGAATGAGACCGATCCCATGCCCCAAAAGTGTTCCCTCCCAGATATATGCGCGTTTTATGAAATTGAAGTCGACGATTCTAAGGTTATGTGAAAAAATTTTCGTACTAACAGTGATATTCACGATTTAAAAGAATTATAAATGAGTATTTATTATAATTCACAATCACGGTTGCCAGAAATGCAGATTTATCTGGATTTTGCAGATTTTTACCCTCCAAAAACACGAAACCAGATTTGAAGATTTTTGGGCTAAAAACGCAGATTTTTCAACTCCAAATATAGTCCAATTTTTTTTTACATTTTTCTTAATACTGCTACTACTTCTTCTTCCTTTTATGTGTGAACGACTCATAGTTTAGAGAGTTAACATTTTTGAACTTAGGAAACATCGTAGAGAATATATTATTTTCTCTTCAAGACTTTGCAAAGTAAACTTTGCGTGTGGAAAATTGGCGGCTTTTCCTCATCAGTAGACTTCAACCAGTGCGGCAGCTAATTGTAAAAAGGTAATGGGAAATTAAAAATTTATTCAAAATCTAAGATGTTAGCTTGTAAAGATTTTTGCTTTAAGCTTTTAAGCTTATTCTGCCGTACTCATAAAAAATAGTTTTAGTTTACGAAAGCATTACAAAACAGTTTTTTTTAAACGTTTTGTAACCCAAAATAACATTTATGAATATTACCTATTTTGTTCTATTACGCTTGTGTACGTAATTCTTAATAACATATTTTGATAGTCATTCTATAAAAATATATACTATGTTGCAAATGTACATCCATATTTATGTAAATTTTTTTAATAAAATATAAAAAAAGTTGTTTAAAAAATTGCTTTGAAGATTTTAAAAATGAAATGCAGATTTTTCAGATTTTTTCGTGAAAAATTTTTGAATTTTGCAGATTTTATCCTTAGAAATTCTGGCAACACTGTTCACAATTAATAATTCCAGAAAATAAACCTGGATTCGAAAAAACGCGAGGAAAATTGATTCAAACTCATGGAAACAGCGCGCTAGGTAGAAAACAGTAAAAACCAGCTACACAAAACAAGAGGTGGGACGACCTACGCGCGTTTTCAAGGTTGACCAACACGTTCCTGGCGTCATGAGATGTGTCGCTTTCAAATGAGACCAATACCAACATGCTCTGTGATGGTACACCAAAGATACACGTATTTAAATCTTTAAAATGGCTCTCCTGAACAAAACCGGTTTTTACCCCTAGGTCCCTTTCTATTTTGCGCGTCACATATGGCATTCTACGCCAAATCGAACTGTTTCGAAATATTTTCGATTTCCCCAATTTTTTTTTAGTTTTTTGTTCTTAATAATGGTCCAAATTGAAAATTTTTGTTTTTGAAATTTTTTGTTTAGATTTTTTAAAGAAAAAATAGAAAAAAAAATTCAAAAATTTAGTGATTGAAATTTTTGGATTTACAATTTTATCAGCCCAATTACCAATAATAATTCCCTGGAAGTTCTTTCTATTTTCCCATTCCTCCTATTATGAATTAAAGTTTCCTCGGGAAAAAGTAGATATTCTAAATATGAGGAAGAGGGAGAATATTTTGAGAGTTTTCTCCCCAAACATTTTGAAGGGAACTACTGGAAAAATTTGAAAATCAAATTAACCCCCTGTTTCTACAACCCAGACGGACGACTGGAGTATAAAATTTATATGGAAAGCACTCATATTTTTGAGTGATTTTCATACAAATTTTCTAGACGAGTCGTCTGTCTGACTTGTAGAAACTGCACATTAATGTTGTAAAACATTGATATACGAGTATGTCATGAGTTTCGAACGTTCTCAACTATGAAGAATGAAAATTTCTGAATCGCAATCCACATAATTTTTAACTTTTTCGAAAGCCAATTGAGAAACGGTTATGCAGGAATGCAGTGGATAACTAAATACACAAGCATTGTGTCAAACTCAAAGTATAAAGTCATTTTGTTTATATTTTTGCAAAATCGGTTGCTGATGTGGAAATGTTTTTCATATCTCCTTTTCTTTGCATTAAAAACAAGTATATATTGGTTTTAATTTCTGAATTAGGTAAATAAGATATCAAAATTTGCGCACATAAAATTCAAAAAATATACTGAAAACAAGATTTGGATCCCTCCAATACCAATACCCATAAGAAAAAATTTATAAGATTTACAATTTCCTTTGCACACACAGTCCTTGGAAAGTTAATCTATTTGCATCACCATATGGCTCAGTTTTCGCTTCACTTTCTCAGCACAAAGTTATTCCGCACGGTTGTGAATGGTTACACTGTTAATTTTTCTTATGTAAACAAAACCAAATATTTATTTTAACACACAAACTTATTGGCAATGAAAACCTAAAATTTTTATTAAATTTC
The DNA here is from genome assembly GCA_944452675.1 of Tachina lurida. Classification (NCBI taxonomy): domain Eukaryota; kingdom Metazoa; phylum Arthropoda; class Insecta; order Diptera; family Tachinidae; genus Tachina; species Tachina lurida. The sequence goes on along the minus strand of OX101754.1, from coordinate 17,934,784 downwards.
TATTGATGATGAACTAAATATTAAACCGTTGATTCAGATTTTACTATCTCCCGTATTTCCTTATTGCCCATCTATCTAGAATAGAAGGATGTTTCATCAGGAACAAATAATGGAGAATAGAAAAAACTACCCGGGAAAATAATGTGTTTTTTTGAAATTAGTGTATCCTCCAATTTTTGTTTGAAAACTTTACCCAACCACTTTTAAGTCCGGTCTGGCCGTGAGCATTCGATTTTTGAAAATTAAAAGTAAAATATGATTCCTTTCAGCTACACGATATAAAATTAAAAATCCCAAAATCTCATAAAAAATATTTGAAATATTTTTTTTTTTCTGTAAAACAAATCTTAAAACAAACCTTTGCACAAAAAAAAATTTCAATTTGAACCATCATTAAGAAAGTTGTGGACAAAAAACTGAAGTAGTGAAGTATGTATATAAAAAGTTAAGTTAACGAGTAATCAAAACTATCTCCAGGGAGACTCTTTTGAGGTCACTAAAAAAATTGGGGAAATCAAAACAAATTTCTAAACTGTGCGAATCGGCGTGGAATTCCCCGTATATAAATTTTATTTACATAAGCCTTAAGCCGAGATCCCACTAAAGTAATCAGCCAAAATGGCCTTAATTCTTAATTAATTCCGGAATAAGTCCATATGGCTTTATTACCAATGAATTATGGTGCAATTGTGGCCCTTATATTTCAAGCAGTTGAGAAATAAAGCCAATATAGCTTATTAATTATGACTTTATTTCAGTGAGCCGACGAAAATCGGTACACTGTGCCGATAGTGGGATCTAGGCTTTAGGCTTTTTTAACAATAAAAAATTAAAAAAAAGACATTAAGCTTAAATAAATTTTATATATGATAACTGCCTTATTCATGAAAAATAATTTTGTTTTATTAAGGGCTTATAATTTTGAATAACAACTGTTTTATAAATATTTTTTATGAATAAGGCCTTGAATAAAAAAGGTAGAATAAATTATGATAATATTTAAAATTTGGTCATGATTTCGTATTTACAAATTAAATGTTTGAAATCAGTATTCTTAGAATTCAACTTAGGGAACTATTATCAAGAATGGTATATATTTCTAAAATTGCTTGCAATGTTGTGAACACAGGCTTGAAAAAATGTCAATAATAATGCCTTGGGTTGGGTTTCACTGTTGATCATAAAATACTCCCATTGTATATCAGCTAATGATTCATTTTACCAAAGAAACCAAACAATACAAAAATAAAACTTTAAAATAATATAAAAAAACGCAAAAATAATTCTTTTTTTATACATAATATATAATTTTTATTTCTTCTATAACTACTAAAAAAAAGTATTTAAATAAAATTATGTAAATAGTTCGACTTAAATTAATGTGTGTATAAAATCAAATAAAGTGTTCTTAAACAATTAAATCATAAGCATGAAATAAAAAATATGTATAATAAATAATAATTACAATAGACAAATTTCAAAATACAATAATAATGAAAAATTCAGATAAAAGCGTCAAAACATTTTGGACATTTTAACACAGTTTAAAAAACACGATGATCAGAAAAATAAATATTAAATAAAATTAAAAAAAAATTAAGGAAGGACAATACAGATTGACAATAAAATATAAAACTTGTTAAAAGTGTGCTGGTGTTTTTCTGTTAAATCTGATCAATAAACCAGGGACCGTAACAATTAAAAGTTTTTTTTTAAATTACTTTTTATAATTATTTTTTGAGTTTTATTTTTCTCTTAAAAAATTAAAATTATTTTCTGAGTTTTATATATTCCTCTGAAAATAAAAGTTATTTATTGGTTTCTATTCACTCCACAGAAAAAAAGTTTTTTTTTTATTTGTATTTTTTGCTTAGGAAATAAAAGTTAGTTTTTGAGTTTTATTTATTCCTACGGAAATAAAATTAATTTTTTTTGATTTTTATTTTTTCCTAGCATAAAAATAAAAAAATAACTTTTATTTTCTGAGGAATATAAAATTAAAAAAATAAAGAAATAACTTTTATTTAATAAATAAAAATCAAGAAATACTTTTATTTTCTGAGAAATATTCAAAACTCGGAAAAAAATAAATGGTAAAGTGGACTTTTTAAGTCCACTAAACAGAGACTAAAACAAATAACAAGGATTATCTTAGTACAAACATATATTCCTTGTTCACGTAGTACTCGTAGCACTTCCCTTTTAGTTTGATATTTTTTTTTTAGTTTAAATTTGGAAAATAATCTTTATTTGCGGTCCCTGCTATAAACAAACAAATTAATGGCTCCATGAAAAATTAAAAATCGCCCAAAATTTTTCTATAAACATTCTGGACAATTTTTCATTTATTTTGGGTGTTTTTTCATTTTGAAATTTTTGGAATAAAAAGAAAAATCGCAAAAAAAATTTTTTTATAAAAATTTTAAGTTATTCTTTATATGAAAAATCGCCCATTTTTTTTTCATAAAAATTTCAATTTATTCTTCATATGTAAAATCGCCCAAATTTTTTCAACATTTGAAAATTAAAAGGGGAAAAATATAGAATATAGAATTTAAAATATACATAAATATCGCTTATTTACTCAAAGAACGTCATGAGTTTGTGATGCAAAATTAATCCTTATATCGTATCATATTCACCCTTATCGCGAATAAAAGACGAACATTTTGTTCACGTGAAATATTTCCCGTGAACAAAAAAATGTGAACAAAATTAGAAAACAGTATGATGACACAACAACAACGCAAACATTGGCGATCACAATTTTAGGGAAAAGGCAACACTTTTCACGTGAACTTTTATTCGCGATATGGGTGATTGTGTAAAAATTTTAAATTGAAATTTGTCGTAAACGAAGCAGAAATTTGAGTCCACCTGCACGAAATGTTTTAAACTCTATGGTATGTCAAATATTCGCTTCGTTTGTGAAAATTTTTTATACTAGTATACCTTGGAATTTTTAACTTGAGCTTTCGACAATTTTCCGTATATGTGGGGTCTAATCGTCGCTTTCGATAACGCGCTGATTTGATCACTTTTTTTGGTTTGAGACAATGGCATTCGATATCGTAGCATATTATTACATTGTCCGATATCGAATGCCATAATCTCAAACTGAAAAAACGTGATCGAATCAGCATGTTATCGAAAGCGACGATTAGACCTCAGATATACGGAAAATGTGTCGAAAGCTTTTCTCAAGTTAAACATTCCAAATTACACTAGTATAAAAAATTTTCACAAACAAACAACAAAGTACTACGTGCAGGTGGGCTCAAATTTATTTTTCGCTTACGACAATTTTCAATATAAGTAGCCTTCGGAAGGCTTATTTTGGTACGTGCTTTTGACGACATAATACTATAGTATGGCTCTCCATACTATAATTCTTGGCCGATGGAAAATATTGCCTTTTATTCATACTTTTATTGCAATTCAGTAAGAAACGAATACTATTTATGCTTTTCTGTAAGTTTTTTTTTCAATATAAATAATATGCCTTATATTCATAAAAAAATTAATCGCCTTTTAACCTATTTTAGGAAAATTTTTTATGAAAAATTTTACACGTTGTTTGTGTAAACACGTTGACATTAGAAATTTTGGCGTTTTTGTAATACATTAAAGAAAACTTGCGCATGTTACCTTTAATCTATTACCATTGGCGTAGCTAGAAATTTTTCTAGGAGGGGGGAACATTATGACTATTGATTTTCATGAATAATAAAAAATTATATAATTACATGCAACTTTTAATAATTTTAGGGGTGGCAACAGCAATTTTGGGGGCAATGCGCCCCCACCCCCCAGAATGGCTTTTCTACGCCTATGTCTATTACGAAAACATCAAAATTTTCATTGCCAACGCCTTATGCAAACAATTCGAACTCATTTTAAATTTTATGATATGTAAATATAATTTTAAATTTTTTCCTGGTATTAATTAATTTTGGGCGATTTTTCATTTTCATCTTTTTGTGTATCTAAACTTTAAATTTTTGGGCGATTTTTCATTTTTATTTCTGGGCAATTTTTCATAGAGCCCAAAATAATAGTTGTTATCTGACACAATAAAAAAATTATTTTTGTAAAATTAATAAAAAAATTTATAAAAAAACATAAATAAAAAAAATTGGAGTTTTAATTAACTAGTTGCAACATGACTCATTCGCGATAAAAATTTTTTTTTTTTTGATATGGATTCTTATAATTTGTTCAAAAAAGTGAGTTTTAAAAAATATTTCGCTAGTAGCAAGGCACATTCACAAGGTAGTAGCGGAAATGCAGCTGAGCTATCTTTTTTTCAAATTAAAGTTCATCCGAAACTTCAAAATTTTTTTACGAAAGAGAAATTAAAAGAAAATGTAAAAAAATTTCAATATGAAAAATATTTTATTAAAAAAATTCTGTGAAAACAAATCTAAAAATATGGAAAAAACGGCTCCATGAAAAATCGCCCAAAACCAAATCGCCCAACAATGAAAATGAAAAATCGCCCAAAATTTCAAAATGAAAAATCACCCAAAAAAATGAAAAATCGCCCAAAATTTTCAATATGAAAAATCACCCAAAAAAAATGAAATATCGCCCAAAAAAAATGAAATATCGCCCAAAATTAAAAAACACCAGAAAAAAATTAAAATTATAGAAATTTCCCGGCCGGGCTTAAGGATTTTCTCCACCATGGTGTTTCCCGACAGGGCGCTGCCTAATAAATATTTTCAGCCTTGCAAAGTTTTCCTGCTTAAGAAAGTTTTCTTGCACTGGCGGCCTTCGGCCGGGATTAAGGATTTTCTCCACCATGGTGTATCCCGACACGGTGCTGCCTAAAATATTTTCTGCCTTGCAAAGTGTTCCTGCGTAAAAACGTTTTCTTGCACTTGGGCTTAAGGATTTTCTCCACCATGGTGTTTCCCGACAGAGCGCTGCCTAATAAATATTTTCAGCCTTGCAAAGTTTTCCTGCTTAAGAAAGTTTTCTTGCACTGCCGGCCTTCGGCCGGGATTAAGGATTTTCTCCACCATGATGTATCCCGACACGGCACTGCCTAAAATATTTTCTGCCTTGCAAAGTTTTCTTGCGTAAGAACGTTTTCTTGCACTACCGGCCTTCGGCCGGGCTTAAGGATTTTCTCCACCATGGTGTATCCCGATTAATAAAGATTTTCTGCTTTGCCAAGTTTTTTTGTTTAATAACATTTTCCTGCACTGCCGGCCTTAAGAATTTTCTCCACCATGGTATTTGGGTGTATTTTTTCCTTTAATTTTTAAATGTTTGAACAATTTTGGGCGATTTTTCATATGAATAATTACTTAAAATGTGTATGAAAAAATTTTTGGGCGATTTTTCATTTTTATTTTTGGGCGATTTGGTTTTGGGTGATTTTTCATGGGAAAAGTTTTCATATGAAAAATCGCCCAAAATTTCAAAATGAAAAATTACCCAAAAAATATGAAAAATTGCCCAAAATTTTTGGACGTTTTTTTATATGAAAAATCACCCAAGTTTTGTATGGAAAAATTTTTGGGCGATTTTTCATTTTTATTTTTGGGCGATTTGGTTTTGGGCGATTTTTCATGGAGCCGGAAAAAACTATTAAAAAATTGTGAAAAGTGCTAAACGTTGCAAATTTTGTTAGTGGTAGCTGCCGTGGAGAAATATTTTCAAATTTATGTGAATAATTTTTATTATTATTATGTTAAAGAAATTATATGTTTGAAGTTTTGGATGAACTACAGCCCATGTTGTTTTTTTCATTGTTGTATTTTTTCATTGTTTTTGTAATCCTGATATTACCTGGAAATGAATTTGCCTTGGCTAGTAGTTTACAAAAAAAATATTTTTTAACGTATAATTCTTCGATTTTTTTGTGAATTTTTACAATTTTTTTTTAATTTTTCAAATTTTCTAAAGATAGTTTTTCAAAGTGACATTTTTCCAGGAGTACATTTCTCAAACAGGTAGTTTGGAAAATTTTAAATTTTTTAAAAACTATTTCTCCACTATGAAATTATAAAGATTGATTTTGTTTAATCTTTAGAAAAGTAAATTATTAAATTATAAAAAAAGGAAATAAAAAATATGAAACTATGTAATATGAATTTATTATACTAATAGTTGTCATAATTTCATAATATTCTCTTGTTGTTTTCTTTTTGTAATAATTCTTCTAAAACACATTTCACATACATGATTCTTTTAGATTTTTCCTTCTATTTTTGAAATGTGCATCGTTTAAATGAACTTTGAAAATATTTTATGGTATTATATTTATTATTTTAATCTATTTTTATTTTGTTGGATTAGAATATTTTTGTTATATGGTTTATAGTTATAACAACAGTCTAATAAAAGTGTATAAAAATTTACCTGAGGTTTGTTCAGTTTTGTTTTCTTTTGTTTTGGATCGGAAGGTGGGTTCTTTTGAATGATTTATAAATAGTAAGTTAAGAATAAAAAAGGGTTTTTATAAATAAAATTATAGTTAAACAAAATGATTTAATATATTTCGATATGTGAATGCGTGCAATTTCTTTTTTTGTTTTTGCTAACAATAAAAAAAGGCTGCATTATAACCATAAACTAAATTATTTATAGGGACAAGATTACACACACACATTGACATTTATTATCATATATCCTCTTATATTATCATGAATCCCCATAGTTTAAAAATTGTGTTTTTCTTTGATATAGTTTTTAATTTTACCAAAATTTTTAAGTTAAAGCTCTTGCCACAAATTAAATTTGCCAAAAATTATCACCATTGAAGTTGCTTTTATGAACGTGTTATACATACATATATAAACAGTTATAAATCAAGTCCATAATTCTTTTTCCTCTACCTTATTCTACTTTTCTATAAAATTGTTCCAATCACATAATAAAAATTAACAAAAAAAAATAAATAAAAATATTCGGAGAGGTAGTTTTAAACTCTCTCTCTCTCTCTCTCTCTCTCTCTCTCTCTGAAGGAGTTAAATTTTGATTCCTACTGCAAAATATTTTGAAAATCAATATGGCACTGAATTATTGACATTATACTTATCCAAAAATTTAAAGTTATTATTATTTATTACTTAAGGTCGTGATTCACTATCCTACACAATCCTGCGACTTTTGAGAAAATACAACCCTGGTATAATATAGTTCATGAACATTTTCAAAAGACATTAACAATCAGGTATGTATTCTTTCGTAAATCGTGCCATTGTGTAGGATAGTGAACCAGTCTTTAGCTGCAAAAAAGTAAATTTTTAGAAAGAAAAATTATTTTTCGGTAATTTTGTGGTGTGAAAAATAACTTTCAAAAATTGCTTTAAAATAACCCTTAGATTTTGTAAATACAAACGCTTTTTTCGTTTGGAAGTTTGTATGGAAAAATATATTTTTGAAACGAATTTTCGTTATTTTTCATAAAAATTTGAAACGTTTCAAACTAAATTTTTTACAAAATCAGGTGTCTAATCATCGCTTTCGATAACGAGCTGATTCGATCACGTTTTTCAGTTTGAGATTATGGCATTCGATATCGAACCATATTATTACATTGTTCGATAGCGAATGCTATAATCTCAATCTGAAAAAACGTGATAGATTCAGCTCCTTATCGAAAGCAACGATTAGATCTCTGCTTATTAAAAAAAATACCTGTTAAAAATACCATTTCAGAACGTAGCTTTCAAAGAAGTACTTTATTAAATTTTGTTAAGTGCTTTAAAATAGTACCTTTTAGAAAAGTATCTTTTAAACAAATTTCAAAAAAGTACATTTTAAAAAAGTAAATTTTAAAAAAGGTACCTTTTACAAAAGTACTTTTTCATAAATGTACCATTCAAAAAATCACGTTTTAAAAAAGTTACCTTTTAATAACTACATTTAAAAAATGTAAATTTTAAAAAAGTACGTTTTAAAGAAGATACATCTGAAGAAAGCATATTTAAAAAAGTACCTTTTCAAAAAGAGCACTTCAAAAAACTACATTTTGTAAAAGTTCGTTTAAAAAAAGGTGCCTTTTATGAAAGTACATTTAAAAAAAGTAGTTTTTCAATATTTGAAAAAGTACATTTAAAAAAAGTACGTCTTAAAAAATCTCCAGAAACATAATTTTCAAAAAGGTACCTTTTACAAAAGTATTTTTCAAAAATATACATTACAAAAATGCTTTTCAAAAAGATGTATTAAAAAAAGAAATTTTTAAAAAGGTACGTTTTAAACAAATGCTTTAAAAAGTTTAATTAAAAAAGTGCCTTTTCAAAAAGGACAGTTTAAAAGAGAATCTTTTGAAAAAACCTTTCATATAAGGTACCTTTTTAAAATATTACCTTTTAAAAAGGAAGTTTCAATAAAAAGGAAGGAATAAAAGGAAGTTTAAAAATGTCAATTGCAAAAATGTACCACATTTCAAAAGAACACCTTTTAAAAATACACTTTAAAAAAGTTGCTTTTAAAAAGGGCCTTGAAAAAAATTAACGTTTTGAAAAACTCTCTTAAAAACACAGCACACTTTTGTCTTTTCAAACATTTCAACAAATAATAAAAATAAACTTTTCTGCAACATGTAATGTAGTAAAAAAAGAGTTTTTTTTTATAATTTCAAAAATATTTTGCACACAAACTTTGTCTAAGATTTGTTTGTGCATTTGTGAATCAGGCGCGTTTTACTAACTTCAAAACTTTCCATTGACATTTTACAAATTTCTTTCTTTTCTATGTCAAGTGCAATCTTGTCATCCTATAAATAAACAAATAGGAGTATAAAATATATTAACAATATTAATGTCTATGCATAGATTCTATAAAATTTTAATTACTTTAACTTCACTGTGGAGATACGTGTATTAAATCAACATTTGTGCTCAATAAAATGAAGAACACCAGGTTTCCCCCACAGTTGGACTTAATAGAGCGGACATATTGTTGCTGTGATGAGATGGAAGCATTGTTGAAATGGTGTTAACTGCAGGCGTCGCTGAGGATAAACATTGGAAACAGTAATTGGCACCATAGTTATTATCCCAATATTGTTGGCCTTTGCATTGGAAACGTACAGCGAATTCCAGTCGTTGACCAACATGCAATGAATTGCCAAATAAAACAAATGTAAATTTGTCAGAGAAGCCGTCGCACGAGTTTTCCACATAATTCGCCTGCAAATCAGCAAAACTACGCCAGCCATCTAACGAATATCGTATGTGTACAGACTTATGGAAATCCAGGTTTCTCACCCTTACACTGCCCGTTATGGTTTGATTAATGGCATCTGTGACAGCGGCATTTTCCAGGGAAACCAATTTTTCACGTACTTTATCCAAATAGTTGGGTAAGCCTGCTGGTTGCTGGAATAGGGGCATAAGTAATTTATCGAATCTGGGTCCCAATTGTACAGGTGGTTCCGATTCCGAAATCTCCAAGTCCTCATAGGCTGATTTTGGTATGTTGGGTATTTCGTCGAGGAAAGTTTTAATATCGGCCAGATCCAAGCCCAAGACATCAGCGAAACGTACAATTTTCTTGCAGCCTGGAGTGCCGGGCGGAGTCTTGCCGGTTTTCAAGGAAGAACACCGTCTTACTCTCTGAGGTCGACAGTCATCCTCATCATCGGTCGTTTCCATATGCAAATGACTACTTTTGGGGTTTTCAGTTTCTATTTTACAGATATCGTTAGCAAGCGCATCAGTTTCTACTTTGATTTCTACTGTCGTTAGTTTTTCTTTAGGTACTTCTTCCACTTCGATTTTCAAGACATCTTCTCCATTCTCTGCATGGCCATTAAGTATGTTTACAACTTTTAAAGTTTCCCGTTCAACTTCTTCTTTAGACTTTTCCTCTACGATATTTTTTTCGGCCATTATTTCCGTTACCTGTTCCTGATCGATCAAATTCTTTTTATTATTATCCTCTTCTTCATCGTTATATTCCAATGATTGCTGATGTAATTCCTTCAAAATTTGTTCTTGTACACTTTGTGTCATACTTATTTGTTTGGGATTTTGCATATTACAATCATCATCATCATCATCATCATCATCATGTGTTTCCATTGTTTCAATATCGGGTCCTTCGCTGGGCAGTGCTTTTATGATATCTTTATGATTTTGAAAACCATTACTTTGACCCGTTACTGCTGCATTGCTAGACGTATGATCGACTTCATCGTGCGCCGTTGTGTCTGTTGTGTCGCCTGTATGATATATGTGATTTGCCATTTGTTGGTGATGACTAATGCAGGAGGCTTCATTTTCGGAGTTTACATCAAAATAGGGACCATCTGAGGAACTATGTGAACTGGCAACCGAAGCACAAGCATATCCTGATTCGGCTGCCGAGTTGTGAGGTGTATTCGAAGTAGATTCTATGAGTCTTAAATATTCACATTCATCAACCGGACTGCCGGGACTCTCCAATTCGCAATCAAAATCAAAGAATGAGTCCGTTTCATGTCTCAACGGCTGAATATCTGTCACTGTTTGTTCTCCGCCATTGCCACTGCTTACCCAAGTATTTGTATTTCCGCCATTTATAATTGGTTCATCTTCTTGTAAGACATCCGCATCATCAGCCTTTAAATTTTAAACATATGTGCATAATATGAGAATATATAAAAAATATATAAACTCAACTAATTCTTACTTACCGATGTGCCTAAGGTGCGCAATTTTGAAGATAGACGGCGTGCAAATGACTCAGCTCGTCCTCTGCATGATGACATACCTACTATGGGTATTATAGAGACTAAACTGCAGTTCTTGGGATCTGGTGTGGCACTACTATGTGTTACAGTAAAATCGCCTGGACCGTTCATTTACGTCAAACTTTTCAATTATACGTTCAACTGCAAATAGAAAACAAAGAACGTCCATTAATATTCTTTTTGCGACCAGAGAAAAGAAAATAAGAAAAATATATACTTATATAAAAATCATCAAATTAATTTGACCGAATTTTTGTTCAAATCAAATATACATAAATGTATAATACTAATATGTATGTATGTATGTATGTATGTATTTTCACATAATATATTGATAATAAAAGTATATAAGAATAACGATTAATTAATTATATTGTACAAAATTGCATACAACACATTGGGTTGAGTTTAGTAAAAAGTTTGTGGAAAAGTTTTAAAACTGAATTTAAACTGCGTTATTTTTCTAAATATTTCTTATTATTATTTCTTTAAAAATACCAAAATAAATTTGATGAAGTTTTTCTTGATATAAATTTGATAATACATTTGTTTTTATATCGCACTTTTTTTAAATCAATTTGTATAAAATAATCGTATACATAAAAACTTAGAAGAAAATCGGCAAAAGCAGAAATAAAATCGCCAAAAATTATTTCTTGTAAATTGTTCTCATTCAAATTTAAAACGCATGAAAAATCATCAATATCAAATTGTTTCAATATCTTGCAGATTAGTTTTGGTAGGATTTGTTTTTGAAACCACTCCTTCAACAAACTAATTTTCCTGAATTACAAAAATTTTGCAAGTTCAATTTTGTTAAAAAAATATCCAACGAATTTATTTATCGTCAGAAAAATCGCCATGTCCCCAAACCAAATATTTGGACGCTAAACAAGTGAAAAAATCGCCACATTTGGCGAGAAATCGCCATATCTGATAGCCCTTATCAGTCGCAGTGATTACAAAAAAGGAAAGAAGATTTGTAAAGCGTAAAAATTAATTGAAAATATCGAAATTATGCAATGTAATAAACAAAGTGAAAAAAGCAAGGGAAAAGTGAAAAAATCACCGTGAAAAATATTATTCATGATTTGGGGTATACAAAAAAGGGAAAGAAAACATTTCTAGGGGAAAATTATTCACGATTGCAGTTTGACAAAAAGGGGAAATAAATATCAGGCATGTTCTGAAAATCACATTTTTCAAATCACTAGTGGTTTTAAAAGTAATAATGATCATGCATTCACTCTTTTTTTTAATTTTTCTATTGTATAACAGAATCAAATATCATTTCTGAAAGAAATTTATCGTATATGATTTTAAAAACGGATACAGGACAATTATTAGTTTTAAAATCACTAGTGATTTGAAAAATGTGATTTTCATAAAATGCCTGCATATCGAGGGAAAAAATGTTTACGAAACGGGGATTTCCGTTTTTGCCTGATTTTCATAAACATTTTCTGAACGAGTCGACTGCCTGGCTTGTGGAAACAGGGTGTAAGTGCTTACACAGAAAACTCATTTGCTTTGTTCTTTATTGTGTGATATCGAGGTGTCTCAAATAAAGTGAACTTTATTTGCTGGTGGTTAAGCATGTCTATGTATATGCATTTCGTTGGTGCTTTGCCAAATCATCAGTAGACTTCAACCACAGATTTTGAGCACTCACAAATAAATTTAACTTAAAATAAAATTATGAAAATATTTCAAATAATAAATTTCTTAAATGTCTCAAAATAAAGTTTATATTTGCTACGTGGACGCATCGAGTATAGGGGTGTTCGGGGTATATCAATCGGTAGAGCGGCTCTTGGAAACTAAGTTGCCTTGGGGCGGAAATTTTCCGTGTGAGAGTTTTACAAAATTGGTAATTTGGGGACTGTAGCGCACAATGTTAGAGTTTTCCAGACACTTAATTAATGAGACACATATTCCTCTCAATCGAAAATATATCACAAAGTTTAAAGGTGATCGGTACAACATTAAAAAACCCAAAATCGGTGCTACCAAGGTAATAAAGAACGGTAAAAAAACTTGAAAAGTGCTCATTATTAGATAAGAAATAATAAAAGAGAAGATAAGGGGGTCAGTAAAGGGTCTAGTGTATACACATGCCATAGAAGAGGGTTAACGACCATACCAGTCGCTGCTCCTAATATGTATATAGACGTAGCTTTCTGAGTCCTATTTCCGATAACTAGGACATGCTATTGAAGGATATTCTGCCAAGAAAGCGCAGACGGAGATCCTCCAAAGTGCGGCAGAAGCAGAGGAGATGTGAAATTCTTTCCTCCTCTTCTTCATCATTGCAACTGTAGCAGTAAGCATTGTACGGTAAACCCATACGCTTGCCTTGGGTTCCGAAAGTGCATTGGCCGGTTAATGTGGCCAGGAGATTCCTCAAGTGCTTCCTGGTGAAGCTAATGAAGCCAAGGGGTTCTCGATGTAACGCAGGTAGGCTCATTGCGCCATCTGTCTTGAGCTGAATTGAGAAAAGCAGCATCGAAGCGTCTCCAGCAGGATGAGAGAGGGAACCCACGGAGATTGTCAATATCGACTACCATGAGTAGGGTTCCCTATATTTCCTGAATTAGTCCCGTATCCACGCACCCAATGCAGTGTGATGAATAAGTGTTGCGTAAGCTTATCTAGGATTGTGCCACATTCTTGGACAAGGAATGATGTGGAGTACACACTTTCGAGGGACTTGATTGCAGATTGACTGTCCGTTATTATATGAATATTTCTATTATATATCCAATAAAAACTTAGTCAGTGTGTTGTTCTTTTAATGGCGGATATCTCTGCCTGTACAATGCTACATTCGTCCAGGAGTCTACAATTGAAAGGACATTTCAATTCCGAATTCTGGAATATATACGCCCCCTCCAACTCTCCGCCCCGTCTTGAGCCGTCCGTAAAAAGCTGCACGGCTCTGTCGTTTGGGGAGCACCCTTCTGTCAATGAAATACTAAATTTCCTATTGAAGTAGTTTTGTTTGGGAGTACAGTAGTCAAGGTTTTAAATGTGCGCAAGGCTCTAAATGTGCGTAGATCAGCTACGTCCAAGCCCTATGCACAATGTGCCAGCTTTTACAAAAGAGCTTTATGCTTTCACACCGATGAGAGCACAACAGCCAACAAATAATAGCTGGAGTCAGCAACTTTTTGGTAACCGAAAATCGTAATATAATCATCGATATATTTTTTCCTTTTCCGGTAACGATAATGTGATTCTGTAACTTATTTGTTTTGACATTTTGTATGCGGTATCCCTGCATACAAAATATCAAAATAAGCGAAAAGCACAAAGAAGAATTAAAGAAAAAGTAAATTAATTTGAGCTTGTTAATTTACTTTTTTTACTTCAACCGACAGCGAATATCGTTAAAATATGTTACTGAATAGCAAAATCGAAAATTTTTGTTATATTTATTGTAGCGATACGATTATCGTAATAAAAGTTACTCAATTCAGGTATAAAAATCTCGGTGACAAAAATGATTACTGATTACTTTGCAAAGAAACAAGAACAATTTGCAAGAGATTTCAAAGCTGTTTACCTCAAATGCAAATATCAGAGTATGTATTTGTGTTTTCACGTAGCGCGGTTTGCTACGCAAAGACCTAAACCTGCATCCCTCAAAAGATCAATTGGTGAGGTATCTAAACTTTAGATTCCAAAGCCTCAGGATTCCAGTTAGAGGATTGATTTCCCTACAAATTTTATCTCCAGTAGAGATGACCTAAATTGGCCTCCACCCAGTCCTGATTTAAACCTTATGCACTTTATTTAGTCGGGCTTTCTCAAAGTTTACGCTAATGGACCGGCTTCTTAAAAAAAATATCCACCACTAAATGGCAGGCATTAGGAAGTCTAACTGTCAGCTGTGTGAGAGAAAGAGCGGGAAATACTATCTGTTTCTGTCTTTCTCCCAGCTGAATTAAGACTTTGCAAAGTAAACTTTCGGTGTCTAAATGGGGTATAATCAATTTCAATGTATTTTTAATAATCAAAGATCTTTTCTATTGATTTTACTTTTACGGCATTAAGAATTTTAGAGTTTAATGAGTATTATTGGGTTTCAAGTGTTTGGTTTTGACAATTTTCTTTCATATTATTTTTTATTTGTCCTAAATAATTTTTCGGCTTAATGGTTGTTTTTTAACCATAATTATTATATAATTAATAGGCGAACAAGTTTTTTGTAATCCCTTTTACGCCGGTACTACTGCACCGATTTTGAAAAGATTTATATGATTTTAAAGGGTTTTCTGAGCAGATGTGCACAATATACATTTTATTGAAATTAGTTTAGTATTTTGGGAGCTATAACCGTTTAAAATTGCTACCAGGGATCGCAAATAACGATTATTTTCCAAATTTAAAGTAAAAAAATCACAATAATAGAGAAGTGCTACGTGCACAAGGAATATACCAAGATACTCCATGTTACATGGACTACCGATAGATGCAATGATTTTTATTTTTTTGATTTTTATTTATTCCTCACAAAATAACTCTTATTTTGTGACTTTTATTTATTCCTCAGAAAATAACAGTTATTTCTTGATTTTTATTTATCCCTCACAAAATAAGAGTTATTTTGTGACTTTTATTTATTCCTCACAAAATAACAGTTAATTTTTGATTTTTATTTTTTTGCTCAAAAAAATTTTAACTTTTAAAATTAATAAATAATAAAAAAGTAAATTTAATTTAACATATAAGAGTGTTTTTAAAGACTCTGGCGATAAATTCAATTTTAAATCGGTTAATATTCATTTTAACGCAAAAATTACGCTTTCTACATTTTAAAAGTTAAGCAAAAAAATAAAAATCAAACAGTAACTGTTATTTTGTGAGGAATAAATAAAAATCACAAAATAACTCTTATTTTGTGAGGGATAAATAAAAATCAAGAAATAACTGTTATTTTCTGAGGAATAAATAAAAGTCACAAAATAAGAGTTATTTTGTGAGGGATAAATAAAAATCAAGAAATAATGATTAAAAAGTGATTTTTAAAATAAAAATTATAACCGTTACGGTCCCTGATTGCTACTATTAGTTTACACTTAAAAAGAAACAAATCATGTGTGTGTGCGTTTTCAGTATTTTCTCTTGGTTTTTCAATTTTGTTTCTCTTATTTGTTGTATGTATGTATGTACGAGGGCGGTTCGGAAACTTCTTAGCCTATCAATGAAAGATAATAGTTATTTTTTCAAAAATATTCTTATTTTTCAATATAATCTCCTGAAACTTCAATACACTTAGTCCAACGCTTTTCTAGCAATTCTATCCCTTGATTAAAATAGTTTTCCTCAAGGTCTTCAAAATAGTGGTTTACAACTGTAATTGCATCTTCATTTGAGGTAAAACCCTTGCCAGCAAGGAATTTTTTTAGATTTGGGAACAGGTAAATTTGGGAGCCAAATCAGGAGAATAAGGTGGGTGGTCAAGGAACTCGTACTTTAATTCGTTGATTTTAGCCATTGTTAAAACACTCTTGTGCGCTGGTGCGTTGCCTTGATGAAAAATTATTTTTTTGAGTTGTAAGCCAGGACGTTTTTCTCGAATTTTACATTTAATTGGTCCAAAAGGTTGCAATAGTACTCTGAATTTATTGTTTTACCCTTTTGCAGATAGTCAATCAATAAAATACCTTTGAAGTCCCAAAAAACCGTTGTCATAACCTTACCAGCCGATTGAATTGTTTTTGCCTTCTTTGGGACACTTCCTCCAGCTTCAGTCCATTGTTTGTATTGTTCTTTTGTCTCTGGAGTATAGTGATGGATCCATGTCTCATCAACAGTTATGAAACGACGCTTAAAATCCATTTTATTTCGCTTAAAACCATCCAAACAAGCTTGAGAAATGTTCATTCTTATGCCGTTTTGGTCGACTGTTAACAAATGCGGCACCCATCTTGCAGAAAGCTTTTTTATCTGTAGTTCTTCATTCAAAATTAAATGGACTCGATTACACTAGTTTACACTGAAAATGTACACTTGACGAGAGGTGATTTTCCTTATGTATTTTCTTTCGCTGAATTCGAAAATCAATGTTAAATTTTTTTTTATGGACCAGTTTTTGAGATATTGTGATTTTTTCAGTTTTTCGACCTTTTTTCACCTGACCCATAATATCTCGAGCTAGACTTGTCCGATTAGGTCGTTCTTCGTATTCAAATGAAAGGTATTGAGATGACAAATAAAAATGTATGATTTTTAATAAATTTGGCTCGTTTTATTTATAACATATAAATGTATCACAATTAGTAATAAAATATAAAGTTTCCTCAGTTTAAAATTTTAATGAGTCTTTTAAGAAACAAACGATTTTCTAAATTTTTTTGAAAAAAATTTCTTTTTTTGTATAAAACTTTCTGAATATCTCTGAAACTTTAAGACTGTTAAAAAATTCATGAAGACGTAATTTAAAGGCCAATTTGTTTCCTATCCGTCGGTGTAATTTGTTATTGAATTGAAGAACTGGTTCTCGATTTAATGCAAATTATGTTATACAGCATCCTATTTTTTTTATAACGGAAAATCTCGAGATACAGAGCCAATTCAAAAAAACTAATTTAAAGGGATTGATACTCAGTACTTAGTATATACAAATTGACTATGAAACCTTTGACCTTATATAATAAATTTCATTTTGTTGACCTGTGTTATTTGTTATTTTTATGTATTTTTACTTTGGATTTATTCAATCCATTGCTTATATCTTTGTAATTTTTCGGTCGATTTTCTTTTGGTTGGTCTTAGTTCTTACGTAAAAGTATTATCTTTATGTACATGGACCGAAACCAGACGATTTGTTAACGATTTGTACTTTTTTGTCAGTATATAATCACTGTAAAATATGATTTTTGTGAAAATGTGCCATATTTTCATCGATATATTTTGAACCGCTATACCAACTAAAGACCCAATTGTACATATTTATTTGTCATCTCA
The DNA here is from genome assembly GCA_944452675.1 of Tachina lurida. Classification (NCBI taxonomy): domain Eukaryota; kingdom Metazoa; phylum Arthropoda; class Insecta; order Diptera; family Tachinidae; genus Tachina; species Tachina lurida. The sequence goes on along the minus strand of OX101754.1, from coordinate 17,917,116 downwards.
ATACCTTTCATTTGAGTACCAACAACGACCCAATCGGACAAGTCTAGCTCGAGATATTAAGGGTCAGGTGAAAAAAGGTCGAAAAACTGAAAAAATCACAATATCTCAAAAACTGTTCCATAAAAAAAAATTTAACCTTGATTTTCGAATTCATTGGAAAAAAATACATAGGGAAATATAAATCTTATCAAATGTACATGAAAAAAATTTTATTTTGTAAACTAGTGTTATTTGAGATGCACATGATATTAGCTATTTCGCGCACTTTTATTCGTCGATGATTTAATACCATATCATGCACTTTGGCTACAATTTCTGTTGTTGTTGCTGTTTTTGGACGTCCACTACGTGATTCATCTTCAATGGTTGTACGACCACGTTTAAATTCAGCAACCCAATTTTTTACTGTTGAAGGAGCACTTTCACCTAACACATTCACCATATCATTATGAATTTCTTGTCCCGATAAACCTTTTTTATGTAAATATTTAATGACACCACGCATTTCTAATTTTTCCATTGTTAAAAATCGCGGATGCGTCTTTTGTGACCACCTGTTTCTATATGAAGGAGTTGCCAGATCGAAACAAAATTTAACATGTGTTCATAGCAGAGATGGAAGTTTCCAAAACACTTAACTTTTTTCTGTTTATACCGCGCTTTTTGTGCTAGGCTAAGAAGTTTCCGAACCGCCCTCGTATACTATCCCTCTAGTCAGCCTAGAACCATATGTCTCTATGACAACACTATTTTATCTAGCGACAATTGCACTAGTTGAAATGTCGACAACTTTCCTTTTATGCGCGAGTAGAAATACGTTAGAGACAACAGTTCTGGTGTATTTCTTGTGATATTGTCAATGGCCGCGTCAATACGTAGTTTGTTTTTCTCATTTATTGTGCTATGCAATAATGTTAAAAACTTACGTACATATGTATGTACGTATGTATTTATTTAAGTTTGTTGCCCCAACCCTTGTAGACGAGGATCACTAAAATGTACTTGTGAATCTTTAGTTCAAATATGGTCGTAAAAGAATAGTGCTAAAGTCTACTGATAGATTTTCAATACCAACTCTATTTTATATGCCAATAGGCGATTACATCGGCTGGGGTACACCTGTCCAGTAGTACTATTGACAATGTCACTAGTATATCACTACAATTTTACTATTGACAATGAGCGAGGAAATATCGATATTGTAGACTAGAGCCCCTAAAATTTACTAGTGAGTCTTTGGTGCCAATGTCTCCGTGTGGTCCCAAAAGAACTACTTAATCAGTAGTGCTACTGTCTAGTGGTGGATTTTCAATGACAAGCTAATGTTAAATGTCGTAGGTGATTACATTGGCTGGGGTACACCTAGTCAGTAGTACTAGTGACAATGTCACTAGTAAATCACTACAATTTCACTATTCGCATTTCCTGCAGGGATGTGACTGTTTTAATAAATTTTTTATGACGTTTAGATATTTTTTTTGAGTCTTAATAAAACTATTTATGTACATCTACAATACGGACGATTGTGTCATCCGTTTGGTATATTCTAGTAATAATAATTTAATCAGTCATATACATACCTATGGTTGTTTGTAAATAATAAAATTTATTAAACTATAGTCATTAGCTAACAACTCTATGTTATATTTTAGCTTTGACTTTGGCGGTTGTACACATTTTTAATTAATTTTCTAATTTTATTTTTCGATTTTAGACTTGCAAGTACGCGGATACTGCCTTGCAACGAAACAAATTCTCCATTCACTCTATAATCTCTATATAATATTTTTGCTATTTGCTTTATTTCTTTTTGAAAATCTTGATGATAAAAACATACATTATATTAACGTCATACCACCTAAAAAAATGTAATAAAAATGATGAAAATAAACTGAAAAAAAATTAAAACAATTTAAAAAATAAAACACAAATTTTAAGCGCATTTAATATACATAGATGTTTTCATTTTATTCTTGGATGCAAGCCATTTGAGAAATAAAAACAAAACGAATTTGTTAATTTTAGTATATGTATATCCTATACTAAAAATATAAAAATACTAAGCAAAATTTTCGAGAAAACGCGACTGTTCATAAATTATTTGAAAGTCCTTAAATACTTTTTAAAGTAATTAATTTTACAGATTTTGTTCGAAGTAAAAAAAAACTAAACGGAATTTACATTTTACGTCTGTAAAAAAAATGTCCGCATCCGCTTTCGCTTTACAACAACTTTATCACATTTACTTTGCTATAACATCTGTCAAATTGACAAGTTTACAAGTGCACAGATTGACAGTGGCAGAAACATTTCCTCTCTTTAATGCCAATAAATAGTTGGTAAATCTTTTCTCTCTATAGTTCAAGGATATTGACTTGTTGATTGGCAATTTTTTTGTTTGTTTTATATTTTCTGCTTTGTAAAGCATTTAAATTATTTATTTAGTTTATTGTTTGACAGACAATTGCCTTTATTTTACAAATGGTTTTGTTCTATATGTTTTGAAATATTAATTGCCTCTTTTTTTTTGGTGTGTTATTTTACACACACTCTGTTACAGACCATCTGGTGCGATTTGCAAAAAGAATTTCACATGATAATTTTTCAAATATTTTTTCTTCTTATAAATACATATGTACTCCTAAATTAATTTCGTTTTTTTAATTTAATTTAGAAATAATTATCTAATGAAATCAATGAATCATTAAATGATATTTAAGAGGAGCAACAAATACAAATTATCTTATAATTTTTATGAATGATTTGTATGCATACATACAAATGCAATTATTTTTATTCATAATGGCGTAAAGGCCTGAGTTGCCAAAATTGTTTTTACAACATTTATAAATATGTTTTTTTTTTAATAGACGACTTTGACGAATTATTTTCTGTATAGTATATTAAATGACAGCATATACAGCCAAAGTCAAAAGTTTACGCACAAAATGCATTTAGAGATGGTAAACCAACAATATATAAATTTTAAAAATTTTTATTCAACATTTTGATCTTTTTACTGATCTTCATAAAAAAATCACAAATGTCATCATATTACTTTCACTCCGTGGTTCGCCTGTAATAGTATGTTTCCACCGACTTTAAATCAAGTAGGTTTAAGTAAATCACTTCAAACTGTTTCCAACGAACTTGTGAGTGATTTGTTGTTCGAATTTTCGTACTCAATTTATGCACGTGCTTTATAAGGTGGGCGCAGCAGCTGTAATGTGAATTTTATTCACATATGGTTGACATTTAAAATTGATTAAATATTCCTTAATGTCATTTTTTCGAAATTGTCACTCACTATTGATGGATGACACAGGGATGGAGTTTGTAATTTTAAAAGCAACGCATACATAAATCGAGTTCGAAAAATAGTATTTTCGACATTATTTAAAATAAATCAACCACTTTGAGGTAATTTATTCATATGCAAAATGTATGGTAAATCATGTATAAATTAACATGATTTGCACAAATCATCATGATTTGTATAAATCATGCCGGTGGAAACATACTATAAGTGTGCTTGTTGCAAGACTATATATTTATTTTATTTTTTTTTTTGCCTATTTAAGCAAATGTGTAAAAATTAGGTATTAGCAGCCCAATTATGAATAACAATTCCCCAGGAGCTTTTTCCCTTTCCCCATTCCCCCTATAACGAATTTAAATTTCCCCGGGAAAAAGTAGGTATTATAAATATGTGGGAAAGGGAGATTTTTTTGAGAGTTTTCTCTCCAAACATTTTAAAGGGAACTATTGCAAAAATTTAAAAATCAATTTAATAAATGTTGTAAAACAATGGTATAAGCATTTGTTTATAACAAAAAGTTTAAATAAGCACCGGACTGTTATATTTCTTTCCCTCATATTAAAACCAACTTTTTTTAAAACCATGTCAGTGTGAAAACACTATGAAGCTTTATTTTAGAAATTATTTTAGAAAATAAAAGTTATTTTCTAAGTTTTATTTATTCCTCAGAAAATTAGTTAGTTATTTGTTGATTTTTATTTTTGCTTAGAAAATAAAAGTAGTTTTTGAATTTTATTTATTCCTCAGGAAATAAAAATTATTTTTTGGTTTCTATTTTTTGCTTAGAAAATAAAAATTATTTTTAGAGCTTTATTTCTTGAATAAAAGTTTTTGTTTTAAATTTATTTTTTTTGCTCAAAAAATGCTATTTTTTCAATTGTAATTTATTTTATTTTTTGCTTAGAAAAAATAAGTTTTTAAACTGCAGAAAGAGCATTTTATGAGTAAGTTCGCTAATATGTAAATATCTACAAATAAATTCAGTAAAGTGCGACTTTTCATTCCAATTTTTCTTAATATGTATTCTGGTAGCATTTTACAGGAAATGTTGAACTTAGTACAAGGTCTTAGGGCCAAAGTACGAATGGGTTGATTGCCTAACATTCTGTAAATTTATTTTTAAGTATTATCGATACTTATTTTAATATGATTTCATATATCTTTCAGTTTAACAATTTTTATTTCTAATAAATTAATAAATATTTGCTGAATTCAATACTAAAGTAGATCTATGTAAACTCGTACAACACAACTTCATGTTCTTGGGCAAATTTATTTTCATGTGATTTTTTTTAAGTATTGTAATATTTGCATTCGCTTTCGCATTCGCATTCGCAAAAATTAAAATGTATTATTCGTTTTCGCATTTGCATTCGCTAAACTGGTATTCGTTACATCCCTAGTTAAAATATAAATGACATGTTATAATTGAAATTTAGCTGAGTGATAGATCTTAAAGAAGACAATAAGAATATGTAATAAAATGAAAAAACACTTATGTCAACTTAAGCCATTACTGTTTATTGCCATATACATATTGTTTTCACATTTTCTTGTTTTTGGGATTTTTTCGGTTTTTGAAAGTTTTTTTAGTTTTGGCGTTTAATTAGTTTTAACGTTTTTTGCGTTCTTGGCGTTTTTTTCGGTTTTGGAAATTTCTTAAGTTTCGGCGCTTTTTTTGAGAGTTTTTTCATTTTGGCGATTTTTTTTAGCTTTAGAGACATTTTTAGTTTGGCGATTTTATAATTTTGGAATTCTTTAGTTTTAGAGTTTTTGAAAAATTCAAGAGTTTGCCTCTTACTGTTTCCAAGATTCAACAAGTTGTCAGAATTACATAGTCAAAATTACATTAACGGATAGAATACCCTTTAATTTTGATTTTTTTATATTTTATTGTTAATTGTTGCAGTCTGTGTAAAAATACACAAACTTTTCAAATTTCAAGTATTTATATACAATTGTATGTATGTAGTATATTGCATGGTATTTTAAGAATTTTCGTTGCTCGTTTTGGAGCACCCTTTAATTTTTAACTGTCATATATATGTTGTTGTATCGGCCACTCTACATATTCTGTAAAAATTTCAGGTCCATAGCTCTTACGGTTCTCTAGAAAACAGCATGTGACAGACACACAGTATACCTTTGGTGTACTTTTCTTTAAACTACAGATTTAACTTACAGATTGGGGGATTTTAGTTGTCATATTCCAGAAACAACAACAAAGCAAAAATTAAATTGTACTAAGCGTACGTAAACTTTTCAAGATTCTGTATTTTTAATATTATTGTTTTTATTCTTATAAGACTCGTTAGGCTTAACCTTTCATACAATGTTTTTATAATTTATATTTTTAGCTGGCCGTTAGAAAAATTCAGAAAAAAATCTATGCCTGCCCAATTAAATTTTTGATTAAAAAAAATGATTTTCATTTACATTATGCGCATGCAGACGCGTAGAGGGAAATTTTAAGCTCGAAACGCAATTCTCAGACATTTATTTAATATGTATTAGAAACGCAAAAGAAATAAAATAAATTTATTTCTTTTCTTTTTAACTTTGTAGTACATATATACTACATACATATAGTTTCAAATATAAAAAATGCTTATAAAACCTACGCTATTATTTATTTGTTGCTTTTAAGTGTGTCTGGCAAATAAAAATTGCATACAATTTAATTATAGGGCATTTACATCAGCACAAAATCTGGCATATTTTGATTAAAATCTTTATGAAAATCTATACCGTTTACACCAACTTTTTTGACATTTAATAAGATTTTTTTTATCCAAAACAAAATCCATCAACTAATTTGTTTCCAAGACTACAACCAAACAACTGTATTGTAGCCAATTCACACACTTTTTTAAGCAGACCGTATCTAATTCACTCACCTTTTGTTGTACAGGCTAGTAAGGAATAAATAAAAACATTAGATTTTTATTAGATTTCCTACAAATCTACTGAAAAATTAGATTTCGTTTTGTATGGGAAATTTGGAAAACAGCAGCTTGATTCAACTTGAAATCTTGGAAGTAGTACATTTCGAGACAGTGTAAATGCACTATTACTCACTCCATTTGGCCCTTGGTATACGTAGGCATTTTAAAAAATTATGGCAGCACTGATTAAAGCATAGAAGCTAAGCACACACAAAGTAATCGTTACTATGCTAGACTGTTTAATGTACTTCCTTAATGTTGGTACTCACTATCCTAAATGAGCCCCTAAAAATCCTATTTTTACCCTAAAAGTTAAAGAAATTCTTCAACGCGAATTTTAGTAATTAAAACTAAACGAAACAAAACAGGAGAATTCACACATTTGTTTCAGCGAAAATTTTTGTAATTTATTTACTAATTTTTAATTAACTTGACGGCACCCGTTCAAAAATACTTGTGTGGCAACACTCTATTATTGCTAAAGCAATGAATAGGTGTTGTTGTTTTTTTTACATTTATTTTCTTTACATACTTCGTACAACTAGAATTCGAGCTGAAAAAAAGTCAGCCAAATGTAGCAACGGTAATAGTGTTTTCACACTGCAAGTTAAAACCTGGTTTTAACGTTAAAACCATAAACAGCTAATTTGCATTCACACTGCAAGTTTGTTAAATTCAGGTTTTAACTCACAGACTGTCTAATAACATTGCTCAAAATAAAATAGATTTCCTGCAGAAATGCGTTTGTTTGTTGTTGTATTTTTTTCTGCTTTTTATAACACTTATTTGACAAACTGTACAATAACTGTTTTGTTTGTATGAAAAACTAAGAAACTTTACAATGCGCTCTAAAATGGAAATTATATTATATTTTGTAAATAAATATTTTAAAATTACGGAACTAGTAATACAAAGTGAAGAAGTGCTTGGAAATCAAGTTATTGTATATAAAAAATTTACAAATAAATCACAAAATACAACTTTTTTTATCGGTGGATCGATATGTCATATTGTTTATTTTCACTTTCCAGAGCTCAATGAAAATATTTTTGTTGTTTTCCTTCCAAAGAACTCTTATTTTTCCATAATTTTTTACTTATTGTTGCTGCTGCATCCACTTTTAAGTTGAAAATCTTTCAAGCGACAGCTCTTGTTATTCACTGGCATAAACATTATCAGCTGCTGCCGGTCATTTTAACTTGGCAGCACTGAATTTAACACAGCGAAAACAGGGGTTCATTTCATAAAACCAAAATAAAACCAATTCAGAAATGGTTTTAGATTTAACAAAAACAATTTGCATGGTAAAACCAACTTTTATTAAAACCAAGTCAGTGTGAAAACACTATAAAGTAAGAAAATAAGAATCATGTTGATTATTGAGTTCTTGTTTCAACTTTGATATTTGTTGAGCTTCTCATTTTTTAAATGAAAGTTTAACATAATAACTCTAGTTGTTCTAAGAAATTTTTGGGCAAAGGTTCCCTCTAATGATCTGTATTAGCAACAGTGAAAGGATCCAGCTAAACCCCTCAATAATCAATTTCAATGTACGAGAGCGGATCAACAAGTACGTTACTTTTCAAACTTCACTGAGATATATGAAATGCAACACTGTTCCCATCAAGTACCACCTGTTAATAGACTACTGTCAAATTTTGAGCAAGTGTTGTCATTATCGGAAAGAGGTTTGACTCTAACAACGAATCATTCCACAAACAAAGGCCTATTTGAAGGATCTCGAAAAATCCCTATTTTTTGGAAGGGATACAAAAACTGGGGAAACGTTGGGCTAAGTGTATTGAGTTAAAAGGAGATTATGTTGAAAAATGAATTTTTGTTTTGAAAAAAAAAAAAACTGTTTCATTCAAAAAGTCACAGACTTATTGATCCACCCTCGTATTTTTAATAAAAAATATTTTACTGAATAAGTAAAATAATATTTAATTTGGGTTTATTAGTGCGTTAAATTTTAAACTAAAATGTCTGCTTGTTTTCCACTGTTCTAGAGTTGCGTGTGCATACTTGATACAAATATACTTTGTTGTTTAGCTGTAATTAATATAAGGACATTATACCATGGCTTTAGCTTAGACCAGACTGATAAATATACAAAATAATTAAATTTTGTATGCCTTTGTATTACTTCAAATTTAAAAAAAAATGTCATTGATTTCCCTTTCATTAAAACGTTAATTTGTATTTTATAATTTAAAAATAAACCACAATGAAATAACGATTTGAGTGGGTGCATTTTTAGATGTCTCTGTTCTATTTCTATTATGGGTGGCTTCTAACACAAAAACACTAAATCATGTGACAAGTTTTGAAAGAGAAAGTGATGTTGAAAAAGTATAAATAAAAAAAGTCATAAAATATTAAATATTTTTTAGATACACGAATTAGGAAGAAAACATTTATTTAAAATATCACGAGTTTTCTATTAAATAAAAAAAATCATTTTGAGTAACATACATACATACATATCGCACACTAAATCATAAACAGTCACAACTCAAAATTATCAAAGTGATTTTGCTTTTTTATTAACCAGTATGTACATATCGTTACCTTAATACAGAAAATCCCTAACTCATTATTATTTTTTTTTTTTTGAAATCGGGAGTTTTGCATTTTTCGATACTTTAGATGTTAGATGAAAAAATAATGAGTTATGGCCTTTCTCTATTAAGGTAACGATATGTACATACATATGTATATTAATAATTTAAAAGAAATACTAAAAATCATTGTATTTTTTGCGTTAAAATGCTAAAGTCCATTATTTTGCATACTCTGCACAGCCATACATACAGACATACATACATATGCACATATGTACACATGTATGTTTGTATGTGACCATAATTATGAAAGTGTTCTAACTGACATCCATTTTTGATTCGAAATATTAAATAAATCTAACAAAAATCCTCAATAAAGATTCAATAAATATTAAATACATTTTCATTAATCAAGACTACACTGAAAGGAAAATCGTTAATTCAGGGAATAAAATGGTTTCACATGATATTAATGAAACTTTTCATTAGTACAATGATCAATTACATTGTCTACATAAAATCTCTCAATCTCTGCTCTTCATCAGGTTTTCATAGTTCATTGTATTAATGAAAAATCGCTAAACGAATTTTCTTTTTAGCGAATTTGGCGAAACTATCAGGCCTGTCGCAGAAATCAAATTCGATCGAAATCGATTTCAATTCCGTAATTAGATTCTTCAGAAAACGAAAAACGAAAAATTTGCTCGAAATTAAAGCGTTTTAAATATAATGCTCAGAATAATAGTTTTCTGCATGTGAAAGTACAAAACTTTATTTTAAAAAACTTTGTTTTGATAATAAAGGAAAACAAATTCTATTTCAACAATTTATGTAAAATTTGTTTGCATTATTTTACTTTTCCAAAAATGTAAGAAATTTTCTCAAGTCTTAAGGAAAAATTTAGGCATTAAAAAAAAGTGAAATATTTTAATATTCAGTCAAATCAAAATAAATAATAAGAGAGTGGGTGGGAAGCATCCTTCAATTCTCTTCACCACAATTTATCGGCAGACTGTTAAGCAGGGTTGTCAGATATAGCGATTTCTCGCCAAACGTGGCGATTTTTTAACATGTTTGGCTATATGACGATTTTTCTGACGATAAATAAGCCTATTGGCAATTTTTATGGCTATTTTTTAACAGAATTTAACTTCAAAATTTTTGTAATTCAGGAAGATTAGTTTGTTGAAAAAGTAGTTTCAAAAATGAATTTTAACAAAACTCGTCTGCAAGAAATTAAAACAATTTGATTTTGATAATTTTTCGTATATGAATTATAGTAATTAAAGCGTTAAAATTTAAAAATTTACAAAAAACAATTTTTACAATTTTATTTCGACTCTTGATGATTTTTTGCGAATTTTTTATACGTTTTTTTTTAATTTATATTATTTTTTTATTATATTATATATATAAAAACAAAAATTAATATCAAATATACATATATCAAGAAAAACTAAAGGGTGTTTTTTATAGAGTGACACAAGTTTAAATCATAATAAAACAAAGAAATATATTTTTAATATCAATGAATATTGGAAAGAAAATTTTGTGAAATTAATTTTTAAATATGTTTTCTCCCATGTGGCCGCCACCGGCTGGGGCGTAGAAGGCGCAATCTGAAACACCAATTTCGCCGATAACTCTTCGGATGTTGATTTCCAGCTGTTCAATTGTTTCTGGTTTATCGACGTAGACAAGTGGCGTAACATAAACCCTAAGAAAATAATACAATGGGGTTAAATCACATGATCTTGGTGGCCAATTAATTGGGCCATTATGTGAAATTATTTTTTCATCAAAAATTTCTTTAAGTAAATCAATTGCAGTGCATGCTGTGTGGCATGTGGCTCAATTATGTGGCCGTTAACCATTGACACTAACATTCTGACCATCATTGTTTTTGAAGACATATGGGCCAATGACTCCACCAGCCCTTAAAGCGCACCAAACAGTAATTTTCTGTGGATGTAATGGTGCTTCGACAAAAGCTTGTGGACAATTCTGCTTGTTTACGTACCCATTCAACCAGAAATGTGATTCATCGGAAATTGGAAGAAGTGCACGATGAGTTTAATGAATAGAACAATTATTTTGATTAAAAATTTCACCAATTTGCACGCGTTGTCGTCGCTGGTGTAAGTCGATTCATAATGAAATTTCAAAACAAACTAAACAAAAAGCAACTATCAGCTGTTAAATGGGTGCTCAAAAAAAGCAGTGATGCCAACTCAAAGTTGTGACACTCTAAAAAAACACCCTTTACATAAAATTTATTTTGGTGACATTTGGCGATTTTTAAAATCAATTTGTCGAGATGGATCAGACAATATCTAACATCCCGTATTGCCATCTATAACAGCGTCATTATTTTGTTGGCGAGAGGGGAGTGGGAAAAAAACGTACGTACACATATTCATTTTCTTGAAATTCATTTTCTTTTGTCGTTTGTTGAATGAAAGATTACTGTAAAAAAGACTTACATCATCTAAACTGGGACTTTGCATAAAAAAAAATAACGTTATCACTTTTACGTGCATGTTATCTTGTTTACTACAATTATAAAGTGTCAGTCGGATGAAAATTAGAATGCATATAATCCAAATAAGCTAAACTAATTGTAATTTAGCTGCTAAACAAAACATGTAGATATGTATGTATGTCTAATTAGCATGGCAATATTAAATTTAATTTTTTTTTTGTTGTAAAGTAATGAGCTCAAAGTGCTCAAGTCGCGCCTCCTACATATTTGTAAGTACATACATACTCGTTAGTGTTTTTCATACGGGATTTCCCGGAAAAAATTTCCCGGGATCCCGCACAATTTTCCCGGGAAAGAAATCCCGGGAAAATTGTGCGGGAATTCCCGGGATTTTTCGATTTTGTTATGGCAATTTAATTTGTATGTACACATTCCTTGATGAGTGTCGTTATTCACTTTATTAATGCGATGGTGCAATAATAAGGTGATGGCAATATCACAATAGCTAAAGCTTTACAACAACTAAGGCCGACTTTACATCTGGTACACATGCAATCTGAGACTTTGATGCCTTTATTTGGAAAAAGCAGAACGGGACCATCAAAATTTAATTCTACAACAATTCATAAAAGTAAAAAACAGAAATGAGCAAGGAAATAAAAGAAAATTACAAATAATTACAGATTATCTTTGGTAAATAGTACGGTTAACAGCATTAACAGCTTATTCTGTACTAAAGTCCTATTTCCAAAGATACATATATGCTCTTATGCAAAAACGATTGTTAAAGTTAAAGCATGCGTTAAAACTGGTTTTGCCATACAAAATTCGTTTGTGAAACCAATTTTAAGTTTAACAATGATTTTTTCATAAGGGGGATATTTAGTAATATTTTTTTTAATAATACTCGTATAATTTCTTTTTTATAATATTGGTATCTATGTATTACTATTATATCAAGAACGGAAACGGTATTATTTTTTGAATAATGTGTGTATAAAACGTTATTATTTAATCGATCTCATGAATTATAATTTGTTTTTGTTGAAATAAATTAAATTTAAAAATATTTTGTATTGTTTTGTACTGGGCGGGAATTCCCGGGATTTCCCGGGAAACCGAAAAATCTTTCCCGCTTTCCCGGGAAATGAAAAAGTCCGGGAAAAGAAAAACTCTAATATTCGTACATACATACATATTTGTTTATTTTTAAACTCGGCCATTTAATAGCAAATGCATTTATTTGTCTTTCTTCTTAATTTATTTATTTTTAAAAACGAAATATTCAACTTATTTATAAATATTTTACACTTTGTAAACATCCGATATGACAAATATGTATATTTCAAATTCGTTTACGCTTATTAATATTAAAAATAAATAAAGAAATCTATATTTTATAACACGTTTTTCCTTTTCGGTATTCATAAGACAAGTGAAGTTTATTCAAGTGAGTTAATCTATGTTATGGTTACCGATTAGTATGGTTACCGGTAATCGTAACAGAGTTGCCATATGATACATATATACTATCTAATATATAACACTATATTTTTTTTTGTAATTATTTTAGTTAGCTGCCAATAGTAAAATTTAATTAAATATATTGAATACGAATGTCAATATATTTAGTATACAAATAAAAAGATAATTTTAAATCCATTGAACCATAGATGATTATAAAGTTAATACGAAAATAAATAAGCAATTGCATTTTGAATTGACAGTGAAGGCTGGCTAAAACGTAGGTTTCAAGAAATAAAACTTGAAAAGAAAACTAAACCGTCTTAAAAAATAAGCCCTAAAAAGTTAAAAATAGTTTAGATTCAGTTAAATAAAACATTTTTATGTGTTACTTATAATGACAAAAAATTAAGATTTATTATACTTTCGAAGCTTTAAATAGGTCTTTTAGGGCTTAACGCATTCGAAATTCGCCAAAAATGGCAAATATGTTGGTAATATTTTGCTAGATGCTTAAAAAGTTGCAACTCAATACCAATGTTGTCTAAAAGAAACTGCATGTTTACCAAAAAATTTGCGGGTATAGGAGGGGGGGGGAGACGGATGCCCCTCATACAAAATAATAATTAATTAATTAATAAACATGAATCATAATCAGCCTAAGGCTGCATTTACATTTAGGATTTCATGTGTTGTCATTTTGTGGTGTCATTTTCATATGTGTGCACTGTCGCTCCCATCAAGTTTGTCGATAACACACAATTTGGTTGTGTCATAGTGACAAGAAAGCGTCCCATCCCTAAATAATGGCAATTCAGTATCATTGTCTACATCAAGAACTAATTTTGACACAATGACATTCAGTGTAATTTGTTTTAGCAATTGTGAGAGTTTGTCTTTCGTATTGTTTGTTAATTTAATTAATATTTATGCAAATGGATAATCAAAAAATTATTCAATTGGCTGGTGCCACCGTATGTTTAACAATAACAAGAAAAAAATTAAGAAAATCTAAAAAACGGCAAAGAAAGTGGTGAAAAAGACCAGGACGTAATATGTGCGCCACCAAAGGATTCTATCCCAGCAAAAAATCACACATTACCATCAGAACTACTTGCCATATAATCACTTACTTTTCTGATTACCAAATTTCATTACTCGCTTACAAATCATATTACCTAAAATTTAAAAAAATTATGTACAAGTTGCTAAATGAGGAGAATAATTTTTTTAGATTAAATAGATTACGTGAACAAGTTGCCAAATAAAAAAAGTAAGTACTTCTCAAGAATCGATTATTTTATTCTCACGCCTTCTTAAAATCATTAAGTTGGTAATCCAGTAAGGAACAGCTCCCACCAAAAATGCTTAATTCAAAACCCGATTACCTTTTTTGAAATTTTTTGCTGGGATTGTACTCTGCATTCCAGTTTACGGAAGCAGGATTCAAGTTGGTTTAAATATTTCGTGTGCATGAAGCCCTAATTCCACTGAAATTTCTGCCCATGCAGTTTCCTTTTTTTACATTTCTATCCCTATAGCTGTTACATATATAGATGATTCCATACACCCTCACGAACCTCCACAATCTGAATTAGCTGTGTCGTCATGTCATGCGTCCAGCTCGCTTGAATTTTTTTCACACTTTTCTGTGCTTTTCCACTTTCTTTTTCGTTTTTCATACTTTTAAATTTTTATACCCTCACAAATATAAAAATTCTTTCGTTATGTGTCTACTATGTTGCCAACTTATTCTCACAACTGTCTACATCAGTACCTGGTTACAGTAACTTTTATTACGATAATCGTATCGCTATTTGCTATTCAGTAACATATTCTAATTGCTATTTGCTATTCAGTAACATATTCGCTTTCGGTTGAAGTAAAAAAGTAAAATAACAAGCTCAAATTCATTTAGTTTTTTCTTTAATTCTTTTTTGTGCTTTTCGCTTATTTTGAAATTTTGTATGCAGGGATGCCACATGATACACAATCAAATTGCGAGATAAACACAAATGTACACTATCGTAAGTCCCGGTTCACACGTTTCAACTTTTGTTACTCAAAAAAAATTAAAAAAATTTTTTCAACAAAAACATATTTATGTTTAACATTTGTTAGCGCATTGATAATAACAAATTATTATTTTATAAAAATCAAGAAATAACTATTATTTTCTGTGGAATAAATAAAAATCAAGAAATAATGATTAAAAAATAATTTTTAAAATAAAAATTATAACCGTTCTAAAATGCAGCTTTAGTCCTAGTTTACACTATGCAAGTCTTATTGCTAAGCTGACTAGTTTGTAAGGAGAGAGAGAGAGAGAAACGAGGGGAAAAGAAACGTTTCTGTTCCCCTCGTCTCGCTCTCCCTCAAACTAATCACCTGAGCAATAAGACTTGTTAACTATAATTAATTATTACTTAAAACGTTTACTTGTTTTTGAATGTCGATGCCTCGTTCGATTGGACTAGAAAAATACTTTAATAATTTTTAATATCATTGCTCGTTCTAAATAATTTTCCAATCAAATTTTTTTTTTATTGGTTTTGCAGTTTGCAATATATCGTAGAACTAGATATTTTTTTATTTATTTATTTTTGTAAAAAAAATATTTTTTCAAGGATATAATATGTTTTCATTTTAAGTTTTATTCACACAAATATTAAACTATTTTAATCACAATTTTTACTTTTGAAATATATAATATTGAATTGATTTCTTTTAAATTTTGCTACGAGTATTTACCTAATAAAATTATGTAATTATGAAAATTTTCACTTTTTATTTCTCTTATTGCTGTTGAATAGCAATTTTTTTATGTTAAAATTATTTTAACTAAATTGTGAGTTTTTTTATATTTCACTCAATAATATTTCAAAACACTTTTGTTTATTTTTTTTTTGTAAATTTCACAAATATTTTTATTAAAAGCGAAAATTAAAACAACAAAAAAACAATCTTGTTTATGCCGGTGTCTAAATGTGAACTGATTTGTTTTGATTTTGCCACATTATAATTGAGAAGAAATTCTAAAATTCTTTCGAGTTTAACTACACACGAAGGCGCAATGCTAAGAGACGAGTAGTATAGGGCAGATTCATACATACATACATATGTATGTACATACATAAAACAAAGTTTTAAGCAACTAACCAAAAGTGCATTTTATTAAGTGACATTTAATTGCACTAAAGGTATAAAAAATGCACTAAAAAACCCACACATGGGACGCATACAAACACAACATACGAAATGGCTGCGATGCAAAAATATGCGAGGGTGGTGCAAGAATGCACAAAATAATAAAAAAAAACAAAAAAAAAAATCATTCTTATTACGAAATTCAGTATCTATAAAGAGATACAATTTTTCAAAGATTTATATTTGAGACCGTGAGAGCAAAAGTGGCTTAACTCACAAAACAAACAAAAAATTAAAATAAAATTATATTTCTGTTCTTAAGATAAAATTTTAAAACTATAAAAATTAAACTTGGAGAAACTTTGAAATTCCGAGCATAGGTCTTAGGAATTTTGGTAATGGTTACTAGTTTTTAATGGGTTAACATGACTAATTTTATTATTTGGGTTCGGATATCAAAACTACTTATTTTTAATGAATAGAAAAAAAGCTTTTTTTTTTGGGAATTTTTAAGTTTAACATTCAAGGAAGCAATCAACTACAAAAATGTACCTAAGATCTCAATAGACAACTTTCTAGAACATATAAACTTCCTAAGAATGATTCTTAACACCATTTAGGTAGCCGCAAAAGTGAAAAATTTTCCTAAAATGTTTTAATTTCATTTGTGTTAAGAATCATTCCTAGGAAGTTCATATGTTATAGAAAGTTGTTTATTGAGGTCTTAGGTATATTTTGTAGTTGATTGTTTCCTTGAATTTTGAACGGTTTGCTACCTATGGACCTGAACAGGGGAAAAAAGGTTAAAAAAATTGAATTGAAAATTTTTTGCGATAAAAGCCTGCAAGATAATAGCCTGAAAAAATGCAAACATGACACCGAGGCCCCATAAGAAAAAGTGCATTAATTTGGGGCGAAACTGGGAGACACGGGTCTTTTATTTTTTATTTTTTGATCTTTTATCACGTAATGGCGTCCGTATATGGTTATATTTTTTCGTGTTACAATGTGTAATTTTACGCTATGGCCCAATTAATTGGTCACCAAGATCGTGTGACTTAATCCCATTGGACTATTTTCTTTGGGGCTATGTAAAGTCATTTGTCTACGTCTATAAATTGAACACTTGGAAATCAAGATTCGAAGAGTTATCGGCGAAACACGGCCGCAAATGCTGCGAAAAGTTATTGAAAACTGGTGTTCCAGATTGCGCCTTTTACGCACCAGCCGTGGCTGCCACATGCCAGAAATCATATTTAAACATTAATTTCATAAAATTTTCTTTCCAATAAAGCCCGTTTCATTGATATTAAAAATATATTTCCTTGTTTTATTATGAGTTAAACTTGTGATACTCTATAAAAAAAACACCCTTTATTATTTATTTATGAATTTATGCCCTCGCACATGTGAGTTCTAAGTTACAGCTGCTTTCTTTAAGTGTTCTAAATAATTAAGGTGGGGAATGGGGTCTTTCAAAGAGATGCACTTGTGCATAAAGCTCTCTGTCTGCCACCCACTTGGGGGGGGGTGGCAAGAAGCGATTCTTCTTTTTTGAAATTCCCAAGCCGCTCACTACTTCCGGTTTAATACCAAGTAGCCACCGAAAATGTCGCCCAGGCTCCCGTCTGGGGGCAGCTAAAGTGAAAAGGCGTTCAACTGAGTAACCTGAATTGCATTTCAGGTAATTAGGTGTTTTCACTGAAACTCAATTGTTTCTAACCTGCCTAGAGGTTCTTGGCAACCCCAACACTACGATCGGAGAAGGTGGCCCAATCAGTCGTCTTGTTCTAAACATACCTGCTTAACGAAATCACAACTAATTGTGATTATAACCAACTGATTCCCACGATAACGACCTTTAGCATGAAAAAAATATCTCGAATTGAAACATGGAACGTGCGCACACTCCTATATCCATCTAAACTGGCCCAAGTATGCAGAGAATTTGGCAACAACAATCTGCTGCTTTTAGGACTGTGCGAAACTAGATGGCCAGAATCAGGAGAACTCAATACCTTCTTTTAGTGGCCCTTTGTTCCAATAGAAACCATAGGACATAATTTATATATATAAATAATTTAGGTAATTAAGGCGGGTAATTTTACGGCTCCCTTCGCACATTTAACCTCTCAGTTACTTGTACTTTTTAATCAGTAGTGTTAGTAAGTAATAGATAAATAATTGACGCCATACACTTGCGGTTTCTGTCTGAAAGGTATTGTTTTTCTCTTAGAAACCCCTACTACAGTTTTTCGATTGTGGTCGGAATAATAGCTATTTATAAACAAACAAACACATACATACACACACACACATAGATACATACCCACATAAAACAATTGCCTTAATTAGGAGTTCATTGAAATGCATCTATCTAATGCAATAATAACTAGAAATTAACAGATATTTAGGAGGCCGAGCTTACATCTGTGTGCCATGTGCCCAAAAATGCGTAACCAGCAATTAATTAATGAAAAACTGTTTGATTCAGACATATGTACATATTTATTAAGTTAAACAGTTTTATACACAACTAATAGATAATTTTATAGAATCCAAAACGATCGGAAACTGTTTAAATCAATGAATACATGTCTGAATCAAACTGTTTTTCATAAGTAATTAGTGGTTACCCTTTCTTGGACACATAACAGACAGCTGTAAACCCGACCTTAAAAAAAATAAAAATAGAATTAACAAAAATTGTCAGCTACAATTTAAGAAAAACATCTTTAAATGGTGAAGCGTCACAACAGCTTTTCGTTAGTTATTTTTGTTATTGACAAAATGTTTAGATCAATTGAATTTATCACACGTTTAAAATCATTTAGTTAATGTTAATAGATTTTTTTAATTTTTGAGGAGGCTTATCTAATTCTTTTTTAATTTAATTTTCAACAAATTTCGTTAAATTGTAAGAAAAAACATGTTTTGATACAAAAAGTATGTATGTATGTATGTATGCATTTAACACAATCTGCCAAACATCTGTCAGAGTAAACTTTAACATTTAGGCATATAATACTTACAAGGAAGAAAAAACAATTAATTTATTTAAAATGTCAAACAATTTTAAATCTGTGTACATAAATAGATTTCTCGTGCTTCTCGATGCCAAATTGCTTTACTGAAGCTCTTAATGACGTTCTAATTTGTCCGTTTGAAATTTCTATCTATGAATAAGAGACTTACTTATTAAATCTCAACTGATAGAAGCTAATCATTAATTAATTATCTCTAATTTCTGCTGATTTATGCAATCAAACTCTTTTAATAGTGTTTAGCAAATGGCTACTGGAGATCATACCGCCATCTAAATGACTTACTATAGATATCTGAATATACATATGCATATTGTCAAAAAAATCCAATCCAATCCAGTCCAAAATCAAATGAAGTCTGCTGACTATATGCTAGATTATCCAATTATTCGATAATTATTTTTATTAATAATTATTCGATTAATGGTAAAGCAAGAAAATTAAAAAAAATTTTGTTTATATAAAAAAAGACCTCAAGCTTAATAAAATAGTTATTAAATTTTGATTATTTAGTTTTTGTTTCAACTATGATATTAGTTGAACTTCTCATTTGTTTGAATAAAAATTTAACATAATATCTCTAGTTGTTCGATTTCAATGTATTTTTAAGCAACAATTAATAGTTTACTGAACAAGTTAAGTATTAATTTTAGGAAAAAGTGCGATAAAAATAAATAAAAATTGAAGTAAGAAATTAAATGATTTTGGGATTTTAATATTGCTCGATTAATCGAGTAAGGCTTTTAAATTATTCGAATTGAAATGTTTTTTCAAATAATTGTATCCAATAGAAAAACATGCACGTGTGTTTTATTTTATATTTTTATTAAATTAGTAAACAGAAATAAATTCAGTAAAGTGCGACTTTGACTCGCGCACGAAGGGTTCCGTACGTTGGCTTTGATCATTTTTTTAATACAGTTTTTTTACGTTTTTTCAGCTGAAATAATTTTTTTTATTATTTTTCGCTTTTTTCTCGTTTTGGCGATTTTTTTAATTTTGGCGATTTTTTTTTAATTTTGGCGATTTTTTTCATTTTGGCGATTTTTTTTTAATTTTGGCGATTTTTTTCATTTTGGCGATTTTTTTCATTTTGGCGATTTTTTTTTTCATTTTGGCAATTTTTTTAATTTTGGCGATTTTTTCATTTTGGCGATTTTTTTTTTCATTTTGACGATTTTTTCATTTTGGCGATTTTTCCGGTTTTCCGCGATTTATTTTCGATTTAGAAATTTTTTTTAATTTGGTGCTTTTTTTCGTTTTGGCGATTTTTTTTTCGGTTTGGCGATTTTATAATTTTGAGATTTTTTTGTTTTACCGTTTTTGAAAATTTCAAGAAGTTTGCTCCTACGGTTTCCAAGATACAGCAAGTTATCAAAATTACATAGTCAAAATTACATTAACTGATGGTACACCCTCTAATTAAAATTTTTTAAATTTTAGTGTTAATTGTTGTAGTCTGTATAAAAATACACTAACTTTACAAATTTCAAGTGCATATACATACAATTGTATGTATATTACATGGGATTTTAACATTTTTCGTTGCTCGTTTTGGCACACCCTTTAATTTCCAACTCTCATGTATTTGTTGTTGTAGCGGCCAAGGGTCTACACACTCTGTCCAAATTTCAGGTCCGTAGCTCTTACGGTTCTCGAGAAAATACCCTGTGACGGACAGACGGACGGACGGACAGACGGACAGCGTAGCGAAAACAATAGGGTTCCTTTTTCACCTTTGGTGTACGGAACCCTAAAAAGCAACAAAACAAAAATATAGTTAAAAAAAAAACAATAAAATAATTCATTTGTAAATATCTAAAACTTAAAAATAATAATATATAAGCCGATAGTTTATTATAATTTAAATTATGATAAATTAGTAAATAAATAATATATAAAAATATGTTTATTGAAAAAGAATATTGTTGACGAGTTTTTAAACACATCTTTTAAAAATTTTTGCTTTTTAAACAGTTGTTGTTGTTGTTGTTGATGTTGTTGTTGATGTTGTTGTTGTTGTTGTTGCTGTTTTAATAGAATGTTTCAAATACTCAGTTAAGCCAATTGTAAATGTTGGTGATGCATCATGATGCCAATAGGATTGCATTAAAAATATTTTCTAGTTTTTTTATCTTTTCTTTGTTTTATCTAACTAAAAATAAACTAAAATTAAAGGTTTTCAACACAAAAAGTAGCGGTTATGACTACGTCTATATGATATTAATCTTCTGTTACATTTACTTCGGCTTAGCAGACTAATCTACGAGGGCTGTTCAATAAGTCCGTGTCATTTTTAATGAAACACAGATTTCAGAATTTAGTAAAGTGCGACTTATACTCGCACACAAATTGTTCCGTACGGACACACACTACATACATAATATGTTACATATTATGTAATATTATACCAATTTTAGCCTATATAATATAATATCTAACCTAATGTAGAAATTAAAAAAAAATAAGTATTCGGTAAAGGTTTTTGCTGTTTTTGGGCGTTTTTTTTTTTAATTTTTTCGCTTCCTCACAGAGAAAACAGTGCCTGCTAAATACCTCATAAAATAGAACAAAATTAATAAGAAATCTCTATGGTTTTTTTTTCAATACGGAAATCTTATTAATTTCATAGGGAAAACCTTTTTGAAAAAATCAAGAGCAAATCTTCTAGTTTTTATTAGGTCATCTTATTGATTTTTTCAATAAGATTTTCTTCTTGTTTTTATTAAGCGACCTCATAAAAAATAAAATTACGTCTTTATTCTCTGTACTTATGTATTTTCATTTAAACTCTATACCATATACATATGTATGTATGTATGTAGTATATTGTAGATGTTATTTATTTATACATACATACACATGTTATATTCTTAACTAACTTACTCACCAAGTAATGAACCAGCAAACTTCTGACTGATAGACAAGCACTCTAACCAATATGCTAACAAGCAGCCTGAATAACCATTGAAACTATTGTGCAAACATTCTTATACAAAAATGAAAAAGATCATGAAAAAAATTGTCTCTATGTCTATTTATATATATGAAATAACAAGACACCTTATAAAATCAAGAAGATTTCCTTATTAAAAAATCAATAAGATGCTTTACACATAATCATATAGGAACCTACTAAAATCAGGAAGAAAACCTTATTGAAAAAATCAATAAGATAGCCTAATAAAATCAATAAGAAATCCCTATAGTTTACAATTTATAAGAAAACCTAATAGAATCAAGAAGTTTTTCTCTATGGATTGTTTTTTTTTTGGTGCCACAAATAACGGAAATTGAGTAAAAAAAAGTTGTGAATAATAAGATTTCTTCTTGATTTTATGTGGTTTTCTTCTTAATAAAATTAATAAGATTTGCCACATAAAAATAATAAGGAATCTCTATGAAAAAATCTTCGCTTTTTTCTGCTGGGATACCTCTTAGCCTAAAAACGTTTCATAGAGAAAATCTTCTTGATTCTATGAGGTAGTTTTTTTCTCTGTGTAGCAGGACACATTCTGTGAAAGTTTCAGTCCGTAGCTTTTGCGGTTCTCAAGAAAACATTCTTTGACGGACAGACGGATTGCGTGTACGGAACCCTAAAAACGCAAAAGTTTTTGAAATTTTAACTCCACCTGGACTTGTGGAGTACCACGAAAAAAATTGGCGCCATTGTAACAACTTTGTTGAATGTGTTTGTATTTTTAAAATCATATTGAAATTAAAAAATTTTTATTATTAACAATAAAAATTTTTAAATGACCTCACATACCGCTCATACAAATATTATGTATTCAAACGAAGAAAAAAAAACCTTTATCAGTACCAGATGCTAATTTTGGATTTTTCAATACACAAAATAAATATCTTATCGTTAATGAAAAGAAAAAAATGTTGAAATAAACAAATGATTAATCACGGAACCTCTCATGATGGGTAGAAAGTCGTAACGATATCTTTATCTGTGTGAATATTTTACATGAATTCAAGATTATTAAGCATTATTACGCCAAAAGAAATAAAAACTTCCAAAATAATATACAATTATTGGATTAGGAAGTAATTCCGAAATGTGTATCAACATTAATAGAAAAAATTAAACACGGCAATTATGAATAAAAGTTTGCCTGAGATTTCTCCCGGGGAACAATTTTAAGCAATAGCAACCCAGTAAAAAAACAATGGAAGTCATTCTAAAGGAACTACATTTTCATTGCTACCAAAAAAACGATATTTTTAATTTGCCGATAGTTAGCAGAAAACCAAGTAGAAGTTTATTTAGTCATACAAAACCTTGTAATTCCTCTATAGTTTTAGAAATT
Source organism: Tachina lurida (assembly GCA_944452675.1). Classification (NCBI taxonomy): domain Eukaryota; kingdom Metazoa; phylum Arthropoda; class Insecta; order Diptera; family Tachinidae; genus Tachina; species Tachina lurida. The sequence continues at coordinate 17,893,832 of OX101754.1, read as the reverse complement.
ACTCACCAGAATTTTTAAAAAATCGATTTTCTTAAGAAACTTATGAACTAATTTTGGTCTAAAATTTTCAAGTTATTTGCTTAAATTTACATGATTTGCGTTTAAGTTCCTATAAAAAGAAACTAATTGTCAAAATAGGTAACTATTAACCATTTTTCCTAGATGAAAATATTATCATAGAACACAAATAAATTCAGTAAAGTGCGACTTTGACTAGCGCACGAAGGGTTCCGTGCGTTGAGCTTTGAGCATTTTTTTTAATCGTGTTTTTTTTACTTTTTTTCAGCTGAAAGTTTTTTTTTGTTTTTTTTTCCTTTTTTCTCGTTTTGGCGATTTTTTTAATTTTGGCGATTTTTTTCACTTTGGCGATTTTTTTTCATTTTGGCGATTTTTTCCATTTTGGCGATTTTTTTCATTTTGGCGATTTTTTTTCATTTTGGCGATTTTTTCATTTTGGCAATTTTTTCATTTTGGCGATTTTTTTTTCATTTTGGCGATTTTTTCATTTTGGCGATTTTCCAGGTTTTTGCGATTTATTTTCGTTTTAGATTTTTTTTAATTTGGTAATTTTTTTCGTTTTGGCAATTTTTTTTTTGTTTTTGGCGATTTTTTTTTGTTTTGGCGATTTATTTTTGGTTTGGCGATTTTATAATTTTGAGATTTTTTGTTTTACTGTTTTTTAAAATTTCAAGAAGTTTGCTCTTACGGTTTCCAAGATACAGCCAGTTATCAAAATTACATAGTCAAAATTACATTAACTGATGGTACACCCTTTAATTAAAATTTTTTAAATTTTAGTGTTAATTGTTGTAGTCTGTATAAAAATACTCTAACTTTACAAATTTCAAGTGCATATACATACATACAATTGTATGTATATTACATGGGATTTTAACATTTTTCGTTGCTCGTTTTGGCACTCCCTTTAATTTCCAACTCTCATGTATTTGTTGTTGTAGCGGCCAAGAGTCTACACACTCTGTCCAAATTTCAGGTCCGTAGCTCTTACGGTTCTCGAGAAAATACCCTGTGACGGACAGACGGACAGCGTAGCGAAAACAATAGGGTTTCTTTTCACCTTTGGTGTACGAAACCCTAAAAAGAAGATCTAAAAGCTCACTACAGTTTCGAGTGTGTGTGTGTAATTTTTTTTTTTTGTTAAATTTAATGTGACACACGCTTCTGGGTTTCAATACTCAAGTCAGACATACTTTAAAAATAAATGCATTAAGAAACGGAGAACTATTAGGGTGGCACATGCAAGTCATTTTTGACTAATTCCCATCATTAGTTGATAAGTTGATAAAAAAATTTAATTATAAATTTTCGTTTAAGTTGTAAATACAAAAACAACAAAATAAATAATAAGGGATTGAAAGATCAAATACGTAACACGTATACGTAATAGTTAGAAATTGGTACGATTTTGTATACGTAGCACAGCCCTTATTAGGTAATTCGCTAAAATGCTGCAGAAATACAAAATTTAAAATTATTTCCAATGATAGCAAACAACAAAATTTCGCGGATTATTGAATTCATAGCTATGGACTTTATAGATTTTTAACGATAGAGATTAAGCTGAAGCGAGTTACAGAATAAGGGGGCTCAGTTTCACAAAAATAAATAAATATATAGGAATGTAGCGTGCGACACCAAGCAAATATGCTTGTTTTTTTCAAAGAAAACGAAACTTTTTTTTTTAGTTTTTTATATATTTGTGTAGGTTTTTAGCAGCTCTACGTTGGGTAAAATTTTCAGAAAAATCGGGTCACGTTGTTCAGAAATATAAAGTTAATTGCTTGCTGTCACACGCGACAAAAAAAGGGAAATTTCTCGGAGAAATTTCCATGTATGGAACAAACTCTTAAGTAGAATGTTACAAGCAATTTCCTTAACTTATGAATATGTACTAGAATTGTCGTTAAAATTAAAAAAAAAATTAACCCTCGGAGGTATAACCAGGTCTGTGCAGACTTTTTGCATGTAAAAGTGTGTATAACTTTATTGTTTTTCATGTTAGAGACAAATCCTTCTATGACTTCTTGGAGCTACATTCGAATGAGTTGATTTTACATAAATAAAAAGTTTAATTCGAACCATGAATACACAAATAAGGGCAGATATATTTATTAGCTTAATCGATTAATCGAATAAATTTATCCTATTTTTCAAATAATTACCAAATTAACGGCCTGGCCCACGATGTCACCAGAAATCGTTCGATCGACAACTTGAATTGCAAACAACAATAACTTTAGAAAATTTGTTGTTGTTTGCAATACAAGTTGTCGATCGAACGATTTTTCGAAATTTCAAGTGTAGATACATACATACATACAATTGTATGTATATTACATGGGATTTTAAAATTTTTCGTTGCTCGTTTTGGCACACCCTTTAATTTCCAACTCTCATTTATTTGTTGTTGCAGCGGCCAAGGGTCTACACACTTTATCCAAATTTCAGGTCCGTAGTTTTTACGGTTCTCGAGAAAATATCCTGTGACGGACAGACGGACACCGTCTGTCCTTACTTTTCACCTTTGGTGTACGAAAAAAGAGAACTTCTTGCAATAACAACCCTATGTAAAAATCATTAGATCGGATCGAAATTTGCATTACTTCCAGATCGCAAACTCTACATTTTCATGACTTTTTTTGGAGTGTCTTTTTTTAATGGGAAGTAATAGGAAAAACAAAAAATTCTAATTGGAAAAGTGAGAAATCTCACGCGGCGGAATTTTATTCCTAATTGTCCTGATAAAGGTCCAAAAGCTATTCAAACACAAAATAGGATGATAAATTTTGTGTCACTCTGTATAAATACAAATTTACATACATACATAATTGTATCAGGAATAATTTTCTTAATCTCATTTAAGTTCAGTATTTTCAACTCTTATAGAATGAAATATTTTTATTAATTAATGTGATTTTCTAAAGAAGAGAAGATATATTAAACTATACTTTTTACCTGGGGGAGGAAATATGGCTCAGCACCCAGGTCTATCTACTTGGGCAGAGATTGTTTGTTAACATCACCTATTTAACATGAATTTTTTAATGAAATGAAATATGCGAAATGATTATATTATTTATACAATTATTGATTTACCATCGGTTAAATTCCTTCTAGTTCACTTAGGTCCAAATTCACAGTCTATAGTTAACTAACGCCCGTGGTTTAACTAAAAATTTCCTTACCAATTCCATTGGTTAACTAAAGACTGTAAATTTTAGCCTAAAACTTAAATTTCAATCTATGATCAAATTAGCATTATGAAATTATTTGGATGACACTTTTATGTTGTCTGTCAATAGATGTGGAGAAACAAATCGGTTAAAAAATATTGTTAAAAATGCCTGAGATTACAGTCGCAACCAGTGTGCCGAACCTTCTCGGTGGCAAGCACCGCTTCAGAGATTCCTGCTACGCCATTTTGTCCATGTCTCACTCTTTTGTCTAGCCCTGCTATTAGAATATACCTATTTAGATAAAGTTTTGTGCAACAGATTTCATAAAAAAGTTTGCTTAACTTTACATACAACAAGTGATTGAAAAAAATCTTTACCGGCGACTTTCCTTCAATCAAATTTGAAATTTTTAACCCCCAAATAAACAACGCACTACAGATAATAAATATTATTATGGAATTCATTGTATTTTTTGTTCAATCTCCCTTCTTCGCTTTCAACTTTGCAGCTTATTTATTTTTGTCTGATTGTATTTTTATTTGCTTCATTCGTAAATGGCTGAGCTTGCAATGTATTTGTGATTTTGTTTTGGGTTTAGGTGTAAACTTAAAAAAGAAAATTATTCTCACAGTCTGCATGACATTTATTTTGGCATCCAATGTCAAACGAATATAAATCGCACAGAGGCACGCGCTTGCTTCATTAGCACCGTACTCACTCCCACCAAAAAAATAAAATTAATATTGAAAATAAAAATAAAAGCAGTAATAACGGCACAGTCGTCGTCAATAAAAGAAATAGAAGAACAACAAAATGGAAATTTTCGTCTGTAATACTCTTACTGAAAAGGAAAGGAGAATGACTGATAATATGTAAGTATTAGGGATGTAACGAATGTTCGCTATCGCATTCGCAAATAATTCGCTTACTTTTGCTATTTGCATTCGCTAAGATGTATGCGAATATTTAAAGCGAATACTAAAGACAAAAATATTGGAAATATTTTCCAGTTTTTGAAAAAGAAAAAACTGTTAAAACTTTTGAAAAATGGTAAGCACATCATTACTTCGTTCAAAAAATTTTAAATGCAAAAATATTAACTAATCCTTCTTTGTTGTAAATTTTTAGCGAAAGAAGTGCCACTCATATTATTTCGCATGAAAACTTAAAATGTTGAAGATATATTTCATATGTTTTTCCCAAGATGAACAGAGTACTACTTCTGGAAAAAATGTTCATGAACAATTCATTCCAATTTTTCTTAATATGTATTTTGATAGCATTTTACAGGAAATGTTGAACTTAGGGCCAAAGTACGGATGGGTTGATTGCCTAACATTTTGTAAATTTATTTTTAATTATTATCTATATTTATTTTAATATGATTTCATTTCTTTCAGTTTAACAATTTTTATTTCTAATAAATTAATAAATATTTGCTGAATTCAATACTCAAGTAGATCTATGTATACAACACAACTTCATGATCTTAGATAAATTTATTTTCATGTGATTTTTTAACGTATTGTAATATTTGCGTTCGCTTTCGCATTCGCATTCGCTTTCGCAAAAATTAAAATGTATTATTCGTTTTCGCATTCGCATTCGCTAAACTGGTATTCGTTACATCCCTAGTAAGTATTATTGAAAAAGATTAAGGCTGCCATTACCTTCTACTTTTTAGTGCTTCTGTATTTGAATGCGAAAACAAACAATAACAGATTCAGCGTTCTCGTGTTTGTTCCACTGTGTGTGGTGTCAGTGGAGGAGGCAAATTTCAGCTTTATATACATGTTTTTCCGTGCAAATAGAATATGTGAATTGTTTTGATTTATCGTATTACAATTTGCTAAAACCTTTTCTGTGATGAAAGCTTAATTTTACCACCTCACATCAGCGTTTGAAAGTGCTTCCTGCTTATGGCAGTGCATCCACTGCCATAAGTTTCAAAGCCGATAGCAAAACGAAAGCACAAAACAAAAAACGAACGAACGACTGTCGACTGTGCTGTTAAACGAAAAAAAATTTAAACTTAAATGTTGCTGTGCTGTAAAGATCTTATCTAAAGTCAAAGCAACAGCACACAAAATTCGATTGTTGGTTTTACTGTCGCTTTGTTTTAGCTACAGGGTTAACGATGACATTTTTCATTATTAAAAATGAGACAACTACACTAAACTTCTTATTTTTCATATATTATTATATAATTCACTTTCAAAAAAGGGGACAAAAAGTGACAAGGAAGTCGAAAAAGTAGAAATTTGCCAATTTAGTCGGTCAAACGGTCACGCTGTTTAGCTAGGCTAAACTTCTTAAGGTGAATTCACCCATTGTTTCGGAACAAAAGTTTTGTTTGGAGAAAATTTTTTTTACTGAGAGTTTTTTGCAAGACGATTCATCCATTTCGAACATTTTGTCTGGAAAATCAAAGCTACCATATGAAATACGTGTGTAAACGATGCGTATTAATTTTGCAAGTGGCAGCACAGCGGCAAATGATTACAATTTGCTGTGTCATACACATCTTTTTAATTGTTTACTACAATGGTTTCGTTCAACTCCATACATTTGGATATGTTTTTCTTAATTTTTCTTTACTTCTATTGTAATAAATACAAGTAAACTCTGTGCTTTTATTATGCATATAACATGATGTGGCAGCTCAGTTCAACTTTGGCTGAAAAATTAAAAAAGTTGGCAGCTCAGTTCGATTTTGTCCGGACAAAAATTAAAATTAAATGATCAAACAGAATTGCGGCATAAACACATTTTCCATACAAATTGACAAAAAAAAGTACATCCAGAAAGCAGTCGAGAGATAGAATCTATTTTATTTTGACAGCGTTTTTTCTTATGTTCTCACATATAAATTAATATTCTCTCAACAATGCTACCATACTTTCAATAAATTTCATACATTTTGTGAACAAAACTAAAAAGAAATATAAACACAAAAGAAAATGAAAAAAAACTAGAAATCATTTGCAGTTACTGCCGTAGTTTTTATTATGGGCTTTGTTATATTGACAGCGATTTTTCCTGAAGTTGCGGACTTATTCTGTTTAATCATTAAACCAATTCAAGTAGAAAATGTTCCGAACAAAATTTGTTCTCTTCTTCTCTCTCTCTCAAAAAGAGAAACGTCAAACTACATATAAAAAAATTTTGTCCGGACAAAAATTTTGTTCCGAAACAATGGGTGAATCCAGCTTTAAACAATTAAGTACAACAATAACAACAAACAATCGATGATTCATAGCTACGGCAGTTATAGCATAAAATGTAACACAAACTTTTGAAACTGTGTTTTGACTGAACTGTTTGAAATTTCGAGGTTAAAGCAACAGAACAGTCATGAACAACGCGCGATGTAGCTGTGCTGTGACTTAACTGCAGATATGTGCACAGCACAACTCAGCAACAAAAATTTAAAAAATAAATTTTCACAGCACAGCAAAAGCAGTTTTTTTAGTGCTGTTGCTGTTTTGCTGGCAGTTTTTCAAACACTGCCTCACATCATCACTATGTTGTTCTACTAGATTTTAAGTAGATTTTGACAAAACCTACTGACGAAGCAGATTTTCTTTTGTGTGGGAAATCAACTAGATTTTGCCCGACATCTCGTAAGTACTATATTTTGCTCAAATGTAAACGCACTATTATGTAAATACTTTCATATGTTGCTTTTTTAACTAAGTATGTAATTTAAAAAGTCTGTTGATTTTTGTCCGATATTTGCAAAATTTTAAAAAAAAATTTCATATAAGTATAACTCACTTACCAAAAAAAAAAAAAAGAAATGTAATACTGCGCTAAGCTTTTTTAACATTTTTCAAGATTTCGTATCCCAGACCAAATCCTTTGTCTAAAATTTGTAACCCAAAAAGTGCCGACTTAGCTCATTCACACACCTTCAATAGCAAATGTTGTAGAGCGTAGCTAATTGACTCACCTTATATATAAAAATGTTGTACAGCAGACCTGGCCACCGAGAGAAACAAGAGAGAAATGTATATAAGCATATGTGTATTCATTTGTATAAAAAGCCGATTGATGTTCGGCACTCTGGCGCTTCTCTGGGCAGCCTGGTTGTACAGGATAGTAGAAAAAATGAAAATATTAGATTTTGAGTAGATTCCGTACAAATATACTTGAAAAGTAGATTTCGTTTTGTATGAAGAATCTAGTGAAAAGCACCGAGATTTAGCTAGAAATCTCGTAAGTACTAGGTTTCGATAAAATGTAAATTCCTTATAAACATACAACTGAAGGTTAGCCGCGAATAACGTTTTAAGTGACAAAATAATAATTTTTCAGGAGAGCCGAAAAACATATTTTAAAGCAAGATTGGTTTTTTCGTTTAAATTTTTTTAGCTTATCGAAAATAATGATAACTAGCATTAACTTTTCTTTTTGTATCTCTGCTACATTTATCAATTATTTTCAGCAATTTCGTTTGCATGATTTTATTAGTTACTTACAAAGTTTTACACCGACTGATTGGATTGTAATTGTATTTTGACGGCGATAAGATGCATAATTTTGGATGGTTTGATGTTTGAACAACGCAAGAGAGTTATGTTAACGTTAATCTGTGAAAAAACTGGTTTTTTAAAAAATGTCTTTTACAACGTTATTCGCGGCTGTGCTTCAACTAAACATGTTTTGAAAAGATTTTATTAAAAGCGATAATGTGACAAATAATTTTGAAATCGGATGTGACACAACCAAAAAAATTGTGGCCGGTAAAACATTTTACATGGCATACAAAGTACCATATTTTGCAACTTTATAGCTCCAGCTCTGAGCAAGTTGTAAAGCTGGTATTTACAATTTAAGCGAGAATACTTCTCGGCAATGTGTTTGCATGTCTGTATGTTCGAAAGGATTATCCGTCTAAAAATGCCCAATTTATTTCCAAAATATATTAACTCTGCCCCACTGTGCGGCGTTGTATTTTTTATAATTTTTCACTCGATAAATACAGCATAGAAATCAAATTTCTGTTCGATAGAAAATAAGTTCAGTTAAGTTAAAATCACCAAAATTTTCGATTGATTTTCTTAATTCCATATTCGATAGCCACAGAAGATCGATAATCAAAATATTAGACAAATTGTTCTAGACCCAGGTGGGTCCAATGTGATTAAAAATTCGTAAATAACGAATTTTCTTTCATAGCAAATTTTCATTTGTTTACTTAAAAATTAATAAAAAGTAATTTCAGCCAAAAAGTCCAGAAACTTTAACACTTTTATAAAATTTATTTGAAAAGGAAAATAGAGTCGCAGCTATTATTAAAATCTTATCGTAAAAATCTGATCCTTCACATTTGTTGAAAGGCTAAAAAGCAAGTTAGTTAGTTGCAAGTTTAACATCATATAATTGACTAACCAAAAGCTTATTAATTTATTATTAATAAATGTATGTGAAGATAAATTTTAAGATAAAATCTAAGTAGAGATAAAAACCAAAAACTTTAGCAGAGCGAATTTTGCACTTAACAGCGCACTGTTAATTATTTAACAGTACTAGTAAAATTAATGAATATTATTTCGGTGGCGAAATCCAGGAACGGGGACTGAGACTATGCTCAACAATTAATGGAAAATATGGTCCGATATCTGATATACTACAGATATATAAATAATACAGAAACTTACTCTTAAAAAAGAGGACCCTCTTGTGCAAGGAAAAGTGGTCATTATGGGAAATAGGAGAATTCTACATAACTATATCCCACTATATAGAAATGGTGCTCCTGATGGCACTTTAAATGGCAAATTTAGTTAGATTTCTAAATCATTTTGGAACTTTCGAAAAATTAATTAAAAAAAAAAATAATTTTTTTTCATGTAGAATTTTTTTATTTCCGGGCAACTTTACCGTCTTCGCTACTTTCTGGAGAATGTGCCTTTGGTATAAACAAACGCATAAGGAAATTAAGAATTATTAAAAAAAAAGCTTAATTGCTCAATATTGTACGTGACAAAAATTGCACTTTTCTGTGGAAACGCCCATATGATTTTATTTGAATTCTTCAGAGTGTATGCGTCTACAAATACACAATGATTTAAAATGTCACAAATTAAATTAGAAGATATGTATTTTTTTTGGACCGTAAAATAACGCAAAAACAAAACAACGTAATTTTTACGCATATTCTTGTCATTGGTCTGTGTATTTTTATATAATAGATATGTACGTTACGAGTATATGTACACAAAATTTTAATTTTTGCTGTCATTATTAATCCTTTATGTAATTTGTCTAATTTTCTGTTGCTTTCTTTTGTAAAGTAATTCATATTGATTGCATAACTTTTCTCTTAAACTTAAAACTCGTTTTCTGGCAAAGTAGTTTTTTTCAGTTATGACGTTCTTTGAGTAAATGAGCGATATGTAAGTAAATATGTGGAATAAATTAAAATCACTTTAACTTAAATATGTATGTACATACATATGTACACATGAATATTAAAGTATTTCACAGTTTTGCTTTTAAAAATTAAATAATAATAATAATAATAATAAATTTTAATTTTATTTTTGTAAAACTCATTAGTTTATGACTTGTTAATAAAAAACGAGTCAAAAGTACTTAAAGTATTTTATTTACATACATATGTATGTCTTTTTTTGCATTTGATATTTATTTATTTGTTTGTTTATTTGTTCTTCTCGATTTTTGACCAACAAAAAATTGCCTTGTGGCTTTTTTAAATTAACTTTAATGCTTTTACAGTGGACTTGAGTATGTTTTATTTGGTTTGTTTCTCTAAATTGTTTTTATTGCTTCCAAATGCTTGTATTTTGTTGATATTAACCCTTTATAGAATGATGATAAAAAACTATTTGTTATGAAAGTGTTATACATTCACAATTAACTATTACGTTCTACCAAAATTGGCGTTTCGCATCTGCCTCTATACATATGTAAGTATATGAGAGAAAATAATAGAAATACCTCACACGTCACGTTATTAAGCATGTGTTATATACAGATGTGTCAAAGATTTACGTGAGTACCTGCCATGGTAGCCTCACCCCACCGGGGTTCTGAAGACTGGGTGAAGTTAAGCTCTCACCACCCTATGTCCCTATGCACTATGTGATTCAGAGAACTGGATGAGTTGATTCACTTTTGCTGTCCTCACATTTACAATGCTTTTGTTTTGTTTTTTAACATCATTATATACTAATGATGTTACTTGCAGTGTTAACTCTCTAACAACTGACTGTCATTAACTAACTCTTGTTGTTTAAGTACTGTTTGCAAAAGTAAATAAAAACTAATCAAATTACTCACAAAAGCACGTTGGACAGGTCAAGTCTTAGGGCCCTTTTCAAAACTTGCCTTTAGTTAAACGTGGGATTTTGTCTGCCCGATAAATATCTTTGCATTATTACAACTTCAATTTTTATTGTTATTATTATCAATTATAATAATATCTAATGGATAAAAAAATAATAAATGGAGGTTTTACAATGCAAAGCTATTTATCGCGCAGACATAATCCTGCCTTTAGCTAAAGGCAAGTTGTGAAAATGGCCCTTAAGTTAATCAAACAGTGCGTATATGTTTTCATACATTTTTAAAATGTATTTCAGTTCATTTTTTTAATGTTAAGTGCTAGATAAATATTAATTTTTCAAAAAGGCCAAATTGAACCGTTTGATTTCTAATCATGCAGATCTCTGATGTGATTTTCAAGATATGCATTAGTTGCTCTCTTAACATGTGTACATACATAGTTATCATTGACTATGAGCAAGCATCTGGCTGAGAAACATTGAGTCATCTAAACTGACATTGTTTAAGAGGCTTACGGCAGACGGCCCACAGTGGGGTCAAAGGCCCTTTTTTCGCGGATCAATTCATATCTCGACAGCTAAAATAGTGAGGGTGAGGGTCACTAAATTTTATATGGGTAGCTCTTAGAACGAACTGCATATTACCAACAAAATCTTGAAGGTATAGGAAGGTTGTGACGGGGGTGCCCCCCACCCTTTTCAAAGCAACTATTTTTTTTATATAAGAAATGGCGAAGCAGGAACGAAATACAAATAAAGGGTGCCCAACTAACAAAAAGATAAAAATTCATGATTTTTTTATTCACGCACGCTCCTGATGAATTGCCTGCCTGGCATTGAGTGATTTCGTATACGAATTATCCAAAAGTAGATTTTTAACAAGCCTAAGAAAGTTAGCTAAAATAGCAGATGTGTATATTTTTTTTAAATCATTATTATATACAAATACAATAATGCGTGACTCATGCATGACTCACGCTCAAATATAATGTATGCTTAATTGAGCCAAATCCATCTCAATATAAACATTAAAAACAAAAGCACCTCCACGAATAATTTGTATTAAAAATTTGAGTTTTTTTAAAAATAAAATATTTTTAAAATACCATAAATGCACATTTTTCATATTTAAATATTTATCTACAAAACTGCATCAGTTGATTTTTGAAATTGAGTCGTCGACGGTTTTTGACACCAAAATCCCATTGTGCGGCATCTCTCCCAAATGCTCGAAATTATACTGAAACACTAATGCAATAAATTTATCTTTCTATGAAGTCTTTATCAATAAAATAAATTTATGGTATATTTTTCGAAATTATCTAAACTAGATTGAGCATGATCAATGGACATTGTTATGAATTATGTATTATTTTCTGCCACAAAACAGAACGGTTTATCGAGCATGATAATGAGTGAAAAGTCAGTCACGATCACATCCCTAATGAAATGTATGTACATACATATGTACATATGTGCCTTATCTCAGATTATGAATTATGTTCCTCCAAATTTCATTGAAATCCAACCAATATTTTTGGCGAATTGCGTGTTCCGACAAATATGTAGAGGCAAAAATAATTTTTTGTTTTTTTCTTCTAAATCAGAATACAATACAAAAATTAAAAATCATTTGGGATATATGTGTATGTATGTCTGTATGTTAATTTGAAAACAATTTTCTTTCAATTAAATATGTATGTATTTACAGTGTGCCCTCGCCTCAATTGGCGCAACTCATCGCATAGTTATTACAGACAAATGTTATGCGTTGCAGACTCCATTAGAGCAAGATTTTGTGATTCAGTTAGCACAACTTTTAATTTTTTTCTCAATTGTTTTGTTTTTCAATATTCAAAGTGGATTTTAAATTTAGTTTTTATTTAATAAGAGTATGTATAGTATACATACATGTTACTTATATAAGAATAATAACATAAAGGCGGATGTACTAAAGTATAATAAGTAAATAACTGGGCATTTGTTGTTGCAACATCTGATAAACTTCATGAAATAAAGCCTAACGTATCCAATGAGAGAAGTCTTTGCTCGGATTTTAGAAAAAAAAACTATTTAGATATATAAGCTATTGTAACTGAACATGATCTTCCCAAAATAAAATGCCAAGCGGATGTTTTCAATTACAGGATAAAGCAATTTTAGTGAACAAGTTGTATTATATAATTATCTTTTATAATACAGAATTTCTAAAGTTAATTTTCAATTCAAGAATTTGTTTTCATATCTCAATTTAAGAACGGTTTTGAGAAATACAGAAGTAATTTTTTTTGTTTGCCCACTGTGACCCACATTTCTTTAATTTTTTTCTTTTTAGAATTTTTTTTTAAAGAATTGATAATTTTCTTAAATTTTTTGCTTGTAAATTTCACAAATTACGAGCATATACACACTAGCTTTTACCTGCGGCTCCGCAAGCATAGATCTGCTTAAAAAATACAGAACAACCGGTTTTAAAACTGGTTAAACAATCAAAGCCGAAACGAAAATTACCCTAACCAGCACAAAAATATGGTTTTCGGAAAAAATCCGTTCCAAATATAAAAAAACCGGTTCCGAACCAGATAAAAAATATCCTATATTAGACGCTAGTAATGTAGCTTTCCATTAGTGAAATAATTTTCAACATCGGATTAGCGGTTTGGTATTCTATCAGTTAATGCAATTTTGAGAATTTGCTGTATCTTGGAAGCCGTAAAAAGCGAACTCTTGAAATTTTCAAAAACGCTAAAACTAAAAAAAAATATCAAAATTAAAAAATTCCGAAACGAAAAAAGCGCCGAAAAGGAAAAAAAGCGTTTAAATAAAAAATATCACCAAATATAAAATAAATCGCTGAAATGCAAAAAAAAAAAATCAACAAAATTAAAGTTGCAAAAAAACAAAAAGAATCGTCAAAACAAGAAAAAATCGCAAAAATAAAAAATTCGCAAAACTAAAAAAATCGCTAAAACTAATAATATTTATTGTAAAAAACCAAAAAAAAAATCGCCAAAACGAAAAAACGCCAACACTAAGAAAACCGTTAAAACTAAAAATAGCTTAATAAAGCTAAAAAAAGCGTATCTACTAAAAAATCGCTCAAAACTGAAAAAATCGCCACAACAAGAAAAAATTTGCTAAATTAAAAAAATTGCAAAACTAAAAAAATCACTAAAACTAAAAATATGCATTGTAAAAAAACAAAAAATCGCTAAAGCAAAAAACGAAAAAATCGCCAAAAACAAAAAAATCGCAAATCAAAAAAATCGTAAAATCGCGAAAACTAAAAATTACATACATATTTAAAAAAAAAACAAAAACAAATCGCTATAACGGAAAAAACTCAAAGCTAAGAAAAGCGTCTATTTCAAAAAAAAAAAAAATAACGCCAAAGACCGAAAAATCGCCAAAAAATAAACAATTCGTATATTATTACATACGAAGTGTCCGTATTAAACCTCCGCGTGCGAGTCAAAGCCGGACTTTACTGAATTTATTTATTCTTTTATGTTTGATTTTATAAATATTTTTATTGGGAAAACTATTTTTTTTAATAAGGTTATTATTGTATAATCTCTTAATTGATGCAATTTTCACTAGCATAATGCAATATCTTGCACAACCCAAGGGCGTACTGTATTTTTTTTATTTATATGAAAACACACGTAGAGAAAATGCCTGTCAAATAAGTATATAAAAGTATATAACAATCTTTGCTTGAACTTGGCCCAGTTTGCTTTTTTCTGCAAACTTGTTTGGAAATGTTTGTTTATGTGTATACGCATACATACATATAAAAATTTTGTTTACCTTTCCTCACCTACACTTGATAACACGCAAGTCGATTTCACACACAAGGTGTTCTCACATCAACAGCTGTTTTTCTTTTCTCTATATCAAAAATATTTGTTGTAGCAATTTGTGCATATTTAAATAGGATACATACATATGTATCTACGAGTATGCAAGTACATATGTATATGTACATAAATATACCCAAAAGCTGCTTATATGTATGCATATATTAGTAGTCTCCAATTTCTAACCACGTTTCTTCCTCTGTTTGAATCAGCTGAGTTGGACATCTCCCTATCGTTTGTCTAAAGTAGAAAGGCTCTAAGTGGAATAATTTCAACTTTACAGGAGAAGGTAAAAACGTAATAGAAACTGTAATATTCAAAAAGAATTTGGCAAAACCCTATTTGATTTTTACTTCAAACTACTTATACTACTTTAACTACAGACTAGATTTGAGCCTAAGATGATACCAGCTCATTAATATGAGCGAACTCAGAATTCAGGCATCTGATATTAAAACTATGTGTAAGTCTATTAATCTTGTCTGAAACTAGTTCCAAGCCCGCAATTTCATGGAGGCGTATGATAGAAAAAAAAACCAAGGCAGGATATACATTAGTTTTAATAATTTGTTTTGGGCTATTTGCAGTTTTTTAATATGACAAGATGCGCTAGTAGCCCAAACCGGGACTGCATAGAACATTACAGCATGGAAGATGGTCTTTAAAATTAGTTTTTTTTGTTTTTAATGTTAAGGCTTGATTTCCGATTTATGGAAGGGTATAAGATACGGGTTAGTATGTTAACTTTGTTTATTACATAAGGTATATGAGAGCGTCAAATTAAATCGCAGAGAGAATTATGTTACGTGTATACTTCAAACAAATGTTATCTCAATCTTATAATATTTATTTTTATAAGAAATCCTGTAATAACCCTGTCGAAAATTTTTTTAACTTAAAGTTAACTTTTTCGCGACTAGTGCTGACTGACACTTGGATTACTTTCCAATGGAAACAGCTAACTATTTTAACATGTTCTAGCCGGTAGTCAATTGTCTCAACTAACTTAAAGTTGATTTAATTTAAGTCACCTGGTAGTCAGTAAATTTATAAAAAATGTTGCTGGGGTTCGAACTATATAACATCAGACGTTGTGTAGTCAACGCGCTACTACCCAGCTAAGGTACCATCTAAAATAATAACAGCAAACTTTTAATATAAAATTGAAATGAGTTTTAAAATGTAGTGGCCATAACGAAGTAATCATTAGCAAACACTTTGGTTTATGCCTGTTTTTTTTTAATTACAAGAATCAAATAAAACCATAAACTTACTTTTGTTTGATGAATATTAATTTTCCTTTCCTTTTAACTTGTTTTAGTTTTTTGTAACTTGTTATTAATCAATGACGCTCCTCTCTTGCTGACAGTTTTGCTCTGTTTATCTCATTGATGACATTTCATTTAGGCTTTCGGTCTTTGATACCCACCGTTGTTATTATAGTTTTCGATAATCAAAATTATAGTATGCAAAATTTATTTATTGCTGTTTTTGTAGCTCTTTTTGTTTGTTATACTTGTGTTGTGAAATCTTATGCCGAATTTACATCTGGCACACATGTGCACAAAAAAGCGTAACCACTAATTACTAATGAAAAACTAATTATTTGATTCAGACATTTATTTATTGATTTAAACAGCTTCCAAGCATGTTACTCGTACATTCTATAAAATTGTCTATTAGCTATGCATTACTACGTTTATACGCACCTATTATTTGCAAGTAAAGCTTTAAATTGTTGCCATATTTATTGTTTTATTGCGACTTACTAACTCAGAAAACTATTCACGATTAACGCACTATTTGCAAATAAAATCCTTGAGGTTGTCACACATACAAATATTTGCTAATAAAAAACATTAAATTGATAAAGATTGTACAAAAAAACATTTACCTCGTTTATACGCAAATCTTATTTGCAAATAAAACTATTTGTAAATACTGAACTCACCGTTTATACGTAGATACCATACATCATTATCTGTGAATTATATTGCCACACATTGTTAAAATGTATTACATTTCTTAGCAAAACGAAAATAATTGGCAATATTTTACACCTTATTTGCAAATAGTGCGTTATTTGCAAATAGTTTTCGTGAGTTATTAACTTACAATAAAAAAGTTATACGGCAACGCCTTCCAGTTTTATTTGCAAATAAGAAGTGCGTATAAACGGGATAATAGATAGAACAAAATAATGACAATAAAAACAATACATTACGAAACACATTGGCAGATTGAAATGCAATGAATCAAACAAATTCACATATTCCATTTGCAATAAAGTTACGTATATAAGGCAGACATCTACATCAACTGACACCACACACAGTGGACCAAAACACAGAAGAACGCTGATGAGGAAGGTTTAGTGGCCTTCGAAAACGGCTGGCTGTTCCGTTCAACTATGTGTTGTTGTCAGAATATTTACAACTAACTTTGATGTTATTTGTTCATTAATAAGTATCACATGTAATTTGGCTTAAAAAGCGTTACGAACTTTAGCCTATTCAATTCATAAGAATAAAGAAACAAATACAGTTCGAAAAATAATAATTAAATTAACTAATTAATAGTCATTGGCTTGTGGCAAAAATTAAAAAAATAAAAATATACTTAATAGTAACAAACCAAAAAAGTTTGTCTTAAGTAGAACAAAAATAAGCAAATTAACAAACATGTGTATAGTTAGTAAGGAACAAAACGACAATGGTAAGACTGTTGTAATATATATAGAAGATGGTAATATATATAGAAGATGGTATATATATATATAGATGGTAACTTGCGTATACATTACGAAACACATTGGCAGATTGAAATGCAATGAATCAAACAAATTCACATATTCCATTTGCAATAAAGTTACGTATATAAGGCAGACATCTACATCAACTGACACCACACACAGTGGACCAAAACACAGAAGAACGCTGATGAGGAAGGTTTAGTGGCCTTCGAAAACGGCTGGCTGTTCCGTTCAACTATGTGTTGTTGTCAGAATATTTACAACTAACTTTGATGTTATTTGTTCATTAATAATTATCACATGTAATTTGGCTTAAAAAGCGTTACGAACTTTAGCCTATTCAATTCATAAGAATAAAAAAACATATTATTATTTGTTACTTGATACATACTACGTTTATACGCGGGGCTTATTTGCAAATAAAACTGTAAATTGTTGCCATATTATTGCTTTTATTGCGACTAACTAATTCAGAAAACTATTCACGATTAATACTATGTTCACACTTATGTTTTTAAACGTGTTTAACGTCTCATTCGTGTGTAAGAGCTTAAACACGACGAATTTGAGATGTTTTACCATACATTGACTTGTTTTGTTAAACATCTGAAAAACGGTGTTTTAGATTTAAACACTTCCTTAAACACGTAAATGGAGTATGTTCAGTCCGTTTTTTGATAACTCTGGCAACTTTGTGTTGTTATTAAATGGCGTCATGTGAAAAATCATTTGGTAAACGAGTAATTAGTGAAGAAATACTAAATTATTTACAAAAAAATTTGTTGTTTGAAAATAATAAACCAATAAAAAAGTATAATTGTTCGTAATATTTTACAAATACAATAATTTATTCACGAAATGTCAACCTTAAACATCTCAAATGTAATGTGAACGGTTTTGTTTAGTTTTTTAAAACACTTGCCTTAAACACGTTTAAGACCATAAGTATGAACATGGTATAACGCACTATTTGCAAATAAAATGCTTGAGGTTGCCACGCTTACAAATATTTGATAACAAAAAACAATAAATGGATAAATATTGCAACAAAAAACATTGATAGAGGCAAATAATGACGATTACATAGCGTCTATACCTGATATAATATCAAATATATTTCTATCAGCAAACGTCAAAATTCATAGCAGAGAGAATCATATTACGTGTGGACTGCAATATTAGTATTATATTACTATTATATCAGATATTATAATATTGTTTTCATAATATATATTTAGAAAACAATATTATGATATCGAGTGTCAAAAAACGATCACATACATAAATACGTGAAGAGAATTTTGTGTATTAAAGTGAAAATTAATATTTTTTGGTACAAATAATGCTGAAATGTTTTAATTATACACGATGTATTAAGGAAATGCCAAAATTTTAATGACACACACATTACTATTACAATAAACGGATATGTTTACTGCACGGCTTCATGATAATTATGAAATATTAAGATATTTTCAATAGTACGTTTTCCCCTACATAGATATTAATATTAATGTAAACATATTTTTCTCCTCATTTTGCCGACGTTCTCTCTCATATTCTATCAGAATTAATATCAGGTATAGACGCTATGTTAAAACAGATAATTATTTGGTATTTTGTACATTTACACTATTTTTTTTTTTGTCAACATAAGTAAATTTTCTATAGAAGTGCTACCAAGTTTGTGTACTTTTACTATGCCGTATAAATAGTGAGTTAATTTATTTGCAAATAGTGCGCGTAGTAACATTTACACAATTTTTTTTGTAAACATAAGTAACTTTTCTATAGAAGTGCTACCAAGTTTTTACACATTTACAATGTCGTATAAGCAATGAGTTAATTTATTTGTAAATTTTTTTATTTGCAAATGGTGCGCCTATATAGTATGTATATGTCCTAGTTTACACTATGCAAGTGTTATTGCTAAGCTGATTAGTTTGTGGGAGAGAGAGGCGAGGGGAAAAGAAAAGTTTTTAATCAGCTTAGCAATAGTAAACTAGGACTACGAAACTGTTTAACTTATAAATACGTGTCTGAATCAAACAGTTTTTCATTAGTAATTAGTGGTTACGCTTTTTTGGGCACATGTGTGCCAGATGTAAACTCGGCATTACTTTATCCCGGCATTAAAGCAACACGCGTTTAAAATATAAAAAAAAATAAACAAGCATATACATACATATTTACATAACATATAAATATGTATGTATGTAACGTATATGTACAAAAATATTACATATGTATGTATGCATAAATGTCTGTATGTATAAATTGTGTGGCCAAAGTGGGCGACATATGTACATACATACATTCATATGTATGTATATGTAATATATGTACCTATATTACTTGTATATGTTAGTGCTTTTGTTTATCTTATTTATTTTTTGAGAGAAAATGTTTATTTTATTTTTTTTTAATTCATATTTTAAAATTTTATTTTTTACGTTTTATTAATTAACAAAATTATTTGCAATAATTTTTATTATAATTTTTTTTAAATATCATAAACTAACTTTTAATGTGTTTCATTTAAAAATTAATTTATTTATTACAACCTAAGTACATACATACATATGTATGTATGTATATGTAAATATGTATGCATGTATTTATTATTGCTTTTGGTGGGTTAGATAATTTTTTTTTGTTATTAAACTCTTTATTTTTATTATAACTTTTTTTAAATACCTATGGTACTATTTTGATAAAATGTTAAATAATTTAGTCTGGGAACACATACATTTTTGAATTGCACGTGCTGTAATTGTTTGCTGTTGTTACAAAATGTACACACATATGTATGTATGTATGTATGTGTGTATGTGCAATGGTATATTGCGAAGCATACAACTTACACACATTTAATTTCCGTTTCCTTTTATAATTCTTCCTTTGCTTTTATGTTAATATGTAATTTATAAACATTATTTTGTAAAATATTTTTTTTATTGTTATTACTATTTACAACTTTTTCGTTTTGTTCGTATTAAATTTTTTTTTTGTAATATTGGCTGTAGTCTTGCCGTTGCCGCCCGTCGTACAAATGTTGTGTTATCCCGTATTATAAAGTCGAACTGTTGTATGTTTTTCTTTTGCTCTCTGGGTACATACCTATAGTCTTGGCAATTTTCTGTTCGTTTTTCTGTGCGCAAGCAGTGTCACTCAAGGGCGTTTCAAGGTCGTATAGCTTTGTATATTGCCTTGTTTTCTTTTTACACAAAATACTCGTATATAGTACTGCCTGCCTGCCATCTACTCATTCGGCATTTTATTTGGTGCTTTAGTCTTTAGTCATTTACTACCCGTCTCTTCAAACACAACATAATATAAAAATAATAAATGTATAGCAGTAGCAATTTTGGGCTACTAAGACTTTGGGTGGCTGGTTGTTTAGCTTGATGCGTGCGTATCTTTCCACTGTCTGTTAACATACATATATTGAAAAACCATGAACAAAAATTTATTGTTTTTTGTCCAGAGATAATAGATCAAATTCCTACCTACCTACAAATGTACATATTTTTATTTCCAAAACTCTTTAGTGACCGATTCAGCACAATTGTGTAAAAATTTTTGCCTTAAATAACCGTATTAAAAAGAATTAATTTAGATTTCAAGTGTGTTTTAGTCAAAATTTTAATGGATATTCTGTTTTAATGTTGGCTGTAGAATTATACAGTTGGCTATAGAATTATATAGTTGGCTGTAGTAGTTTGTGCATTGACTACAAAGAAAATGACTGTCTTCAAGAGCCCGACAAAAACAACAACAACATCATTGATTTTTCTGATATGCATTAGTGTACATCAGGGATGGAAATGAAAATTTTAAAATTATGCCAACAAATTTAAAAAATTTTTACTTTCTTGACATTAATTGTACTAAATTTTTGAGTTGAAAGTATTTTTATTAAAATATAATTGTCGGTATCCGGAACAAAGGCTACCGAATCGTTTTCACAAATTTGCTTGTGAGTTCGGATGTTAAAGCATATGTATGCTACAGGTATATAAGTTGAAATTTAGAATATACAAATTAATAGCATGTGCTCTAGCATCCGGGTTCAGAAGAAAAATAATTTGTAAAAGGACGAGTTTACATTTTTGTGGATTTTCTCGGTGTGTTTTACTTTTACATCACTGCTTTCAAGTAAGAAGAATATGAGTATCATATTGACATTCATTAAATGTACTAACTAAATTAACCATTGGTGTACTATTGTACTTTTCGAATTTGAACAGTACCAAAAAAACACTACAATTGTACCAATTTTGCCATCCCTGGTGTACATGATGCTAACGCATATCGCGAAGTCCCTCCTTCGCCGATATTTGTAGCAATTATAAAACATAAATAACTATTAAAGTGCCTAGCTTAAAAAATAATGCGATGCTATCTATAAAATTAGTAAATAAATTCCTTCCTTTTTCTTCTCTAATGGATCTTTTGTTCCATAAATCTCTAAATTAAATCAATGTTTTAAAACATACATACATAGTTCAACTCAAACTGTTTTTTTTTTTAAACTACGACAGTAAATCTCTGTTTCCACAATTCCGGCAGATGGCTCTTCTAGAAAATTTGTATGAAAATCACTCAAACAAATTATTGCTTTTCATATACATTTGCTACTCTAAGGCGACCGTCTGGGTTGCGGAAACAGGAGGTAAATATTTATTTTGATTTTTAATATTTTCTAATATTATTGTATAGGTACAATTGTACAATTTGATCAAGTTGTACAGCCAATTGTTAAGTTAGGGGTCTGGTTGACCAACGGTTGGTCGTCGGTTGAATAAAAAATAAAAAAAATTTTGATTTTCCATTCAACTGACGAACAACTCAGCTATCAAATTGGTGCGTATGATGACGATTTCTTTTTCGTTTTTAATTTTCATTCTGACGTGTTGTGAGTAGAGATGCTAAACGGGAAATCCCGGGCTTTTCGGGACTATGCAAATCCCGGAGTCCGGGATTTTTTAATTTTAAAGCCCGGGATTTTCGGGATTATCTGAATCCCGATTTTTAGCATAAATAATGTTTTTGGCGGCCATCTTCTATATTAAAAATTATTAGAAACTCCTTGTTAAAATAAAAAATTTGCTTTGAATAAATATTTTCGTAAATAATATTAAATGGTATATATCTGTGGCAATAAATAATAATGGATTAAGTTGACATAAGTGCTTTTTCATTTTATTACATATTCTTATTCTCTTCTTCAAGATCTATCACTCAGCTAAATTTCAATTTTAAAATGTCATTAATATTAAAACTTTACGCATTTATATTTTAGCTTAAGTCTTCATGGAAAATAATACATAAGCCATAACATCTTAACTCAACTTAATCTTTTTTAAGGTAGCTTTATTAATATTAAAATGTTTGAGCATTAAAAGTTGTATACATTTAAGTGCAATAACTTACAGCCCATTCAAAATATTTCTCATAAAAAAAAACTTATATTTAACTTTAACTTAATTTAAAAACTTATTTAAAAAATATCTATACATTACCTCAGGTTTTCCGCAATTTTCAATTTAATCTAAAGCGACTTACTATCAAAACAAATTATTTTGCATTTCAATATAATAGCTTAAGTTCACTTTAGTTTTTATTTTTCTGCCAATGGATTTTTTCATAACATCTTAACTAAACAAACAACGGATATAAATAAACTAATAAAACGTTTTCTTTTTTTTTATAAAATTAACAGTTTTGTTCCAAGTAAATGTGCATCTTTTTCTGTGGCTAAAAATTTTATATAAAAACTAAACACAATTTAGACAAAAAAAAAACCTTAATATCTCGAAAGAAGACATTTCGACTTAAGCCATTATTATTTATTGCCACAGATATGTGGCGTTTTCTTTTCTAGGTAAAATGTGAACATACATTGCACTTTTCAATTAAAATTTGCAACTAAATGTCTGATTTTTATAAGTACCTTTAAAATATGGAAAAAAAAATTAATTGTTAAATTAAAACATTATAATTACTATAAAGACGCACATTTGTGCACAATTTTTTCGGGATTTTGTAAGTCCCGAAAATCCCGGGGTCCCGGTTCGGGATTTCGAGACTCCATCACTAAATCCCGAAGCCCGGGATTTCAAAAAACCTGTCCCGATTAGCATCTCTAGTTGTGAGCAACATCGTGCGAAGATGCACAGATTCTGCTAGGAATGCACAGATTCTTACTAAATGTAAATACCGTCGTCTGTCTGGGTAAATTTTTAATTCACATTAATGAGCTTTTAATGCTAATTAACGCTGTTGTTTGTCTACACTATTAGAATTCTTTTTTAAATAAATTCATTAATTGAAATATTCCATGTTGCATTTCATTTACATTGCAAAGATTTTTGTGCAAGTCAATAGCCAAATTCACAATCATGTGCATTTAAGATTGAAAGTTTATGCAACTATAAAAATTTCCCATCAATTGTGAACACATTTTTAGAGTTCCATACACCAAAGGTGAAAAGGAACCCTATTGTTTTCGCTACTCTGCCTGTCTGTCTGTCACAGGCTGTTTTTTCCACAACCGTAAGAGCTACGGACCTGACGTTTTCACAGAATATGTAAAACTTTGGCCACTACAACAATATATAACAGTGATAAATTAAAGGGTGTTCTAAACCAAACAAAGAAACATGTTAAAATCCTGGTGCAATATGTATGTATACACACAATTATAAATAGACACTTGAAATTTTCAAAGTTTGTGTATTTTTATGCAGACTACAACAATCAATACTGAAATTTAAATAATCAAAATTAAAGGGTATTCTATCAGTTAATGTAATTTTTACTACCTGATTTTGAGGACATGCTGTATCTTGGAAACTGTAAGAGGCAAACTCTTGAAATGTTCCAAAACGCTAAAACTAAAAAAAAAAAAATAATTAAAAAAATTTAAAAAACAAACAGAAAGAAAAATTTCATAATGTGAACCTTGACAAAGTTCTTGTTTCATAAAAATTAGTTTTACAAATTAGAACATTGCTACGCAATCACTCATTGATACTTATTTCAGCTTTTACTCTTTATCAACAAAAAAAAAATTAAAAATAAATAAATAAATAAAATAACAATAATCTAATAATACATATCGTCACCTAAAATCCAAAAGGTGTAAGTATGTACATTTTTTACTTTTTTTTATAAATTTAAGACTATTTACATATGTATTTGTTAGGTGCCAAATTGAATAATGAAGGAAAGATGTATTTTGGTTAATCCCATCATAATCAATCAAAAAGTCTATTTTGAATTGTTTGGTTGTTCCGCCCTTTTGGATTGTAGGTGATGATATGTATAGGGTAAAGGCTCCTAAGGTCGGCATGCACCAGTAGTCGGCCTTTTTAAATAAAAATGTATATAAATAACAATAGCGGTCATTAAATATATAAGTAAGATCTGATTTTCATTAGAAATATACTTACTTCTCTCTAAACATTGAGTAAATTTGAATGAGATGAGTATATTGGTATATTTTTTGCCTCTTTCCGTGACTGTTTTTAAAGAGGGCGATTGTGCCTGTTTTTTAAGAAATTTTTTAGTGGTGAGGCCAACTTAAACAAGTGAGTATTCACATTAAATGAAGTAATTTCTTAAAAATGACGGTTTCTATGGATTCAAATCAACTAAAATATTGATATTAATGTGAAAATCTTAATAAAATTTATTTATTTTGCTTATTTTAATGGGTGCCGTCTTTAGGAACAGAATTTTTCATGATTTCCAATTGTCGGCAGGGGTGTGCCGATTATAGGAAAATTAGTATTTTCTCATATTAAGCTAAAAAATTGCAAAATAGTATAGTAATAATCTCTCTTGCCACTGCTTTAAAAAAAAAAATTAGTTTAAAACGAGTTTACCCAGTAGTCGGCATAGTAATATGTATACAGTATACATACTACATACTCTATACCAGGCATACAGTTTCCTAAGGTCGCTATGAACTTTTATTATAAGTTTATTGAACTGAGGATCCTAGAAAGATAGCAATTTTGTAATTCAGAAGAGATAATTACTTCATGCAATAACAGAAAATTGTATGATTGTAAATTTGACCACTTTGAACAGACTTTATGTGACATTGTACAGAACGGACTAAGGATAGCGAAGGAAATGTTCTTAATCGTAGAGTTGAATATCAACTCCGCAAGGGCGTTCATTGTTCCCTTCACCAATAGGATGACAATCCTACTCTGCAAACCATTCCAGTAGATAGCGTGCTTTTAGAAAGCTCATCTGAGGTCAAGTACCTGGGAGTAATATTAGACTCAAAGGTTTTATAGAGATACCATTTAGAGGCGATTGTCGACAAGGCAATAAAAGCACTAACGGTGAGTATATGTATGCAGGAAAAACATAAGAGTTGGACACGCAAAACACCATGATAGTGAAACTTATCATCACTTATGATGCTGTTGCTTGGTCGGAAAGCTACGACCAGAGATCGGTTGGAGATTCACTGAGGCTCTCATTGAGCTCACACCTCGGAACAATTTTATAGAAGTTTATGCCATTGAGATATGCGCACAATTTTATTCTGACAGGTACTACAGAGGAGGAGAAATAACAACCTGCTGCCATTAAAGCATAGTCGCTCAAAGTGGCACCAGTGTGGGGGACTTTAAAGCACTTAGTTCATATACATAGGTATATCTCGAAGTTATCTTGGGACTGCCACATTAAGCTAATCTGCTCCACAGCATAAATAAGGTCGTACTTTGCTGAGTTCACATACACGTTGGAGTTGATGGAAAGTAAAATGCAGACAAACTGGTCAGCGCACACAAGGTCGGACCAGAATCGTTTCCTCTCATTGGATCGGATAAAATCCGGGAATATATATGGATGGAGATCAGAAATACTAGGAAACACCTCTCCCTGGATCGAGGCATGGAAACCTAATGATTATAAAGTATAACAAAAATCGTTTGAATGATCCCATGGCCTAAAATAAAAATAATCTAGGAATGCTCATAGGCTTCCTTACAGACTGAGAAAACACCTAAACAGGCTTCTCATTGGGAGTAACAGCCTGTGCAGAATCTTTATGCATTCTGTGGTTCCACAGGATAGCAGGTACAGACGAGGTGCTCTAGTACCTGGTAAGCGATACAATAGATCTTTTCGTTCGCAGGGCCCTGTGCCTCAAGTATAATTATTAATTCATTCAAATATGACTACCCAAGGAAATTGAACCAATGAATGCACCAATAATACGCCGAATCCTGAAAAAAAATCGTAAGAAATAAGAGAATGCACCATTTCCATATTAGGTGCAGTCAGAACTATAAAAATATAAATAATTTGTATTCTATATAAAAAGCAGCTTGAATTCCTATATATAAAATATCACCCTTTCTTTAGCAGGAAATTGCATGCCGACTATAGGGTCATCAATTGCCGAACTTAGGAACATGGGTGCCGACTACTGGCAAAAAAGATGCATTTTGGAAAATATTAAAATTTCTTGCATTTATATATTTTGTTTTGGAAAACAGTTAAATGAGCATAAAACAATACTTATAACAGAATTATAATAAGTACGTATCATCGCAATACCATTTTCACATCAGAAATGGCACAAGTTTGAAAACGAAAAAAAAGTTAACTGGCCGACTACTGGTGCACTTACCCTACATACGGTAGAGCCAGAGTGTATGGGTGGAAGTTCAAATCTTACTAAATTTATTTTATTTTTAATTATTAATTTATGTATGTAATATTTAGTTGTTATTTGTGTTTTAGGGATTTGTTTTATTTATTTATTTGATGTATGTATATAAAACTTTTTTGCATATATATATAGATGTGTGTTGTGTTCTATATATGTATGTATATTTATGTTGTACGGTAGAGCAACAAACTTTTTATATTCGACTACAGCTGTTTCTAGAAATTCTTAGTGTTGAGTGTATGTATGTATGTGCAGACTAATTAAAAGTTATGTGTAAAAGATAAGGCAGCAACGAGCTAAAGTTTAGTATAACAAACTTTTTTTTCCAAATAGTTTAACTTTCAATTGGAATAATATGCTGAGATTACGTAGTTTGCAACAATATATTGGCCAATGGCAGTAGTGTTAAAAATAACGCTTGTACAAGCAGTTCTACAAACAAATTTAACTACTGAATATTACAGTTTGTATTATGTTTTTACCTTCTCCTGTAAAGTTACAATTATTTGAGTTAGGGCCTTTCGACTTGAGACCAACGATATGTATGTATGAGTGTGTATGTATGTAAACATTTCATTACTTAAGAACGTGTCAAAGGATTGGAAGCAAGCAAAATGTTGAGCTCACTTTTGCGAATTTATTTCGCAAATATTTTATACCAAATACTTTTACATATAGTTCGACAGAATTTCGCAAAAAAAAATGTGGGTTACACTACTTTGCAGCTGATTGCCTCATTTTATCCCCCTTATTCATAGAAACAGGGTGCCCCTGTGGCTGAGTGGCAGCGATGCTAGCCTCTCAGTCCACAGGTCGTGAGTTCGATTCCCACCTAGACCTTGGGTGTTTTTCGCAGACAAGCTAATCGCTTTGCGGGTTGTGTTAAAAAAAAAAAAAATTAAAAATTAAATTATCGGATTTAACAAAATCTGTAACTTACCGGGAAGTTTCAGGGATGCCCTGAAAAAACAACCCGATTCCAAAATGATTTAATCAATGTGGTAATTAAGAAACCTTGCATTTAAAAGTTAGTTTTAACCAGGTCCCACTGTTGATGCACAGCACAATAAATGCGGTATTTCCTTCTTATTATTTATATACATAAGTATATACACACATATGTATGTATGTATGTATATTGTAACGAGACAGACATTGCACACACATATCTATACCCTGTAGGAAATCAGTACTGATTCACTATTAACTGTCGCCAGTACTACTGACTAATTATACCCCACACAATGCTTTTTGCTATAGACATTTAACACGTGCGTGTCATTCAAAAGCAACTACTGACGTTGGAACTACTGATTAGATAGTTCTTTAGGAACCATATGAAGACATTGTAAACAGATGGTCACTACTACATTTTAGTAATTCTAGTATACACTTTTGATAATGAAATTGCATAGTATTCTCGCATTTTGGTATTTTATTAAACAAATATATAAAAAATGGAACTTATGCATAAAAAACATACAACAACAGGAACTAATTCATTCATTCGTTCAGCGTATTGCCAGCAAGTAGGGATTTTGTTTGTCATTTCTATTAAATACATACATACATATATATATGTAATATGTTTGCCGTTAATATGTTTGCATCATTTTTTAAATCTAACTTCGAACCACCTGGATATAACATTTATACTTCAGGGACTCATACTAACTTAAACGTGGGATTCTTTATTTTGTCTGAGGACGATGTATCTGAAGCAATCATTCAGGCTAAGATCTCGTTCAAATCTGATTTTGATGGCCTTTGTACTCATTTATTGAAGAAGGCTGCCTCGTCTTTTATTCCTGCATTGACTTTTATTTTCAACTTGTCACTTAAGGAGGGTGTATTTATTATTAGATGGAAGTATGCGACGGTCACTCCTATTTTTAAGGATGGAAGGAGAGACGACGTTAGGTGTTATAGGCCAATTTCTAAATTAACTTGTGTCTCTAAAATTTTTGAGCACATCATTCATAAGAAACTGTTCTTCCTGACAAAGAGTTGGATTTCGCCTTACCAGCATGGTTTCTATGCTGGAAGGTCTACTGTAACGAATCTGATGCTATTTAAGGAATACTGTTTAGAGGCCTTGGTTAACGGCGCCCAAGTTGAGGTGATTTATACTGATTTTTCAAAAGCTTTTGATAAATTATCGCATTCGGTCTTATTATCTAAATTGAAGTTAATGGGGTTCCATTCTAATTTCTTAGCCTGGATTACGTCTTACTTGTCCAATAGAACTTGTTCCGTTAATATTGAAGGTTATAGTTCTGTGCCTTATCTGCAAATGTCGGGTGTACCTCAGGGTAGTATACTCAGTCCTTTATTGTTCAACTTCTTTATTAACGATATCGGTAGTTGTTTCTTGAAATCAAATTATTTATTATATGCTGATGATTTAAAATTTTTCTTAAAATTAGATTCGATTCATGATGCCCAAATTATGCAAACTGAGCTCTATAATCTTAGTGTGTGCATGTTTCCTTCTATAGGTCTGTTGCCCCCAGTGTTGTAGCCTTTAATATTGATGGTGTAGTGTTGCATACGTCTAATCTTAAACTGGACTTAGGCGTTATATTTAATAACTCCTTGTCGTTTGATGCTCATGTTGAGTATTTACTTCCTAAAGCATATAAAATACTGGGTTTTCTGAAGAGAACTTGTTCTGAGTTTGCTGATCCATACGCTCTGAAATATATCTATACGTCTTTTGTTAGGTCTAAATTAGAATATGCTGCTGTTATTTGGAATCCCCGTATCTCTAATCCTATTGCTCGTATAGAGAGAGTTCAACGAATTTTCGTCAAATATGCTACGCGCTCGTTACTTTATTTATCATGAGTTCCATATGAATCCAAATGTTTGTTTATTGGTCTACGTACTTTGGCGTCTCGTAGAAAAGTTCAATCTGCCTTGCTGTTATAGGTATGATATTATCAATGGTTCTTTTCAATAGAATCTATTGATTGCCCTGATTTGCTTAATACCATACGGTTTATATACCTCCCAGGAATATGAGGTTTCGATGTTCCATTTCATCGTACAGATTATTCTCGTAATGGTACCTTATCACGTACATTCTCTTTCTTGAACGAAATAAATTATAATATTCAAAAAGATTCAAAATCTTTTATCGAATTTAGCACTGAAAAATCAGAGTTTAAATTGCTACTTTTTAGCTTGTTGAAATAACTGTGATCTCAAAACCATTTAATTATTTAATTTAATTGTAAACTTTTCAAAGTAATATTGTATATATAT
Organism: Tachina lurida; assembly: GCA_944452675.1. Classification (NCBI taxonomy): domain Eukaryota; kingdom Metazoa; phylum Arthropoda; class Insecta; order Diptera; family Tachinidae; genus Tachina; species Tachina lurida. Next base: position 17,863,737 of record OX101754.1, on the reverse strand, counting down.
ATATATATATATATATATATGTGTATATCCGTGATAGATTTCTTTTTTCTTTTTTAATACAAATTTTATAAACAACCTTTTAATTAGTTCCTTATATTTGAATGTTATCTTAGTCTGTAAGGATTATTTGTCCATTGACTGAACTACAATAAATAAATCAAAAATTTTATGTTCCGCTGAATTAGTAAAGTCAAACACGTACGTATGGAGCTGAAAGTGTGACAAATCTTTAGCTGATGACACAAAATCTTCCATAGGGTCAAACAAGAATTTCCATAATTGGCACCATTCACTTAAAATCGTTTAATTTTAAATTTTTTTGTATATTCTTTTTGTGTAATTTTTCTAATTATCGATGAATACGTATAAATTAATTGTTTAATTTGATTTCTTAAACTAATTTTGATAAGCACTTAAATTTTGCTTAACGTCACTTTTATTTTCAACAAACCAATAAAACATTACGAAGAAGCATAGTTGTGTGTATTTGAAAAAATGTCTTCTACGCATTAAGAACAATATTAATAGACGCTCCGTTGACAATGTCACCAAAATAGTCGACAAAAGTGGTGGCTTGGGGACACTTAACCCCACGTTTCCTTCAGGGTAGATACATGTATGTATGTATGTGCATATGTATGTATGTATGTACGTATGTCTGTATGTATAATAATATGAAGGCCGAAACTTACATACATATGTACATTTGCCATTTTTTACAATGCTTATGTTCAAATTTGATGCTCTGTATGTAGGCATGTACATCAGCGATGCCAATTTAGCGCGTTTCGCGCTAGATTTGGCGCGTTTTAACTATTCCCAACGCGCTTTTCTTCGTCTTAGCGCGTTTTTTTATTAAAGTTAGCGCATTTTGAATAAAGTCAATAATATTATTTCACTTCAATATTTTTTTTTATAAATTTAAAAATTTTCTAGTACCCAAAACTCTGATAAAATTTTTTAAATTGGTTACTGATTAAGCGGTCGCAAATTAAATGTCCTTGACTGTGGTTAGAATTAAAAACGCATTTTAATACTGTAAATGGCAAATATTTCACAACTAAAAATATGTACTAGGTGACCCAAAAAATTTACATAATAAGCATCCATTCAATAGGCTTCTGGTTCTGTATTAAATGATTTTAGCTATTTAGGATATAATTTCGGAGAAGCAATATGCAAAATCTGAAAAAGAGGCACTAAAAGACACCCTCATACCTAAATAAGAGCGGCAAGCGTCGCGTTAGCAGCAGGGTACGCATTTTCAGTACATTTAAATGTGAAACTATTACTTGATTGTACTGAAAATACGTACCCTGCTGCTAACGCGACGCTTGCCGCTCTTATTTAGGCATGAGGGACATATATTTACTAGGGTGATCGATTATTCGACTTTTACCAGAAACCGGTTTTCGAATAGTTCAAATATTTGACATTATGAAAAAAACCCGATTTCGGTTTTTACAATTCAGGAATAACCGGTCAACCGGTTTTTTAAGTCAGACAATTATTATTATGCAAGTTTTCATTTTGAATTGCTTTATTAAAAAAAGAGTTAACAGTTCGTGTATATAAATACTATAAAACAATAAAAAAATTAAAGGTAAACATAAAAATTTACTTCATATAATTATGTATGTATGTTAGGGATGGGCAAAAAATATCGATATATCGAAATATCGATTATCGATATATAACGCCGATATTTCAAAATCCGATATATCGATACATCGATTCTAATTTACGAGTATCGGGTTTCGATACTTTTAAGAGCTATAGCCGTTTTTTAACTGTACGATATTGACTTCACTACTAGTGATGCGAAGAAAAAAGGGAAATTTCATAATAGCATCCCAGCCGAATTTATAAGGTGACCCAACTAAAGCAGGTGACTTTTTGGATTGTGTGGGTATAAGCCTAAAGGCAGAATTTGTTTTTACTTTCTGTACTGCTGCGAATCAGCTGACTCTTTTTGGTTTATAGAAATCATATACAAGCCGTTAGTTTATCTTTTTCATTCTGTTATGTTTCGGTTCAACCTGTGTAAATAAAAAAAAACTGTTAACTGATTGTAAGTGGCAGCATAAACAAAATAAAAACATTTCGAAATAAACTGTGATTGTGCTTTAAGAATTTAAAAAAATTTAATTTTTACCAGAAAAACATAAAATTATATTGAAACATAACAATTCTTGTTTTTCATATGGGATTTCCCGGGATCCCGCACATTTTCCTGGAAAGAAATCCCGGGAAATTTGTGCGGGCAACTTTAGTTGGTACAAATGTACACATTCCTCGATGAATGTCGTTATTCACTTTATGAATGCGATGGTACAATAATAAGGTGATGGCAGTAGAACTATAGCTAAAACTTTACAACAATTACGGACGGGAACTGAATTTGTATTATTTTTTTGACTAATGCGTTTATAAAACGTTATTTCCCGGGAAATGAAAAAGTCCGGGAAAAGAAAAACTCTAATAAGAATGGACGATGCAAACCTCATCACTTTAGTGGAATACTGTGACCGTTGTGGTCCGAAACAGCAACAGAAAGTAAATACTAATGAAGTCTTAAGGAGCTACAGTAGGTTACGTATAACTTAACATAGTTTTTTGTATTAAATTTCTTAAAGTGACTGTGCATTCGAAATTAATGCAGCAAAAAATATCGATATATCGAAATATCGATGTTTTCAAAAAATATATATCGATACTGTTCAAAAATATCGATACGATATATATCGATACATTTTTTTCATTTGCCCATCCCTAATGTATGTATGTATAGTATACATATATGTATATATAATATATACTTATATGTATGTACATATGAATGCATGGACAAAGTGGATATCTACGTCTATATAAAATATGAAGCAAAATGTCAACAAAACTAAAGCACATAAAATATTTTACAAATGGATTTAGACATCAATTGCAAACCATAAGGCCAATTTAATTAACCTCTGCTACCACCTCATAAAACAATTTCGCTTTTATTTCATGTTTCAGTAAGTGTTGCCATACTCAAAAAATGCTTAGAACTTTTTCACTGAAACAAAATACTTAGGAAATTCAACAGAACACGTTTTCTGAGTTTTAACATAGTAAAAACTAATTTTATTGCAAAATAAACATATCGAAAAGTGTTCGACTCAGCCGGTTTTTATGTTGTAGAAAAACCCGGAATATTCGACATTCGAAAAATCAAAATTTTGAAAAAACCGACAACCGTATTGTGAAAAAACCGGGTTTTAAAACCGGTTGAAAAACCGAGTCGATCACCCTAGTATTTACTAATACATACATTGACTTTTATTAAAATTTAATTTATAAATAGCGCGTTTTGGTTATAAAAAGTTGACAATGCTGTGACTTAGCGCGTTCTATCGCGTTTTGAGAAGAGGAATAGCGCGTTTCGGTTATAAATAGTTCGCATCGCTGATGTCCATACATATATATACATATGTACATTTGTATTTATAGATTTTATTAAAGTTCAATTATATTTTTTAAACGTATAAAATAAAATATGTACATACATACATACATACATATGTATGTATGTAGGTAAATATTAATTTTAAAATTTAAATTCACTTTCACTTAGTTTCTTTCAATTAAAATAAAGTGTTTTTATAATTAACATGCGAATATTCTACATTGACGCGACAATGTGTTATCAATCTTTTTAAATTAACATTTTTTCATTTTGTTTACATACATATTTTATTTATTCATAAAAAATATTGTAGGCATTCGTCTGGGATTATTTGTTATTTAAATTTTAAATTATAATTATTATTGTTTTTTTTTAAGTTTGTTATTTTATTTATTTTGTGTAGGTTCATGTACTTTTATAATTTTTTCATGTTTTTATTGCATACATATGCAGATAAGCACGTAAATATGTATGTATGTTAATATGCAAATACATATGAACATAAATAAATTCTTATGCATATGTACATCTTTATTCTTACCATTTATTTATCTGAAGTTTATATCTTAAACTGTGCGAAGTATTTTATATTAATGTTTTGTTCTGGCTCATCGACGCTTGAAAATTAGTTTTCTATCTTGGAGAAAATAAATAATTTAAATGACCGACCGACCCACCGATAAACCCCCAATCCTTGCATATTTTCATAGAACTGGTTGAATATTTTTGCTAAATCTGTTTAGTTTATTTTCTACATATTGCAATCAGTGTTGCCATCTTAGGGTATTTGTCCCCAAATTGTGAATTTTTTTTCGCGATTGGGGATGAAAATTTCATATTGGGGATCTTGGGATTTGTTGGGGATGTAATCAAATTTGAAGGAATTTTAGGTGGATTTTTTTATAACTGATGGAAAAATTAAGAATGATTTTTGAACTAAGAAATATGCGACTGGCAAGTCTGAAAATGTGTGTTACTATTCATAGTGTATGGTTCTAATAAAGATGAAGTATCAAGGCAGAATAACCAATAATGAACACTACCAAAACAAAAATACGCAACTAAATGCAATACGACTTTTTGGAAGCACTTCTTAGAATAAACACACACTTTAAAAATAATTCAATTTGTTGTGAGAAATTTAATCCTTCTGCTAAAATGCTAAAGCTTTTTAATACAAGTACTATTTACAACACCATTTCTGAGGCTGATGAATCAGAAGTTTTTGAAATGGTAAACTGTGGTTAAAATTTTTTTTATACTTGTGTATATTAAACTATAATTTTTAATTTACAATTAAATTTTTTCTTTACAAGTTTTATAAGTTTATAATTGAATAATATGAACGCAAATGTCATTATTTTTTAAAATAAAATATTTTTTTTTTTATTTTTTTCACAAAAAAAAATTTTAATAAAAAAACTCAATTTGGGGATGACAAATCAAAAATTGGGAACAAGCTCTACAAAAAAACTGGCAGCACTGATTGCAATTAATTCCCTCACAGTGCTGCCAGCTTTTTTTCTCGAGCTTATTCCCAATTTTTGATTTCCCATCCCCAAAAATGCCCAAATTGAGTTTTTTTTATTCAAATTTTGTCTTTTGAGAAAAAAATTAAATTTTTTTAAATTTTATTTGAAAAATAATGACAAAAATAACATATTTATTTACTAAAATTCATTTATATCGATAGCTACGAGTATATTTACTTTCATATAAAATTATTTTGTGCTTATAAAACTTGTAAAGAAAAAATTACGCATATTTTAATATATACAAGCATAAAAAAATTTGTAACCGAAGTTTACTATTTCAAAAACTTCAGAATCGAAATACTTCTGATTCATCAGCCTCAGAAACTTTGTTGTACATAGTACTTGTATTAAAAAGTTTTAGCATTTCAGCAGAAGGATTAAATTTGTCACAACAAATTGAATTATTTTTAAAGTGTGTGTTTATTCTAAGGCTGAGCTTACATCTGGCATTTCTTGTGTGTCATTTGCCCAAAAAAGCTTAACCAACTAATTACTAATGAAAAACTGTTTGATTCAGACATGTATTTATTGACTTAAACAGTTTCCAATCATGTTGGATTCTATAAAATTGTCTATTAGATATGTATGGAACTATTTAACTTAATAAATACATGTCTGAATCAAACAGTGGTTACGCTTTTTACGCTTGTGTGTCATTTCGCACACCGATGTAAGCCCGGCCTTAGAAGTGCTTCCAAAAAGTCGTTTTGCATTTTGTTACGTATTATTGTTTTGGTAGTGTTCATTATTGGTTAATCTGATACTTCTTCTTTATCAGAAACCATACACTATGAATAGTAACACACATTTTTAGACTTGCCAGACGCATATTTCTTAGTTCAAAAATCATTCTTAATTTTTCCATAAGTTATAAAAAAATCCACCAAAAATCCCCTCAAATTTTAATACATCCCCAACAAATACCCAGATCCCCAATACGAAATTTTCATCCCCAATCGCGAAAAAAATCTCAATTTGGGGAAAAATCCCCTAAACTGGGAGCACTGTTCCCTCATTCGGCAACTGCTTGCTCCTCCTGAATGCCTCTCTCAGGGCTGCCGTGTAAATTAATTTCATTTTGTGGCAGTTTATTGAATCAAACGCAGCCACGTCCTATAAAACTTATATGAAAAAAAAATAATTTTTTCTTTTAATTTGCTTAAATAATGATCTCCCGCAGCAATTTTTTTAGTTTCACCAATGTATTTATAAAAAAAATTTAGCAAAAAAAATACATAAAATTAAAAATGTTAATGAAAAACCTAAAAAGTTTTTTTATTATTTTTAAAATGCTAATTTTTTTCCGTATAAATGCCAAAGTGTTTTGGTTATGCGGAAAAAATTCTGACACTCGCATGATTTTCAAATCGCATGTGAGTTGCAAATCGTTAAACTTGTTTCCACATATTTGGTAAATCGTGCGTTTTGGTTGCAAATTGCCATATTGATTTAAGCCAATGTTGAAATTTTCAGTGGCGGTATTCGGTGTTAGATGCAAATTGTCTTGCGTCATGGTAAATGCAAAATATCGTAGTTTTTCTTTAAAATTCAAAACAAAATACACACACAATTCAAAGAAAAGCTACGATATTTTGCATTTGCACTTACGCAAGACCATTTGCATCAAACATCGAATAACGTCAGTGTATAAGTGAACAATGCAAAAACAAAATTAAATTTAAATTAATTAATGGATGAAGATGGCAACCATGTTTGGTTGCTCTCTATTTTATTCTTTGTGCTTTTGCTTTCTTTATGTACCTTTACCGGCTTTTTAACAAATCGTCGGTTGGTTTCTGGTTTGCTGCAAACATAATGTATTTTGAATATACTGTGCTGCAAGCCAGAAACCAACCGACGAAATATTTATATAAAGTCAGGGATGGAAAAGCAAATATAATTTTAAAACTACGGTCAGCACTGACTATAAAATTTATGCCGCTTAATATTCTGAAAAAGTGCAGTACTTAGCAGAGTAGCAAGCCGTAACGGCACGGCTGGCGGCTAGCCGCTCAGCCGATTTTTTTCAACAAGCCGAGCCGCCGCCGAACCACTCGGCTTATCGGCGGCTTAATACTCAGCCGATATTTTCTTCTTTTTATTTTCTATACTTTTTGAATTATTTTTAATATTGTGTTGCGTCAAATTGCGTATAGTTTTTAGTTATACATACATATATTGAATATGATAGCAAGCGTCCCTGAAAGAAAGTTGTTTTTGCTTCCACATAGAAAGAGAATGTTTATATGAACGGTAATGTAGCTGCGAAATCACGTACGTTCTCTTATGAAGTCCCTTTTTAAGCTTAAATTAGACGTGACATAGTCATAATGCCATAGCCATAACCAAACCAAAATTCAATTGGATTCTATGGTAATGGCTATGTCATTATGGCGAGACACCTATAATCAAATACAGTGTTGCCCATTAGTTTGGTTCGTACGGCTGTTTTCTATGGCTATGGTTGTGGCACCTCATATTGCACCTTTAAATCCATGCACGTTTACATAGATTTTTTGTCGCAGCATTCTGGCGACTTTTTTTATAACTATTTGATCAAAGCTTTTGTTTCGTTCATCCGTAGCAGTGTTGCAATAAAGTAACTAATTTTTAATTCAAACGGAAAGCCTAAATGAAATTATATATAGTCTAAAATATGTTGCTATGGTAAAACAAATAATATACGAAGTTACTTTTCTTGTCATTTAGGACATCAATTGCTGCAATATTCAAATTACATCTTATAAAATAAATAATGCTACAACTTGGTGATTCAATAACTCTACTACTTTTCCAGAAACGGCCTGGGTTAAAAGAATTGTTTAAATGCTTAAACTAATCGGCGTTAAGCCGTTCAGCCGCCGCAGCCGAAAATATTTGTCTTTCAGCCGCCGCCGAAATTTTTTGGTCGGCTTGCTTCTCTGGTACATAGGTATATACATATATTTTAGGTTAAATTTTTTGTTATTGTTTTGAAAATAGAATGCCATTAGTCGTCAAACGTTACTATTGTATGTTCATACGTGTGCATCTGATATTCTGAATAACCTAAATATGTATACTGTTTTATTAAAGTTTTCAACAACAATTTTATGTTGTTGTGGTAGTTATCGTTTCTTTGTTATCGTTATCGTTGTTATATCAGCTAGAGTTACTAGCGCAAGCCTCAGGCTTGAAAAAGTATTACAAATATGTTGATTTCTGGTTGGTTTCTGATTTGCGGCACAGTATATTCAAAATACATTATACTTGCAGCAAACCAGAAACCAACCGACAATATCGCATTTAATCAACAAGAGGGTATAAACTAAAAATATTTAAAATTTACTTTTTGCAAGAAATCAACTAACAACATCAATATCAATATACTTAAGAAAAAGTTGTGTATAATAAGAGTTTTCAAGCCTTGTTAAAAACTGCTTGTGAATTCACATTTTATAAACATTATTGTAAACGAAATTACGAAAAGCTTAAAATTCACTATTTTTACAAGCTTATTCTCAAGTTGTATTGAAGTTTGATTATTGTGTGGTATACTGGGTAAGCTTATGTACGTACATATGTATGTATGTATGTACGTATTCACATATCGTGTCATAACCGCATAACTTTCGAATTTGATTTTTTTACCAAAATCGATTATTTGCTATCGTAATCTCTGTCAAAAATATTAAAATAAGAATTATTTCTGCTCAAAAATATAAACATAAAAAATAAAAATTATATCTGCTTAAATAAATAAAAATTAAAAATTTTAAAATCATTCGAGTTTTGAAAAATTTAGTTGAAAGCAACTAAAATAGAGTGATCGGCCACGTTGTCCGATGTCTCCTTGTACTTGATTTTTTTTAAATAACTGCCACTTATTTTTTTTTGATTCGGTAGAATCGACAAAAAAAATGGGTAGATTTGAATGAAATTCGGCAGAAAATATTTTTTATTCAAAGAAACATAAAAAATAATAAAATATATGTACTTATACATACATAAAGAGTAAGTGCAAGGAGTATCAAACTAAGCAGGTTCCAAAAGCGCATTTAAAACTTCACATGGGATTATAAATTAAACTGCCATAAACAATGAAGCATTTCCAATAAAAAAAGTGTCATCCCCAGTTATTTGCCCTTACCCATTATATAGATATGCTATGCATTCATAAAATAATATACATAAATAACAGGAATTCAGTTTTTGTACGTAGGTTTTATAAATCTACTAAAATAACTTTTATTTGACAAACATTTGCTACTACAAAGATTATATGTAAGATCCATTTATGAATTTAATCTTTTGTGCAAAAATTATTAAATCATTGGGAGGAATAAATATTTCAACCCCAAGGCACAATTCTATGTTCTGTTTTAATAATTTTCATGGCAGAAAATGACCACTGTGCGGCCGCACTGCTATGTGGCAAAAAAAAAATCCAATTTACACATATATCGACTTAAATTACTAAATAACAATTGGTTAAACATATTCTCTTCTCCGCGGAAAGCTTTCCTCATTTTAGAACATACATGTGATTAATTTTCCGTATGTATGTGTGATCAACTTGATCTTGTAGCATCATTGTTAATCAAAATGTTCGTTCAATATTCGGTAGATCTCAGGCCTTGTGCAGTAGAATTGGTAGATTGTTAAATTCACAAACATATTCGGTAGAATCTACCGAATATCGGTGGAAGTGTGCACACTGATAACTGGCTTAAATACTTCTGTGCTCATTAAAAGAAAAAAAATCAAGGAAAGTTTGTTTCTAAGATTCTACTCGTATATATCGCAGACTAACAATTAATATTCTGTGCTATATATAACTAATTGATTAAGGAGACGCATTGCCAAAAATTGTGTTTATCATAAGAAAGGTTGAGTAATAACTATGTTCACACTTGTGTTTTTAAACGTGTTTAAGACAAGTGTTTTAAAAACTAAAGACAACCATTCACTTTGCATTTGAGATGCTAGTGAATTATTAGAAATTCGAAACATATCTGTTTTTTATGTGTTTTGTTAATTTCAAACAACAAAAGTTTGTATAAATAATTTTATATTTTTTAAGATAAAAATAATGCTAAACAATTTTTTCACGTGCCGCCATTTAATAACAACACAAAACTGACAGAGTTATCAAAAATGAACTGAAAATACTCCTTTTACGTGTTTAACGAGATGTTTAAATCTAAAACATGTCATTTGAGAAGTTTAACAGAATAAGTCAATGTATGGTAAAACATCTCAAAATCGTAGTATTTAAGGTCCTTAGCACGAATGAAATACGTAGGTGTGAACATAGTATAAGGAAATTTAATTCTTAAAATGTCGGGGCTGTTCTGAAAATCACATGATTCCAGAAACAAACTATTAGTAGGTGACTTGTCAGTGGGTTATATTGTATTTGAAAATTTTATCATTTATAATAGAATATTTTATTTAAATTTCCAACGCTATAAATCGTGGAATTTTTTTAAATTAATATGATTTGACATGTCCTGTATTGCAGAATAGGCCCGTTTATGTAAAAATTAAATATTTGTTTATGTGAACTGAATCCTCCGTTCCAATTTATTCAGAATTAAACGACTAACCTTGGTTCAAACAACTATCTTAAAAGTTGATAAAAATCTGTGATATCATAAAATAATTTAATTTATTTTTCAAATTAACGTCCCTTTTCACAATATATGATTAGGAGTTAACATGAACTTTAGCTGCAAGTTTTTCATACAAAGTCCCTGTTAGCCATTACATTGCGTAAAGAGTCGTAAGCGTAAAATTTAAAAAAATATACTTATCAGAAAAATTAATAAATTCATTTTTTGTTAATTTGAGAAACTGTCAGCAGTATGAGTTCATTTCAAAATCATTTCATACTGCATTGTCTGTGTGACCAATACATTAACAAAAATTTAAAATTTACAAAAAGATGATTATTGCATGCGCATGAGCAGTATGTGTCTATGGATCCCTTAAGAATTTGTGGAGAAAAATATCGAAAACTTGGCAGTAGTCGAAGAAAACTACACAAAAAGTATATGATCAGAACACCAAGTACTTAAAATGCTCATATATTTGATTATATAATGATATACAATGATATGATGAGCAATTTTTGCATTACCGAAAATAAATGTGATCTTAATTTTTATTTATCAGAATGTAAAGCAATATTCCTTCAAACGTAAAATGTATAGGGTTTGTTTGATTCTTTATTTTAAGTCTAGTATTACAAGAATGCAACAAATCGGGTTTAAATATTCCTCAAGAAAAATAAAAATTAAAAAATATAAAATTAAAAAATAAGAAACAAATTAAATGAAAAAATTGGTGGCGAGTCCTAGTTTCCGTGTTATGGTCATCCTAAGTTCTATCCAATACAGTCAATAATGGTATTATTTAAAAGCTCTTAAGTACATCTTTAATAATTTAATTATTTATTAATTTTAAAAATTTATTAATCCATTTTGTCCACAATCGTATTCCCTAAGACGGCGCTGCTTTCTAAAGATTATTTGAATAGTCGGCCTTTGGCCGGGCTTACAGGTTTTCTTCACCTTGGTATTTTCCAAAACGGCGCTGCTTATTAAATTTCTTAATTTATACCAATATTGGCCCCTTACAATCAGATATAAAATGCACAATCACAGTTTTATATGAGAACTTTAAATACCCATAACTTGAAAACTAAGGCTTACCGCTAATATTTTTATAAAATTTTTTCTTCTTATTATTTAATTTTCTATCGGACAGTATAATTTTTATTTAATTTTGAGAGGAGGACCTAAACCCGTTTAAATCCACAAGAATTCCTAGTCTTCCCCGTTTCTTGTCTTCAATTTATAAAGTGGCAGTTAACCATTTCCCGTGAATATCAGTTGTAGAAAATTTTGCAGAAGAAGCATTAGTGCATTTCAGTTTGCAAGAATTATTCTGTTATAAAAAGTTGTGTAAAAGAATCTAACGGTATAAATAAATATATAAAGAATCAAATTAATGGAGTGAGAAAAACTTAGAAAACAATGTTTGTTGAAGGTGTTCAATAAAAAGGCGCATTGACTAATGAACGAAAAGTCTTGCATGCAAGCTTACAACAACAATTCATAAAGCTTTGCAAACATCTGATGGGTTTTTTTGTTAAATCGCTATAACACTTGGGTTCAGCCAAATAAATCTCCCATCTCTCGAATTAAAAAAAAAGTGACAAAGTAAGTTTTATTGTTAGAATATATTGTTTATTTGAGTTTTTGGGGGCTCCTTTATTGGGTAGTATGAATAAAAAAGTATTTGCTGTTTAGTTAAAAATTTGTTTAAAAAAACAAAAAAACACATATTTGGGGGCTTAAAACAATTTTTGGCTTAAATCTAGTTTAGGGGCACCTCCCAAAAATGAAAAAAAGTATCCTATCCTATAGTAAATTGAAAAATAATAAATAAAAATTAAATAAAAATATTGGCGGCGAGGCTTAGTTTCCGAGTTATAGGCCTCTGAAATTCTAGTACAATATTGTGATTATGCGGTGTTTTTCAACGAATATGACCAATATTGGTATTTCAAAAATTAAAAAAAGGTATGCTATCCTATAGAAAATTCAAAAAACAACTTTGCAATCCAGAAAATCATTACTAGGCTGAGCCGTCTCGGGAAACACCATGGTGGAGAAAATCGTTAAGCCCGGCCAAAGGCCGGCAGTGCACAAAGACCTTATTAAGCAAGAAAACTTTGCAAGGCAGAAAAGCATTACTAGACTGCGCCGTCTCGGGAAACACCATGGTGGAGAAAATCCTTAAGCCCGGCCAAAGGCCGGCAATGCAGAAAAATGTTATTAAGCAAGAAAACTTTGCAATCCAGAAAATCATTACTAGGCTGCGCCGTCTCGGGAAACACCATGGTGGAGAAAATCGTTAAGCCCGGCCGAAGGCCGGCAGTGCAGGAACACATTATTGGCAAGAAAACTTTGCAAGGCAGAAAATCATTACTACGCTACGCCGTCTCGGGAAACACCATGGTGGTAAAAATCCTTAAGCCCGGCCGAAGGCCGGCAGCGCAGAAATAAGCTATTAGGCATGAAAACTTTGCATTATAGGATAGCATTTTTTTTTAATTTTTGAAATACCAATATTGGTCATATTCGTTGAAAAACACCGCATAATCACAATATTGTACTAGAATTTCAGAGGCCTATAATTCGGAAACTAAGCCTCGCCGCCAATATTTTTATTTAATTTTTATTTATTATTTTTCAATTTACTATAGGATAGGATACTTTTTTTTCATTTTTGGGAGGTGCCCCTAAACTAGATTTGTTCCCAATTTTTTAAGTAAAAAGCAAATACTTTTTTTTATTCATACTACCCATTGTTATTGGTTGTTGGGGCAGAAATTTAATGCATATATAAAAGATACAACAACAATCTTGGATGTAAATGTTGCAAGGGCTCAAAAATGTAGATATGGAAAATTATTTAAACAATTAAATTCATCAACGTATTTATTAAATTTACTATTAAAGCAAAATAAATCAACAATCTTTGTATTTTTTAGTTAACCTTCTTTATTAACCTAATAGTTAAGACAAAAGCTGCATACACAAATACTTGTTCATTTAATATTTTTATAAGACAAAGAAAAACCTTAAATTATTCTTATCAGCATTTGCCTTAAAATGCTTATTAAGAAAACCACCTGTCTCCACAACGCAGACGGTCGGTCGGCTTTAGTAGATAATTTATATGAAAAGTACTAAATTTTTTGAGTGATTTTCATAAAAATTTTCTAGACGAATCTCCTGAAGTATTTATAGAAACACGCAAGTCTTACATATATTGAAATTTACAAAGATGAGTACAGATACATATCTTATTATAAAATGGAGAAACTATAGTAGATTCAAGACCAAAAAGGAAATCAAAGCAAAATGCAGTCACACTTTTGAGCCAAACAAAATAAATAGACGGCTTTTGCACATGAAAAGTTTGCCATACAACAAAGTATTGAATTTGTTCAAGACATACAAACTCAAGACTTTGCAAAGTAAACTTTGTGTGTGGAAAAGCCGTCGTACAGGTCTTAAAAAACGATTGAGGTGAAACGAGAGAAATTGCAGTCGCAGAGAGAAAAATTTCCTTCCGACAGAGGTGCAATGAATCCGCTTTTATGCAACATGCGGCTTGTGAAATTGCCAATAACATTTTTTTAGCACTCCATTTAGAAACGGAAATCTTTTCTCTTTGGCAGCAATCTTCATATATTATTCCCTTTAATATATAATAGCCTTGTACGAGCTCTTGGTCTAAAATGATAGAAGATTTTTAAAGTTTTTCATCCTGATTATAATTTTATTTCCTACATAAATTTCACCAAATGATTTAACCTCCGTCCTAGAATTTTCTAGAAAGTATTGAGTTTATAATAAAACCCCAGCCTTTACTTGGTAAAGTTGTCTATAAACTTGCATATGATAATAATCATTATATAAAAATCTAACACAATTGTTGACTCAGTTTCGACACTCAGCGTTTAATTTTATGCAATTCTTACTTTTATATTGTGAGTTTTGTTATAAACACTGTAGTTCTGTGGCAAAAAAGGAAAAAGTGCTTAAGTCGAGATAAGCAGGTTTTGAGTTAATGGTACCTCTGTAATCTGCATATTCGAAAGTACCCCTGGTCAAAATCTTAATTAATTTGTCTGATTTTTCAGGAAGTTATAGCAAAATTACTTGCGACTTATCTTTTTTAGGCTTCTAATTTAACTTGGAATAATAACTTGCTTAATTAAGGTTATACAGTGGTATATTTCAACTTAAATGTATTATATACAGTGTGTAGAACGATGTTTGTTTAATTGTAAAAGAAATAAATTTCTGAAAATCGACTTGAACGCTTAAAAGTGCTCTCCGGCAAAGCAGTAAAATATGACTTAAGCACTTTTTCCTTATTGCCACAGAGTTGCTCTAGTTATTTTTAATTACGATTTGAGTCATCTGATGCACCACTGGTTGTCTTTGTGGCCTGATGAATTGACTAAGCAACAACGGAATGAATCTCGTTTAATTTTAAAACTTTAATAACAATTGAAAATTGCATTAAACATATTCCAGTACACTCAGTTGCATTTACTTTAGTTTGATATTTCAATACATTTAGATGTATGTTGTTCTAATTTAAAATTCAAAAATTTCTTTTACTTTCAGATGGATATAAATGATTGTATTTACGGTAAATTTACCATACCGGCAGATGTGGCTGCAATTGTTGCAACACCTCAATTTCAACGTTTAAAATTTATCAAACAGTTGGGACATTTGGCAATTAATAACGCTATTGAAAAAGAACACCATCGTTATGCCCATTGTTTGGGGTAAGTTGAGCTGATTTTTGTTGTTATATGTTTAAATATGTATTTTTATTTTATATTTTTCTTAGAACTTATTATGCTGCCAGTCTTATGCTAGATGCATTAGAGAAAAATACCGAATGGCTAAGAAATAATAATAATAAAATACATCCAGTATATCGCAAAGCTGTACAGGTGAGTTGATACACATATGTATGTATATGTATGTAATAGAAATTAAAATACGATAAATATTTTGCTGCCAACTAAAGAAATGGCTTATTAAACAAGCAGTAATTAAAAAAATAAAAAACCCCGACTGCGACCAACTTGGAAACTTTAAATATACTAATCGGTCCACTCGTTCGGTTTATATACTGCCGCAAAGGAACACATAGCCTGCCCAAAGTAGCACAAGAGTGCCGAAAATCAATCGGCTTCTTATATAAATGAATACGCGAATACATTTCTCTCGTGTTTTGCTCGTTGACCAGCTCTGTGATAAACATAATATCCTTTGTATCGCACAGTCGGGTAAAAAGAGTGAAATGAATGACCGTTATTACTTTTAATTTTTCTACTTGCTTTTAAGTTTTAAGCTCGAAATTTCCAAATAACAGGAACCATAAATGTTTGTATGTGTTCTGGCTTTCACATCGTTTTCACATTTTTTCTTGTGAAATCGGATGTCAAAGTACATCCTACGCCTGTTTAGGTTGAAATTTAGAAAATAAAAATTAATAGTATGTGTTCTTGCATCCGATTTTAGATGAAAACGATTTTTAAATGGACGATTTCAAATTTTTAGCTTTTTTCGTTTTCACTTTTGGCAAAAAAACTCGTATTCTTTTCACTTGTTAATAGTCGTTTTGTTTTAAATTCGGATGCTAGAACACATAATATTAATTTGTATTTTCTAAATTTCAACCTAAACAGGCGTAGGACAGTTATGGATTTTATAATAAATAACTGTTATTTTATGATTTTTAATTTTTTCAGCAGAAATAAAAATCAGTTTCTGAGATTCCTCAGCCGAAAAAACACTATTTTTATCACTTTAATGAAAAATTTAAAATTATTTCTGCTAAAAAAAATTAAAAATTTTAAAATCTTTCGGTTTTTGAAAAATCTAGTTGAAAACAACTAAAATGGTGTGATTGGCCACGTTGCCCGATGTTTTATTGTACTTAATTTTTTTCGTTACAAATTCAAAAATAATTATTTTCAGTCGCTGCCAAATAATTCAATAGAAAAATATTAATTTTAGTTTATTTTCTTATATTTCTTAAGCTGCAGGTCGTTTTGAAAAATTGTAATTGGTTTTTTTTATTTATTTTCAATATTTCATTAAAAAACTGTTAAACATCAATTACAATTTTATAAAAACGACCTCGAGTTTAAGAAAGATAAGAAAATTAATAGAAAGAGATTTAAACAATTTAGGCTTTTTGATATAATATTAATATTACTATTTTTCTATCACACAGATTGCTGCTCTCTTGCACGATATTGCCCATGGACCATTTTCTCATGCCTGGGAGCATGTAGCGCACAATTATATCCATGAAAAGGAAGCATTTTCCAGCGTGGATCAAATATTCAAGCTTCTAAATGAAGATCTTTTCCCGGAACTACGCCAAAACGATAACTATGGCATTGAACTGATAAAAGCTTTAATTGACGGCGATAAAGAGAATTTCAAGTTTAAACATAAATTGCCGCAAGAATTCGATTTTGTCTTTGAGGTGAGATAAATAAATTTAGACATATGCGTCATCTATTTGCTACCTATTTTTGCAGATTGTCAGCAATAAACGTTCCAAATTAGATGTCGACAAATGGGATTATTTAAAACGTGATGCTTTTTATTTAAAGCACTTGTGCCAGCCAAATATGGACTTTGATGAAGTTTTCCTGCGGGCACGCATATCTGAATGCGGCTCACACATTGAGTACCGCTATGAGGATTATGACAAAATCTATAATCTTTTTGCCGCCCGTTATCAGTTTCACATTAATTGCTACACTTTGCCACAATATTTATTGCGTGACTATATAATGAATTTGGCCGTGCAAGAGATACAACCAAAAATCAATAATATTTTAATGACTGACATCAATGCCAATGAAATGCCTGAGTTTTTACAAATGACTGATAATAATGTATTGAAATTAGTCGAGAGTAGTGTTTTAAGTAAATTTTTGCATTATGAATCAAAATTCCAAAGAGTTGAACAACTTGAAAAAGAAGAAGTAAGTTGGATTTGTTTTCGTTTTTTTTTATTATAAATATTTATTTCTGCTTATTTTTTCAAGACCACCCGTGCTCTCGTTAAGGTGAAAAGCGTGAGGAAATATATGCCAAATAAAGAAATAATAAGTTTTTATGGGGATATCAGGTGAGTGATTTTTTAAATTAAATTTTTGTAATGGTAATTTTAATTTATTTTTTTTAACCATCTAAAACTAAAACCCTTCGCCCACATGTTTCATATACATATAAACAATTATGCATATCAAATCAAAAACATTACAAGTTACAAAAACTGGTCAAGTTTATGTTTTCTACATGCAAAAATAGAGTGTCGTAATTATACGGTTTTTTTTTAAATAAAGTTCAACATCGGTCAGGCTTGTGTATTAATGACCTACACAATACCATTTATAAGACCTTTCAAGACATGTGAGATTTTTGAATGCTTTCCTACAGCGAAATATTCTAAGACAAACGCTATACAACACTGTTGGCAAGACAAACAACTGAAACAAATGTCTTGCCAACAGTGCTGTTTACCTTTTGTTTTAGAATATTTCGCTGTAGGAAAGCATTCGAAAAATCTCTCATGTCTTGAAAGGTCTTATAAATGATCTTGTGCAGGACTTTATTATGTATGTTGTTTGGCCTTCGAGTGTTTTTCGTCTCTCTCGCACTGGTTGACTGATTTGCCACGAATAACCGTATCATATTGCGGTTCTTTTGTGGAATTTCGTTGACAACCACGTTGCTATGTGAAGGCATAGGTCGGTCGGGTATAGTCAGTCACAAAAACATTTTTAAGAATACTGTAACACTAGTCACTAGTCTAGTCACTCCGTCCATTTTTGTGCAACAATATTCTGCAAATTTACCTTGTAGAGTATGTACCAATAAATACATAAGTAAAATTTATCGTAAGCCAAGTACACATTTGGCATTTCTTGTGTTGTCATTTTGTGGTGTCATTTTCAAAGTGTGTGCAACGCCGTTCCCTTTATGTTTTTTATATGGGTAGCAATGCCACACAACAAAAATATCGGAAATAACAAACGTTGCCACCAGTATACACTATTGCGATGTAAGAAAATGCCATAGTGTGGATCTCGGTAAATTGCAAGCAAAACTCGTGAAACATGCTGAACATGCTGAAATAAGTTCGATTTTCAAATCATATGCGATTTTTGTTTTTAGGACAAACGCATTATTTTCAACAATAATTTCTCGCAACACCTTTTTGTAAGTTATGCACTTAAATTAGTCTGATTCCTTACTTTTCTTATAATTATGTGGAACTGACAGTGTGGGAGGAAGAAAATTTCACGTTAATTTCACCATACTAATTTACCCTTCAACAAAAAATCCACTTCTTTTTTCACGATAAGAGTGATTATTATCGAGCCATAACCGCTAAAACAGTTTAGGCGATTAAGTTTTTGGACTTCGTTTTTTTTTCGCAAATAACCGGTTTTGGTGAAAAAAATTAAATTCGAAAATTATATCGCTTAAGCTTTCTTGGTGATTATGTTTTCTTTAAGCATATATTTTATTTTCCGAATTATTGCGAAAGCAGGACTTTTCTCCGTAACTCGAATTGTTAGAAAATGTTTTCGAATTACAATTACAATTTTTAAAATCTAAGAAAATCGAACAGGTTTTTTTTCGAATCGGACTACAGTATAGAAACATTCAGCTATTCAGAAAGTAGTTTTTTGTTTGTGTTGGTTTTATTTTTATTATTGTAATTGTATTTTTTCTACTTTTTGTGATATGAATATTTTGTCGTTTTACTTTTCTTTTATTTTTTACTGTTAGTTGATATTTTTTGTACTTGGCGATTTAAAAAATGTTACGATCGACGGATTATCTTTTAATTTTTATATAATTATTTATTTATATACTTTTGTACAATTATTTTTTATTTTAATATTTTTATTCGAATTTCGTTCAATTATTTTGGTGTTTAATTTTTTTCGGCTCTTCAGTTTTTCGACATTTATTTATTTTTTATTTCGTATTTGAAGCGCATTTCGAGCATTTTACTCGTATGCACCTAATGTTAATTTTAACGAATATTAAGTTTTAATATTTTTATCGCATTTTTTCCAATAATTAATATTTAGTTTGCTTAGAAAAATATTAGTAATATCGTGCCACAATCGCCAAAAACGCTTAAGCGACATATTTTTTGAGCTTAATTTTATGACTAAAATCGATTATTTGCGATCATAAGTAAATCTATTTACGTTAAAAAAAACCAGCTCCAAAAATGTATCGGTTAAGTTTTTTTTGGCGGTTATGGCTCAATATTATATTACATTAATTTATAAATATATTAATTAATTATATTAATTTTAAAGCTTAATATAAAATTAAAAAATTCCCAAAAAAGCGCAAATTATATTTTAAAGAATGATAAAATAAAATTTTTGTGTGAAATTGGGGATTTTCTAATATTTCAGTGACCTTTTGTGTAATTATTATTTTCCTTTCTCAATTTAATTTTTAAGTTTAGCTACATATACATTTTTTATCATATTTTTATTTCTGTCTTAAGTGACACGTTTGTTATGTGAGTTTTTAAGTTTGCATTTTATGCTTTAGAATACTTATTTATTTTTTAATTTTAACTTGATTAATGCATGGCCTGTTTCACATAAAGAACACTTTCGACTCACAATTTATAATGAAAACAAAACCAAATTTTCATATTTTATTGTTGTTTTCAACATAAATTTTCAATCGAAAGTTTTCTTTCGTTATTGTGAAACAGCCCATCAGTATTTTTTTTCAAATAGCGATTATTGTAAGAACTTTTAATTTTTCCCTTAGATTTCCTTCATTATCGATTTTTTCTAATATCAGCGTTTTTATTTTTAATAATAAGGGGTTTTTTCATGCGTTAAATAAAAATAAAATATAGGGCCTAATTTTGTAAAACGCAAGCAACGCTAAGCGTTCAAAAATTTTATGTGAACAAAATGTAAATTGCAAAAATAAAACACACACAAAATGTATCAAAAAAAAGAAAATATTTTCAAATTTGAATTTTAATAACGCGCAAATTCGAAAGCATTTTCTTTCGTTTCGAATTACAGAGTAGACCCCAGAAAATAAGTTATTCTTAATGATAAATATACATACATATAATTTATTATATTCAATTTAATTTTCAAATTTTTTTTTAATCAAAATTGCAAATTGCTTATAGCGAAAATAGTTCCCATTCCTGGTTTAATTTCATGCTTTCAAATGAAATAAATGTCAACTGAAAGGTCAAAATTTTATAAATACAAACGACTTATTCGTTTTGAAATTTTTATGGAAAAATATTTTTTGAAACTAATTTTCGTTAGTTTTTTTTTTTAAACAATTTTTTTACAAAATCTGCCCATAAATTTCTTACATTTAAAAATATTATGAAATAACGATACATTCATAAAAGAATTTTTTTCAAATTTTTCTGTGAATGGTCATGTTAAACTATTTAATAAATGTTTTGAATCTGTTTGCTTTCAAAAAATACTTATTTTAGTTTGTTAAATATTAACAGCCTTATTTATAAAAATTATTAAGGCTTTATAAAGGGGTTTTAAGAAAAATTTTCCTACAACATTTTTTCTTATTAAGCCTTTATAAAGCCTTCATAATTTTTATAAATAAGGCTTGTAAACAATTAGTAAAAAAACATTCTGTAGAAGATCCAGACCAGATGGTCAAATGTTACTACTGTGCTTAGTATTTCGTTCTCTTGACAGCACATCTTTTAGGAACAGAAAGGTTCGACTACTTTTTAATTTAGCTTATTATTACTTCTTTATTCCCTGGAACATGTGTATATTCCCATTCCATTAAATAAGACTTTAACGGTCATATAAACCAAAAGAAAATTCATAGTTAGAAACCTACATTATTCACGTTTGTTTCCATTAAAGTTCATACATTTAAACATTTCATTAACAAAATTATTTCTCTTTTCCGTTTTTGTTTGTTTGTTTTTTTTTAATCACGTTTTTGTGTGTGCATTTTAGAAACCAACCTCTTTTAAATGATCAAACGAAAACGGTGAAAAAAATTTATTCTTGTTATTGCGATCAAAGGTATGTGCAAAGAAAATCTTGTTTTTTTTTTCTCTCAAAATATAATATTTAACTAATATATTTTTTTTTATAATTTTAGCACACAGACAGTTTATTATACTGTCCACCACGTATGATTCAAAAGTTTTCTTTAATAAGAAAACAAACTATCAAGCAAACGAATTAATATGAATATTGAATTCATTAAAAAAATGTACCTTTTTTGTTTTATTACAATCCTAATTTCTTCAACATTTTCTAATTTAATTAACTTTTTAGTATAATTTTACTAATATCTCGTAATCATACCAATATTTCATTATTTTGCTTTAAAACATATTTCGTTGTACTATGTACTCTTGAGCTGGAATATCAAGAGGGCGGAAAAAATATGTTTTTAACTCGAATTTTCTTTTGAAATACACATTAATATTTATTTTGTTTTGTTATTCAATTATGTATGTTTTGTGTTGTTGTTTTTAAGGCCAGATTTTTTTCGTTTTGAAATTTGTGTGGGAAAAATATTTTTTCAAACGAATTTTCGTTATTTTTCATATAAATTTGAAACGTTTAGAAATTAAAGTTTTTACAAAATCGGCCTGTTAAAAACACTTTCTTTTAATTTCAAGTATTTCAATTGAAGCTAATTTTAAGTATCTTAAATGACATTTAGTGTAAGTCTTTTTTTATTCCAAATATTTTTTACCAAATATACGCTATTTAAAATATTTTATTATTTTAATCATGCTATCATCAGGTAATTTCTTAAATATAATTAGTAATTTTTAATATTATATACATATATGTGTGTATAAGTATATATTTACATATGTATGTATACACTGGTATTAAAATAGCTTCAATAGACTTTTATACTTATATATATTTAGTAATTTCATTCGATATTATGTTTCCATCATGTTTTTTATACTTATAAAAATATATTCTCTAAAAGAAAAATAAATTAATTGTATTGCTTTTCATTCGGTAAAGTTTGAGTAAAGTTTTTATGTAAATGTCAGGGAAGGAAAACTTTTTTTCTTTTAATGGTTTACTTAACATAATTTTAATAAGCTTAGTGCACGCCAACAAACACAATCAGGGGCCAAATCACGGCATTCGATACGACTCGCAATTTAAAAATATTAAAAATATTTCAATAAAGTTTATATGGAAATATTTTTAAATTACGAGTCGTATCGAAAGCCGTGATTTGCCCCCAGGTTCGAAGGACCATACACTAATAGGCATTTGCTAATTAGAAGAGACTTGTAAAAAGTTGAATATATCTTTTCTATATTTAATGTAACCGAACGAAGTGCAATTCTCATTTAAATACAAATAATTAAAACATTCGTATACAATTTTTTCGTTTTCGTTCTAAAAAAAAAATAAAATTTTTCAAAATTTTTTTTATTAAATATTGACTAGCTATAGTGTTTACATAATATTAAGGGCCTAATTCATAAAAAATATATTGGTTTTATAAAAGGTTTATTAATCAAATTTCCATAGAAAATTTGTTTAATAAACCTCTTATAAAACAGAAATATTTCTTATAAATAAGGCAGTAAATATATAAAAAATAAAATAAAAAAAGTTTTTTAAGTGTTCTACACTAAATTATTTCTGATGAAATTTACAACTCTTTTTTTCTAAATGTTAATATTTTGTTCATTTTTAATTTCATTTGGCATCAAGTTATTCATTCTCAATCCCTTATAGAAAAATGTTCTCTTCATCGCATTAGTATGAGTCTGTTGCAGTCTAAAGTCATTAGAATTTCTGAGGTTATATGGCTGAGCTTCTCTTACATATCTTGTCAGCTCCTTCAAATAATAATATGCATCTCTCAAATTCTGAATAAAATTTATTGTGTTCAGTTGCTGTCTTTGGTTAATATTCAACCACTTCAAGGTGTTGAGCATATAATAATTAATGTTAATCAATTACATTTACATCTTACAGCTTAGAATAAAAAAATGTTCGAACGATTTTATGCGAATATTCTAATCGCATGATTTATAAAAAACAACTTTTCATAATATTCGAAACTGCACGTTATTTTGAAATTTATTTTAAAGCTAACAAAATCGTTTCTAAGGGCCATTATTACAACTTAAAAGCAGGACTTTGGATTCCACAAGGCGGACGGTCGAAATTAAAATTTTGTTTTCGTTCCAAATATAAGTGAGCGACAAGTCGAACGTTATCGATATCGCAGGACAGGCCCTTAAACCGTGAAAATAAAGTAAACTACTCCTTCTTTAGGAAGACGAAAATATGCTTTAAAGGTAAAGAAAAGTTAGTTAAAAATTATCTTAAGCAATAATATTTACTCATAGTATAGGCAGTATTTCTAAAGAATTTTTAATTCTGCCGTCTAATTGATGCCACATTTTGTAAACAAATATATTTCTTATATGTTGAAGCTTTGTTTACACTATTTTCAGTTGAAAATCTGTTAAAATCGGATTTTCTACAACTTTTTGGCAACTGCAGAAAGTTGCCAGTGAAGTTCGGTTCCCATTCATAATCAACATATTTCATTGCTCACTTTAGGACACCTTTTAATTTTTATCTGTTATAAACGTTTACCTCCATATTCATAAACCCTTGTTTCTACAACGCAGAGTGATTTGCATAAAAATTTTCTAGAGAAGTGGTTTTGAGTGGTTTTCATACAAATTTTCTAGACGAGTCGCCTGCCTGAATTGTGGAAACAGCACATTAACAAAAAAAAAAAATTATGAAAAATTTGAAATAAAATACATTTCTACAACCAGGCAATTGACTTGAGTATAAAATATGTATGGAAAGCACTAATTTTTTAGTGATTTTCATACAAATTTTCTAGAACAGTCGTGGAAACTGTACTGTCATGTCTTAGTATTTGTTTTTGTATCGGCTATTGTTACACATATTCTGTGAAAATTTCAGCTTAATGTATATAAGTTATTAGACAGTTTTTTGTGCCTACTGAAAATTAAAAAAAAAGTACTTACCAAGTTTGATGACTGACTTATGCCCTAATTCAGAGTCTAAACACAATGTTTGTGGTGCGGTGCGATCTCTCGTTGCGGGAGAGAAAAATAAACATAACACAACGGAAGACGGCGACGGCAATACTTGTCATTGTTTATTTAAATTTTTATTAATTTTTTTTGTGCATACATTTTTAAAAAATTTTCTAAAAAATTTACTCTTTGATTAATATTTTGTAATGGCAGTAATTAAAAATTAAATAATTAAAATAAAAATTGATTAACATTTTATATATTCGCAGATATATATGAGAGTCTAAACACAATGTTTGCGGTGCGGTGCGATTTCTCGTTGCGGGAGAAAACAATAAACACAATACAACGGAAGACGGCTACGGCAATACTTGTCAGTGTTTGTTTAAATTTTTATTAATTTTTTTGTGGATACATTTTTATAAAATTTTCTAAAAAATTTACTCTTTGTTTAATATTTTGTAATGGAGGCCCTATGTTCCTTATAGGAACGACGGGAACACATATATATATATATATATATATTTTGTAATATCAGTAACTAAAAACAAGAAATTATTAACATTTTATACATTGGCAGATATATTTGAAAAATTTTTAAAATTTTATATTTAATGACAAAAGTTTTTAACCCTTAAATGCATGAGGTCAGAACCTTTGACTTATATCAAGTAATTCTAATGCAAATTTGGCCCCTAAACACGAATATAGGCTTTATTTTCAAGAAAAATTAATTGTTTTCGTGAAAAATTGGAAAAACAACTCTTTATGAAAAATTAAAAACGAGAGAAAAAACTATGTATTTAAAAAATTTAACTTGATCCAAATTTATTAAAATTCGTTAAAATAGTGTCCCATATACAATATGATAATAGTCTCCACAAAAATGGCACACATACTAATTATTTATTTACTTTTGAAAGTTGGTTCACAAACTATATTTGTTCAAAAATTTCATACGACAACTTTGGTAGCTTGCTGATGATATAAACAAATTAAAAACAAACTTAAACGGCGTTTCAAAGAACACTTATACAGTATTCTTTATTTTAAAGGGTTCCTTATTGAGTTTCGGTTACATTTAATATATTATTTTTATCAAATAAGTAATCTACCATTTATGGTACGGTATGCATTTAAGGGTTAAACCTCAAAATCATTTTTTTGTTCACAATAATGTTGTGAACACCGCCAATTATTCAAAAACTATGGCAACATCAGAAAGAGAAAGAGAGTCAAAAATTGAGAGAATAAGAAAGTCCGCAGAGAAAATAAAATAGATTTTAATTTTATACCGTTCCGCACTGCGGTTTTTTACTTCAAAATCGTATGAAAAACCGCACCGCAATAAGAGTCTGAACACAATGCAACGATAATTTATTGCGGTGCGATTTTTCATACGATTTTGAAGTAAAAAACCGCAGTGCGGAACGGCATAAAATTAAAATCTATTTTATTTTCTCTGCGGACTTTCTTATTCTCTCAATTTTCGACACTCTTTCTCTTTCTGATGTTGCCACAGTTTTTGAATAATTGGCGGTGTTCACAACAAAAAACATGATTTTTTTTGGCATAAAATATAAAAGTTTAAAAAATATATCAAATATGTCTGCGAATGTATAAAATGTTAATCATTTTTTGTTTTTAGTTACTGCCATTACAAAATATTTAACACAAATGGAAATTTTTTTTATAAAAATGTATTCACAAAAAAAAATTAATAAATATTTAAACAAACAATGACAAGTATTTGCCGTAGCCGTCTTCCGTTGTATTATGTTTATTTTTCTCTCCCGCAACGAGAAATCGCACCGCACCGCAAACATTGTGTTTAGACTCTAAATTATCGTTACATTGTGTTCAGACTCTGATATAGTGTTTTTTAAAGTTTTATATTTTATGACAAAAACTTTTGAACTTGAAAATCATCTTTTTGGTTTACAATAATGTTGTGAACATCGCCAATTATTCAAAAACTATGGCAACATCAGAAAGAGAAAGAGTGTCAAAAATTGAGAGAATAAGAAAGTCCGCAGAGAAAATAAAATAGATTTTAATTTTATGACGTTCCGCACTGCGGTTTTTTACTTCAAAATCGTATGAAAAACTGCATCGCAATAAATTATCGTTACATTGTGTTCAGACTTTCAGTAAGAAGATTTAGGACGTTTTTGTTTGAAAATGCTTTTGAGTTCTTGTTTTTGAATTCTCTAAATTATTTTCTTCAAAAATTGTTGTTGTTGTTGTTGTTGTTGTTGTTGTTGTTGTCTTTGATAATGAAAAATAAAAATATTATTGCCATGTTTTTAAAACATAAATATTAAAAAAAAAAAAAAAAGTATTCTACAATAGTTTGTGGCCTTTTACATCTGAGAAATGACCCTCTTTACCGGAGATTTTTTGTTTCTCTATTCAACTTTTCGTTATTTATTCTTCTTGCTTCATATGATTTTTCTCATTTCAAGGTATATGGTATGTATGTGTATGTGTGTCTAAGTAGCAAACGCGAAACAGAAGTAACAAACTACAAAATTTCTGTCTGTCTATTAATTTACAATATGTAAAAGCTTCGGGCAAGAACAAAAGAGAATTGAAAAAATATTTCAAATGTGAATTGGGGACTTTGAAAAATATATGAAAAATTATGTATTGGATATGTTTGGCACAAAATCATAAAGCAAATACACGAACCTTCTAGCATAGACAATAAATAATAATTGTTTTAAAGAACCACAACCAGCGATGCCAACTTGGTGCATTTGGCACTATTTTTAGTGCTTTTTGAAGACTCAAAACGCCAAATTTCGAGCGTTAGTGCCAAAGTAAGAAAAAGCACTAAGTAGTGCATTTAAGAAATTTGCGTATTTCTTAAAATTACTTTAATAAAAACTTGGTGTGTTTACTTTTTCAGTGTAAAGCATACCTTTTTCATCTGATATATTTCCTTAAAGATGATACTATTGCCGAAATAGAGAATAGGTTAGAAAATATTTAACATTATTAAACTTCACTCGTTTGGATTTTCACCCGTTTTTCACGTTAGTGCTTTTTACGCCTTTTAGATCCCAAAATTACGCTTTTTAGTGATTTTTTTCAATTTTGATGTGCTTCCAGAGCCAAAAAAGTTGGCATCACTGATCGCAACTGCAGCTTTATTTTCGTCCATAGACAAGACGATACAATCTTTGAACAGAATTAGGGCATTAGTCCCTGTCCAGACTTGAAAATTTTGTTGCAGCAATTCTTGAGTTTATAGGTGCGAGAGGTGAGAAAGGTACACAGTTTCATTTGCTCTGCAATTCTCTTTTGTTTTGAAATTCGTACTTGTTAATTTAAAGTTGTTAGTTGTACAGGGTGTTTTTTTAGAGGTATAGAACTTTGAATTGAAATAAAACACAAGAAAATCGTTTTAATGTCCATCAATTTGGCTTTATTGGAAGTATAATTTTATGCCATTAATGTTTAAATATGATTTCGGGCATGTGACCGCCGCGGCTGGCTCGAATAAAGCCAATTCTACAGGTCAAATTTTCAACCACTTTTTCGAGCATATGGGGCCGTATGTTGGCAATAACGCCACGAATGTTGGCTTCCAAGTCCCCTAACGTTTCTGGTTTGTTGGCGTAGACGAGCAACTTCACATATCCCCAAAGAAAATAATCCAATGGTGTCAAATCACACGATCTTGGTGGCCAATTGACAGGTCCATTCCGCGAAATTATGCGCTCATCGAATGTTTCCTTCAATAAATAGATTGTGACGTGCGCTGTGTGGCATGTAGCGCCGTCTTGTTGGAACCACAACTCATCCACATTCAAAATCTTCAAAATCTTCCATAAAGTTGATGGACAAAGCTCCAATTGCTGTGCACGGTGGCGAATCGATTCATTCGGGTCCTCTTCAACACTTTGCTCTACAACGGCAATTGTTTCTTCGGTGCGCACTGTTCGACGTCTCTGCGGATGCGTATTATCACATAGAGTAAACGTAGTGAGAAAACGATCCATGGTTAACCGAATTAATTGCTCTGATGGACGATTATGTCGACCATAAAATGGACGGAGCTTGCGGTAAACTTCACGAACTGAACCATTATTTTCGAAATAAATTTGCACGATTTGCAAGCGTTGTTCTTTTGTCAACCTATTCATGATGAAATGGCAAACCAAACTAAATATTAATCACTTGACAGCTGACAAAATGGCCGCCAGTTAAAAAAGTGATGCCAACTTAAAGTTCTATACCTCAATAAAAAACACCCATTATTTGACTTTTTTTTATAATTTTATTTCTTCACTTGTATGAAAAACACAAAATATAATTTTTGAGGGAAATCTGTTGTGTAATAGATTTTTTTCCAATACATAATTGCAAAATTAGTATTTCATAATGTATAGGTAGACACTAATGCAATTTCAAAGCAGAATTTGAAAAAATTGCAAGTCTGGACGAGAACTTAGGGTTTACACATGCAAGTGCAAGTTCGAAAAACTCAATACACTCAATCTCTTTTACTAACACAACTACACTTTCTCCACTTGCAGTAAAGGAATTTTAGAAGACAGTGATTTGTTTTTTCTTGCAGCAAGTAAATGAAAATTTAATTAACAATGTTGCCCTATTAATAGTTTAGTACAAATTAACCGGATTGTAGTTTTTACTTATTTTAAATACATTTACAAAATAATTTGATATTTTTTTTTGAGACATACATACATATTTATCATTGAAACAATACGAATAAAGTTCAATACTATCTGGTTGCTTTAAAATTAAACTTTTTTTATGTTATTGACTACTTTGCATTAAAAAGTAAACATGCAACTTGCAAAGACAGTCGGGCATTTTTGCGAAATTTTCGTTTATAATACGTACACAGAGTTGAGATGTAAGTACTTGCACGTCTAAACGCAGGGTAAGCTAACGATATATGATACATAACGATATAGAAAACATTCGAATTGTATTTGCAAAGAAATGGACTTTTTATTTATTTGTTTTTATTAAATAATTCATTGAATCACATGTACGTATATTGCTTTATTTTCTTAATTTCTAACACATATTTAAATCTATAGAAAAAAATAACAATTTGCAATCTTTTCAATACCTTTCATAATAATAATTAAATAATAATTAAAATAATTACATAAAAAAACATAACTACATGTTAAGAACTTAAAACAAAATTAATAACAACAATATGATAAAAATAGTTTGTCATCAATCAAACAAAGAACATAATAAATTGTAATAAAGTAATTAAAAAATAAAATAAAAAAAAAACTTTAGTATAAATACTTTTATTTGTTCTTCAATTAGACTGGATTAACACACGGCAATTTTAGTTGAGCAACTTTTGAGTTTATGGAAGAGACAAGAGAACAGCCATCATATTTTCCGCTCTCACCCATCAACTAAAAAGTTGCTCAACTAAAATTTGCCGTGTATGAACTCGGTCTGAATATTTTGCTTGCCTTGTATTAAAAGCAAAACTTTAGAGCAAACATTTAGGCAATTTTATATTCTGAAATAAATTTTTGCTTTTGGATTGTTTAAACTAAAAATTTTTTTGTATTAAATATTTTTAAGGGGTATTTACCTCATACTTTTAATGTATTAAATTGTTAATTAAAATAGCTCTTTGATTTTAATACAAGTATAAGATAAAAAAATGTATATAAAACAACAAAAAATTAACTTATTGTAAAACGTTTTAAAGTAACATTAATTTACAAAATTAAGGTCATTAATAGTTTGTAACAAATTAAATTTGCGAAAGGGACGTGGTCTCGAAAACGAAGCAATCTTAAAAAAATATAAAATGATGAATTGTTAGAAATAGGAGATATGAGTGTACATCACTCCACATTGCATTAAATGACTCCTGTCGATGTTAAGCAAAGAAACAGATCATATATACTCTCTGCACATCGAACCTTCGACTCAGAGAGTTGTTAAATTCAAGGTATCATTCTTGTTAAAACAAATGAACGGAACATATTAGCAAACAATAAAATAAATCAGAGAGAATAGGAATAAAAGTTTCGGAAGCCTTGTGCTTCTGCCGCTACGTACTGAAGATGGAACAAGAATTACTCTGATTTCAAAATACATTAAAACAGAAGCCTTGCAGGCAGGAATTTCGATGTTTGACCAGTGTCTTATTTGTAGTAATACAGGAACAGGCGGTTCAGCAGCTAATACGTCTTTGGAATGGTGACACCGTTCTTAGTGACTGAAATACGAGGGTGGACTTATTTTTAGATGATCCTTACCATCGGCCAGTAAGCCTTGAATGGTGTCTGCCTGCGGACTTCGCTACAATAGCGAACTTAAGAGAACTTACGCTGCGTTCGCAGGTTGGTGAGATCTTCTATTGCAGTAAAAGTATAGCAGCTGTGAGTAATCACAGTCGCTGCGTGTAATCTCGGAGGATCAAGCCAAAATCGTTGGAAGGAAGTCCTTGGATGTCTAGTGTTAGCCCAATGATAGTTGTTGGACGAACGCTGTTATCCACATACATTTCTATGTAATGTTGCATCAATAAATGTTGCTTCTGCTGGCGACATATGCTATCGGTGTTGGAAAATGCTTTAGAATGATAAAATTCTTTCTAATTGGTTAATATGTCTCATCAGGGACGTTTTTCGTAAGCCTCTTAAGCAGTGCGAGATTAGATAACTCAAAGCACCTTAGCAAGGTTATTGTATATATTCAGGGATAACTAACTTTAACTATTGCAATCCAGTTAAGTCTATCGGGGGAAAGACCGCTATGGCAGCTATCTACGCCAATCTTACATGCATACATCTGTATATATGGAGGTTAATGAGATTGAAATGGTGTTGTATCCAAGACGGGTAGTATAGAACCGAGATTGCATGTTAACATATACAATGTGTGGAGGGAGAGACATCAGCAAGTTTTACTTGTGCATCATTCATGTACGGAAGAACTGGGGTAGGTGTTCACTCAAAAGTGTGAAGTCTCTCCTTGATCTTGTTTTTAATAGAGGACAGGACAGTATAGGACAGGATGTCTGGGCTGATGCATGCTTTGCACCATCTTAGAGAGAGAGTCAGGTAGAGGAAAAGAGAGTTACAATTGCATTTGATAATCAATGATGTGAGTTAAGGGACCTGGCGCTATCACGAGAAACTACGCACAATGATCTGTTTCAATGTGTTGTGAGCCACTATTCAGAGTTGTAATGGAAAATGGGATGAAAAATACCAAAATTCTAAAGTTTTTGCGCTACCACTCCACTGAGCTTATAAATATGGATAACTGCGTTAACTATAAAAAACAGAAACTTCAGATTCCATCTCATTACCATGGAAATCTTGAAAGTACTAGATTAAAGAAAAAAGTTTAAGATGTCAAAGTCGAAATACGTCAATCACGAAAAGGAGGAATTTTTGTAGACTGCGCACGGAAGAAGCTGAAATGCTGGTACACATTAGGCTAAAGACTGTTGAGACTTGCAAGGCAGTCGCTTGTATTAATACAAGGTGCCCCTAAATAAATTATCCGATTAGATTTCGCAAAATTTAGATATAGGTTTCAAAAAAGTTAACATAATTATAATTTGGGAAGAAAAACCACGGAACACATAATGCTTGTGTATAATTTACTTGCGGAAAAATTCGTTTGAACTTAAACGTGATCAGCCAAGAGTTCTGGCGTTTATCCATTCGACTTGAAGAGACTGGATTAACAAGAGGCTTTGAATCTGCTCATACTCGCAAATAGCATTTTAAATAAAAATTTGTAAATATACCCTAACCGAGTGTAATCCTTCCTTTGGAATAATTACTGGATGTAACACATGCAGACTCCTTCCTACGAGTACCTGCAGGTTTTATTGAAGTCAATGCCTTATGTGAATAAGCTCAAGATTGTGGATGTCCTCAATAAGGAAATCTTTAACTTATCTTTGCAACATGATGGAATGTTATCAAAATAGATTCATTAGAAATCTAAAATTTGAGCTCAAGTAACTCCAGGATTATATTAAATTTATTATATGGAGGATTAAAGCTATTTAAAGCCGGAGGTTATTTCAGATTTTAAAAATGTTTGTAATCTTGAATATTTTGAATGAATTGAAAGTTTTTTCTTTCGAATTGCTCCCCACTTTGGCGGTTCCTGTGAATGAGAGACGATTTTCAAATTTTTTAATGAATGAATAACTCCAACAATTCGAATGGAAAAACATAACATTTTAAATCTCCATAACAAATTAGCCGTACATACTAAATATTTTTGCAATAGGGATATCCAATTAATAGATCAAAGGAATTAAATCTACAAAATTGGTTTCAAATATTTGAAATATGTTGAAAGTTCAAGTAAATTCATAATCAACGTGTTAACCTCTAACCTTTGCCTTTAGTTTTAAATTTCTCTAAGAAACTTATTTAAAATACTTTAACTTTGTTTAAATCTAAATTGTTTTTAAATTTTTCATACTTAATTTAGGGTTGCAAGAGAGCCATTGTTTTGTCTGGCAAATTCGCGGCCAAATATTGTTTGTGTAAACGCTGTCGACAAAATTGATAGAATTCAATTTCGTAGGTGAAATTACGTCGCACAATGTCTTTGACTTTTTCACTAACGGGTGGCTTAAAATTGTTTTTATTGATTTTTGTCAGGTATTCGGCACTGGCTGGAAAGATAGATAGAGATAGAGAGAGAGAGAGAGTTAACCAAAAAAATTCGTTTAAATTAAAAAGATATTAAAGTTTCTTTTACTTACTGTCATAAATCTCCCGCACACCTTGAAAAAATCTGGGTATATATTTCTCAAACACTGACAGTGTAGTGTTCATATCCTCGAGGACACCCACTACGGCATATTGACTTTCGACTGCATGTTTGGCTCTTTCTAGAGCGCCTATTGTATTGAAAGGTCTGTAAATGAAAATAAAGTTTAAATTAGCTCTTTCAAAATAGCAAAGAAAAAAAAACACAGCAACAACTTACGTGCACTCATAAGCATGCCCACAAAAGAATAAACTTTGGCGCCGATGATCACCAATACCCTCCACGGTTACACCCTGAGTATAAGTGCATTCTTGATCGCCGGCTAAAACACAAGTTTCAAAGTCCTTCTTCAACCAGGCTGGGTGTGGTAGTGGCAAATCGGGAAATGCCGCTTTGCGTTCCACAAAATACCAAGGTGCTCGGACGTAGTAAAACCAACTAATGACACGTTCTACCGGATCACGCACCACATTTATATAGATGGGAGTGGGCAGTTTGAATTTGGTGAAATTCGTGTAGCAAACATGTTTTATAAAAACTGAAGGCTCCGGCAAATCGCTGATAACTTCGGCCAACTCCTGCTGCTGATCTTCAGCCAAACGTATAGTTTCGACTTTTTGCACAGCATCACGATGAAATTGAAAATTATTACGTTCGGACAGGCGTCGCATGAGCTCCATAAATGTTTGACTGCCCACTTTGGGTACACGATTGAAAAATACCAAATTCAACTGGGCCTTGCGCGTATTATTGAGATCGTGGACATTAAGAGATTGCATCTTTGATGGAGAGTAGAAAAGCATAAAATTATTTAATATAAGAAAAAGAAATTACTGTTGTGTTGTTGTGTTAACTGTTGGTAATTGATATGCATAGTTTGTTTTACCTTAATCTTTATTTTAATTTTCATTTAACTCATGTCAAAATAAATACGAATTTAAAAAAAGTTCGTTTGTTGTTGGCTAAGCAAATTTAGATGAATTTCGTTGAAGTTCTGTAGATCTCAACTATTTATTGAAAGTTTGTCTATAAGCCTTGGGTTCTTGCAAGTTTTTTTTCGAAATGTGTGTTGAAGTCTATTAATGATGAGTTGCTTAAACAGCAACGAAATGCATCTAGGCGTGCTTAACTAACAACAAATATTTGTTTAACAATTTGTATATTTTTGTTTGTGTATGAGAATTACATACAAAAAAATGTATTAAAGTTTAAATTTTTGTTTCAATTAGGTCCATTCAAGCGCTTTCTTTTTATTACAATTTAGTGCCAGATATTGAAAGAATACAATTGTTTAAAGTTTCCTTTATTAGATCATTGACATCATCATCAATTTTTACGCTCTATGATGTGATAATAAATCACAATAAGCTTTAAAACAAATGAAAACAAAATATCAACCAATTCTTTTGAGTTTTGAGTTATTGAATATTAACACAAAAGAAATAGAGAACGGGTGTTGAGCCTATGAAACTAATTATAAATCATACTTTCAGTTATGATGCGATTTGCGACGATTCTATCGCTCGTAAGGTCCAATGTTGTATGCTTACTCATCTGTAACTATGAGTGGTATAAGTACTAACGAACCGAAAGGGGTTTATGTTCTTCGTCTCAAAAGAAGCATTCAAGCAATTAGTATTCTTGAAACGCTTTAAAAGATACATAGATACTTCCCTCCATCTGATCTTCTTCATACCACCTATATCCTATATCCGTGCAAAAAAAAAAATTTAACAAAACTTCCATGTATGGGCCTGTGCTTTAAAGTTTATTTTAGGACTGCTCGACCATGATCAGAGGGTCTACTCTGTAATTCGAAACGAAACAAAATACTTTCGAATTTATATGCTTATAACATGTAAATTCGAAAGCATTTTCTTTCGTTTCAAATTACAGAGTAGACCCCCAGGAGAGGGCGAAGAGGTTCATCGGTGATGGAAGGTATCCAACTTTATGGATTCATTGCAGCACCGGTGCAATGTGGGATGCATTGCTTGTTCTAAAATTGAATGCCCATGGGAAAACCGTGTTACACCACCATGCAAAATTTAACGACCGAACAACGAACTAAATTGGTAGAATTTTACTTTTCCAATGGGCATTAAATTTTACTAACGCAGGCGTGACTTTTGGCCCACCCTGTACAATGGAATGTGTTTTAATGAAATCAAAGGAACTTCTTCCTAAAAACCTCAAATTTTTACGCACAACACGTGTCTCATTAAGAGCGCACCTATTTGTGCTCGATTGGACAATAAACCATACAATACATTACACAGAAATTCGGTTTATAGCAAACTACCTGCAGAGATCTTGGCTGCCACTTTCAATATTGATAAGTTCAGATCTAATGTCCGTAGACACTACTCCCTCTATCCTCCTCTTCACAACATATTTTCCTAATTAAGGTACAATGCATTTCATGAGTAGGAATCATCCCCTGAGTGCTGATCTCATTAAAAAAAGAAGGAGGGAGAGAGAGAGCCAGAAATTGCTAAAACTAAACTTTTACCGTTAGCGTTTAGACAGAGACAACAAAAAATAAAAATTTCGCAAAAGCGAAACAATGTGTTAAGTTCTTCACTAATTCTCTCTACATGGATGGAGGAAAAAAATGCTTCGAACAGTTTTTATAATATCCCCCAAAAATCCTCACACACTCACCTTAACACTGGCCTGACATTTACCTCGCTCATACTCAGCTCTAATTGCATATTAAAGCGGACCTTTGATGTTTTGAAAGAATACCATTTTTACATGCAACAGCAAGATCTCAAGTGGGTTGATAACGATCAAAAATCATCTCTTATGAAATAGAGTTTAGAAGCAGTGGACCATTCAACTCGTTATTTGTAGATCTGCTTTCGTCGAAGCAATATGTTTTAATGGGATGACTCCATCAGATTGAATATAAAAGAAAAGAGCTCATGGCAGTATGAGTGTTTTATAGTAAGCCAAATTTAGCAAATAATCTTTACATATCAAGAACGTCAGACCCATTACTTGCCTTGTTCTTAAGAATGATCCGGCATAGACAACTTGTGAATTCATAAGGTCAATGCCCAAAAAAGCAGAGTTGTAAAAGAATGAAGATTTCCTCTACCTTCCTTCACCACCTGTCTCCTCTACACTATTCCTTCCCTATGACTATCATTTCTTCAACTCACAAGTAGCACAAAGGGATCATTGTGTTAGACCAGAGATGCCCTTTTCATACAACAATTGTTAATTGGCCACACCCATCACTTTGTTATGCTCATTTAATTTAGTTGTCTGCCAGACGGCAAGAAGTACACATGCTAATGGGATTCTGATCGGATGATTTGTTTTTTTCTTCCAGATTATTGTTTTTTGCTAAGAGATAGTGCGTAGAAAAAATGGTCGTACCATTACGAAAATTTTTTATGATTCTTAATGCCTTTGGTAATGTTCAATGTGTTTTGTGTTATCAAACATTTAAAGGACATAATGAACATGTTATTACAAGTCATTATGATTTTTTTCATAGTGATATGAAAATATATAATGACGAGGAAAAAATTAGCTTTTTATAGAAATGAAAAATATATATTTTAAAACATTGAAGGGATGGTTATAAGAGGAAGAAGATATAGAAGTGAAATTACATAGAGACTTGAAAAAAAATTTCGAGCGTAGTTAGTCTAGGTATTGTGAAGCATTCTCTCTATTTCCTTCCACATACATGTGTGAAAAAATTTTTTCGGACTTAAAAATCATTTGTTCAAAACATCGAAACAGACTGAACTCCGAAAAATGTAAGTATATAATTGCTTTTAGGAAATTGCCATAAAAGCTACAAGGGAGAAATAAATTGGTAGTTTTTATGAAATTATGATAAGCAATTATCTATTTTTTTTTCTATTTCTAGAAACCGACGAACATCTTTTTTTACAGTTTATTATACCGTTTTTGAAAACCAAAACAATTCCATGCGATTTAAATTGAAAAAAATATATTCGTTTACTTTTTCGTTTTACTGTACCTTTAAATCTCTCACAATTTCTCTCTTTGGGCATCTTTGTATTAGACCCAAGTGAGCTGGACGCGAAATTTCACCCTTCCTTACCAGCAGCCTGCTAACCTAACCTAACCTATACTCAGAGATCAATTTAAACTCTGCATTCCTACGAGGAAGCAAATGAGACAAAATCCTCGTTCAAGGCAGAATATAGACGTAAATACATATGTAGCAGGTGTTTAATTGATTGTTCTTTTTCTTATTTGTCGAATCGGCTACTACCAAACATACCATGAAGCCAAACCGAAGTTCCAGCGGGTCTTGCTTAGTTTGTTTTTGATGATGATGATGATGTTTTTAATGAGTTTTTGAGGTTTAAGAGAGTGTCTTATTTCTTCATAGTTCCCCTCTAAACTCAATTGCTAAATTAACCTAAAGGTTACCAACATCATCTCTTAGAGAATTAGTCATCTATAAGGCTGTCTCTGCTCTCTCGTAACTAAACTGCATATAAACATTGTATATCAATAGTGTTAGAATAAGAAGAGAGAAGTAATCTAACTCCCACACATTTTATCATTTTCGATTTGGCACCCCTACGTTTTTTTTTGTATACTTGCATATCAAAAATAAATTTTTTGTTTAATATTTATATACGTCTGAAGAAGCGGATAATGCTTCTAGGTAAGACGAATGGAAAATCTGGTTTGAAAGGTTATTTGGGTAGTGAGAATTCCTTCCCAGAAGGACTGGCTGAATTCTAACACTGTAAATCAGTTACATCCAAACACACATGCTCTGATATTTGGATTTGAGGTAACCCAGCAAAAAAAATTCTGATTTGGAAGCACTAATAACTGAGGGAAGCAATGCATTGCTTACTTAATAACAAAAGCTTCGAAAAATTCTCCTGAAAAGCACTTACGTAAGGCGGGCTTTATTATTATTTCTGTGAAGCACTTTAGCAAGGCAAAAAAAAATTCATTGCTGTTTGGAAGCTAAATGTATTGCTTCCAGCTGGCTCATCTCCAACAAAAAAAAAAATGCCTTGTTCATGCACAACAGCAAGTGGTTCTGTAACATTGTCTCCCTTACAAAACCGCTTTTTGGAAGCAGTAATTTTTGGTGTGAAACAGCTTTGAAAGCTCTTACAATTTGTTCTTGTTTCTTTGCAAAGTAATCAGCAAGCATTCTTGTCGCCAAGATCTGATTGACTGCTGTGCTCTCGTCAATGTGAAAACACAAAAAGCTTTTGTAAAACCTGGCACATTATGCATTTAGCTTGGACGTACTTGCTTTAAATTTAAGACACCTGCCACTTATGCATCACGGTTTTCTAAGATGGAATTAATTGGCTTCATTTTAGAAACTCGTTGATGGAAATCAGACATGACCTTTAAGTGCTTCTGGAGTGCTTTGGAATATTTTAGATTCATTTATATGATATGACGATATCGCTATATGTGACTTTCCGAAGACTATGTTCTGAATAATTGATATAATTTTCTCCGCAGAGATGTTTTTCGAAAAATTCAAGATACATATCGTTATCTTAATATAGAAAAGCCCTAACTCATTAATCTTTTTGAAATCTAGTTTTTTTTATATATTACGGTAGAACATCTAATGTATAAAAAAATATCAATTAAAAAAAAAACCTTAAAAAAAGCCTTTCTATATTAAGGTAACTATATGTATAATGGGTAACCTGACCAGACATCCCGCTTTTCTGAGGTTGATCCCGCCTTGAATTTTTATCCCGCTTTATCCCGCTTTTTAGAGTTTTGAAATTTCTTATCTCTTAATATATTTTTATTAATATGTAATTGATAAAAATTTATTCCAAATATTTTTTAGTGTAGTTATTGTTTATTTTTTTGGATCTGGCAGCTCCTCAAATGAAAAAAAATAAAAATACAAACGTACACACTCAAAGATCCTTTTGTTACAGTGCTTTATATATGCAGACATTCTGCTGCTTTAGGAATTTATTACCAAGAGGGCTTATTAGGAGAATAACAACTGACATTCACCAAACTGTCAATAATAAAATAAAAAGTTCTTGCTTATTTTTTTATAAAGAGTTTGACACATTGGTGTAGTCAGTTGATGATAATATGGACTAACAAGGCCACTTGCTATCATTCGCCTTAAGTTTTTGTACATTGTTTTGTATAAAAATCGTAATTTGTTTTGTAAATGAAGTCAAAAAATCTTTAATTTTATTTATTTTACGTTACTAAATAAAAATTTTTGTTAATAAAAACTTTTGTTTATTTAAAATTGATTCTTTTGAGTTAAAAACTGTGTTTCCTAAGTACATACGAAACTTTTTATGTGCGTATTACACATCCCGCTTTCAAATAGTTGTTTATTTAAAAATCCCGCTTTTTGGCCGTATTTTCGTCAAAATCCCGCTTTTTGAACGATCGTGTCCCGCTTTTTGTAAAAAGCTTCTGGTCACGTTAATAATGGGCCAATCTTGTGTATTAGACACAGAGAAGGTTACCGTTTACGTAATTTTATTGTGAGTAAATTGTTTCAATCACATGAGTGTGAATGAGTGATTGGTGAGTGTCAAGAGGTTAAGCGTGAGTGAACGTGCGTGAATGAAATTTTGCGTGATTACTTCCTGATTAAAAAACTGTGCAATCTAGTTTGAAATACTAAAAGAAAGAATTAGAATATTCTGAAATAAAAATAGAAATTGTGCACTGTTTTCTGCAAATTAAAAAATGATTTTTTCCTTATTAACAAAACACAAATAATATCATTAATTTAAAAATTAAAGATTACTTGAGTAATGCGCAAGGATTAGTTTTTGTGCGTAAGCGTCAGCCAAAAAACAAGTATAATGCTTGAGTGTGCATTAATAAAGTTAAAGTTACACTTGAAAGCTCGTTGGCAAACTCAATATCCCTGGTATAAATTGAGTAAGTGAGTTTAGAAATAAATGCATTGATCCTCCTAAAATTGCTATGTTTTTTCAAGATCTTTAAATAAATATTGCAGTCAACTTGTGACTGTTGCAAAAGAAAGTTCGCATTCTATAAAAGTTTTGTATTCCAAGACAGTTTCAAAAACTAAAACCACATGAAAAACTTTTAAGATTTATGTATTTCTTTTTATTTAATTTACATAATTTTGAAATCTCTTTCTTAAATTTTGTATTGAAATAATACTACGAAAAATGTATCTAAGAACAATTAAATAAGAAAAAAGCTTTTTGAGCTTTAATCGAGCTTCAGCAAATTGTTAATTAGAATGCTAACTTAAATATCTATTGTACGAAATTCAACAGTTTATAAATGGGCTATTGAAATACTATTTTATGTTTTATATATTTTAATTCATGTCTCGGTGATGCAACTCATTCAAACTAATGGCCAAATATTGCTTAAACAAACGCTGCTTACAAAAATAGTAAAAATCATATTCATGAGTAAAATTTTTGCGTATCATTTCCTTAACATCATCATCGATTTTGGGTTTTCGCTTGTTCTTATTGCGATTAGTAATTTTTTCGTAATATACTGAAAAATTAATCAATAGAAAATAAAAATAACTCATTTCTGGTGTACCAAAAGGAGAAAAACAAAAGAAGAACTTACACTCATATAAAAGCTTAGCGCCATTAAAAAATTTTGGTATATAATTTTCAAATACTGTCAAAGTTACATTGGTTTCTTCCCAGGTTCCAACCACTGCATAGTCGCGCTCCACATGCTCTTTGGCCATTTGAACAGCAGCAGGAGAGTTAAAGGGTCTGTTTATAAAGCAAGATAAATTAGCTATGACACGTTCTTTTCCCTAAAAGCAAAATTTTACTGAAGCAAAAGCTCCCTTCATATAATATTATTTAAATATTTGAAGTGATTGAATAATCTTGTGATGATTTTGAAAACAATGAAGCCCATAATTTATTTTGTAGGAGTCTTTTTCATCTATTTATTTAAACATTTTTCCCTTTAGCTCTCATACTTACATACAATCGGGATGATGTCCACAAAAGAACAGGGATTGCCGCTTAAAATTTGGTACATAATCCAGAACACTGAATGGTATATACTGACATTCGGGATCGCCGTTGCGTACACATGTATTGAAATCCTTTTTGTACCATGATTCGGGTCTTGCGGGTTTCGTAGGATCCTTTCTATATTCAATGGCATTCTTGTAAGCTCCTCTAGCATAAAAATACCACGATATAACTCTATCTACCGGATCACGTACCATGTTAATATATATTGGCTTTGGCAAATCGAGTTCCTCAAAGTCTATCCAATTTACATGTTCTATCCATATGGAACCTTCGTCAAGTTGAGAAATTTTTTCGCCCAATTCTTGTTGTTCCTCTTTGCTTATCTGTCTTTTTGCCAAATTATATAAGCCTTCACGTTCCAGAGCCAAATCATCATTGTAAATTTCTAGTATAGCAAAAAGCTCGAAGAGAGCTTCACTCCCAACTTTGGCACAACGATTGAAAAATATGACATCTATATCAGCTTTGTCAGTATTGTTCAGTTTGTAAGCTTTCAAGTTTTTAAGCTGTTGGAAGCAAACACGCACAGTAAGTTAAAGAGAGAGTGGGTGATAGAGGGAGAGAGAGATAGACAAGGAAACAAAATTGGAAATAGTTTAGACTTTCGTTTTTCTTAGTCGATTTGTAGAAAGGAATGATTGCAAAGCAGAGGCACAATGATTGATAAATATTACTTCAGTATTTCAAAATTTTAAGCTAAAGAAGAAAACAAAAATTAGTGAAGCAGGGGAGAATAGTGAAAGATTTGGAGAGTAATATAAGAGGAATAGTGTACGAAAGGAGTTGTAAAAGTTTTCTATTTGTCATAGAGGTTTAGTAATACAATGCAAAGTGCTTGACATATTAACACATGTAGAAAAATGTTCTCATTATGAAAATGACATTTACTACACCTGCACGTATTTTTACATTTATCAAGATTTCGTGTCCAAAACAAAAATCATCAGCTGACATTTTTCCTAAACTACAACCAAACAACTGTAATGTAGCTAATTAACACATCTTTTTAATTTTGAAAAAAAAAACATAGTTGCATCACTAAGTTCTACCAGATTTTAAGTAGATTTCGACAAAATCTAGTGACAAAAACGGGAAATCTACTCTAAATCTAGATTTTGCAGGAAATTTCGTAACTAATAGAGTTTTCTCAAATCGTGCCATACAAGTTTGAGTGACATAATTTTCGAGCTTAATTTTTTTACGAAAATCAATTATTTGCGATCGTATGTATATAGTAGATTTTCGTAAAAAAACGAAGTTAAAAAATGTCACTTATGCTTTTTGTGGCGGTTATGGCTCGAAATGTTTCAAACACAATAAAAATTTATTAGGTTTTTTAGGTTAAAATGGACTTTTGGGTTTAGCTTTTGGGTTTAGCTCAAAAAGCCCATACAGACTCTTGACATTTTTAAACTTAAAACTAGAATTCTTTCTGATAGATTTAGAAAAATGTAGATACAGAAAAAACTCTTAGCTTCCATAAGTTTTTAAGAACTGTTGATATTTCTAAAGCTAAAGAAAACTTCAAGTGTTAACTAATTTTTTATTCTCCAAAAGCTTTAAGCTTTACATGCTTTCAGATTTGAAACCTCTTCATTGTATGATAAAAAATTATGTGTAGTTTCCACAATGCAAGCAAGCGACTTGTCTAGAAAATTTGTATAGGAATCACTCAAAAATTTGAGTGCTTT
This sequence comes from Tachina lurida, assembly GCA_944452675.1. Taxonomy (NCBI): domain Eukaryota; kingdom Metazoa; phylum Arthropoda; class Insecta; order Diptera; family Tachinidae; genus Tachina; species Tachina lurida. The sequence continues at coordinate 17,820,587 of OX101754.1, read as the reverse complement.
TCATATATTTTTTTTAGACAAGTCGCTTGCTTGCATTGTATAGGAATCACTCAAAAATTTGAGTGCTTTTCATATATTTTTTCTAGACAAGTCGCTTGCTTGCATTGTGGAAACTACACATTAGTCCCTGCTTTGAGATGTTTATAAACATTTAAGGCCTGACCCACGATATCGACAACGTTCGACTTGTCGCACACTTACATTTCAAACAACAACAAAATACTAAAATTGGTTTTTGTTTTGAATGTAAGTGTACGACAAGTCAAACGTTGTCGACATCGTGGCCTTGGTCCTTAAAGTTGTATAAACTTTATTTTTATCAGCCCAACAACTTTTTAATTCTTACAACTTTAAAGCAGCTACACCTAAACGCACATCCTCTGATATTTGCATATGAGATAAACAGTTTTGAAAGCTTGTACAATTTGTTCTTGTTTCTTTGCAAAGTACCTAAGTAGCAAGCATAGTTTTCTCCAAGATTTGATTGGCTGTTGTGCTCTCATCGGTGTGAAAGCACAAAGCTCTATTGTAAAAGCTAATGTGCGAGCTTTTGTATATAGCTTGAACATAGCTACTCTAAATTGAAGCAACACTTGGGAGTAATTTGCAGACCGAAAGCTCTCAAATTTAAAATTTATAAAGGCATTTTAAAAAGGTGTGTAACAATTTTATTGTAAAATGAGAGTGATACACTCATTTATAGGATTCCCTTACTCACAATTCCCCCCCCCCCCCAAAATTATAAATATACTGGACAGGATAACGACATATTTACATATGTATTCGTTAAATCATTTCTAAGCTCTTCGGTGCCGTTCAAAAGATCTTTTGATTACTTAAAATTGCTCTTAATTTTTAGACTTTATCTGCTCTAAAAAATATAACATATCCATACTTCTAGGATAGCTTATTAAATATTTCTTTGATAAAGCTTAGTAGCTTAACCTAAAGCTTAAAGTGGCACCAATATAATATACTTTATTTTTGATAAATTTTAAGCCAAGAAATCTGCAACGCTAAGTATAAAGGCAACTCTGTTGCTCTATACAGATGCAACTCTGTTGCTCCATCCAGATGCAACTCTGTTGCTCTATCCAGATGCAACTCTGTTGCTCTAGAAAACCGCAAAATCTAGTTTCAATTTTGTTTTTAAATTATTAAAGCCTCGTAGTATTGCGTGTGTTAAAAATTTATTAAAAGTGTTTTACAATTTCATTGAAATCTTTGAAAAAATGTGGATCTCATTGGATTTTCCTTCTCATCCAATGCTTTCAAATCATTCTTTTTCAAAGCTAAATACTGTTTGTGTAAACGCTGTCGGCAAAACTGATAAAATTCAATTTCTCTGGTGAAGTTTTTTCGCAGCATTTGCTTGAACTCCTCACCGAAATGGGGCTTAAAGGGGTTACTGTTCTGTTTGTTTCCGCTCAGGCCATCTAAAAGACAACGCAAAGAAAAACTCATAAAATAGAATACATTTGAAAAATTTGGTCTTACTGTAATAAATCTTAGTAGCTCCTTTGAAATAACGCGGCACATAGTTTTCCAAAACACTTAAAGTAACATTAGTATCCTCCCAAGTGCCTACTACCGCATAATCCTGCTCCACTGTGCGTTTAGCCAACTCCAAAGGCAATTCAGTATTGAAAGGCCTGAAATGGAAACCGTAAAAAATGCAAACAATTTTTCTGCAAGCAGGTAAAGGCCAACACTCTCTACTTACATACACTTCTTGGCATTATTACCACAAAAGAATAAAGTTTGCCGCCTATGATCACCAACTCTCTCCAAACCGGAACCCTCTATAAAAGTACAAACTTTTTCTTTCTTCAAAACACATTCATCGAATTCCGTATTCACCCATTTGGGATTTGGCATTTGTTTGTTATTTTTTTTGCGCCCCGGCACAAAAATCCAAGGTGAGCGTATATAATAATACCAGCTAATAACTCTTTCCACTGGATCTCTAACCATATTAATGTAAATCGGTTGCGGTTGACCAAATTCGCTAAAATTCAAATAATTCATGTGCGAAACAAAAGCAGTACCCTCTTCGAAACTTAAAATATTCTCTATAGTATTATCTTCTTCTTGTTTGTCAAGTGATGATCGTATGCCACCATTATTGGGATCAACCTCAACCTCATATTCGTGCAACTTACCCAATTGGCGCATTAATGTAATCAACTGCAAACTGCCTGTTTTTGGTATGCGATTGAAAAATAGTATATCGACCTCAGACTTTTTTGTATTATTCAAATGGTGAACGTCGAGGTTAAAGAGCTGACAAAAAGAAACACATATATTTTGGAGGGTGAGAAAGAGAGGAGAGCGAAATATATAGAGAGAAAGTCTTAAACTATTGATGATGAATTTGCGAACCATAAACCATTCAGGCGGAAAAATATTTCACGAAGGCTTTTGATTAAACTCAATGAGAAATACAGATATCAATTATTAAGCAAAAAGCCTCTAGTCACCGTTATCAAATAAGACACAATTATATTTTTTTGTTGCTAAATTTAATAAATATTTCTTTATTTAAGATATTTAAAAAATGTATAAAATTAATGATGAATGTTTACATTGGCGATGATATGTATTAAAATTAAATATTTATAGAAAAAAAAAAAATTAATTGTAGTCATCATCATCTTCATCCTCATAGTGATCAGGTATAATCATATAGTCATCATTATCAATTTTTTCTCCGTTATTGATGGCTGCATATTGTAAATAGAGCCGTTGTTTACAAAATTCATAAAATTCTATTTCATGAGTTAAATTCTTGCGCAGTATTTCTTTAGTTAGTTCACTAACCGGACGCTTCGATTTGTTTTTATTAACTTTACTTAGACGATCTTGGCCTACTATAAGGATCGGAAAGAGACGAAAGAGAAAGAGAGGAAGAGCATAAGATTTAAAGAAAAAAAAATTCACTAAACAACAAAAATGTCTATAGGCATTTTGAAAGTTTACATCAGAAGGAATTTTAAAAGAAGGATTGAAGTTGCCTTATATCAAATAAATACTTAGAAAAAGGTCTTGTATCTTTCGATTTTAATTCTCAAATATGCAGTTAATGTAAGTTGTTGTTGGAATTTATACTAACCAAGTTTTTTCTGGTTAATCTAACCAATGTGGATTTATTATTTTGTTCTTAGTGAAAATTGTTACTGCGATTTGCTAAACCTTTATGGCTAATATAGGAGGACGTTGCATTTAAAATGTATAATTGCTCAATTATTTTTTTGCGATTGCTTTAAATCAGTGGCAATAAGGAAAGCTTAAGTCATATTTTACTGTTTTGCAGTAGAGCACTTTTAAGCTTTCAAGTCGATTTTCAGAATTGTCTTTCTTTTACAGTTAAATTGGGAAACTCGGTATTCCTTAATTTTTTTCTAGGAAAACATCATCATTATCATTGCGCTATATCTTCCTGAAAAATCACCCAGAATAACTGAGCTTTTGCTCAGGCGTACTTTCAAATATGGATATTACGGGGGTGCCATTAACTCAAAATCAGCTTATCTCGACTTAATTTTTTCATTCAAAATTAAATAAAATTTACTAATTTCTTGGTAAATTTAACGGATATGCAAAGTTGATAAAACTAAACCTAAAATAATAAGAAAGGTTAATCTAACCAATTTCAGTTGTAAAGTTTACTGATAGTGTTTACTGATGTAAGAATTGTTTTTGCCATTTATGTAAGCAAACCATTCGTCTAGTTGATTTAACCAATATTAGTTGTTACCTCAATGTTCACAACCGAAAGAGTAAACTCTAGGACCGTTTTAGATTCCAAGAATATGAGTAACGATTACGCAGTACATGGCAACATTCGTCTTACATGGGTGCCGCCCCACTACGACGTAAACGGAAATGAAAGTGCAAATGAACTGGCAAAAAAGGCCCTAAGGTTCTGGACAGTAACTGTAATTAATGCAAACCCCTTCAAGGCAGCGAACATTGAGTTACAAAATTGGAGGAAGATGGCCTACAAAACACGATCGAATTGTAATTGCGGGCGACCCGGACGAACACAAAACAAGGGGTCTGTTGAAACTAATCAAGCCCAAGCTAGGACGACATCTTAACGGGACACACTAATTTACGAGGGCATTTGTACCGGATTGAAGGCACGGATGACAATGAATACAGGGCATACATGGAGGACATCGAGACAGAGGAGCACTTCCTTTGTCATTGTTCAGCTTTCGCCCATCCTAGATCCCGTTATTTTGGGCATGACACCTTACCGGACATTACCCTCCTTAGAAGCATATACTGAGTTATGAGTATGTTCCCAAACATGAGCGCAATGGCTCCACTATTCAATCCAAGCTAACCACATAGGTTCGAATCCTGCAGACAAGCCAAAGTAGCTTCCAATTTTGTGTGTTTTCAGCTATAACTCAAATTTCAAAAAAATTTTACGTTCAATTCAATCATGTTCGAGCTAAAATTTAATTCAGGATGGTATTTATTTAGTGTGTATCTAAAGAATATTTAAGGTTGTTGTTGCATCTGCAGCGGAAAGCGCTTGACAACCACGCGACGAGCTCTCGAGTTCAAATCGCACATTTTCCTCATACCTGTGCCAATACATAAAAATGACGTAAGTGAAGTAATTAATAAAATACAATGATTGCATTGTTTCAACTTGAAATAATTTCGACTAAACAAAGTTATCAAAGTATCAAATTGAAACAACTTTGATTCAACGTGATTCTTCATTTTGATTTAACAGCACTAGATTGTTAAATCAACATGAAATAAAGTTATTTCAAAAGAAAAAATTTCTTTGAAGATTGCTTTCCATCATGTTCAATGGATTCAGGTGTAAACTTTCAAAACGCAGAGAAAAGTATATACTTTTGATTTCCATCAGCCATTTAATTTTGTTCTACGTTGTTATTGAAAGTTTGAAGGCTTTAATCTTGCATCAAGTACAGCAGTATATGTTACAAAAATAATTTGGTGGATGACAGCATAAAGGATAACTGCTGTCAGCACCATTTTTAAAGTTATACGAATTGAGCAAACATTTTTTGCTGAGGAAAACAAATCTGCATATAGTCAAATTATTCTTACTTTTCATTGGAATGAAAATGTTAACCAGATATTTTAAGAGAAATCAGTTAATTTTCCTTCATAGAAAAATGTCCTCTAATATTAGGTAAAAAACAATTCTTACAATAATAAGCAGTTTTTGCATTCCTGAAGAAGCGCGGTATATAATGTTCTAACACGGACAAAGTGATATTGGTATCCTCCCACGTTCCCACTACAGCGTAATCTTCCTCCACGGTACGTTTAGCCTTTTGCATGGCTGCTTTGGAATTAAAAGGCCTAAATATAATTAAACAATTGAAAAGAAACAATATCTGCTTTCATAAACGCAAAAAATCATCTTACATGCACAACGGGCGATTTTGTCCACAAAAAAATAATGTTTGACGTCTATGATCTCCGGCAGTATTTTTTATGTCCATTTGCTCGAATGTGCAATATTTATCCTTTTGCTGTACGCAAGTATCCAAATCCATGTTCATAAATTCATCGGAAGGTCTTTTGAGCGCCGCATCACCTAATTTCAGTTTCAAATCCCTATAGTACCATTCCGCTCTGATATAATAATGCCAGGATATTATACGTTCGACAGGATCACGTACTAAATTAATGTAAATCGGTTTGAGGGCATGAAAACGAGTAAAATTAATATAAGCCAAATGTTGACTATAGATATGGGGTCGCGGTTTCTGATAAATCTCCTCTATTAACTGTTTCTGTTGATCCGACTGTAACAGAACAGTTTCATGGGCCTTACCCTTATCGCGGGAATGCATGAAGTTATTGACTTTTCCCAATTGCACCATTAGTTGCATTAATGATTGCGAACCAACTTTGGGTACACGATTGAATATAATAACATCTATTTGAGATTTTTTAGTATTATTTAAAGCATCGGCATAATATTCATAATCGTACTCCTCATCATCATCACTTCCATTATTTTCCTGAACATTATTGTGATCATGTTCATTTTTATGTTGTGGTGTAATATATTTTTCATTATCGTTTCGAGGTTTTTCCAAATGAATTTCTTGTTTGTGTTCTCCGGATTTGTGTAGACGTTGTAGAAGTCTGTGTCTTGCAGATTGCTATTAGAAATGTAAGCTATTTTATTTTAGTTTAAGGCCTTTGCTCTGATCTCCTGTGCACCCACAACCTCTGTACATTTGGTGATAATTCATTAACGTCTTGTTATCACATTGTATATATTGATGATGGTGATGATGAAGCAATAGAAAGCTTTAAATAAGTACGAGATAAATAGAAAATAACATAGTTTAACAGCATACAAAAGCTTCGGTAAAGCCAGAATAAGTATTACTTTTGAAAATTCTCACTATTCACTTATAAATTATATACATATATGCTTTTCCTGTTTTCTGCCATCTTATGTTTGGTCCACTGTCTGTGGTATCAGTCAATTCAAATTTAAGTCTTATATACATATAAAAAATATTTTTCAGTTCAAATGGAATATGTGAATTATTTGAATTCATCATATTACAATTTGCTGAAAGCTTTTTTGTAACGAAAGCTCAAATTTACCATCTCTAATTTACAACAATCTTGCCATTGCTGTTTGTTGTTTACTAATAAATTATGTAATTAAATAAGAAAAGGTGATGATTGGTGGCATGGAAGCATGCAAGAAATTTTTCATAAAATATCATAAGGCTTGGATATTCAGTTTCAGGCCGATCGATCTGCATCTAAGGAACACAATTATTACTTGCGTCATTAGTGGTGCTCAGCATGCCTATACAAAAAGGGAGGTATGTTGAGAATGCGCTTCATGACGTGGTTGGTATTATAGAGTGAGGGTTGCAGCACAAGGATTACACACATTCGACATTAAAAACTGGCGCATAATGTAGTTTTACCTCACCATTAAATCCGAGCGTGATTTTTAATGTGAAATTTTATGGCAAAACTCGTTAAGATCATGTGCAATTTTGTCACTTATGCTAACTTCACGCCAGTTTTTCGTTGTTAGACATTGCTGGAGCCTTTAACAACATTAGTATAGATGATATTATGGAGTCTTTGGAGATACTCAGGGTTCACAACTTTCTAGTCAAGTAGATAGTTATTATGCTTAGCAGAGAATCATCGACTCGAGTATGGGAAGGGGAAAACTGAGGAGATTAGTGACAAGAGTTACACCACGGAGTAGTTTCAGTGGAGTTTCCTCCCACTATCAGTGAAGTCATGCAGTCGGCGTTGGGCGATCTATCCTCCTGAGCAAGCAGCAAACGACTGGGAGTCAACCTAGGGAAAACCGAGCAAGTCCTCTTTACCAGGAGATACAAAATAGAAAGCTTCGTACTGCCTAGGATGGGAGGGATAGATCTGAGACTAGCAGAGGGAGCGAAATACTTGGATGTTTTCCTAAATAGCAAGTTTTCTCGGAAAATCAACACGCAGGAAAGGCCAAAGAGATGGAAGGACCAATGCCTACTACGCATGCGGGAGGTCCATATGAGGGAACTGGGGTCTGCAACCGAATTTAGTAAACCGGATTTACACATCGGCTATCAGACCGGTTACACCTATGATTGTGTGGTATGGTGGGAGGCATTGAGGAATCAAAGCCATAAGAGATTACTTGCTTAGGGTCAGAAGTGTGCCTCGCTGGGCATCACAGGTGCTCAGAGTTCCACCTAGAGCGACTAGAAGTATCCTTAGACTCGTTCAAGCAGGGTTTTTGAGGATAGGAATAACATTCTTAATGAGATCAGTTTAGTTTTGGGACTATATGGTCGTTGAAATTGGTTTTAGTAGAATACTCTCACTTAATTCCAGATAGGCGCTATTGGGTCAAATCCGATAAACTATATGAGGGTAGTGCGGTTTTACAGCCGGGTAAAAAATGGGGGAAGGCACAGGGGTTGGTATATATATATATATATATAGGGAAGGGAGATTCGTAGTTCTTTCAGACTGCCGAGTGAATACATCGTTTTCCAAGCTGAGATCTTGTCGATCCTCAAAGCCACGGAACTAGTGGCCAGAAATGTAACTGCAGGTGAGAAGGTAAACTCCAGGGTCAATTTTTCATGACGAAGTAGGTAGTATTGTAGAGTCTCCAGGGCTATGTGACCAAAACTTAACTCAGGAAGATCCAAACTGCTACTGGATATGAATTGGAAGGCGATGCTAGTCCTTATAGGCGCGTTGACTGGTTACTGCTCGGTCAGAGCAAGAACCAGCATTTGAAAAATTGCCACTCCAGATTTCTGTAGTATGTGCGGGGATGAAGAGAAACCAGTAACCATTGAACATATTGTCTGCCACTGCCCGAAGCTGCAAGTTTTAGATGGTTGAGCAGACGTTTCCATGAGAGCATTAGTGGTGATATCGGTAATTGTACACTGGGGCTTCAGCATGGGAATTCGGTGGCTTAGTGACGGATAACAGGGGCACTTCTGGGGGGTTAAATATTACTATTAACGGGCCAACAGAAGGGAGTCACATTGCACCCAACTGGGTCTCCGAGTGGCAGTGCCTTATAGCACCGCCCTTCCTAACCTAATCTAACCTAGATATTCAGCTATTGGCTCAAGTAGTTAATGCGTCAACTGTCATATCTATATTTCAGAAAAATGTTTCTAGTATGACAATATGACCTTTGTGACTAACGTTTGAATCACCCAAAATTAACATGTATAATTCTTCTACTTCCCTACAAGAAACGAATGACTGAAACTAACAGAAACGACGTTTTTTCACTAACACATTTGCAACAATTTTATTTTGAATTCAACAGTGACAGTCAATTGACTGGTCATTTGATCGGTAGTACTCAATTATAGAGTGAAACATTTAAAATGTTAAAATATCGAGTTTTATTGAAAATAATTTAAAATTCGTGCGGTCTGTAAAACTAAAATGTGTAAAAGTGGTAAACATTTATAGTGTTTGTAAAAAAAGTAAGATAAAAACAATAATGGATAAAAGAAATCTTGCAAAGTTTAATTTAAAATGTATGTAGTCATTACTTTTTCTATTTTTAGATATTTGGAAAGACCAAGATACGTTGGAGTTTGAAGAAGCCGGTATCGAAATAGTATTTGCTAACTGTTTTCTTTTTTTGTTTAATAGTTATTGTATTTCTCTATTAAATACTTTTTATAATAAAACAAATGTTAAAATAATATAAAAAGCGTGTATAATTGCTCAACTGTGGGGAGATATTAGATAAGATTGATTAGTGGAGTTGATACGTATATGCGTTAATTATGATCAGTCAAACTTGGCTAATATTTATGCTATCACTGATACTTAAAAAGCAGTAGAGTGACCAGTTCGAATATATGTTATATAGTCGACGAAATTTATTAGTTAGAGAAAGATGCAACATCGCACGTACCCCCATAGTTTTCATCATATTTTTTTTGCCCTTAATTATGTGATAGAAAATTTGTTCGACGCAATGATGAATATATCCTACCAAATAATTTAATAGAGAAATATTAAAAATAATTTAAACTTTTTCGTTTAATATTAATTTTATTTTTTCTATCACACAGATAGCTGCTCTCTAACACGATATTGCCCATGGACCATATTCTCATGCCTGAGAGCATGTAGTGCGCAGCGTTTTCCAGCGTGGATCAAATCTTCAAGCTTATAAATGAAGATCTTTTCCCAGAACAACGCCAAACCAATAACTAGGGCATTGAATTGATAACAGCATTAATTGACGGCGATAAAGAGAATTTCAAGTTTAAATATAATTCAATTTATTCTTTGAGGCGAGAAAAATCTAATCTAATCTAAAATAGATATGTCATGTATTTGCTACTTTATTTACAGATTGTCAACTCTAAACGTTCCAAATTAGATTTATACAAATGGGATTATTAAAAACGTGATGCTTTTTATTTAAAGCACTTTCTGCCAGCCAAATATGGACTTTAATGAAGTTTCTGCGGGCGCAAATATCTGAATGCGGCTCACACATTGAGGATTATGACAAAATCTATAATCTTTTTGCTGCCCGTTATCAGTTTCACATTAATTGCTACACTTTGCCACAATATTTATTGCGTGACTATATAATGAATTTGGCCGTGCAAGAGGTACAACCAAAAATTAATAATGTTTTAATTGTTGACATCAATGCCAATGTAATGCCTGAGTTTTTACAAATAACTGATAATAATGTATTGAAATTAGTTAAAAATAGTGTTTTGCGTTATGAAACAAAATTCCAAAGAGTTGAACAACTTGAAAAAGAAGAAGTATGTAATTTGGAATTTTTTTCTATTTTCTATTACGCATACTTATTTCTGTTTATTTTTTCAAGACCACCAGTGCTGCTGTTAAGGTGGAAAGCGGATGGAAATATATGCCAAATAAAGAACGAATAAGTTTTTATGGGGATGTCAGGTGAGTGCATTTTAAATTCAATATTTGTAATGTAAATTTAAATTTTTTTAACCATCTAAAACCAAAACACTTCGCCCACATGTTTCATATATAAAAAATGATTCCACATTGAATCAAAAACTTACAATTTAAAAACTATAATAAAGTTTATGTTTTCTACATGCAAACATACAGTGTCGTACAAAACTAATGAACAAAACACACTTTACAAGTTATTCCTTATAAGCACTTTAATTTAATTTCGAAAATTAATTCACCTTATATGTGCTACCTAATACCCTAATAAAATTAAGGTTAGTCGCTTATAAATTTCTTGGGATTTCTTTCCCGGAAAATCCGTATGAAAACAACTCTAAAAATACCTCTGTTCGCCAACTTTTATGAAAAACAATAATAAAATAAGAAAATTTCGATATCGTTGAACAGGTCATACTCATAAGTATGGAAAAGCTCTCTTTCTCATTCTAAAAAGTCCTATTTAGATTAAGTTGCCTTGCATTTATTTGGAAAATCATTTAGATTAAGGTCTGTCACATTTGTTTGCAACATAATATCGTAACTTTTTGCGTATTCACTAAAAGCTTTAAGTTTTATTAGATTTTTGCTGTTGACAAGCTATTGCTCATCGTCTTATAAATAAAGTAATCGTAAATTTCCTTTCCTCTTAGTTTTTCTTTTTTGAAAATATTTTTTCTGTTTCGCTTTATTTTATAAAAGTTATTTGTTCTTATATAATTCTAGTTTAAAGAACTCTTAAATTGAAGCTAAATTTTACAAGTGTTTAACATTATGTGAACTTAGAAAGTAAATCGCTATGTATTGCCTGTACAAGCGCTGTTTGCAAAACTGATAGAATTCAATTTCATTGGTGAGATTTTTACTTAAAATCTTGCGCACTTCTTCACTAACAGGAGGTTTATAAGAATTGCGATTGGTTTTGTGCAAACGATTTTCAGCTCCTGTAAAAATTTTATTTTAAGTAAAAGAAAGCGAGTTAAGAAAATAAAATCTTTTACTGTAATATTGCTCTGCAGCTCCGCTAAAGAAACGTGGTATATAATTTTCTAAAACTGTTAACGTGACATTAGTATCCTCCCAAGAGCCCACAACAGCGTATTTGCTTTCAACATGCTGCTTGGCTCTTTGCATGGCTTCATACGAGTTAAAGGGCCTGGCCAAAGGATGAAGTACAACTAATTTACAAAAATAATTTCTTTCAATGTCTGTCGCTTGTTACTCACATGCAGGTCTCAGCATCTTGGCCACAAAAAAACAACACCTGTCTCCTATGATCGCCCAAACCGTGCATTTCATTTTGTATGTACGTGCATTCGCGATCGCGTTTCAAAACACAGCTAGCAAAATCTTTTTTCAAATATGTTACACTGGGCATTTTGTAGTCTTGAGGAAATATTCGTTTACGTTCGGCTATATACCAGGGCGTACGGACATAATAAAACCATGATATTATACGTTCCACAGGATCTCTGACCATATTAATGTAAATGGGTTCGGGATGGCTTAAAGCGGCAAAATCAACATAAGCTACATGTTTGCTGTACGATGCTGGTTCTCGTATTCCCATGATCTCTTCGGCCAGACTTCTTTCGTAGCCTGGAGTCAGCATGATAGTTTCTGTGCTTTGGATCCTATCGCGTGTGGCTTTAAAGTTATTGCGTTTACTTAGTAAATTTAGCAGGACCATAAGAGTTTGACTGCCCACTTTGGGCACACGATTAAAAAATATTATATCTACGTCAGCCTTGGGAGTATTGTTAAGTTTTGCCGGGGTCAAAATGTGTAACTAATGAAAAATATTTCCTGGGGTTAATTTTTTTTGCCGATTAAGAAAAAGGGAGTTTGAGATAGAGAGTTAAAGAGAGATGTAATAAAGATTTTTCAGCAAAGACAAAAGCTATTGAAATTGAGAGAAAATGCAATATTTATGTACAGCTTTGGTACCGACCCCTACAACTAAATAAAAAAATTATATAAAGCCTTATATGCACCCAAATGATTTGCTTTCAGTTTATCCCTTTCTCTTGACTTACCTGCAACTTTTATACTAAAGTTGCTGGTTTTATTAAAAATTTAAATTTCTTTAATTTTTTTATTTGATGAAATTACAAAATTGTTAAATTTTGATTTGTGAAATTCTTATTTCCAAAACTAACTAGCAGCAAAGCTTTCGTTATTGCTAAAGCTCGTTATTGCTAAAGCTCTCTCATAGAAACAAGAAAGTATGTTAAGTAAGTAGGTTTAAATAAAAGTTTTTCGCACAAAACACAAAAAGCTCTTAGTGAAACTTTCACTATTCCTCGAAGAACTTAAAAACTTAATAGAAAACGTAATGCAAGTTTAAAATAATAGCCTTTAAAAGCTTTCTAGCATACTTAAAATCATACAAAAGAAAGATTAAAAAGTTTCGCCCACAAAAAAAAACTCGAAACTAATCTATGTACAATAAATTTAAAATGTCTGTTACCAAAACTGTTTTAGAAAATCTTTAAAGCTTTTACAATACATTTTATCTTCAAGCTAAAGCATTTTTTCTTTACAATTTGATGAATTTTATTTAAAATCCTTTGTTAATATTTGCTTAAATTCAATAAAAACACAAAATGAAATAAATTAAAGCTTTAAATAAAATCTTGAACCATCTACATCCGAACACACATACTCTGATACTTGCATTTGAGGTGAACAGCTTCGAAACCTCTTACAATTTGTTCTTGTTTCTTTTCAAAGTAAGCAGCAAGCATTGTTGTCGCCGATATTTGATTGGCTATTGTGTTCTTGTCGGTGTGAAAGCACAAAGCTCTTTTGCAAAAGCTCGCACATTGTGCATATGCCTACGTAGCTGTCCTAAACTCATCTTGCTTTGTTACCAAAAGTCGAAGCAGTAATTAAATAAAGTAAAATGCTTAAAAGCATTGCAAGTCAGAAAGAAGGAACATGTGAATGACAATGGTTAATGCAAAGCAACATGAGTTTGGGAAGACAAAGCCTTTAAAAGATTTTAAATATTATACAATAGCAATATTTAAAAATTCCGCTGAACAAATCTTAAACTTTGCGAACAAAATTTGTACAATAAATTCAGTCATATTTAATAAATACTCAAAATATTTCAAATGAAATTTCACAAAATTCTTTTACATTTTGGAATCTTTTCTCTTTGAAAGTTAATCCATTAGCAAAAGTAATTTCGGTTAACTAAATGAAAGCATTTCATATCATAAAACTCTGTCGCAGGCAAGTGTTAAAAAAATTTTTCACGTTTGAATAATGCGAAGTTCAAATAAGCTCTTTTTTAAAAAAATATTACCAATCCAATCTTAAATATGAAATTAACACTGAGCTTTCGTATTGTACTCAAAATATATCTTTTCCTAAATGTATCGAAAATGTATATATTGAAAGCTTTAAAAAATTTCAGGTTGCTCTTATATTTGCATTTGAAAGCAGTTACAATTTGTTCTTGTTTCTTTGTAAGCAGCTCGCAATGTTTTCGCCAAGATCTGAGTGGCTGTTGTGGTCTCGTCGGTGTGAAATCATAAATCTCTTTTATAAAAGTTCGCACATTGTGCATATGGCTTGGACGTAGCTGGTGTAGATTGTTTAAAGTTAGAAAGCTTTCGAAATATTCAAGAAGAAAACATATTAACTTATGACTTTTCTGGTTCTATCAGAAAGCTTTAAAGCCAAATAGAACAAGATTCAAAGGTCAAGTGTTGAATAGAATCTAATAAATATTAATTTTTTTTAACTTAGTTCTCTAAAAAAGTAGTATAAAAAGTCAGTATTTTAAAAATTGAAATAGAAACTTAATTTGCATTTATAAAAAACTTTTTACCAGCTTGTGCATAGTTTAGAACTTTTTAAAAAACTTTAAAAAGTCTCCAAAAATACTTCAAAATTATAAAAAATATTTTTATTTTATAGAATATTGTAAAATTTTCCCACATTCTTCTAGGATTAAAGTTTTCAAAGGTACACATCTTTTAAAAAGTTTAAGGAGAAAATGCCTTCGTCTTAAAATCAAACCTATTTTAAGATGAAGATAAACCAGCTTAAACGCTTTTGTCGTTAAAAAAATACATATATAAAAAAAACATATTTATATATTTAATTCCTTTGATAACTAAAAACGATTTTTAAAATTTTAACATAATTGGTTTTAAAAAACTGCGAGCATTTTATTTAAGCTTTGAAGATTTCAGTTAGAAAATTTTATAATTTGCAATATGAAACAAAACTGGAGTTTAAAAAGTTTTTATAACCAAACTTTTCAGGCTCGTTAAGCTTTCAGAAGATCTCAAATGCTGAGAGGATAACTCCAAACTTTGTAAGCATAAAAGCTTGTTAAAAATGGCGGTAATATAAGAAATTTTACTTTCTGAACTAAGATTAAATTAAATGGAAAACGATTTTGTGTTTGGGAGAGTTGAATGGTAATGTTTCTGTAAGTTGTATTTGCTTTTGGTGGATTGTAGTAATTAAGAACGAGTCTTTTTGTTTTAAAATCTCATAATGCGAATTGGAAGAGAAGTTTTCTAAGAAGATGCAGACATAGTGTCATATTCAGAGAAATAGAGAGCATTTTAAGATTAGGAAGGAACAAGGTAAAGTGGAAAGATAACATCAAAGACTTGCAGTTTAGAAAGAAATGGGATGAAGAAATAGATACACAACAAGAAACAGGAGGCAAATTATGGCATTCGATATCGAACAAATTTTTATACAATTTAAGTGTGTTTGTATGGAACTTTCGAACGAGATCGAATGCCGTAATTAGCCCCCAGATTTAAATTTTTAAATACATAAAATGAATTTAATGATTAATACACAGCACAAAATGAATATCAAAATCTAAAACATTTAATGCAGCGTACATAATTTATTAGACAATTTACAACAAAATATTTAAGATTTTCGCAGTAAGAAGATAAAAAGCCCTATTTTGCAAATTATGTATGTGTATGTATGTATAGTGCTCAATGTGTTCAAGTGTGTGTGAGTGAACGTGTATGTGTATGTGCAAATGTTTTCTCAAACTACTCATTAAATTTTTCTAAACACAAAAAACAATCAACAATTTACTTATAGTTAACACACTTAAAATTCTTCAAACAAAATGCATATCAATCACCATGAATACATATCAATTGATTTTGAAACAATAGCAGATAATAAATCATTATAAATTAAATATGGCTGCGGGTGAAACATTTATTTCCGTTAACAAAAAAAAAAAAAACATTTATATTTTACACGAAACACGCTACAATAATGAATAGTTTTTCACATTAATCTCTACACGAAGAAATGAAAGAAAGTGGAAGATTTAAACAAATTAGAGCTAGGAAAAGGCAGCGCTTATAATGAAATGCTTGATGGTCACAGATTGCGGGTATGTTGGGATAAGCGATTGATTGATGCTCGTGATGAATTAAGGGTTTTTGGCTGATCAAGGGTATTACACTTACCTGGCCGGTACTTTTAAGGTATTGATAGGTGCCATGCAAAGTGTTGATGTCATCATGTTCTATAAAGATAAATAAAGAGAAAAAATACATATATTTTCCAAATTGTGTATTCGAAGAGATCTAAACTAGGCATCCGCAAAAATAACTAATCACAGAATGAAAAGTATTCTGAAGATGCCTGATATTAACTAAAATATTTAATGGTAAATTAACAAACTGGAGATTAAAGGAAGAATGGATGAATAGAAATAATTATATCGAAAACTTGCTACAAGTTAGCAGATAGAGACAGGACCTAAGAAAAATTTTATTTTGGGATTGTAAAGGTTCAATCAGGCGTGCCATACCATAATGCCATAGTCATAACTATTGTCTTATCCATAAATATACTTTCTTCATAGTCGTTAAGCAGTTCTGGGCTAAAGAACAACTCTCGCGTCATCGTAATTATTTTTTAATTTGAAGAAGTCTGGGGTCTAATCGTCGCTTTCGATAATGAGCTGATTCGATCACGTTTTTCAGTTTGAGATTATGACATTTGCTATCGAACAATGTAATAATATTGCTCGATTTCGACACTATTCCCTCCCCACCCCACGGTCTGTTTTCTCAGTTCTAGAACAATGCATTGCACGAGTAGGGTTTATCCCCTGAGTGCTGGTTATATTTAAAAAAGAAGTTTGTAGAGTGATTCTTGGTGACGATAATAAGAGAACAGAGAATAGTTTTAATCTTGTACCCAACAACATTTTTACATGAACAATTCATGCCAATTTTTTTACACAGAAAAAGCTTATGATGCTATTATCGTATACAGTTCAAAAACGGCTCAAATTTACAGACTTAAATAAAAATCGATGTATCGATATATTGGTTTTTGAAATATCGGTGATATATCGAGCGACACATTTTTTGGACTTCGTTTTTTTTACGAAAATCGGCTATTAACGATCGCAAATAATCGATTTTGGTCAAAAAATGAAGTTCGAAAATTATGTCGCTTAAGCTATTTTGGCGGTTATGGCACGATATATCGATTTATATTTCCTTAAATAACGATATTTCGATGTATCGATATATTTTGCCCATGCCTAGTTTTAGAAATTTAATTTTTAAAAGTTTTGATTTATTAAATTGATTTCCTATTTACCCATCATTTTATTAAAAAGAAAGGAAACTAATTGCCCGCTGTATTTTCAAATTCCTATTGTATTTTAGTGTGATTAATTGGCATAATAATATGAGTGCATTTAGCTCATTAATTTTTTTTACACCTCAGCAGGTTAGTTGTTTAGAAAATAAATAACTAAAATAGAAAATAAATTAATCAAGTTGCATCATTGATTTTCCTCATTACTCTTCATTGTTTATTTAATAGATCAGATAGAGAGAGAGACAGTGCTAGTGATATAAGATGTTGTCTTATGAATATTAGGGTAACACCTTTCCATAGAGTAATTAAAAAAAATATAACAAAGTATCCAAACGAAATTTATACTTGTTGCTTGAAGATTATCCCGACAAGTCTAATATATGATTGCCTTTTTTATGGTGGTCCTTCGAATCATCGTGAAATTACAATTTCAGCTGCACCAAATGCCAATGAACTACTCACTCATACGTTCTTCAAACTGAAATTAATGGAAACAATTGATAGTCCTTCAAAAACATTTAAATATTTTCTAGTAGAATCACTGTTGAAAAATATGTATATTTTATACTGCTGGTCATAAGTCTATAAATGTTGCATGCACTTTTAATACTCTGTTTGGTCCTTCAAACCGGTAAGATAATGCCAGTTCATGCTGTTACAATCATAAGTAATCCTTCTATTAAATTGAAGAAGTGTCCGTTTCAGTACACCCTAATAAATATTTTTAAACTAAAACTTTTTGTTTATGCAAAATCCTTTCACTGTTCGCTGTGTGAAAAAGCTTTTTTTTAAGTTGAACATTTGCAAATAATGCTTATGATATAAATCAATGAATTTTTGTTTACAACTTCAATTTACGTTGAGACATTTGAATATCTATTGCAATTTTATGAACGCTTTATTATAATTTTATAAATGTTGCAAAACAAATTGGCATTAACTTCTTTGTAGTTTACGCTGATACATTGACAGCTTGACAGACGGACAGACGACGGAAGGAAAGATTATGAACTAGGAAGATGAATATAAGTACGAGTATTAAGATATAAATTAACCATAAAATAAATATGAAAGTTTCTTTTAATTTATTTCAATAAAAAATAGAAGAAAAAACGAAAGGATTAAAAAAAAGTATAAGTATAAGTAGTAAGAGCGTTGTAAAGGAAATATAGGGTAACTACTGTCCCTTCGCTACCTTTGCAGTTTCTTTTGTTGTTCTCCATCGCACATTTTGTTTTAAAGCATTTAGCTTCCATAATAATTCAAAAATTAAAAAAGAATTGCTTACAAATTTTAAGAGAATTGCAAGAGGAACAGCATGAAGATGCTTTTTTTTCTTTTCCTAGTTGTGCACAAAACCAAAAGCTCAAAAGTAATATTAGAAGCACTCGTGTACATTGGTTTTTAAGAGCCTTCAACTGCCATTATGTTCCACACAATTGAACATTTTCAATGAATTTTTTTTTTCCTTTATGTATTTGTTTTGTTTATTTCATTGAGATTTTTAACCAAAGATAAATTTTATGGAGTTTTATTTTCAGTTTCAGTTTCCTTTATTATTTGAGATAAATCCGCAATTAGAGAAGCTATTTTTTACTCGTAGCTACTGGCTATTCTTCCGTAAACTACAAGTTAATCAAAGATTTCTTTGTTTGTTTAAGATTCAAAAAGATACAGCAAAAATCAAAATACTTTGAACTTGATGATTGTACGGAATAAGAAAAATTTATTGATCGCTAGCAAATAAATAACTAAAAATTAACCGCCTACAATTACTTCTACAATATTAGAATGACCGCGATCTTTGGATCTTTTGTGTTGGGGCATAGCTCAAATCGTCATATGTACTATTTCATGGATCAAACTGCGGCGTCTAATAACGCCACAACCTTAAAAATTCGGTTTGAAAATTGCATTCTGTGAAAGGCACGCATAAGCTTTCCATTAACTGCTTTTAATTTGCAGCTTAAGTGTGAAAAGTTTTTCTAAGCGGCTTTTGGACAACAACAATATATAAATATATACATATGTATATTCTCCTAGAGTTGAGTGGAAGAATATAGATACACTGTGGTGTCATTAATAAAATGTTTTAAGATGAAGAGGGAATTAGTCGACTGCGTCCGACTCTGTTAGCAAGACGGCCGATTAAAGCATCCATATCTTCTATAAGTTTATTGGTTTTATGGCGCCAATCTGTGCGAACTCAAAATACCCTTAGAGACTCTCCTCTTGAAATCGCTGACAGTCCGCGACTGCTACTAGTAGCAGCTACTCCGTATATCTACGGAAGGTATCACTATCAGCAACCTGTCACGCGTCTGATAGCACTCAGCTTGCGTTCTCATAAGCAGATAATAATGTTAGATTATCTGCCAAAAAATATAACATACATGCTATATTCTTGGCGCCCTATGCTGCAGTGGGAGTTAAAGGAACATACATATATATGCTATATTACCCGCAAGGGCTGAGGCTCAAGATAAAGCTTTCATTTTAAACTAGAGGTGCTTGCCATTTTATCCACCTACACTACTGTTTTTTCTGCAAAGTAAAGTAACACTCACTCAAATAATTCCTATTATTAAACTATATTGTCTTCTTTAGGGAAAGGATACTTTAGAGGATAGATAGATAGTGAAGTGAGAAAACTTTATATTTCTTACAAATACGCGTTTGTGCTAATGTTCAGAGTAGTGTTGCAGTGCCTCCTGTGTAAAGTAGGTGCACTAACCTAAACGAATTCAATAAGTTGAACTGTATATATGTTAGTGTAAAATTTCCTGCTGTCAAAAAATTTGCAAACGTTTTGCTTCATTTGGCAACAGAAAAACTAGCAGCTGATCATCATCTACCCGAAATGATGGCACTAACTTTTTAAGCTGTGCAGCCATTTTTATTAATTATTTTACTTTGCTAATGATTTTGCCACAATACCTAAATAAGTCTTACTACTACAGGGAAATTGCATTCCCCGAGAACTGAACTGGGGAATATTAAGCCCCAATTTTACTTATAAGAAATATGTGTTAATGATTATCGGTATAGAGCGATGCCAACCATGACTCTCCGTGGCCAGAAGTCGTAAACAATGAGCACTTTTAACAGTTTTTAAGTGGACTCGTCCCCTCCCTTGTCTGTAGCCACGCTTACAAACCTGGCGAGTCACTTTCTATGAGCTCGAGGTCATTTTGGTTGTATAACTCAAAAAAGTTTTAGCGTTTAATATTTTTAATTTTAATATAAAGTATTGCCCATCGTTATATATAAACTCTTTCCATCTTTAGGCAACACATGGACTCCGCGTCACAAGAACTGCAAATTTTTTTTAGCAAAAAAAAAAAAACGATTTCTGATACCCTGTTCGGAAGTGAAGCATATTTCAGTGAAAGCATTCTGCACCTATCGAAACAAATGCCTGGTGGAGTTAGCTCAGAACTATAAGGCAGGTGAGGTAAAACTGTCCAACCAATTGTAGCCCATATAGATTATAATAATATAATATAATAAGATAGGAGCTTTTTTGTCCCAACAAATACAAAGCATCAAATTGGTGTCATGGATATTATTTTTCGTCGATTCGGCTAATGGGCGGGGCTTCGCGCTTATGATTGCCTTAATAGATCCATTTTTCATCGCAAGTAATGATTCGATTCAAAAATGGCTTTGTTTATGGCAGCAGCATTTCGTACATTTCAAATCGTCTTTCAATGTCTCTAGGCTTTAAGTCGTGTTGTACCCAATTTCCTTCATTTTGGATAAATTCTGCTACTTTCAAACGTTTTGAAACTGAATGTGAAATTCTTATTGAGTTTAATTAACAACAACCTTCATGAGCTAATGTCTTCAGTCCAAAATCACCACTTCTGAACGAAAATAACTATCGCACGTTCAAATCGATGGATCATCTTCAGGGCAAGCAATCGATTTCTTTTAGCTGAACCTTTTTTGAAAATTTAAGAACTAATTGTTGCACGAAAATTCGACTTTATCGAAGCAAAAAAAACTTTTGTTACTATTTCGTTCAACGGCTAATAATCATTTGCATTGTCTCGAAATCTAGTTCTTACGAGATTTCGAGCAAAATCTAGCTGCTTTTGACTAGATTTCCCATACAAAACGAAATCAAATTTGTCAGTAGATTTGTAAGAAATCTACTCTACTTTACTACCCTGTACAACACATTTATATAAAAGATTAGTGAATTAGCTACGGTTTACTTAAAAAGGTGTGTGAATTGGGTACATTTTATATTTGCAGCCAATATAACTATTAAAAGATTTATTTATAAAAAATATTTTCGATATACATATAAAAGGCAGTAATTTTTTTTATATTTTTAAAGGAATAAAAAAAGGGGATCTAATTTTGTAAAGTCAAATTAACTAGAGTCGTCTTTTCGAGAGTAGACTGTGTTAGTTAGAGGATGGCAAGTCTTTTTTTTTAATTTATAATTTTCTCTTTTTCTCGAGGCCATATTTCTTTTATTTTGTCAGTTACTTCTCAAAAATATTAACACTTTAAAAATCTGTACATATTTGTAAGAGTTAAGGGTTTTGAAATCCTTTCCTAATCCGTACTGGTCTAACTTTTCGTCATGCATAATTAACAAAATTTTTACATTAACAAATGTTAAACTTAAATACATAACTTTTTAGTTGGACTGTAAATAGTTCAGAAGGTAAAAGTTTGCCAACCATAGCAAACTTTAGCATAAAAAGTTGTCTGTTTTATTGTCCAAAATTACTTTAAAGCTTTTAATTTATTTACTAATATGACCGTAGTAAAAACTATAGGCTTTTCTTTACAATATTTTATGTCTATTAAAGTATAATAAAATATTCAAAACTTTATGCTTGAATGCTTTGAACAAATTCTTTAAGCAAACATATGAAACACAAATACAAATTAGTAAAGTGTAAAAATGTTCAAAACCATTTCCCAGGTCATAATGAATTAAAAATTAAATATCTATGCATTCGCAAATTTTTGAATAGGATATTTTTGCCACGCCCCTGGATACCACCCTTTTATTATTTGTGTGCACATAACGCATATTGTAGTTCATGTATTTATAAGAGTTTTATTTCTCTCATCAATAATTTTTCACTTCATCGGCAAATTCTTATTGCGACTTTCACAATCTTGGCTTATATCCAATGTAAAGCCAATTATTTTAGAACTATTTATAAAACCCGGGCCGATTCCACGACATGTGAGAGAATATATTTTTTCCCTTCCCCACTTCCAAAAACCGCAATTTTTCCAAGGCTTTCCAAGAGTATGTTAAATGTTTGGAAATTTGAGCAATAGTATTATATCGATCCTTTCCGAGAATTTTTCATGTTTTCTGCTCCCAAAAACTATACATATGTACATATATATTAGGGCGGGCCGATTTGTATGGAGGAAAAAAAACGCTCAAATTACAAGGAAAATCGTATTCTAGGGATCAAAATAAAAAACTTTGGCGAAGGAACCATACCTCTAAAATGTATTTTGATGTCCCGACTTTTGATCCGAAAGGTAAAATTTTCTTGAAGGGTCAAATTTTGAAAAATCTCACTTTGACCCATTTAGAGTTCCTCAATCGAGTCAAAATGTATGACCGACCACCACTAATTTTGGAGGGCCGACACACCTATGCCAGTGACACACCCCCTGGAACCACCCCTGGAGGGCTCCCTATACAAACATTTGTGATTTTTTGAAATACAAATATGCGATTTTTAAATCGATCCGCCCTAATATATATATATTTTTTTTGTTGGCCACAGTGTAAATGCTTTAAATAATTTAAAGTAATTCAAAATAATTTATTTTCTAGTTGCCAAAAAAAGCACAAAATCATAAACTTTATAAAATATTTTCGTATTAAATGTAATGTAATAATTCTGTTTATTTAATAAATTGTTAAATAAACATATTTTTTGCTCAACATACATACATTTTTTGTGATAAAACATTTTTGACTCTTGTTGCCATTGTTGTTGCAAATACATACGTATAAAAATCTTGTCAAGTTGGTAAGGATAGATTTTTTGGCTGATAAATTTTGCTAAATATGCATACATGTACATGAGCCTAACCCTGAATAGCAAATATATGCCAACATTGTTTTTATAATAAATTACATGACATTGTAATTTTAATGGTTTTTTTATATTTTTTTTTTGTCTTTAAATTTGTTTAAAAATTAAAAAAAAAATTTAATGAGGAAATTTAGCGGTTTATACCGATTAAAAGTTATTACTTTTTATTAGAAAGCAAAAAAAAAAAAGAGTTTCGAAAAAAGTCAATAGCCAGTGAGTTGAAGTATTGTAATTTCCGATCATTTCTAATTGATTTTGCGTTTCCGACCTTGACGCCCTCTTGTGACGTTAAAGGGAAACAAATGCGTATGCCGTGTTTTTTTTTTATAGTTTAAATTCGGCTTTTTTTCCTATGAAGCTGTATACAATTTACTGATTGTCTAAAGGTACCCATAAACTATACAATATTATTGACAACTTTAGTATTATAATTATTATTATTGTCGCTTTGCTGCACACTATTCAATAAGGTGCACAATATTTAAAAAAATATATTGCGCAATTTTTCATACAATATATCGCTCAATGAGCGATATATAAAAGCTTAAACGAATTAAACAATTTGGAATTAAATAATAATAATATAAAAGAAAGTTGTAGTTTAGTGACATTAGTTGTGGGTAATCATTGTTGTACAATGCTGTCAACATATTACAAAATATTTCTTTTTGCGCAATATAAATCAAAAATATTTATCGAATATCAAATGAACGTAAGATCACAGCTTGAAATTCAGTTTCCAGCTGAAACCTGACCAGAAGACCTGAGGCTAGCTTAATTTTTTTTCTCTACTAAAGAGTGTTTTTTTAGAGTGTCACAACTTTGAGTTGGCATCACTGCTTTATTTAAGCACCCATTTAACAGCTGCTAGTTGCTTTTTGTTTAGTTTGCTTTGAAATTTCTTTATGAATCGACTTACATCAGAGCAACGCGTGCAAATTGTTGAAATTTTTAATCAAAATAATTCTTCTATTCGTCAAACTCATCGTGCACTTTTTCCAATTTATGGCGTAAATAATCATTCTTCAGAGCGACTAATTCGAAGAACAATAGAATGTTTTCGGACCAAATTCGCTGTTACTGATAATGTGCATCCCGTGAGACGCCGAACAGTGCTCACTGAATAAGCTGTTGCCGCTGTACGAAAGGATCTTGGCTTAAAAGATTTCAAGATTCAACTTGTGCAGGAATTAAAGCCAAACGACCATCGTATACGCCGCCAATTCGGCGAATGGGCTGAAGCACAAATTGATATTGATTTTGAATTTCCATTCATAATCTTATTTTCCGACTAAGCCCATTTCTGGTTGAATAGGTACGTAAATAAACAGAATTGTCGCATTTGGAAACACCATAACATCCACAGAAAATTACTGCTTGGTGCGCTTTATAGACTGGCGTAGTCATTGGCCCATATGTCTTCAAAAACGATGATGGTCAGAATGTTACTGTCAATGGTGAACGGTATAGGAACATGATTCGAAATTTTGTCGTACCTTAGCATTAATCTTGCTGATATGTGGTACCAACAGAACGGAGCTACATGCCACACAGCGGGCGCTACAATTGATTTACTCAAAGAAACTTTTGATGAAAAAATAAGTTCACGTATTGGCCCAATTAATTGGCCACCAAGATCGTATGATTTAGCCCCATTGGATTATGTTTAGTCACTTTTTTACGTCGATAAACCACAAACAATTGAACACCTGGAAATCTACATTATAGATTGCGCCTTCTACGTACCAGCCGTGGCGGCCACATGACAGAAATCATATTTAAACATTAATTTCATAAAATTTTCTTTCCAATAAAGCCCGTTTGATTGATATTAAAAATATTGGCTGAAGTAGTTAACACGTTGACTACAAAACCTAAGGTCCTGGGTTCAATCCCTGTATCCAACAGTCATTAAATAACAACGACACGTATTTTTCTGATGTGCATTAGTGTCCCTTTGTATCAGTTGTTGTAGGAAAGTTCAAGTGATGAAGGCATAGTCACTGGTCACTGAACTATACCGACTTCAGCAGATACTAATCCTAATGTAACATCAGAGCGCCCTCCTTCGTTGTGTAGCAAAATCATCCGCAAAGTAAAATAATCAATAAAATGGCTACAAGACACAGCTTCAAAAAATTAATACGCCTTATTTAACATCAGAGAGGCGCTGCAACACTGCATTATAAAAAAAGTGCAAAAAGCAGAATTGTAAAAGAATGAAGCTTTCCTCTATCTCTTCCTTCGCAACCTGTCTTCTCTCTCACTATCCCTTTCCTAAAGAAGGTAACATCTAGTAATAGGAAGGCATCAATTCTCTGAGTGTTACTTCTCTTTAAAAAAAATATATTTCCTTATTTTATTATGATTTAAACTTGTGTCACTCTATAAAAAACTTCCTTTGGTATGAAGAGGCAGGCAGGGTAAAACTTAATATACTTTGAGGAATTGTTTTATATTAAAGATTTAAAAGCGACCAAGGCGAATTGATAACAGGTGACCTTAACAGATGATTATCAGGTGTTCGAAGACTAATTGAACTGATTTAGACCTCGGCTGTCAAAATCTCTTCTTTTATCTAATGCTTGTTTACAGTTAAAGTGAAAAGTTATGTATTTTATAAATACATATGCATGTATTGGTATTTTATTCACCTGTTTTTGAAAGATGGGGGTTTTAAAGCCAGACGAATTGCATGTTATTTTTAGTATTGTTGTAGCGATAAGGTCACCTAATATGAATACTCCTTGAAAGCGACTTCGTTGCTTGTTCCTCATTTATCTTAAAACACAATTTTGCTCCGAATTTTTTATATTTTTTTCCTCTGAAACCGCTAAAATTTAATACTGATTTTACTTTACAACCATCATAAACATTTTTTTTTTTTTTTTTTAATGCATGATTTTTATTTATTGTATCTTCATATATGAACTAACAATAAGTATTCAAATCTTAAATCTAAAAAATATAATTAGGCCCGACCAATGTCGGACATAAGCTTAGTAGTAGTTATATATAATACATATGTAAGTAGTGATAATCAAAAGGAAAAAAATAAAAGTATTTTCAAGAAGTCCCATCTGGAGTGCTGTGAATAAGAGCCATTGTGTCCCTCTTTTTTAGGCGGATGTGTCCAGTAAAGTTCAAAATATTACGGGCAAGCGGATTAGGATGTGACTCGAGTTTTGTTAAATATTTGCCAGCGTATTTTGCAATTTCTTCAGTCACTAGTGGCATATTCAAATCACGATGTATATTTGAATTTTTGATGTACCATGGAGCCGATGTTATCATTCGTAAAATTTTATTTTGCCTGCGGTGAATTTTCTCTACATTTGAAGCTGAAGCAGTGACCCATAGTTGAATTCCGTAGCACCATATGGGTTTCAAAATAGACTTGTATATCAAAAGTTTGCAATCTAGACTGAGGGTTGAATTTCTACCAATCAGCCAATGTACCTGAGTTAATTTTAGTTTCATTTGGGTTAACTTAGAGTCAATATGGTGTTTCCAAGTAAGCCGTCGATCAAGGTGTATACCAAGATATTTCACATGAGTATGTTGAGGGACAACTTGATTGTTAATCCGAATGGGGAAACAAGTATCTCTTCGTAAAGTAAATGTTACTTGAACACACTTTTGTTCATTTACCTTGATTCTCCATAAGTTTAACCAAAGCTCCATCTGGCTAATGTGTTCCTGGAGTTTGCGGGATGCCTCATCAGGGTTTTCATGCATACTAAGGCAGGCTGTATCGTCGGCAAATGTGGAAGTATGGATACTACTGCTCACAGGCATACCACAAGTATAAATTAAATATAAAACTGGTCCCAGTATACTCCCCTGTGGCACACCAGATGAAATTGTTTCAGGCCTACTTGTAAAGTCTCCTTCCGCAAACGTGAACTTACGGGAAATAATGTAACTTTCCAAAGCATAAACATTTAACTCACACATTTTGGCTCCAAACTCAAGTAAAAAACAACCACTTGCTCACGCGCCCATACTTAATGAATATTTTAGGGCTTTTAAGATACAAGTAAATTCATAAAAAAAAAATTAAAATTGAAGATGCACATTATTATTATTATTATATTAAAGAAATAAGAAAATCAAGCCACACTTAATGAACAACAACAAAGGAATCACTTATTAGACTGTTAAGTTGGATATTTTCTTTATTTATTACAAAAAAAGAAGAACAAAAAAAATGCCATAATTCACAACAAGAAGGTTGGTTGGCTTAGAAGAATGCATACATATCGATGTACTTCAAATTCAATACAAAAGAAAAGTAGAAAACAAAATACGAGTACCTACCATACATGGCGTAGGAAAAATTTAAGATTATTTGATACGATAAAAATGAGGAAAATATTGATGATGCCGTATTTAAGAATAAATATGGTTGAAACATGTTTGATGAATAACATTGAACTTGAATGACTAAAAAAATGTGGGTTTTATTTTCCTTTTTATATAAAGTAGATAGAAAAAAAAACATAATAAAAAGAAAATTAAATTACTTTAGATGAAAGATTGATTTAATGCATAGAAATCATTAAATGTAATGAGTTATAAGAAAAGAAAATTCTAGTAAAAGCATTTCTAAATAAGTGACATTATACGAAGAACAGGAACCTCATGGCCATCACTCAGCGTTATACGAGGGCGGATCAATAAGTCCGTGACTTTTAGAACTTTACCCGTAGTTATATGAAATGCAACACTGTTCCCATCAAGTACCACGTGTTAATAGACTACTGTCAAATTTTGTCGTATTTACTCTGCGTTTAACAGATTTTCAAAACATACAGCCTCGTATTTTTTTTTTCTAAAAATGGAAGAAAATGAATTTCGAGGGCTCATTAAATATTATTTTTTGAGAAAAAAGACTGTCAATCAAACCAAGGAAAAGCTCGATAAATACTAAGGGGAGTCTGCACCATCGATTTCAATGTTAAAAGAGTGGTTTACTGACTTTCGTTGTGGTCGCACAGGTACAAATGACGCTGAACGTTCTGGACGGCCAATTGAGGTCAGTACACCCGGAAATGTCGAAAAAATAGACGATATGGTGTTGGCCGATCGAAGAGTAAAAGTGCGTGAGATTGTTGATGCCATAGGCATTTCATATGGCAGTGTGGTTTCGATTTTAAATGATCAGCTGGCTTTAAGAAAGTTGTCTGTAAGATGGGTGCCGCGTTTGCTCTCAATTGACCATAAACGTAAACGTGTGACAACTTCAAGGGATTGTTTAACCGCAATCCGAATGAATTTTTGCGGCGTTTTGTAACTGTGGATAAAGCATGGATCCATTACTGTACTCTGGAGACCAAGCAGCAGTCTAAACAATGGGTTTCTCCGGGTGACCCTGCTCCGAAGAAGGCCAAGGTGAGTTTGTCGGGCAATAAGTTTTTTGGGATGCAAGCGGGATAATCCACATCGATTACCTTCAAAAGGGAAAAACAATAAACGGCGAATATTATGCCAACTTATTAGACCGATTTAATGAGGATTTAAAAAAAAATTGCAAAAAAAAGTTATTTTTCATCAAGATAATGCAGGAGTGCACACGTGTGCGGTCTCAATGGCAAAACTCTATGAATTGGGCTACGAATTGGTACCCCATCCGCCATATTCTCCGAATTTAGCCCCTAGTGAGTACTTCCTATTTCCAAACCTAAAGAAATGGCTCGATGGAAAGAGATTTAGCTCCAACGATGAAATTATTGATCAAACAAATGCCTATTTTAAGGACCTCGAAAAATCCTATTTTTTGGAAGGGATACAAAAACTGGAGAAACGTTGTACTAAGTGTATTGAGTTAAAAGGAGATTATGTTGAAAAATAAATTTTTGTTTTGCAAAAAAAAAACTGTGTTTCATTCAAAAAGTCGTGGACTTGTTCATCCGCCCTCGTTTTTCGCGAGATTCAAAGCTTTTTCCTTAAAGATTTATTTTAATTAATTTTATTTTATTAAAATAATTTTCATGCTATTTCGTTTGAATTAAAAGATGTATGTATATTACTTTTTAACGTACAAAAATTTACAGTCTTTGAAAAATTAAACACGGCTGAAAACTATTTAGAGAAATTTAAATAATAAATTAAATAGTGCAATTTTCCTTGTCTCCAAAGAATTACTAGGGTTATGCTTTCGATTTTTTAAGACTTTATATCAGCAACTGTCAAATCTACAAAAAAAAAAGCATTTTCCCTGGCCGGAGTGCTGTATACAGTGCAAGATAGAATTCTCATTTGGTTCATATTCAAATTAATATAAGTTTAAAATTCTTCTTGTGTAGTGATTACTGATATATTAAGGTGATGCCATTTCAACAGGCAATGATAAACTTGTTAGCTTTTCTTTTTTTTTTTTTGACAGTGGGAAATTTTACACTTACTAACAAATATGTTTTTCTGCAGTGTTGCATTTCATATCAAAATGAGGGCGCCTTATTGAATTCGTATTGTACTAGATTGACTAATACTGACTCAGAAAAACCAGGTTTTGATATCATTCTTCGATTTTGGTCACATCCTCACATCCTTAAATATAAAATTTAACACTAGAAATTAGTTTATTTGTTCTGATGAAAACTACCATCATAGTTACGAAATTTTAACTGAGCAACGTGTAGAACGAATTTGTATAAAAGGTATTCAAAAAACCCAAAAATTGTTCTTGAACATCCGTAAAACTGACCGTATGGTTGGATTTTTGTTCAAGGTGGAAGAATGAACTTTTATTTTTTCGGTTAGATGAGGGCGATAAGGGAATCGTTTTTGCAAAAGTTGGTGAAATATTTAGAAAGAGCGAACATTGTGACGCCGGGCGACGTACTAGTGGCGGAAATTTTGTCCGATATTATTTTATCACAAAAAGTTTGTTATTGAGCCAACTTTCAACTTCGACGTCGACTTTCTCTATTCTTTCGACTTTCTCTATTCTTTCATATGTATTTGTCCCTCAGTGCGATCTCTTAGTTGATTACGTGTTTGGAAATCCCGGGAACCCTAGCTGGCATAAAATAGCTTTTTATTGAGGCATACCTTTGGCTATTTACCCATAAAACTTATCTGTTACTAGCAAATCTTTGGAATAACAGAGTCACGGATGTGCACATGTTTATAAAAGGAAGTAGCTTGGTATGTTGCCTTGCGGATGCAGCGTCACCTGGAATGCTTTGAGTTCAAAACACTGCTGGTGCTGCTGGTACCGGTGGGCGGCAGCAGAGCTGCTCTAGGGGTTGGATGGGTGTTATGTGTCAGTATACAGCCTTTGTATCCTGGAGAAACAGACCCTCCCCTTTCTTGGTCCTACTTTAAAAAATATATAAGACATATATGTCCATTAAGGCGCAGATGTATGTTTTTAATTTTAAAAAGATAATCTCGGATATGGAGAAATTGCCCCTCTGTTCCTTTAGACGCAGATGTATCTATGTATTGAATTTCAAGAAAATCGGTTGCATGGTTTGGAAATAGAGAAATTTCCCCCAGGCTCTCCTTGGTCCTAGCTTTAAAAATATATAAAGCATGTGTGGTCGATTAGATGCAGATTTTTGTATCTATATTTTGAAAATCCTAAAATTTTTTTGGATAGTTTCGGAGCGCCAGAAATTTTTCTTGCTCCTTGGTTCTACTTTTGAAAAAATATTTAACCCATGTGTTTTGTAAACTTCACCAAAATCGGTTCATCGGTTTAGCCAATAAAGTGTAACAAACACTGGACGGGCGTACATATGGACTGGAGGGAGATCAACATACGTTAATAGGGTTCTGATTTTCTTTTGAGTACGGAACCCTAACAATTCTTGTTTTAATATATCTCTTCTAAAAATATGATAAATATTTTCTGGGTATGGGATGTCCGTTGAGAAACTCAATTCTTTATTTGCTGAAAGAATTTTAGAAAACGAGCCGGTGGTTTTGGAGAACAATCGCCAAGCAATATATGTACATATAACAACTCGGCGACAATCGCGAAATGTACCCTCATGTTCGATACAAAATTGGTGGACTTATTTTATATAAATTTTGAACATTGTTCAGGATTTCTCCATTATTCTTCGTTTTAAACGTACCTGCAGGAAATTGAACTGACGAGTGATAGGGACCAGTCCGAGTTCTAACACTTCCTATGAAGCGGACCAGTCAGTTACATGGGGATGGCCTAGGATGGGGTTAATTGATACTTTGTATAAATGTCATTCCGACATTTAAGTGCAACAATGAACACTTATAAACCTTTTTATTGCTAAATATGCCTCGTGCATGACAGGCTTGCACACTAACCACTCAACCAAAGGGCCATTCATGTGTAAAAAGTATAAATACCAGTTAAGCTTAGGTTAATATCTAAGTTTAGTTACGGAACTGGTTCCAGAGGCATATTGGATGGAGCAATTAACATTATATTTACACTATTTTATAGGTAAATATATTCAACCACATTTAACATGTTCAGTGCCCTTTACTACAATGCTAGACCAAGTCCCAATTAAATTGGCTCAAGATCAAGACGATACATCACGAAAATGATGAATATGTAAACACTTACAGGATATGTCTTTTTTCACCATACACACTCCGTACATTTGATAACACTCGCATTTTCTCAAGTCACAGAACGAGTATGTTTGGATCAATTGTCACCAAATTTTCTGCAGGCGTATTAAGGCGAACAAAATAAAAATAAGTATTCAAATCGGTTAAGTCTCATGTGAGTTTTAGAGAGACTAACGAACGACGATATATTTTTGAATTGATAGATTTCGAAAATATGATCTAGATGTTTTAAATATTTATTTTTACTGACAACCCTTCTTGTATATTTCGATGATTTATGTCATTATTTTAATTGAACTATAATTAATTTTTAATCCAGGAATAATTTCTCAATCGGGTTCAAGTTCAGTATTTTTCAATTCTTATTATTCTTCTGTTTTATGTAAACTGTGTGACAGACCTAATCGAAAATTAAATTTTATAAAACCACTAATTTAAATGTTGGTTCATAAGGTAAAAAAACTACGAGTATCATCTGCAAACTAGATTTAAAAAAACCCATAAAAATAAAACTAAAAAATAAATAAGAGCGGCCTTGCTATAGCGTTTATTGCTTTCCAATAAAAAATTAAACAAACAAAACATACACAGCGGCAGACCGCCGCCGCGTTGACGTTGCACATTGTGTTTCTATACAAGGCCTTCTTAGGAATATAAATTAATTTAATTAGCTTTAATTTCTATTACCACGAACACGAAGTAACTGTTAAAACTCATAATTAAATGTTACAGTTTACAAATTAAAAAAAAAAACCAAAAATACCGCGAATTATGAAACGTAACAAGGAAAAGTGCATAACAAACATTTTTATTCTTTGATTTTATGTGCACATGCACACAAAACCACGATAGTATAAAAAATGCGAATGCTAAAAGCAAAAAAATAAAAATAAAAGTAAAAAAACACAAAAATTAGCTGCAATTAAAAATGTAAAACAAATAGAAATCATATAAATATAATAAAATAACAAGTAAATGCTGACGTACTTTAATTTTGCAATTTGTATGGCAAATCGTGTTGCCGAAACCTCGTACAGAAAAATGGCAATACAAAATGCATCAGGTTTTTCTAAAAAACTTATTTTTTTTAACTTTGTTTAATTTGTTTTCAAAATAGGCACACATTTTAAACATTAATCAGTCCAAAATCTTCTATGGTTATAGTTTTTAAGCCCCCAAAGGCTTGAAAAATTATACATAAATTAACTAAGTTGGCAACACTGTTGTTGTATGTTGTATTTCACCAGTGTATAGTATTGTGATATGTACATATGGATGTGTATGTTTGTGTGTGTTCATATTGCATTTTGGCAATTCAGTTCAAAATGCATAATCTCCAAAATACATATTCATAAAATATATCGTCGTTACTTAATTACCATATGCATCAGCAGAAAATTCTATCACCAAATTAATTCACAGATAATTCAACTACCAGCAATTTATTTGCTATTTGAGCCAAATGTAATTAATGACATAATGTGTGTGTGTATGTGTGTGTGTGTTTGCTTAGAACACTAAGAGAGAAACGGAGTAGATTAAGATATAATTAAGATAATTGCACTAGTCCATTTTAAAAGTACATTATGTTTTCGAGTAGAAATTCGCAAAGTTTAAGCAGAGTGCAGTACTTGATTTTGAAACCGTAGTTTTAAGTATAATTTACTTAACTGAGAATATGTTAGTAGCACTAATCTTAGTATAAGACCCTTATTTTGTGTAGAAGATACGAGTAGTAGCTTGATTTTGTGACCATACTTTAAAATACTTTTCTCTGAATGGCTAAGTATCGAAAATCTCAGTATAAGACTTAGAACGATTTTTTCTCAACTCACGTCAAGTGTGTGGTGAGGTGAGGTGAGGTGGCGTTGGCTGAAGTAGTTACTACGTTGACTACAAAACTGAAGATCCTGGGTTCGAGCGCGGTTCCGAAAGCCATTAAAAAATAACAACGCTATGTATTTTTCTGATCTGCATTAATGTTCCTTTGTATAAGTTGTTGTTGTATAGAAACTGGTCACTGAACTACACCGTCTTCAGCGGATAATAATCCGAATGTAACATCAGAGCGTATTGTGTAGCATAATCATCGGCGAATTAAAATAACCAATGAATTGGCTACGAAATACAGCTTCAAAATTTAATACGTTTCATTGACACAATAGGCGCTACAACACTGCGATAAAACGTAAAAACGTATAAAAAAGCAGAGTTGTAAAAGCATGAAGCTTTCCTCCATCTATTGCTTCACCACCTGTTTTCTCTATCACTATCCATTTTATAAAGAAAGTAGCACCTAGTACTAGTAGTGTTACTTTTATTAAAAAAAAAATTTTGACAACCATACTGATTTCGGCTATATGCCATCTTAAGTGTTCTCTTAAAGTATGCTTGAAGTATTCGTTTCAAATGAAAGCAAACTCGGAAGAAATATACAGCGTTCAGTATAAGATCCTTGTTTGTATGTTTATGTGAAAGTATAGCACTATATAAAATACACCCAGTTTGATTTTATAACAAGAGTTGTAGTATAAATAATATTTCAGAAGCATGTGTGAGTATACCAAATGTCAGTATAAGATCATTGTTTGTATATAAGTTAGTATAAGAATGTATATGGGAGAGTATAAGACTATAAAATTCACCCAGTTTAATTTTATGACAACAGTTGTAGTAAAAATACTCTTCAGTCGTTAAGCAGCTCTGGGTCGAAGAGCTGCTTAACGTCATTTCACGTCATCGTAATTATTTCTTAAGTGCGGTCAGGCTTGTATCTCTTGTTAGGCCTTCGAGAGTTTTTCGTCTCACTCGAACTGGTTGACTGATCTGTCACGGATAACCGTATAATATTTGTGGAACCAACTGTAATGTAAAGTAACTGCAACAGTAGGAAACAGCTGATCGAAATTGTTATGTGAAAAGTAATGAAAATGGTTATGGAGATGTAATGTAATGTAACCTACTTTTCATATAAAAATATCGATCAGCTGTTTCCTACGTTACTTTTACATTACATTACCGTCGGATAACTGAGCCTTAAGACCTTATAAAATACACAAAGCTTAATTTTCTGCCAGAGTTTTAGTATGAATACACTTTCTGGAGTACGAATGAGTAGACAAAAATTCAGCATAAGACATTTGTACATACGAATGTATGTGTAAGAGTATAAGACAGCTTGGGTTGCATTTAGTTGAGGGAATTTGAGTGAAAAAATTTTTATACCTTATATAAGACTATAAAAATTACTTAGGTTGATTTTGTGATGGTAATTCAAGGGCAATACAGTTTAAGAATCGGTGCTGGAAAGAGAAAATCTCAGTATACGACTTTTGTATTTATTCAGTAGTTGCAATGTATGAATGCAACTCAAGTATAAGATGGTGGTATAAAAGCAATAATTTAATCCTAATATAACAACCAAGCATTTATGGGACGACCCGGAAGAAGATAAAATAAGGTGTTTACTGAAACTAAACTAAACCGAACTAGGAAAGGTGATTGGCGTCTTAACGGGGCACTCTAACTTAAGACAACATTTGCACCGTATTGAAGCCATAGATGGTAATGAATGCAGGACATGCAGGGAGGACAATAAGACAATGGAGCACTTTATTTGTTATTGCCCAGCTTTCACCCAACAGAGATCATGATTCTTTGAGGATGATACTTTACGCACCTTGAGGTATTGACTTGAAAATATTGAAGACTATATTAGAGATACTGAGTTCCTATGAGGTTGGGTTCTCTTTTAATTTACTTGGGAGCACACAATAGGCCTTTTCTGGCTTATGTGTATGTCCTTGACATGGGCGTAATTGCTCCTCTCGTCAACCTAACCTACTTCTAATGAGAGATGATAGTGCGTATATAAGACGATATACTGAATGCAATAAGACCTTCAGTCTTACAGTATAAGACTAACTGTACAAGGCGGACAGTTAATTTGATGAAATTTTAATTTTTTGAAAGTTCTCACAAAAGAAAATGTTGAAATACAAAACTTATAAACTGGTTATTAGGGACTAAAAGGTGGCATTAATAGCACCCCTTTTTAACCGACTTCAAAAAAAGAAGGAGGTTAACAATTTGTCTCTATTTTTTTTTTATAAAAAAATTCTTATCAACTAAACTGATTTGAAATTTATGCTTTGATTTCTGCTTTGAAAAGTTGTTATTTACTTACTTTCCCATATTGAAACTAAGTGATGTTAAAACTTAATTTGAATTCTTTTTTTTTGTTATACTTGTTAAATGTGCTGTTTCTATTTAGTTCAAGTCATTTAATTACTATAATTATTTTTTGTTCTTATAACAAAGTAACAAATGTAGATCAAAACTTTTTTTAAACTCAAATAAATATTATACATATTTATGTATGTATATATTTTTGTTATGAACACACAGCCATGATCTCGTTGCTATAATCAGCAAAAAAAGTATTATACTTCATTAATAAAATCAACTAAATATTCTTAAATATTGTTTTTGTGTAAATCTCTCTCCCCTTTATGTTGCTGTTTGTTTTTACATATTTTCCACTTCTTAACACCGTTTTGTCTTGCATAAATGACGTAGTTGTTTTATTGCCAGTTTCATTTATATAAATCTTACAACTACTTGTCTTAACAGTTTGCCACTGTTTGTGCCACAGCCACATAGACTGCAACTTCATATTATGAATCCTACTAGAGCAACGACTACTACTACCACTTCACATCTTTAACAAGTCTGATTAAGTTTATTTTCATCATAATAACATGGAAAAATATTGCCACTGATTTTGTATTTTTGTTTGTTTTTCTTTTCTGATTTTATGCATATTATATTTATGTATACATAAATTCATTTTATTTAATGTTTGAGTTGGACACACTGATTCTTATACATACTATACTTCAAAGCTTTCAAATTATGTATAAAGATTTCAGCAGTTTTATAAGAAAAATATGACTTTAGACTAGGGTTTCTAATTTCCCGGACTTTTTCAATTCCCGGGAACCGAGAAGTAAAATGTTTTATTCCCGGGAATTCCCGGGAATTTCAAATACATATGAATTTAATTAAATGACGTCAATAAAAAAT
This sequence comes from Tachina lurida, assembly GCA_944452675.1. Taxonomy (NCBI): domain Eukaryota; kingdom Metazoa; phylum Arthropoda; class Insecta; order Diptera; family Tachinidae; genus Tachina; species Tachina lurida. The sequence continues at coordinate 17,783,724 of OX101754.1, read as the reverse complement.
ATAATTTTATGAAAAAGTATACATCACAAAAAAAAATTAATATGAATAATTTTGTAATATCTATTAAAATATTTGTAATATCAATTAAAAAATTAACTAAATTTTGACCTATAAACAATTTTATAATATTAATTAAGTTTTTCCACTCAAATTAATTAATAATTGATTCAATTAAATTAAATCAATTAAATTCTTAATTAAAAACATTAATTGGTGAATACTTTTTTCTGTGAACATTCAAATCAAAAACAAAACAACTTTATTCATTAATTTTATCAACAACATTTAAAAAAACTAATCAAAAAAATTATATGCTTTGAGTTAAGCATGGATGGAAATTCCATCTAGATCTGCCAATCTAGATACTTTTTTCTATAAAGACTTCATAAGTTAAAAATATTTCGTAACGCTGGAAGTTGTTGGATTCACATCGGAAGCCTCTATTACATCTGTTTACATGCTTATACATATTATGCATCGTTACAGAGTTCTATTTTTAAGTAATGAAACAACGAACAGCAATGTAAAAAAAGCCAATTCCAAAAACCGATATATTAAATTCCCGAAAATTCCCGTTGCAAATTTCCCGGGATTTGCAAAAAAATAATTCCCGGGAATTCCCGGGATTTTTTTCCCGCGTAGAAACTCTACTTTAGACTAGAAGACAACGGGAAACTATAGTATAAGAGTATATATCGTGTGAGTTAGAAATCTAGGTATAAGACAGTATTTATAAGATGAAGAAGTTGGGCTAAGTGAATTAAGTAGCATGAGTATAAGAAAATCCCCCTTATCGTGGTTGGGGTATTGCGACTTATACACGACTTTTTATTTTGTAGTCGAAGTGGAGCAACCAACCACCATAACGCGAAATCTCTTAAATATAAGAGAGTAATGTGAGTATAAGAAAGTTGCCTTAGTATAAGTTGTTAAGTTAATTATATGAAAGAAGTTAATCTAAAAATAAAAGTGAACATTATATTCTTCGCTTGTATGCTTGGCTTATTACTTATGACTTTCTAGCATTGAACCGACGAAAATCTGTACATTGCGCTGATAGTGGGATGTCGGCTTAAGACATGAGCTATTCAAATAATTTTTGGAATGTGACGTTGAAGTCAAAGAAATGATAGACAAAAAAAAATAAATTTTTTGGTCGTATTGTAAAAAAATTTTAAAATTAAATATTAATCTATATTTTTTGTGGGCGGTGGTCGTGGCCGATTTCGATTAAATTCCGCATGTAGAAAGTGTGTGTACCAAATTGGAAGATTTATGCTTGGATAGCACAAATTTTAGGCAAAAAATCTATTTCGATTACATGGGCGGTGGAAGGAAGGTGTGGGCGATTTTAATAAAATTCCATTTTTTATTTCTTAATTTAGTCAACATAATGCTCTATGCCAACTTTAAATCACTGCTTATAGTTTTTGCACAACAATTTATTGAAAGCTATGCCACCGTGCAAGGCGTCAAATATGGAATTTGCAAATGCTTTACTTCTCGAAATAGTGCGATTTAGTGATATTGTATTATTTTTCCTGATATTTCGAGAAGTCATTGTCTTATACGAACTAAGTGACGTTGATATCTAGAATATTGCCGAGATACTCCTCCAAATAATTTAAAAAGTTATCGAACAATGAACTTGAAAAATTGTTGAAACTCGTATATAATCTCCGTACATTGGTTGTATCAATTCATTCATTCATTCATTTATTCATTAAAAGTTGTTTACCTTAAAAAGAAACACCAGACGGTAGTTTGAAAATTCTAAGCCTGACAGTATGAGTATAAGACAGTATGCTACTTCATTTTACTTAAAAAAAAAGAAATTCTATATTCAAAGTCAATCCACCTTACTGTGATAAAATTGCTCCAAAATAATATTCAGTCGTATAAATTCAAACGAAAATTTCTAAGACGGACAGTGTGAGTATAAGACAGTATAGTATTTCATCTAACTGGAAAAAAAGAAAGTCTATATTCAATATCAATCCTGTTACGGTGGTAAATTTAATAAAGTCGTATAAAGCTAAATTTTTTTTGAGACTTTAATTTAATTACCATCAGTATAAGATGATAATATGACAGGACGGGAGTCACAGTATAAGACAATATTCTAAGTATAAGATAGCGTTTTAGTATGGGGGAAATAACGAAAGTATAACTATTTATCTGATATTAATTTAGTATAGGGGAAATATATATTTCTCAAAAATAATTATATATAAAAATTTTCAATATAAGATGAAATGTGAAGTCAAACATTCTTATCCTAAATTCCATGATGTTTAATTAAATGGCGAAAAGTTTACACGACAATCTCTGATAATAGTATAATAAAAAGCCCACTGAAACACTATTAAGTAAAAATAACAGAAGTTGGTTAAAGTAAAACTCAAGTATAAGGCAAGAAACTGTGTATAAGTCCTTATACCCTACTGCGTTCATACTTGCTTATTAATTTATGCAACTCTTTTGTAACCAGTATGAAATAAAGTAAATATAATATAAGTAGGATATAGTGAAAGTCTAGTATTGAGACAAGAAACTGGCTATAATACTTTATACTGTGTATAAGATTTTATACCCTGCTGCGTACGTGCTTTCTTATTAATTTATGTAAATTTTTGTAAAACGTACGAATTAAAGTAAATATAACAAATGTAGGTTAAAGTAAAAAAACTGTCATACAACAAGTAACTGTGTATAAGACTTTATACTGAGTATAAGACTTTATACTGAGTATAAGACTTTATACCCTGTTGCATACATACTTGCTTATTAATTTATGTAAGTTTTACAAATTAAAGTAAATATAACGAAAGTAGCCTAGACTGAAAATTAAGTATAAGACAAGAAACTGGTCATAAGACTTTATATGAAGTATAAGACTTTATATTCTGCTTCATTCATACTTGCTTATTACTTTTATGTAACTCTTTTGTAACCAGTACAAATTAAAGCAAATATAACAAAAGTAGGATATACTGAAAGTCTAGTATAAGGCAAGAACCTTAGTATAAGACTTTATGCTGGGTATAAAACTTAAACCTGATGTGGAGTTATATCCCATTTAGGCACACCAAGTTTACTTTCAAAGTCTTAACTCAGCTGGGAAAAAGATAGATGGAGGAATACTTTGTCTTTCTGTCCTTCTCCGAAGGGTCTTACTTTCATATTAATTTATATGTATAATTTTTTTTTTTTACCACTGAAAATTAAATTTCCTTAATCTTTGGTTTTTTTACCATTTAAAGAGAGAACAGAAAATTCAAAAAATCCTTATCCTCGACCAGTTTATTTTATAGTATTCAGGGAATATTTTATTGCAACGAATGAAAGCATAAACTCCACATCTTTGGTGCCTTGTGTTTTATTTTACTTTTTTTTCCTTTTTCATTTTTCCTACTTTATTTGCATTCAAAATGCGTTTAAACAAATATGCTGTAAAACACTCTGCGCTGATGTGACTCCTTACAAACAATACTAACTACAAAATAATAAAATAACACGATAATAACAAAAACTACACAAGTTGTAGTAAAATGATGGACAATGTGCCAACACAAGAATAAAATGCTATAAACTTGTGATGTGAGAAAAACGCAAACGTTTTTAAAGAGGATTATAAATAAAACAAATAAAACAAGGGGGGAAAATTAAAGGAATTCAACTAAAAGGAAAATGGGACGGAGGAAATCATCATCAGCAACAGCAGTAGCAGCAGCCAACAAATAAATTTTATAAACATTAACTTACTGGATGAATCCAAATGATTACTGCCTGTCAGACCAAGTGCTGAAAATTCTGATGGCTGTAATTTCATTTCCATCTCTTTAAGACGACTGTTGAGTTTATTTGTGTGCATAAATAGGAAAAATGTACAGGATATGGCCAGCAGGGCAATCAATTCAACCGATCTGTAAAGAAAAGAAAATAAATGTTGTCGTTTTCAGATTATTTAAATTAAACAAGAAAGCAGAAAAATCTTGAAAGTTGCATAAAACATTTAAAGGGAAAAAATAAAAATTTTCTTGCTTGCAAAGGAGAGATGGGGGAGAGCAGTAATTGTATTTAAAGGATTAAATATTAATGTAACAAAATAAAAAAAATTAAGCGCCCTAATAACTCTAAATGCTGCAGTTTGCCTTACCCTGCTTGCTTTTAAATTATCATACTAAAACAAAATTTCCATTCCTCAATAATTGAAAGAAAAGATCATACTAAAATCTCATTAAAAAATTATTAATTTTTTATTCGTTTTTAAATTGAATTTAGAAAGTTGTTGTTATTTCCTTCTTCGCTAGCATGCATATTCATTCATTGGATACTTTGTTTGCAGTTCTTTTGCAAAAATAAAAAAGATTGATTTGTTTTTATTTGGGTTCTGCTTTAAAGATTTTCCTTCTCAATTATTCCAATACAAATTGCAACAATGCATTTGGTCATGGTATTAAATTATAAGTAACTAAATACATTTTATACACATACTTTTTGCAATTCTATATTTCGCTATAATATTTTGCATAATCGCACATTCTCGTCGAAGATTTTTTTCTTCACTGTATTTAATCTGCTATATGTAAGTACTCGTATTAGCCCATTTCGCAGTTGAAAGACTGCAAACCTCTGCTATTTAACACTAGCTGTGATTTGTTTTAGTTCAATGAACTCTAGGACCTAGACCTAGGTCACATATGTGAAAACCTGATAAGTGTTTGTTTAAATATTTTACCGAAAATGGAATGAATACTATAGTTAAGAAATTTACCCCGAAACGTATTTGATGTTTTAAAAAATTGCATGTGTGTGAACTAGCAGAGACAGGAACCAAAATTTCTAACAGAGCGTTTTAAGCGCATAACAGAGCACTGTTACCTATTTAACAGTAGTCGCTAAATTGATTAGCATTTCAAATCCTTCGAACTGGAACGAGATAAATAAATTTTTGTGTGGAAATATTGCTCTAAATAGTATTTGATCAAACTATAAAAGTAGGATGGTGGATATATGTCTGGTAGAGTGCAAATAAATTAAAATTAATAAAACGTAATTTTCTTGAGAAGATTGGTGGCCATTTTGATAAAATATTAAAGAGCACACGTACTTGTGGTAGTCTTAAGGGTCGGGTCCTAAATGTAACTCAATTTGAAATAATTTTGGAAATTTAAATTGATTTTTTAGTGAACTTTTTTTTTAAAGATTAGTGGTCATTTTGGTAAAATATGGTAGTCTTAGGGTCCTAAATGTGACCTGATTGGTCTTCTCAAGAAATTTCAATAAAAAATACGGATTATTTAAATTTCCAAAATTATTTAAGAAACGTGACCTAAGCCAATTCACCATAACAAGATGTTGTTGTAGGAGAGTTTAAGTAATGAAGGCATATACACTGGTCACTGAACTACACCGGCTACATCAGAGCGCCCTCCCTCATCGGCATTGCGTAGCATAATCATCGGCTAAGTAAAACAACCAATAAAATGGCTACTAAACACAGCTTCGAAATTTAATACGCCTCATTGACACCAGAGGCGCTGCAACATTAAAAAAAGTGCAAAAAATGCAGAGTTGTAAAAGAATGAAGCTTTAATCTATCTCTTCCTTCACCACCTGCCCTCTCTATCACTATCCCTTTTCTAAAAAAGGTAAAACCTAGTAGTGGTAGCAGGCATTCATTGCCTGAGTGTTACTTCTCTTCTTTACCAAAAAAAAGAAATGCAAACGGGTTTGTTGCTTCAGCCTTCTCTTACAATAGGTTCAGACGTAAACTTTCAAAACGCCTATACATGTACATGTAAGTTTTCATGATCTTAAATAAAAACTAAATGTTATACACCGGAAATATGAGTAAAATTCGACAAAATTAAAAAAATATTCACAAAATGGCTAAATTTAAAAAAAATTTGGGTAAATCAGTCGGATCTCTTAAGAAATTAACAAATTCACTTTTTTCGAATTATCTCAATATAAGAAAGTAATAACAACTTAAAATCATTTGCATTCAAGAAATTTAAAAGATTTTTAAAGACACAGGTGAAGACTGCATAAATAGAATTCACTGCAGCCCAACAAATCCAGTTCTTTTTATCATCTATTATTTTGATTTATTATATTGTTGCATTAAATATACTCTAACAAAAATAAAAACAACAAAATGGAGCAATAATAAAAATTAAATAGTGTTACGCAGTGCACGTGCAAGTGATAAGGCAAAAGTACTGTGATGAAAAAAACTAACAAATTTAAAATTAATTAGTTTAAATGCCTTTCTTCTCTTTATTATTCCCGTAGGTTAAAGTTCGTATCTCTCTGGAAACCAAATTACATGTGATAATGATAAAAAGGTAGTGAAAATTGAAGAACGGTTTCAGAATCGAATAAAGATTTTTTTGTGAAATGTTTTTGTTTGATTCTTCTTAACTTATCGAGCCCTTTTTTCGATTTTATCGTAAGCGACATGTTATCGAAAATATACTTTTTTATTGAAATTAAAATTTTATGGGCCTACACATAGTTTAGAATTATCCAAATGGCAAAATTGTTGATAACTCTAAGATACAGGCTGTACAATTCTATCGTAAGCGACAATTTACGTACAAAAACAAATTTGAATATTTTAAAAAAACCTTCTCCTGAAAAATTTAATTTTTGTCACTTACGATAACATCGAAAATAAGTCTCGTTATTATGTTTGCATGCGTAATTCTCGATAACATTTTGATAGTTTTTCTATAAGTTTTCGGATTTTTTTAGCTTTTCTCAAAAATTTTGTTGTTAAAGTCATCTGACGAGTGCTATAGTATTTAAAAGATATTAATATATCTTTATATAATTTTTAGATTTTGTTTATTCCGATTTGTTTTGTCTTTCCCCCATATTTATAAAATTTGAAATGTATTTTATTTAAAATTTTTGTACAAAATTTTCCTAAAATGGATTTTAAAATTATTTTATTTTTTTATGAATATGGAGGTTTAAAAAAATTTGGTATTTGACTTAAAAAAATTTTAATTATTTTTTGAAACTTTTTTTCTATAAAGTAGTTTTAATTTTTATTGAAGATCGATTACTGTATAAGGCGAATCGCAATTTTCTTGGGAAAAATTTATTTTTTTTTTTGTGAAATTTAAAATTTTGTTCTATGTTAATTTGTGTTCCGACATACATACATATAGAGTAGAGTTCGACCGATTAATCGGCTTCGGCCTTCGGCCAAAAATTGGTAATCGGCCAACATTCGGCCTATGGCAAAAATCGGCCGATTAGCCGAAGTCGAATATTTTTCATTCCAAGCTTGAAAAATAAAATTATGTTTGGTCGTTGCTCGCCGACAGTTTCTATTGTGTTTAACGTTTTGAAAGGGTTGCTTTGAAATACAACCCTGTTGCTTTCTATTTTCTTTTTCTTGGACGTTCTTGTGAGTGATCATATGAAAAAGCAATCTAGAAATTGCAAAATAGTTTTATTTTTCTTGTTATGTATCCAATAGATATTACAGCTATTTCAGTGATCTCAAAAAAGCAAACTTTTTCTTAATTCATATAAAACGTAAGTATCATTTTTAAAATTTAAAACATTCGGCTTCGGTTTTGGCCGCAGTTTGGGATTTTAGCCGAAGTTCGGCTTCGGCTTCGGCAAAAAAACGCCGATCTCTAATATGGAGCCATAACCGCCAAAAAAGCTTAACCGATACATATGTATGTATTTTGGACTCAGTTTTTTTTTTTGCGAAAATCGATTATTTACGATTGCAAACTATCGATACTATATTTTGGTTCAAAAACTAAATTCAAAATTTATATCGCTTAAGCTTTTTAGCCGGTTATGGCACGATATGGTAATCGTTCACCTCATTGCCAAAATTACTATTTACTTCCTGTCACAAATAATGTTTTTTTTTATTTATTTGTATATTTCATTTCTTTTGATTTATTGCATACACTTTAGACAATTTTTCTTTTTTCGTCTTTTTGATGAATTTGGTTCCTAATATTTGGCTTCACAGAAAAGTATTTTTCTCAGTTAAAGATTTAATTGAATCAATTGAACTTTTGTTTAAACATTTAATTGATTAAAAGTTTAATTGCGTCAATTAAACTTTTGTTTAAAATTTTAATAAATTAATTAAAAAGTTTAATTGACACAAATAATTTTTAATTAAAGAGGTTAAGAAGATCTATTTTTGTGGTGTTCAGGTTTCTAGTGAACTTTTGATATATTTTGATTTAGTAATTTTTTGCAAAACTTTTTCTTGACAAAAATAAATATATTATAATTATTTGTTAACACTTGAGACGTTGGCATTCACTTCTATTGTGATTTTATCACTTTGATGCACACTGATGAAAAGGTTTATAACATGTTTCTTTTATGTGTATGTATAAAATTAAAATCAGACATATTTATACATTTACTATTACATATTTTTTTTAATAGAAAAATCACAGCAATTGTAAAAGAAAAATAGGAATTGTTATAAAAAGAAATTAAAAAAAATATATACGTACATATTTGCGAAAAAAAACAACAGTAACTTTGGGATTTATTTTATGTTTCATCAGGTGCAACGAGTAATTTATTGCAAATGAATGACTTCAGGTCTTTGCTTATTTATTTGTCTGTCTGTCTGCCCGACTCTCGGTTACTGGGGTTTTTATTATTATGGGAAGGAAAATAAATAAAAACTAAATAAAAATTCTTTATGGCAAATAAAGCATTCGGAATTTTTTAGACCGCTACACATTTATTTAGATTTTTTTGTTTAATGGAAAATATTTTATAGACTTTTTCCAAACTACACCAAAGTTGTTGTCTGCATGAAAGATTCACGCACAATTATTTCGATTTATGTTTTTGGTGGGCATTTACACATCTATTCGTTTGGAAATAATGTTAGCCAGCAACGTTCAAAAAACAATTTTTTTTTGTTTTTAAGAAAAAAACATTTTTATGGGAAAAGGTAACTTTATATGGAAATAGGAAGTTTTTGTCAAAAAACTAGAATTTCTTTACACTGTTATCGTTTAGTGATAAGCAAAATGTAACTGTGCCACAGCACAGTTACTTTTTTCTTAGTAGAAAAAAGAAACGACTGTGTATACACCAGAGTACTTAAGAAATAATGTACATAAGTAAATAGTCTTATGCACACAAGAGCATCTCTACTTAGTTTATGCAAAAAAACTAAATTACGCTACAACTGAAAATAAAAAGGCACATGAGTATCAAACGTCTGAGTATGAATATTTAAACGCACAAAATAAAATACGCGTGATACTCGGGATATGTATTCATCATTCGCCCCCTGTATACATGCTTTTGTGTATATAAAATGAAATCGGAAAATATGTGGGTATCTGTGGCTGTTTGAAAACATGCTTCATGTGTGTGTAAATAAAATACTAGCCCTGTATACGCGCACGTGTAGCCGATTAATAATTAAAGTATTTTTATATTCATGCGTGTAATTGTATGTAGCTCACACACTATATAAATTTTAGTTGCTGTCGTTTGTGCTGCGTAATTTAAAAAATGTGTATAAGCATTATTGTTGGATGTTTATATTTCAAGGTGATCGGTTTAAAGATAATGCATATGGGTGCGTTTTTTTATTTTTAGCTGTATAGAAAAGTCTACTGTCTATCCCACAGCATTTTTTTCTTATACAAAAGTTGACTGTGTATCACACAGCACACTTTTTAAATAGGAAAGTATACTGGTATTGAAAAGTTCGGGATATGTTAAAGTAATTTTGTTGCAATTTACTGGCTGATGAACTTCATTAATATTTTTGGTAAATAGAGGTAGAATATTATATTTGTTTAGAACTATTAAGGAAGTGTATTTAATCATTTCTGAAAAAACACAATGATGACTTTTTATTTACTGCCTGTTCATCGTTATCGCAAGAAAATCTAAGCGATTGAAAGCCAGTCACTCGAAATCGAGTCAATTTGGATTCATGACAAAAGTCAAACTTTATATTGAAAAATAATTTTTTTTGATGTTAACTGTTTTTTTCTATATTGAATTTGACATTTGTTATGACAAAAATATATCAGGTGTAGAGGTAGGGTTACATGGTACAGAATTAAAACATTGCCAAATAGGAATTTTCATTGTATTTAGTCGATTTCTTTAAAATTTAAAAATAAGACTACATGAGAATAAATACAACCATGATGAAAAATTAAAAAAACATTCAATAAAATAGTCGCGCAACAACACTTAGTTATCATTGATTTGTTTTACAACTACATTCATTCTGTTTGAAATGTGCGAGTACTTCTTACAGTAATGAATATAAAGCAATAATCAAAACAAAAAATTTCAATAATATTTTAATTCATATTTTGTGTCTATTGTGTACAAATAAAAAATAAATTAAAAAATTATGAATAAATAAAATTATAAAGTGATAAATCAATATTTTTGCAAAATTTATCGGCTTCTTGACATATAAATTGTGCCAGTCTAACCCTACGTCTACACCTGATATATTTTTATCATAACAAAAGTCAAATTTTATATTGAAAAATAACTTTTTTATTTCTATATTCTTATGAATTGAACAGGCTAATGTTCGTATCGCTTTTTAAGCCAAATTACATGTGATAATTATTAATGAACAAATAACATCAAAGTTAGTTGTAAATATTCTGACAACAACACATAGTTGAACGGAACAGCCAGCCGTTTTCGAAGGCCACTAAACCTTCCTCATCAGCGTTCTTCTGTGTTTCGGTCCACTGTTGTGTGTGGTGCCAGTTGATGTAGAATTCTGCCTTATATACGAAACTTTATTGCAAAATGGAATATGTGAATTGGCTTGATTCATTGCATTTCAATTTGCTCATGTGTTTTGTAATGAAGGCTGTTCCGTTCAACTATGTGTTGTCAGAATATTTACAACTAACTTTGATGTTATTTGTTCATTAATAATTATCACATGTAATTTGGCTTAAAAAGCGATACGAACATTAGCCTGTTCAATTCATAAGAATATAGAAACAAATACAGTTCGAAAAATAATAATTAAATTAAACTTTTTTTATGTTAACTCTTTTTTCTATATGAAATTTGACATTTGTCATGATAAAAATATATCAGGTGTAGACGTAGGGTAAAGCAAAATACCAAGTGAGTGGTTTTGACATTTGAGTTCGTATTGTTGATAGTCTTGTTGACGTAACTGAACTGTATTTTATATGAAAATACTTACGTTTGCCGTTCGAATAAGTGTTCGTTGTTGATGAACCCAAATCAATTTTCATTTGCTTAGAATGCGAAAGAACGCCTAGTTTCGATAACGTTAAACAGGCTGTTAACTTCCATCAAAATTTTCTGAGAACGACTAGAATTAATTGAAGTATACTGTACAAACTCTCTTGTGCGCTTGAAATAATTTAAACAAAACTTATTTATTTATTTTATTTATTCTACTGAATTCGAAAAATTTCAGGACATTTTAAGCCAAATTGATTTCTGACTCTTTACTTAACTTTTCAACTTGATGAATTATTGTGAATAACATTTAAATCTTTTCCTTATTTGAATGCTTAAAATTAATGTCCATAATGTTGAAATTGCAAATTTTTGTCAAATTTGTGAAAAAAAAAAATTAAATTAAATTCCAGTCTAAAGAAACGAAACCAAGTGCTTAAATAGGATTTACACAAAACTTTGCCAGAACGAGTTTCATTCTACTCAGTTCTTATTCTCTAACCATTTTATTATTACTCGTATTGTTTGTTATAGTCCTGCTTTTTGCAAATTTCTTCATATTTTTTTTTCTAACAATAATTTAGCCAAAGCATTTATTTAAGCGACAAAGTAAATGACAACCATTGGAACCGAAACGTTTCACAACGCCAACAACATTATTTTTTGTACATACATATTTTCATAACTTTTATTTATTTTTTTGTTGCAAAAAGCGGCAAAACATAAAAAAAGAGTAGAGAAATTCTTAAGAAGAAAGAAAAAATATTCTATTAAAAAACTAACTTTTTTCTCGTGCTTTCTTTCCACCCAGGGAAAAATACAATAATAATAAAAAAACGTATCAGCGAGTATAAAGATTTAAAAAGTTTATTTATGGGCAAACATTTATTTTCCTCTCATTTTCACAGATGGTCAAGCAAATTCACCTAAAAAATAAACCAAGTGCTCCTCTGGCTGCTTAGGCTTAGTTGGAGGGGGATGGGGGGTGGTTAAGTTTACCAACAACCAAGTCCATAATGTCATATTACCAGAATATATAAAATGTCCACATAAAAATTAGGCAAAGAAAAAAATTTTTTTATTAAATGACAAAAAGTTTGTTTTCTTTATTTTTCTATATTATATTTATTTGTTATTTCTGAAAAAGCACCTCCGAAAGCCAAAACAAAAAAAAAACTTGAATAATTTATAAAGAGAAATGAAATGAAATCCTTTGGAAACGCTACCAACTAGGAAAATTATTGTATGTATTATAATAAATGTGCAATGGCTTAGGAAATATAAATTTGCTTCACTCGATACTTGGGGTAGGAAAAATTTTATTAAAAGCATATTTTTTTTTTTGGAAGTTTGCGGTCATTATGACAAGCATTCATTACAAGCTGAAAAAAGTATATTGTATTGAATAAGTTTTTTCTTTTCTTACAAAATATTTAATCGGGTATTTTCTGTATTCCACGTGAAAATTAAATTATTAATAATTTCTAAAACATTGTTGTCATAAATATGTACATACATACATATGTATATCCAATAACAATTCTATTGCAATTCCCCACGTTTTTATTTCACGTGGAATACAGACATACCCGGTAATAAAATTTCCCAATATCTAATAAATCGCCTCGATTTTTATTTTCCGACTGGGGTTAAGCTGTCGTATAGTTGCCAGATCTGGCAACTCTATTTTACATGTTATCATTGCACTATGTGTCCAAAAGCGGAATTTGCAGCAAAAGTTATTTTCAAATGGACAAGCATCATTAAAGTTCATCCATCGGAAACTTCAAAAATTGTTTACGAAAAAAAAATTTTTTTTTAAGTATTAATATAAAAAATATAAAAAAATATATTATTTAAAAAAAAAATTCTTTGTAAACAAATTTAAAAATATGAAAAAATGATGAGAAAATTGTGCAAAGTGCTAAAAGTTGCAAATTTTGTTAGTGGTAGCTCCCGTGGAGAAATTTTTTCAACTTTATATGAATAATTTTTATTTTTATCGGCGTGGAGCGACTTTGATGATTCTTACATCAATAGATTTGTCTTAATACTGGGAGTGTCATGACAGTAGTTAAAACTCAATATAGCGGCCAACAGACGCCATTTTGTAAATACGAAAAAATAAAATAGAAAGTCGGCGAACTATATCAAAATGGGTATAATTCGGCAGGTATTTTAAAATCATCTTTAGGTTTCTCTTATGATTTTTCATTTCGAAGTTGGTCGCAGTCGGGTTTTTCGATTTTTTTTTTAATTACTAAAGGGTGGTTAAATTTAATTTTACGAATGTCAATACGGCTGACTAATTTGTTTAATTTGGCGTGTTTCAGCAAATTTTCTGATTTTTATAACACCAAGAAAGTCACTCAAGTTATTTGAAAGTCGCTGGTGATTTAAAATCACTGTGATTTCAGAACATGCCTGATATCGGCAATTTTTTTTTAGCTGCATGAGAACTATCACAATCAATAACTATGGTTTGACAGCTGAGAATGTCAAATTGTGTTGACATTTCGGTTCAGTAAGGTTTGACAAGTTATCATGAATCGTTTAACGGCAGAACATTGCTTTCAAATTGGGAAAATTTACCACTTTTAGACCTGACGCTGAACTACTAGGAATTTTATTTCATAATATTTGGAATATATGGTCTCGATATCTTATGAAACTATAATCAATGTTTTAGGTATTACCATTTTTATATCCTTCAAAGATTTTCAGGATACGCAGAATTGTGTTAAAAATCCAACTCGCATCTGTGACTTATTTTAACAAAACTAAAATGTGACGCAAGAATTTCGCAATAATTCAAGTAACCTTAAGGCAAACAGAGGAATAATGTGAGGAACAAACATAAAGAACAGTCAAAGCAATCGATGGATGACAGTCTATTTGACATTGGTCAAATAGGAACTATGTCAGAACGATATTTCATGACTTTTATAGTACTTTTTGGAAAAACGAAAATTTTTGCTTCAAAGAAACCCGAAGGATACGGTTTGGTCTGTAATCGAGCAATTCAGACTATTTGCAAAGTAGTTGGTTTACGTGATATTTACGCCAAGATTGAAGGATCGACTAACCTGCAACATATTGTGAAAACATTTTTTATTGCAAAGAACGCACAAACAAATGGCTGATGAGAAAAAAAATTTTGAAAGATAAAGAACTAACATTGCTGCTAGTCCAGACATCTGCAGAAAGCAAAAGAGTATCAACAAAAGAGATGAATTAATGGACTTTACACAATATATGTTGGGTAACAAAATTGTTTTAAGAAAACTACCTGTGAATCCTTATTACACCAATACTTTCGGCCACCAACTTTTTTGTAAAAAACGAGAAGTTTTTAGAAATCAAAATATCGTAAGACTTAATATGTTGTTTAATAAAAACTAACTCGAAAGTTTTTTGTTAACACAGTTTTAAGTGAAGAAATTCAACTTGGTGGTTTTAACTGAAAATCGGTTCTTTTGCACTATAATTTACACTATAAATTCAGCAATTATTTCAAATTAGTTATTTTATGCAGATAAACAATTGAAATTGGTTAAACAATAAATAAATAAAATAAAATAAATTCAGTAAAGTGCAACTTTGACTCGCGTACGAAGGGTTCCGTACCTTTGTTTTTGATAATTTTTTTAAAGTGGCTTTTTTGCTTTTTTGAAGTTTTTTTTCAGTTTAAACGATTTTTTCCAGTTTTGTTGCTTTTTTCTCGTTTTGGCGATTTTTTTCTTTTTTTAGGGTTTTGTTTTAATTTTGGCGATTTTTTTTTCATTTTGGAATTTTTTTTTTCTGTTTTTGGGATTTTTTTCTGTTTCTGGGGTTTTTTCATTTTGGCGATTTTTTTCCGTTTTTGGGTTTTTTTCATTTTGGTATTTTTGTGTTTTTGGGGTTTTTTTTTCATTTTGTCGACTTTTTTCTGTTTTTGTTTTTTTTTTCATTTTGGCGTTTTTTTTTATTTTGGTGATTTTATCCGATTTTTCGAGAGTTATTTTAGTCTTAGAAATTGTTTTATTTGGTGCTTTTTTTCGTTTTGGCGATTTTTTTGTTTTTGGCCGTTTTTTCGGTTTGGCGACTTTATAATTTTTTGATTTATTAGTTTTAACGTTTTTGAAAATTTCAAGAGTTTTGCCCTTACGGTTTCCAATTTTGACTATGTAATTTTGACAACTTGCTGTAAGTTGTCAAAATTGCATAGTCAAAATTGCATTATCTGATGGAACACCCTTTAATTAAATTTTTTTTCAATTTGAGTGCTAATTGTTGTAGTCTGTATAAAAATACACTAATCTTACAAATTTCAAGTGTATATATGTACATACAATTGTATATATATTACATAGGATTTTAACATTTTTCGTTGCTCGTTTTGGAACAGCTTTAATTTTTAATTTATATATTTATAGTTGTATCGGCCACAGGTCTACACACTGTGTCCAAATTTCAGGTCCGTAGCTCTTACAGTTCTCGAGAAAATAGCCTGTGACGGACAGCGTAGCGAAAACAATAGGGTTCCTTTTCACCTTTGGTGTACGGAACCCTAAAAAACATAAATTTTTATGTAGGATGAAACCCTTGTATTCATTCGAGGCCTATAATGGTAAGCATTTTTATGCAGAATCTTGAATGGTAAAATTTTTAATTTAACACTCAAAATCCTAAGTGGTGTTGGCTTGATATAGGCCACCGTAGCCGTCGATTTAACTCGAGAGTATATTACCAACGGCAGCATGACTCAACGGCAACCTTTACGCGCCGCGAGGCAAACTGCCGCAGACCTGGTCAGGTGGATAGGCTTTGTAAAACAGACAAGACAAATCGTTTTTTTAAGGCTACAGGGATTCGTGCTTTGGGGCTCTAGTTACAGACATCTTATATATCTTGTGTTGCTTTGAATAAATATATTAATTTAAGACGTCGCGAAGTTTTGCATTTTTAAGACAAAATGAGGTAATTTCGATCCGCATACATATAATCAAGTGGAATATTTTTGTGATAAAATTTAACCCTCTAAGTCTTGTAGAGGTCTATTGTGCCCGTTCTACAAAAAAGGGCTAACAAGTACCTTTAAACGGGAAATATAAATTTTACATAAGTCCTGCATATTATTCTGCTGGTGTGTATTTCCGTTAAGAAATCTCTGCTCTTATTCCCCTCCGACTACAGATGTGGCAGCTAACTTTAAACTGGTCACATGTCTCACAATTATGAGAAAACTTTTGTGTTTTACAACAAAGTCACATTCTCTTAATGCCGCTAAATTTTGATTGTGTATAACACGAGCAATAAATAGCAACAACAACGACAACAACTTGTTAATCCTCTTTCCTGTTACTGCTTCATTTACAATATGGTCGCTGTAATGCACACGGTCTTTTCAATGGAAAAAACTCCTTATCCTTATAATAGTTATTACTGTTATTGTTGCTATTTATTATTATTGTTGTTGTTGTTGTTGTTGTTGTTGTTGTTTCTTTGCTTAGCTTTTACTACTTAATCCATTGCTTTCTTTACATTGTTGCTCTTCTAATGCCATCACCATCATTGTCTTTTAGCCATATTAGTTGTAGGTTTTTAGTCCCTCTTTAATACTTTGTTGTTGTTACAAACACATTTTGTGATTTTGTTTGCTATTGTTGTTGTCGTCTTTTTTGTTTTGTTTTGCTTTGTTGTTGACTTTAACCATTATACTTGTTTATAACTCTATTTTACTTCATTTCCTTTGCCGAGATAGCTATTGTTTTTAGTCCTGTTTTAAATTATGCATTTTAGGTTCTTTCTAAGACATCCAAAGTTGTCTTTGTTTAAAGAGAAAAGTTTTTTGTATGCATATACATATATTTTTTGGTAAAAGGCTCAGTGAGCAAGAAATTAAAATGTTTTGTTAATTTTTGCGGAAACTAATTGTTAGCAAAAAAAGTAAAAAGAGTTTTTAAAGTTTGTTATTTTCTGTAATTAGTTGCGAAAGGGATCATGAATAATTTGGTGGCGGAAAACTAGCAAAAACTTATGAAAATTTTAATAAAAGTAAAAGCTTTAATGAATAATTTTTTTTACTCAGGTTCAAGTTTGTTTTTCTCTATTTGGAAAAGACAATGTTTTTTGTTGATATACAAAACATCCATTTAAATCAGAATATCTGAAAATATATGCGAGAAGGAGTTGTCAACTTGCAAGAGCTCTCACTTTAAAGGCCCACTCAGACTATTATATATGTATGTATAAAGACATTCATCACATTTTACGAGAAAGAAGTCTAAAGACATTTTGACTGTCTAAAGTAGGGATGTAACGAATGTTCGCATTCGCTTTCGCATTCGCAAATAATTCGCTTACTTTTGATATTTGCATTCGCTTTTGCATTCGCTAAAATGTATGCGAATATTTAAAGCGAATACCAAAGACAAAAATATTGGAAATATTTCCCAGTTTTTGAAAAAAAGGCAGTGTGTGAACTGCGGGAAAATATTTTGTACTTAATAGTGTGTTAAAACTTTTAAAAAATCGTAAGCAAGAAAAATGCAAGAATATTAAATATTCCTTCTTTCTTGTAAATTTTTTGCGAAACAAGTGCCACTCATATTATTTCGCATGAAAACTTAAAATGATGAAGATATATTTCATATGTTTTTCCCAAGATGAACAGAGTACTACTTCTGGAAAAAAATTTCATGAACAATTCATTTTAATTTTTCTTAATATGTATTTTGGTAACATTTTACAGGAAACGTTGAACTAAGTACAAGGTCTTAGGGCCAAAGTACAAATGTAAATTTATTTTTAACTATTATCTATACTTATTTTAATATGATTTCATATATCTTTCAGTTTAACAATTTTTATTTCTAATAAATTAATAAATATTTGCTGAATGCAAGACAAGACTCAAGTAGATCTATGTATAAAACACAACTTCATGTTCTTAGATACATTTATTTTCATGTGATTTTTTTAACGTATTGTAATATTTGCATTCGCTTTCGCAAAAATTAAAATGTATTATTCGTTTTTCTATTCGCATTCGCTAAACTGGTATTCGTTACATCCTTAGTCTAAAGGCAGAATTAGTTTGTATGTGATGTTCGATTCTGAATCAGCGGTTTTGTTTCTGTTCAAAAAATCTGGTGGTCTACTATGTAATTCGAAACGAAAGAAAATTCTTTCGAATTTGTATGCTTATAACATGTAAATTCGAAAGCATTTCCTTACGTTTCGAATTACAGAGTAGACCCCCTGTATGTGTGGTTGGTTTATTCTTTTTCGATCTGTTCTGCTGCGGACAAATCTGTAGATAACAAAAATTAAAAATTTTAAAAACCCCCCGAATATATCTAGAAAAGATGTTATGTCTTCTAAACGGCTGGACCGTTTTTCTTAAAACATAGCTAAGAACTTTCAAACTAAATCAAAATCGGTCCAGCCGTTTGGTCTGTACGTGGACACGTACAGACACACAGATACATAGACACACCCCTGTCGGAAATTACGTTAACTTTAAACTAACTTTAAGCTAACTATTTCAAACTATGTGAACCTATCGCTAATAACAATGGCGTTATTAAGTAAATTAGGAGATGCGAGCGTTTTTATTATGTTTTTCCCAACGTGCGACGCATCTGCTGGCAGATCAGTCCATCGTGCATAAGTTTGTTAAAGTAAAGCTAGTGAGTAATTTTTATTGTACAAACAGTGAGCGTCGTGAGAGTGAGTCTTGTGCAGAGGAGTGTTGCTTCAAGCACATTTGCATAAGTAATTAGTAAATAAAGTGTAATTCTGAACCAGTAACCTGCAAGCCATACCACAATTGTGGACACATACATACACATACCTGCTTATGCTTTTTCATTTAGTCGTCACTGAGAAAGCGACGAATGAATTTGTGCACGCATGTACGAATTTTTTCCTGGTCTTTAGATTATTTTTTTTAGCACATCGAACGAAATTAAAGTTCAAATTAATAAATTTGTACAGCAAAAAAATAAAAAATAATAATTATGGAAGCTGAGAAATATTTCCTGATAAAAATGCTTTTGGCAATATGCAATGCATTTTATGTTATGGAACATTTAAAAATAATAGGGAAGATAGTTTAAAAAGGCATTTTAATAGTTTTCACAGCGCTGTGAATAAATTTAATTTATAATTTTTACACTACATTGTTGAATGGATTATTAGATTTTTTACTTAAATTTTTATTAAATTGTTTATTTACAAAAAAAAAAAAAAATTCAAACAACTAATAATCACACCATGTATTTTAAATTAAAAAACTTATATTCTTATGAATTGAATAGGCTAATGTTCGTAACGCTTTTTAAGCCAAATTACATGTGATAATTATTAATGAACAAATAACATCAAAGTTAGTTGTAAATATTCTGACAACAACACATAGTTGAACGGAACAGCCAGCTAAACCTTCCTCATCAGCGTTCTTCTGTGTTTTGGTCCACTGTGTGTGGTGTCAGTTGATGTAGATGTCTGCCTTATATACGAAACTTTATTGCAAATGGAATATGTGAATTGGTTTGATTCATTGCATTACATTAGCCTATTCAATTCATAAGAATATAGAAACAGTTCGAAAAACAATAATTAAAATTAACTAAAAAACTTTTCTTAAGTGTAACTTTATTTAACTCAAATTTTTCTCACCAATCCAAACATATTTTATTTTGCGGATCACTGCTTTAGAGCCAGTTTAAGGCGAAGAAATATACCATAAGCGACGGTACGTCAGCGGAGTTGAAACAAACGACTTGTCAATTTGTTTATTACTTAATTTTTTAATAATGCAATACTGATCAAATGAAGATTTTAAAAAATAAATGGTCAAGTAAATTTTTATTGCATTATTTACCATTCATCATAGCATTTTGCATTCACAATATCGCACTTGCGCTTATTATTTGCATTATTTTAAGTTTAAGCAAGATTTAAATTATAAAATGTAATAAAATAGATTTTATAGTAAAAACTAAAACACCTTTGTGCAAAAAAAAAAGGATATTTAGAAACCTGTACTTTGCTTTGCACGTAAAAGTTGGCAAACTTTTTATTCATATTTCAACCGAATATTTATTAAAGCTCTTTAATTTTTTTTTTTTTTGAATTTGCCCGTCGTTTACTTTGTCTGTTTTGCATACATGCGTTATAATTTGTAGTGCTCCTCCTCCTTCGCACATGCACACACACACACTTTTGGCATATTATTATTTTTTTTTTAATATTAATACATATGATGTTTTTTGTTTGCTTGTTGCAACTGCAACTGCAACACCAAAACGAAAAAAATCCCTGTACAATTTAAGCTTTACATTACTGTGTCATATAATGTAACTAACAATATGGTTACGAGACACATACTGCAACAACAATTACAAAAGTGAACGCGGTAGCAGTGGCAGCATCAGCATACATATGTACATTAATATGCACAACAATATCAGCCAGAAATACTCGTACACTCAGCACTAGTGTGGCGCACTTCACAAAGAGTTTGAATGAAAGAGATATAAATACATATGTACTCGTACATTCATATCTAAACTTGAAATGGAGTAAAAAAAACGTGGAAAATGTTAGTTACTCTTTTTTTTTAAGTTATCGGGGGCAGGTGAAACAGAAAGATTTTAGTGCTGCATTACACCAGGTTTACGAAGTCCATTTTTTATAGACACTTATAGAACATTTTTCTACGTCCTTACCGTAGCTACCTACAACTTCGCCAAATATCGTAAGCAAACAATTAGGAGTAAATGTTAGTTATTCTGAAAAAAGTAAAAAAAAGGAAATTTTTTCCTTTAGTTTTGCAAAAAAAAAGCACGAAGAAATTATTTTTTTTTGGCGTAAAATGTTAATAAAATTTATTTAGTTAACTCTTAGCTACATTATTAAGCGCTTTAACCAAGTCTGAATTAGTTGTTGGCCAAAAACTGATGACACCATTTTTTTGAGGGCGCACTGATTTTCGAAATCTTTGCAGGCCAATAAAAAATAATTTCACCAAAATCGCCAAACTAAGTATAGGATTTTACTAGCCTTTGGTTGGTTGGTTGGTTGGTTGGTTGGTTGGTTTACGTGACTGCCTACTAAACGCAGGCATTCAAGTAGAATCTAGATGATTCCTTTTTGTAAGGATCACTACACTCACCGGTGTCAACCTATGTAGAACCGTATCTAAGTATTCTAATACGGTGATCGTTACTAGATGATCCAACTCGTCGCGTTTAAATATCTGATAAGGTCACTCAACCGCACCTCAGATAAATCTGAAATATCGTCTAGTACATGACTTCCTAAAAATTTGTGTCTCGAGAGATGCAAAGCTGGACATTCGCAAAGAAAGTGGAAGATTGTTTTTTCATTGCTTTCTTCTCGACAACTTCGGCAGAACTCATTATAGGACAGAACTATTCTACTAGCATGTCTGCCGACCGTCCAGTGCGCCGTCATGACTGCAACGAGCCTCGAGATATCCCTACGGTTCCTATTTGTTAATTGTATTGAGCGCCTATCATTGTAGCAAGGCCACATCTTCTTAGCAACCTTGCACTTGACTATATTGCGAAATCTACCTTGAGCCTTATAGAGATAGTGCTTGAATATACCGTTTCTAATATCACCAAATGGCATGGCTACCGATTGGGCATCCTTCCTATCAATCAGCACTATAGCCGCTTCCCTTACCGCTAAAATTTCAGCCTGAAATACCTTTGGTAGTACTATCGACCTATACTATACTATACTGTCAATACCTAGTGGATTTTTCACTGTTGCACAGTGTATTTATTATTATGATTTTATGTTTTGGTTGAAAAAAATTATTTTTTTTAGTTTTTTTTCCAATTTTTATATGGAAAAGTCCGGGGTTTTTCAGTGCATGTCCCCTTTTTTCCAAATTAGAAGATAATAACCCTAGCTTAAGACATTTGCTTGAATCAGGCATCTAAGCGAAAGTTAATTAATCGCAGAGTTTTGTTAAAAACAGGCAGTAAAATTGGGTATAAATGAGTGTGAAAGATAACTGAGTGTAGGGTAATTAACGGGGGTATACTGTAAATGTGTATATGTATGTATATAGCATTTTGATCTTTATATGGAACACTAGTATGTATCAACAACACTCTTCCGCTGCCACAGAGCTGATAGTACTCGTACTTGTATTTCAATTCATACTCGTAATTAAATAGTTATTGCAACACATTTATGTATGGATATGTTTATTTGCCAGTTGTTCCACTTATTGCGCGTACAACTGTGTGACTATATGTCCCCATGCATTTGTAGTGGGACTTTAAATTTAGTTGAATTTTAGGATTATATAAGTTTGACTAGTATGTGCGCCGTGTTAGCACTGTTGACTGATATGCCCTACTCTGACAAGCGTGATAGTTTATATTAAGTAGTTAACGAGTGAGGATCGTTAAAATGCTAAGATATATTTAAGGTGGACACTTTAGATCAGCACTCAGCTAATTGAGGGTAATTTAAAGTCGCTGCAGAGCTGAGCTGTTGTTGGAAAATCGCTTTTGGTAATTGAATACCACTCATGTGATCTTTGTTTTGCGACTTTAAAAAAGAAGGCGGTTCTCAATTTGTTTTTTTTTATATATTATTAATCTAATGTTCTTGCTTCATAAAAGTAACACAAAACTGTGTGTTACTCTACTTACATACATATGTATATATTACGTATACATACATATTTTTGTATGTATATCTCTCCTGAATGCATTTTTTCTATTTATGTAAATGCTGCTCTGTGCATATTAGATTTTGTTACTACATTTGTTACATTAAATACATGTTTTAAGCTTGGTTGTTCGTTGCAATACAAATAAAAGATACGCCAAAGTAACCGAAAAATTGTCAAATAAAAAAAACAAACTGGAAAAAATGCATATGTATAACAATCGTTGCACATAAAGGTTTTTCATGTTGCTCATATAACGAGATGTTTATATTATTGTTTATAAAAGTACGTGTACTACGCATACTGCAGAAGATTAGCAATACCATCTAAACACTTTGGCAGATAGTTGCTCCCATGTGTAGCTCTCGACTAATTAGCCACTTCTGAATGATAGTAAAAAAAAAGTGAGTAGGGCATCTCTTTAATAGTATGCAAAGGACCAAATATTTAAGATTACCAATACCAAAAATTTTATAATAATTTAATTGAAAAAAAAACTTATATTCGCCTGTAGTCAGTACTTGACAATAGCAACAACGGTGACTTAAAAATTGTTCTTGGTGACTTTTAAGCTCATTTAGGAAGTAATAACTTGGAAAGTGAGCTCCCAATAACCACAACCTTGTTATAGGAGGAACATTGTTTCCGCATCGGGACATTCACAAAGTTACGTGGGTATCCCCTGACCACACCACGCAAAATCAAATTGACCATATTGCCATCAGCCGCCTGTGGCGTGGTTCTCTCTGATGTATGCTGCAAGAATGTTGGTCGTGACCGTCACTTGGTAGTTGGAGTAATACGTCTCAGATAAACCAACAGAAAAGCAAAATAAGAATTGACATTGAAAAATTATCGCGGGC
The DNA here is from genome assembly GCA_944452675.1 of Tachina lurida. NCBI lineage: Eukaryota > Metazoa > Arthropoda > Insecta > Diptera > Tachinidae > Tachina > Tachina lurida. Next base: position 17,759,925 of record OX101754.1, on the reverse strand, counting down.
ACCCACAAAAGCTGCATTTGTAAGCGAACGTCGTTCATGAAGCTGCGCACTAATTAATGAAGGATTCCACAACTCTGAACAGTACTGGTCTCAAGCTAAATCTATATTACTTGAAAATGGTATAAAACATCTGGGATATGTAAAGATATAACGAAAACCATGGATATCTGACCGCGCATGGGACCTCATAGAGAACCGGAAACAATTAAAAAACGACCGCGATTACGCGAAAACTTGGCAAGCAAAATCCGGCCTACAAAGAAAATATAACGATGCTAACAGGCAGGTAAAACGTAGTGCAAGACGTGATAAAAAAAAGTGGGTTGATGATCTAGCCACGGATGCAGAAAAAGCTAGCGAAACCTTGGGAACGAGAGACATGTATAGAAAAGCGAAAACCATAACAGACTGTAACCAACTAAATACGTGTGTTAGACCCATTAAAAATGCAAGAAATGAGCTGGTGGATACCAAAGAAGACCAAGTAAAGCTGTGGGAGGAATATTAACGTAATAAGCTACATACCTAAAGGTTCAATCAGACGTGACATAACCTTAGCCATAGAAAACAGCCGTTCGAACCAAACTAATGGGCAACACTGTATTTGATTATACGTGACTCGCCATAACGCCATAACTCTCACCATAGAAACTAATTCAGTTTTGGTTTGGTTATGGCTATGGCATTATGGCTATGGCATTACGGCTATGTTACGTCTAATTTAAGCCTAACAACGAAAACAGAATATTCTCGAGAAATTGTAACTATACTGAAGAAGAGCATCAGGCACGGACTAAGAATATTGACATTGATCCACCTGAGTTGGAAGAGATCAAATCCGCAGTTGGGCCGTTAAAATGCCATAAGGCTAGGCTCCAGGCACAGACTCCCTTAAACCAGAACTACTAAAAGCAGATTGTACCACAATATCTGGGTTACTGAAACCGCTTATAGAACATGTCTAGTTAAATAGGCATCATAATTAAGATCCCAAAGAAAGGCAATATAAATATAAAAAAACTGGAGAGGCCTCGCGCTTTTAAACATGACGATCAAGATCACTGCCCACATATTAAGCAACAAACGCATCACGGCCACCATTGCTGAACTTCGCAATGAGCAGTCTGGTTTGAGCAGTCTACGTACGAGTATAATAGTAGATTAGTGCGTCGTATGGAGGTCTCTATTATATTTGTTGTTTATTGACTTCGAACGGGCATTTGATACTTTGTACCAACCGGCGATATGGGACGCTTTAAGATGTAAAGGAATTCCTGAACAACTAATTAAACTCACGAAATACTTAACTATATGATAACGCAACTTGCCGTGTATTGCATGAGGGACTTATAAGTAATAAATTTACAGTTGAGAAAGAAGTACTACAAGATTGCGTGCTCTCTCCCCTTCTTTTCAACATCGTTCTAGATATTGTAATGGCTCAGTCGATGAAGGGTGATCGTGGTATATGATTTGGACTCCAGGGTAGACTAGACCTGGACTATGCTGACGATATACATATATCTTTTGTCGCATAATTTCAATGATATGCAAACTAAGATCAATATCAATACTTGTTGAAAATGCATCCAAAGCTGGTCTAAAGGTGCACATACATACATAAAACAAAACCATTGCGTATAAACACGAACAAGACCGATCCTTTGAAGATTCGAACACCCACTGCTCAATGTAGAAACCTTCTGTTATCTCGGTAGTATTATAGCAACTTCGTGTGACAGTAAGGAAGTCATCGCTTAACGCACTGCCAAAGCAAATCAAGCTTTCGGCGCACTTAATAAGATATGGAAGTCCGATCGCATAACTCTTCGCACTGAAATTAAACTATTTAATTCGAACGTAAAGTCAGTTTTATTATATAGATGTGAAACATGGAACATCACTTCAGAAGACTCAAATACACTCCAGGTACTCGTATTTGTCAACCGCTGCTTGAGAAGGCTATTGTGTATTTCTTGGCCGGAAACAATCACAAACAACGAACTTTGGCAAAAAACTAGACAAAATCGAATCGCAACCGACATCCGTATCAAGAAGATAAACTGGCTAGGTCACACCTTCAGGAAAAGTCATGACGACATCAGCAGAAAGGATCTTGACTACCATCCCCAAGGCAGCCGACGCAGGGGAAGACTAGCAAATACGTGGAAGCGCCAGATTGAATCTGAGGTACGTAGCGGTAGAATAACGTGGAGAGAATCAAAAAAACTAGCGGAAGACAGAGTCCAGTGGAAAAATTTTTTAATGGCCCTTTGTTCCACCTAGGAATCCCAGGATTTAATATATATATACATATTCGCTGTTTACATTGGAATATAATTTATAATTCTCATAATTCTACTACCGATTTTCATATTTTTGTCAGTTCTGTCTGCTGCCAAGTCATTGTTTTCTGTGGTAAACTTCTCGAGTCATCAAAAAGATGCTTTTACAACTAAATAATCGTAGTTCAATAGACAATGTTTACGTGGTATGCATTTGCAACAACCATGATGACGATGACGATTACTATTATTATTGTTGTCGTTGCTGTGTTATAGTTTTGTGGATGGCAAATGCATGAATCGTTGGTGTTGTTGAGGGCATCTGCAACAAATGCTGAATATGATTACAACGTGCATAAGCTTTCAAATTGTTTATTCAATATTTACATATGTTTTGCAATTTTTTTTTAGTATTTTTTGTTTGTTTTTTAGTAGGGAAGTATGTTTGATTAGGTTTTAATACAGCAACAGGATATACGAAACTGTTTTGAACTTTTTGAAAAAATTTGTTTTAAAGCTATAGCCTTCATGAAAGGTACACTTTTAAAGAAAATCAATATACCAACTTGCTTCTAGAGGACGTTACTGATATTACCATAATTTTAGAAAATCGAGTTTTTATCATATTTCGACGTTTTGAGGTCCAGATTCTTTTGACTATTTTCGCGATGATGTCCTTATGAATGTATGTATGCATGTGCCTATGTATGTGTGCATCTCATAACTTAATAACGGACTGGAAGAAAATTTGCCGCATTCGAAAGATATTGAGCGCTCACTTAGATGTCGTAGGAAAGTGAATCGATTCCGTTCGGTAATTTCGAAAATGTCCGAAAATGAAATTTTGACAAAACTGTTTTTATCTTTTAAAAAGGCCATCAAGTTCTAATCTAATCAGCTGTTAATAGCAAAGGGTGGCGTTGGCTGAAGTAGTTAGCACGTTGACTACAAAACCGAAGGTCCTGGGTTCGAGTCCGGCATCCAACAAGCATTAAATAACAACACCACGCATCTTTCTGATGTGGATTAGTGTCCCTTTGTATCAATTGATGTAGGAAAGTTCAAGTGATGAAGGCATAGTCACTGGTTACTGAACTATACCTACTTTAGCCGATACTAATCCTAATGTGTCATCAGAGCGACCTCGTTCGGTGTATAGCAGAATCATCGACGAAGTAAAATAACCAATAAAATGGCTACTAAACACAGTTTAAAAAAAAGTTAATACGCCTCATTTAATACCAGAGGCGCTGCAACACTGCATTATTAAAAATATTTGTAAAAAATCAGAGTTGTAAAAGAATGAAGCTTTCTTCTAACTCTTCCTTCACCTTCTGCCTTCTCTATCACTATCCCTTTCCTAAAGAAGGTAACACCCAGTATAGTAGTAGGCATTCATTGTCTAAGTGTTAATTCTCTTTAAAAAGAAAAACGTCGGTTGTTGCCAAATTGACACAATCGGGTGATTCTTTCGAGAGATATCGTTTACGAAAATTTTTTTTTCTAATAACTTCAAAAGTCTTTGTCAAATCGATTTTAAATATTCACTGATTTTTATAGACCTAAAAAGTATATCGGATGCCCAAATTTTTCTTAAATTTGTTGGTTATCGGGAAGTTTTAGCGATGCCTTGTAAGCTCTACCGATGCTCATACTTTTTTATTTGATTTTCTTAAATAATTAATTTTTTTAAATGAATTTTCCAAGGTATTTGAACTTTTTTAAAAGGTACTTCTAGAAAATGTTTATGTAAAATAATACATTCTAAAAAGTTATTTGTTGCAAAGGTATTTTTCGTAAAGGCACTTTCTGAATGGATGCTTACTTAAAAAGTACTTTCTGCAAATGTGCTTTCTCTATTCTTTGTAAAAAAGGTACTTTTTAGAAAGTAACTAATTTTTGGAAAAATTACTTTTTGGAAAATGTACTTCTTTGATAAAATACTTTTTCGAAAAGATACTTTTTTGAAACACTACCTTTTTGGAAAATGCACTTTTTGGAAAAAGCAATTTGTCAAAAACTTTTTTACAAAGAATACAGAAAGTACAGAGACTTTTTCGAAAAAAGTAACTCCTCAAAAACTTTTTTACAAAGACTTTCAAAAAGTGCTTTTTGAAAAGCTAATTCTTGACAATATTAAAAGGTACTTACTCGAAAGGTTTTTATATAAAATGTCAATTTTTAGGGTTCCGTACACCAAAGGTGAAAAGGAACCCTTTTGTTTTCGCTACGCTGTCCGTCTGTCACAGGCTATTTGCTCGAGAACCGTAAGAGCTACGGACCTGAATTTTGGACAGAGTATGTAGAACTTTGGCCGCTACATGAGAGTTAAAAATTAAAGGGTGTTCGAAAACGAGCAATGAAAATTTTTAAAATCCCATATAATATACATACAATACAATGTATGTATATGCACTTTAAATTTGTAAAGTAAATGTACTTATACACAGACTACAACAATTAACACTAAAATTTAAATTAAAGGGTGTTCTAACAGTTAATGTCATTTTGACAACTTGCTGTATCTTGGAAACCGTAAGAGCCAAACTCTTGAAATTTTCTAAATCGGTAAAACTAAAATATCCCAAAATTATAAAATCGCCAAACGCAAAAAAATCGCAAAAAAAATCGCCGAAACGGAAAAAGCGTCAAATTAAAAAAATTTCTAAAACTAAAATAAATCGCAAAAAACTGGAAAAATCGCCAAACTGAAAATATCACCAAAATAAAAAAAAATTGCCAAAATGAAAACAAACGCCGAAAACCAAAAAAACGTGTTCTTCCTTTTGATTATCACTACTTATGTATTATTTATTACTACGCTTATACGCAGGGCTTATTTGCAAATAAAACAGTAAATTGTTGCCATATTATTGTTTTTATTGCGACTTACTAATTCAGAAAAGTATTCACGATTAATGCACTATTTGCAAATAAAATGCTTGAGGTTGCCACGCTTACAAATGTTTAATAACAAAAAATAATAAATGGATAAATGTTGCAATAAAAAACGTTGATAGAAGCAAATAATGACGATTAAAACAAATAATTATTTGACATTTTGTTAATTTACACTATTTTTTTTTGTCAGCATAAGTAAGTTTTCTATAGAAGTGCTACCAAGTTTGTGTACTTTTGCTATGCCGTATAAACAGTGAGTTAATTTATTTGCAAATAATTTTATTAGCAATTAGCGCGCGTATAAACGTAGTATATAACTATCTCTAAATTTATGTCCGACAGTGGTCGGGCCTAATAATTATATTTTAGATTTAAGATTTGAATACTTATTGTTAGTTCATATTTGAAGATACAATAAATAAAAAATATGTATTAAAAAAAAACGAGAAAAAAGAGACACTACTAAAAAAAATCGTTTAAACTGAAAAACCGCCAAAAACACAAAAACGCCATATTATTCGTGTACATGACAAAGTCGCACTTACTGATTTTATTTAAAATTAGTTATTAAAAAGTTATCAAAGATGTATTTAAAAAGGCAGTTATATTGGAGGTATTTAGTCCAACTTCAGGAAAATGTTTAAAAAGGTACTTTTTGGAAAAATCCTTCTGAGAATGTGCATTTATTATATAAATATTTCTTATTATAGGGTATAAGCTAATTCTTTGTCTGCTGTTTTATCTATTTCTTTTAACTAAATGTTAGTAGCTTGGGTTTTTTTTAATGGTTAAGCCATTAAAAATTATAATAAAATTCTAGCAACACTATCGTTATAATTTTATTTTTACCACATGCTTTAGGAAAGAAAAAATATTCATGAAAGAATGTTTAGGTTTATTCTCACTATATCGTAAAGGAAATCTGTTTAAAAATTTAATGGCTTGTATTAAAAAAATACATTTTAATACCATAATTTCTTTGCTTTGCATTACGAGTACATACAAATTATAAATAATTTTACAATGTTGTGGCAACACTTTTATAGACTTTGATGTTAAGCACGTTAATTGAGTATGAAAAGAGAGTAACAGACATTTAAATACTTATTGTAACAATAAAAGCGCATTTATTTAATTATTTATTTGTAATACTTTTGAATACGTCTTTATTTTTAGAATACTGAGCACATGAGAGGCGAAAGCTCTATGACAACAGCATGCAACATTTTGAGGGAACCCAGCGCAAAGCGGTAAGTAAGCAAAATATTTTCACAAAATTTGTTTAGCAAAAGTCTACTTACAATTTTTTAAAATTAAGTTTCGGCTCTGTACGAGTAGAGTACTGACTTTATAATTCAGAGTGGAATGACTTGTTGATTTAATGTTGTCTGTTATACACGATCTTCTTTTTTTTTCGAGACAACATCAGATAAATGCATTCATGTGTGTGTTGTTAGTTATGCTTGTTAGACAAATTGTTGACTGGATAATTTAATATGTTCATTGTTTTTATTTTTCGAAAAAATTATGTAAAAATATTTAACTAGTTAATGGTACGAGTACATTTTAATGTGATATACGATAGCTGTCGCATGCCACCGTTTGGGTGGTAATTGCAGAAGCTGAAAATGAGTTCAATTTGGCAATTGATTAGATTTTTTTTTTCATTACATAAAATAATTTTAAAAAAATCGCTTCTAAAAGTTACTTTTTTGAAGGGTATTTTTTTTAATTAGATTTTTTGAAAGAACTTTTGTGAAAGATACTTTTTATATATAAATTTCAAAATACTTGTTTTCATATTTTATTTTTATTTCAAGCGAAATGCTTCTGGACGTAAATTTTTTTAAATTACAAAATATCTTTTATTTTATTTTTATTACATAAAGTTGTTTTTTTAGCTACATTCATACATACATACATACTCGTATGTACCCAAAGCAGTGTCAGCCAACGCCTAATTTTTCCATTTAAATAATTTTATTTATCTTGCAGTTTACCCACTCCTTAAGCATGTCAAATGTTTGAATTTTAATTCAAATATTTACTTTAAAATAAATATATTTTGCACGCATTTTTCATTGCTCAAAGTCAAGGTATGATTTTGGATTAAAAGAATTTTTGTTTCCTTACCTCAACCTTAAAAAGTCATTTACATAAACAAAAATTGAGTTTTATTTGTAAAGAAAAAAACAATATCTTTAAACTGGTTTAAAAGCCAAACTTTAATATAGAGACGCAATAGAGATGGTAAGGTGCTGGATATTTCACGCATGCTCAATAATACGAGGGCGGTTCGGAAACTTCTTAGCCTAGCACAAAAAGCGCGGTATAAGCAGAAAAAAGTTAAGTGGTTTGGAAACTTCCATCTCTGCTATGAACACATGTTAAATTTTGTTTCGATCTGGCAACTCCTTCATATAGAAACAGGTGTTCACAAAAGACGCATCCGCGATTTTTTAACAATGGAAAAATTAGAAATGCGTGGTGTCATTAAATATTTACATAAAAAAGGTTTATCGGGACAAGAAATTCATAATGATATGGTGAATGTGTTAGGTGAAAGTGCTCCTTCATATGCAACAGTAAAAAATTGGGTTGCTGAATTTAAACGTGGTCGTACAAGCATTGAAGATGAACCACGTAGTGGACGTCCAAAAACAGCAACAACAACAGAAATTGTAGCCAAAGTGCATGATATGGTATTAAATGATCGACGAATAAAAGTGCGTGAAATAGCTAATATCATGGGCATCTCAAATGATCGAGTCCATTTAATTTTGCATGAAGAACTACAGATGAAAAAGCTTTCTGCAAGATGGGTGCCGCATTTGTTAACAGTCGACCAAAAACGCATAAGAATGAACATTTCTCAAGCTTGTTTGGATCGTTTTAAGCGAAATAAAATGGATTTTAAGCGTCGTTTCATAACTGTTGATGAGACATGGATCCACCACTATACTCCAGAGACAAAAGAACAATCCAAACAATGGACTGAAGCTGGAGGAAGTGCCCCAAAGAAGGCAAAAACAATTCAATCGGCTGGTAAGGTTATGCCAACGGTTTTTTGGGACTTCAAAGGTATTTTATTGATTGACTATCTGCAAAAGGGTAAAACAATAAATTCAGAGTACTATTGCAACCTTTTGGATCAACTAAATGTACAAATTCGAGAAAAACGTCCTGGCTTACAACACAAAAAAATAATTTTTCATCAAGACAACGCACCAGCGCACAAGAGTGTTTTAACAATGGCTAAAATCAACGAATTAAAGTACGAGTTGCTTGACCACCCACCTTTTACCTGTTCCCAAATCTAAAAAAATTATTTGCTGGCAAGCGTTTTACCTCAAATGAAGATGCAATTACAGTTGTAAACCACTATTTTGAAGACCTTGAGGAAAACTATTTTAATCAAGGGATAGAATTGCTAGAAAAGCGTTGGACTAAGTGTATTGAAGTTTCAGGAGATTATATTGAAAAATAAAAATATTTTTGAAAAACTAACTATTCTCTTACATTGATAGGCTAAGAAGTTTCCGAACCGCCCTCGTACTTGTAAACAAGAAAAAATGCTTTAGCATCACTTTTTTTTTAGATAACTTACCAATTTGGGTACTATCTTTAAAAATTGGGTTACTTTAGTAATTTCGAACTATATGTCAGAATTATTAATTTAACTATTATCATTAACCGGGCCTATTCTCGTTTGATTATCGTTTTAAGAACAACAATTTTGTTAAATTTTCTTTTAAACGAAAATTTTATTTTCACAATTTTTCACTATACCACGAAGTAACTATACGTAACGAAGGAGAAAACTCAAGAAACGAATAAGGTTAGGTAAGACTGGTGGTAAGGAAGTGTGAAATTTAGAGACCAACTCACTTGGGACGAATATAATGAATCCTTTGAGCAGCGTTGCCACGACCAAAATACTTTGTAACCAAAATATGAAAAAAAAAAATGCAACCCAAGGCTACAAAAAGTAACCAAAATTTTCGATGTATTTCATGGACGCAGTATTTAAAAAACTGTAATGATTTTCATTAAATTTGACTTTTCTCTGCTTTTGCAAAATACAACAGTTTCAATCAAAGCAAAATTAGGAAACGATTTATGAACAATTGCGCAGCACTTTCAACAGTCGATGATTTGAAAAGTTTGAATTTGATTTACTCTTGCTTTTGGTTAATATCCCAAGTAAAAGCAGATGCAATCTATATGCTTTTGCAAGTCGCAAACAGTCACAATCGAAGAAGCAAAATCAATGAGCAATTTTTATTCGTATACAATTTATTCTTTTTTACTGTCTGTTAAATTTGGAAACAACATTTGTTTTTAGCCAAGAAAAATTATTTAACCATGTGGTAGTTTATCACTATAGTTCGTTATATGCAAATTCAATATACCATATTAAAATGGTTATTATTATGATATAAAAAAGTAACCAAAATGGCCTATTTAAAATGGGAAAAAAGTACACAAGTACACATTGAGAAAAAAGTAACCAATTTTGGTTAAAAGTAACCAAAACGGCAACGCTGCCTGTGAGTTGAAGAGAAGATAGTGAAAGAGGGTGATAGGGAAGGGATAGTGGTAGAGAAAACAGAAGTTGAAGGAAGAGATAGAGGAAAGCTTCATTCTTTTGCAATTCTGCTTTTTTGCACGCTTTTTGATAATGCAGTATTGTAGGGTTTCTTGTGTCAAATGTGGCGTATTAAATTTTGAAGCTCTGTTTAGTAGCCAATTTATTGTTTATTTTACTTCGTCTATGATTCTGATACACAATATCGACGAAGGAAGGCGCTCTGATGTTACATTAGGATTAGTATCTGATGAATTCGGTATAGTTTTTAATGACCAGTGCCTTATGCCTGCATCACTAAAAACTGATACAAAGGTATACTAATGCACAGCAGAAAAGTGCGTGGTGTTGTTATTTTTAATAACTGTCGGAGACCGGGCTCGAACCCAGGACCTTCGGTTTTGTACTCAACGTGCTAATTACTTCAGCCAACGCCACAAAAGAAACGAATAAAGTTTTTAAAGACAATTAATGCCTACTACTACTAATAGGTGTTACCTTCTTTAGGAAAGGGATAGTGATAGAGAAGACAGGTGGTGAAGGAAGAGATAGAGGAAAGCTTAATTTTTTTTATAACTCTGCGTTTTTGCACGTTTTTTTAAATAATGTAGGGTGTCAGTGGCTCTGGTGTCAATGAAGCGTATTAAACTTTTGATTTTTATTGCTTACTTTAATACGCCGACGAAGGAGGGCGCTCTATGTTACGTTAGGATTAGTATATGCTGTCGGTTTTGTAGTCAGAGTGCACTATATGAGCAGCACTATTTTTTTGATAGATTTTCGTAAAATTCGTATAGATGAGTAAACTACCTAGCTTATGGAAATGAACTGTAAATTGTTGAAACTTTTATGAAAAACATAAACCAATTTTTAAAATTTTTTAAAATTAAACTTTGACAAGGTGTTATATACGATAAGGAAATGAATGAGCTTGCGCATGGAAAAATAATTAATTACTGATGGTTGTAAAATGTGTATTGAAAATTTAATTTTACAGAAAAGTAAAATAAGTAAAAACAAAAAGCTGCAGAAACTGATGGTTTCATAGCAAAACTTTAAACAGAAATTGCACGACTGCTTAGTTTATGAAACTGCGAAAAACAGATAAATCTGCACATTTGGCAACGCTGCTTATATGCGAAAAATACCGTGTTATCTTAGTACTGCATTATCACTTCAATGTAAAATTTTCGGCACATAACGCTTGAAAATGATTCTCAAACGAAAATAGTCCCGAACATAAAATTCAGTTATAATAATATTGCTAGTTTTGCACATCTGCGTCGGGAGAGAAATATGCAGATGTATTTGAAATTATATAAATCAATGAAGCGAAAATTCGCCTAATCATGCGAGATTACACGTGATTTATTATAATTACATAAGTGAACATTGAGTCATCTCTAATACCGAATTTGTTTGACAACCGCTTGATGTTTTAAACAAGCTCAAACATAATCACCAGGTATTTGACCCCCGTCAATTGATTTCAGAGACTACAGATCTTTTATTTTTTATTTTGCTCAAAGAAAATTAAACATCTTTTACACAAAACCCGCTGCTGTTTGTTGTTATTTCTTTCATTTGAGTCGTCTACAAAATCTATTTATTATGCGTGAATGAGTGTGTAAAAATTGCCCCGGGCTGTTTAATAATAAAGAGGTTTTTAAAGAAGAAAAGGAAAGAAAAACACAAGTTGAATGAACTCATTAGAGTTTCACAATTCTTCATACTGTTATTTTTTTGTTTAGATTTATTCTTTCATTAATATTTTCTAAAAAATTAATTTTTGCTTGTATTGACTATTTAATTATTAGAGAAGTAGATGAATAAATACCTCAGGTCATATTTTTGATTGAGGTATTAGATTAAGATGTTTTTTTTTCGTAAAATATGAACATATTTCCAAACAGTTGATTGAACTTTCTGTAGCATTACAACCTTAACAGTAAATCAACAAGATCCAAAAATGTTTAATATAAATTAAAGCTGAAAAAAATATTTTGCCGATTTCCATGAAACGCCTTTGTATGAAATTGTGTGTCTTGTTTCAATATACATACATATGTATGTACATATGTATGATGTTATCGTTTTGGTTATATCATATTATTCGCATATTATCATATGTCAGCTCTTGCAAGCTTTATTATTATTTGCGATTAGATTGTTGAAACAAAGTTACTTTCCAAACTTGTGGTTCAGTTCTGATACTGAAAGTGTACGGATTACTTGAAAAAAAAAATTTTCCATGCTGTTGGTATCAGCTGATAGTAGTGATGAAGACGACGGTGTCGAATGTGCCTCACCTACCCAAAATGAGATTTAGAAGGCAATATCCCGGCTGAAGAATAACAAAGCTGTATGCGCCGATGGTCTTCCCGCAGAACGCTTTAAAGACGGAGACGACGAGTTGTTAAGGAATATGCACCGACTTGTTAGAACCATTTGGACAAAAGAACGTATATCCGATGACTGGAACCTCAGCGTATTGCTGACAAAACCGTATGCGCCAACTATGCGCCTCCTTGCTATTGCATACAAAATTCTATCGAGCGTACTATGTGAACAATTAAAAAATAAAGTCAGCGAATTACTAGTAAAAGGACCCTACCAATTTTGCATTAGACCTGGTAAATCGGTCACCGACCAGATACTTTCATTACGGCAGATCCTGGAAAAGACCCAAGAAAAACAAATCGGCATCCAGCTGATAGGGGTCGTTGACTATAAAGCTGCTTTTGACAGCCCAATACGAGCAAAGGTATTTAAGGCCATGTCAGAGTTTGGTATACCTGCGAAGCTAATACGCTAATGCAGAATGACGTTAACTTATACAAGATGATCGGTTAAAACTGGAAAAATCCTCTCCCAGACGTTCCATACCAAACGATAATTTATCCTGTGATCTATTCAATATTTTTTTTAGAAAACAATCCTGCATGATGCTGCAGTTAATAGACCAGGCACGCTTATGATATTGATATCAGTGTCGGACTCTGCGAAAAGTAACTGCAACATTCTCCAGTACCGAAAAGGAGTCGGCGAAAGTGAAGACAAAAGAAAGTTAATAGTATCAACTAACAAAGAAGCAACAAGGCTGGATCAATATGTTATCGTTGGTGACTATAACTTCGAGGTTGTGAACAACTTTATCTATCTGGGTACCGCATTAACCAAACAAATAACATAAGTTTGGAAATAAAACGAAGAACTATTCTTGCTAATAGATGCTATTTCGGGTCAAGCAAGCATTTTAGAAACAAATCCCTCTCTCGACAAACAAAAGTTACACACCCTCACGGGTAATATAATCGCGTGATACTATATGGCGCTGATGCGTGGGTTCTTGCGCAAGCAGACGAAGTTGATCTTGGGGAGTTTCAGAGAAAGATTCTTCACAAAATGTATGGACCTATCAGCATCGAAGGAGAGTATGTATCGCCATCAAATCAATCACGAAGATATCAACATAGTTAAGCGCATCAAAGTACAACGGTTGCGCTGGCTAGAGCATGTCATACTTATGGATGAGAGAAAATCATTCGATTTCTTTCCCGAAGGAAGACGTAGAAGGGGAAGAGCCAAACTCCGGTGGAAGGATCACGCTGAGGAAGATCTTGCAAAACTTGGTACTAGATACTGGAGGCAAAGCGCATTAGATCGATGCGCATGGAAAACTATTCTGAATCAGGCTACTGACCTAAACGGATGTTTATAGCCACCTAAATAAGCAAGTAAGTGGTTCAGTTCGGGAATTTCTACTATGTGGCCGGGAGAAAAAATTGCTTCCTACTTGTTTAAAAATGAGTACGGCCAAAGCGTTATAGTCTATTGCGTGCAATATAGGGACATGATTACCAATTATTTTATGCTCCAATTAGGTGGGATGTTTACTTCGCCGTATGTCCTAGGCGACATATACTCCTGAAAAAAAGGGTTTGGCTTTTGGCCTAAATATCCGTGTCTGCAAACTATGACAGAACTTACAGAACAGAACTATTACAGAAAGAAAAGACGGACGAGCAAAGTATGGGTTAAGAGGATAACGTACATATGTAAAATTCGTACCTGCCTGGAAGAGTCGACCAATCCTTGACTGGGTCTTGGTGAGGTCTCCTTTAGGAGAAAGGTTGACAGAGAGAGAGAGTGAGAGAGATAAACACTGACAGAGAGAAAAAGAGAGTCAGTGATAGATAATGAAATTGGGACGTAGTGTCTATGCTGGTAAAACTTTAAGTTATATAGAAAATGGGGACTTATTTCCTTGAAAGCAACAGGCCGGCTCTGCCTCTCAGCTGAAGATTATATACTTGATCTTACCTAGCCTTGTACTAAATTGCCAGCTGTGTGTCCCTCGTCAAAGTTGGAAAAAGCTTATCCCGAAGTGTTTAATATAAATCTAACCAGTTGACTTAAGTACACAGGTACGACGGAAGCCGGTAACCAAGAGTTCCTCGAAAGAGAGACTTCGTAGTATGGCATATCTACAGAGCTTAGACCACGAAAAAGAAACTTCCTAGTACGGATTCAAGAGATGATGATATCCCTTATCGCATATCTTTAGTTGACTGGATCGCTTGCAGACTTTTTAACCTACAGGGCGGAGTAAGGTGGCTTCCTTGCCCGGTTAGTCATAAGGAGAGGCTGTTATTGAATCCTTGATCCTAGGAAATACGTGGTTTGTTACTCTATGATTATCGGCTCACCACCTCAGTATCGTCCTTGTCTTACACTTGGTTACGATAATGTACGCTCCAATATAATCGGTATTGAGACTAATGTGAGATTGTCCATGACAGCTTATCATATTTTGATCTTAGACACAATATGTTTTTATTTAGATCAAACCGCCTTGGGGAACCTGTTCTATTCACCTTCGACTCCTGAACTACTTTCAATAATTCCAATAAGAGTAGCTGATTGTTGTGTTCTAGAGACTGCCACCTTTTTTTTTTCTTAACTCTTTATTCGAGCAAGATTTTCTGTTTAAAATTGTTCATACTGTTTTTCAAGAATTAATTTTTCTGCATATATTTTATTAAATAATGTTGGTTTTTTTATTGATGTCACAACAAAACTATTAAAACGAAATAATTTTTACCATGTTTACAAACAATTGGCATTAGAATAAAGCTAAAATAAAAATCTTGTTAAACAATTACTAATATAAAAAAAAAATCCTAAATGACTGCTATCTTGTTTCCTAAACTAGTAAAATAAGTTTTAAAGGGGAAAAATACTGAAATTTCAAATAAAAAAGAAGAAAATAGTAAAAAATCGCGTTTAATAAAAAACGAAAAAAATTTACACAAAAAAGTGGTTTATTTTATGAGATCACGTTCTAAACTAAACGTGAAATATAACAACGAAATAAATGATGGTTTTTTGCTTGATGTTGCTGTGAACATGGCTGGATAGATGGATGGATAGATGGCTGCATGAATGAATGAGTTGTTCGTTCGTTCGTTCGTTCGTTGGCTGGATAAATGGATGGATGGATGCATGAGGATGTTAAAAAAAAGATATGTATTCACACATGTATTGGATATCAGGATATGATACACACTCGTTTTTATATATGTACATAAGTATATAGCCAACAAATCTGTGTGTGTGTGGATTTACGTTTAAATTTTCATATCTCTATATCTCTGTGTAGATCTATGCGATATGATATGGTTACGAAATGTTATTATACAATTACATTTGTACAACTTTATAATGCTACATACAAATTTTCATACTCATGCCCTTTGATAAATTCAAGTTAAACATACATATAATAGTGATCCAATTTTATCATGGCAATATGTACAAAAAACCAATGTGGAAAAGAGCAACCTTTCTACCCGGAAACTTTTCCATAACCAGGCGCTCACACATACATGGTCATTGCTTTACAAGGCTTGGTTTAATAATAGTCAAAACGTCATTAAAATTATAGAGAGATATAAAAAGCACGAATTTTGCAATGAAAAAAAATATGTGTCAATACCCTACAGCGTATCTATACCTCGCCACACAAAGAGGGAATTACATTTTTTACTTACAGTCAAGTCCTATTAAAGAGCCCAGGTGACAGACAGTTGAGCTAATTGTCAAAGTGTTTGTGTATGAGTTTCTTAATGATAAGTTTCACATAAAAATAACAAAACCTTTCGCTAGAAACCACTAAACTAAATATTTAACGAAATTATTCTATCAGTCATTGTAAATTTTATTTTTGAGATAACCTCCGATTTCCATCGACCAGTCTAGACGGTCGACTTGAGTAGAAAATTTATGTGAGAACTAATCATTTTTTTACTGCTTTTCACACAAATTTTATGGAAAAAGACGACTGCGCTTGGCTTGTAGAAACAGGGAGTAAATTATTAACAGAACTTTGTTTGTTGTACGAATCTGTGTGAATATACGAATTATTGCAGGCAGACCTGCTTACCCCACAAAATACTTTATTTTTAATGAAACAACTTTTTTTAATTTTTTTATAAAAATTTTTTTTCTAAACGAATTTTTTAAAAAAATATGTAAATTTTTATTAGAAATATTTTTCAAAAAATAAAATTTACCATACAAATTAAAAAAAATAAATTTCCTAAGAAAAATTTCTCCCAAAAAAAATTTTTATTAAAATTAAAAAAAAAAATATAATTTTATTATAAATTTGATCAAATTTTTCTTCCCAAAAATTTTAAAGAAAACTTCTAAAGGTAATTTTTTTAACCAAAAACTTTATAAAAAAATTTTTTTACTAAAAATTTTTCTTATCAATATTTTTCATACCAAAAATTTAAGAAAATTGTTTTCATAAAGCTTATACAAAATTTTCTTACCAATAATTTTATCAAATATAATTTTCATAAAAAATATTTTTCAGAGCGTATTTCTTAGAAATTTTATGGACAGGTTTTTTTAAAAAAATTTATTTACGAAAATTTGGTCTAAAAAGATATTTTCATAGAAAATTTGACAAAATTACATAAAATTTGCTCTTAAAATTTTTTGTAAATACATAAAAAATTTGATCTTAAAATTGCTAAAGCAATTTTGTAGAAAATTTTCCTCATTAATATTTTATAAAAAATTTTCTTATCAAAAATTTCATTAAAACTTTTTCTTATCCAAATTTTTGCGGAAATTTTTCTCATCAAAAATTTCATAAAACATTTTATGATAAATTTTTCTCATCAAAAATTTCATAAAACATTTTATGATAAATTTTTCTCATCAAAAATTTTCTAAAAAAATGTTCTTATCAAAAATTTTATTGAAAATTTTTCCTATCAAAAGTTTTGAGGAAACTTTTTTCTCATGAAAAATTTCATAGAAAAGTTTATGAAAAATTATTCTTATAAAAAATTTCATGGAAAATTTTTCTCATCAAAAATTTTATAAAGAATTTTTCTCGTCAAAAATTTTATGAAAAATTTTTTTCATCAAAAATTTTATGAAAAATTTTTCTCATCAAAAATTTTATAAAAAAATTTTCTCACCAAAAATTTTATAAAAAATTTTTCTCATCAAAAATTTTATAAAAAATTTTTCTCATCAAAAATTTTTTGATAAATTTTTCGTATCAAAAATTTTTTGATAAATTTTTCGTATCAAAAATTTTATGGAAAATTTTGCCACCAAAAATTTTATAGAAAATTTTTCTTATCAAAAAATTACATAAAATGTTCTGTTAAAATAGTTTTGTAGACACATTTTGTTGCAGAAATTTTTATAACGAAGTTCTCGGTAAAAAGAAATACTTCTTTCAAATTAGAATTTTATCTATAAAGATTTCTCTCAAGAGGAAATTCCCGTAATAAATTATCTTTAAAGAAACTTTTATAAACAATTTTGCATAAAGAATTTTTTGTATGGGGTTTCGCTTTTATAACAACCTAGAATTTAGTGGAAAAATTTATATTTTGTCACGAATAATATTTTTAACCGACTTGGAAAAAAGGAGTTTATCAATACGTCTGAATTTTTTTATGTGTTTTAGTTCTTAACTCTGTGATACTTAGACCAAGTTTAGAAATAATTTTTTCTGATTTCTGCAACTTTTTTATTGTATAATAAATATTTTATTAAGCTTGAGGTCTTTATTTTAAAAAAGTATAACTTGCATTTGGTCCCATTACCAAATAAAAAATAACAAAGTGGGCGGTAAC
Source organism: Tachina lurida (assembly GCA_944452675.1). NCBI lineage: Eukaryota > Metazoa > Arthropoda > Insecta > Diptera > Tachinidae > Tachina > Tachina lurida. The sequence goes on along the minus strand of OX101754.1, from coordinate 17,741,983 downwards.
ACCCCCATTAAACTTTTTCTGTGATTTTATGTGCTTTTACTCAACAAGTCGCTACAAAATTTAACACACCCCTAAAAATTTAACACACAGCTAATAAAATTGTACTTAATCTTAATTTAAAAAAATGGTCAGAATCACGACCATTAAAATTTGGTATTATATTTCACGTGCCTAAACTTGCCCGATTCTTACGAAACTTGACACACAGTCTGATTTCTAAAAATGGCACGATCTTGCATTTAAAAATGGGCGCGGGAACACGCTCATCAATGTTTAGTATTCAATTACATGTGCGGCTACTTATCCCATCCCCACGAATCTTGTTAATGGCATAATCTTGTCCTTATAAGTGGACGGGACCATGCCCATGAAAGATTAGTATTATATATCACGTCATTCTACTTGATCTTACGAAACTTGATACACACCTTGAATGCAGAATTCGCTAACTTTTATTATTGCTTACAGAAATAATAAAAATTATGTAAGTAAATAAGTTTATTTTTCTCCAAAAGGGTATTTCTTATTCGTTGTAGCTTAATGCTATACTATTAATACTTGTTTTAATTTTTTAAGTAAACTGATTTCGTGCTTGTGTTGTTAATAACGAAAAAGCTTTATAGCACAAAGAAAACTAATATTATTATTATTTTATATTTTTTTTGCGAAACTTTTGCTAAAAATATCATTTATTGAAAACTGATGTGAAATATGAACAGCCACCCACCCACACATGTTCGTTTGCAAACTAAAAACACATTAAACAATTTGAAGGGTATCAATATCAATTGCATTGTAATCGAAATTTGTTAAAATTGATTTTCAAATTTATATTTATACATTTCAAACATAAAGGAAGGATTTTGTGTTTTATATGTAAGTCGTTTAGCTAAAATTGTGCAAATACAAAATTTTATGATTCTTTTTTTCCCCAAGAAACTTATAGCGTTAAATGGAAATTTTCTTCTTTCACTTCTATGGCTGTTTTGAGTGCTTGTATTGAATGATTGATTTCAATTTTGCATTTTACGCCAAATCTGTGTCAATCATAATTGAAACAAATTATTTTTGTGTATCTGTTTTCTAGTTTCTATTCGCTTGGGAATGGTAGTGCAGCAGCGTTAGTTGCATAGATTTTTAATAGGGTGGTATTGCAAACTGTTTAGAATGATAATTTTAAGTCAAGCATTATGCAACTGTTAGTTTTTGGCCCAATAAAGCAGTGGTTTACTAATTTAATTTTTTTATTATCATTTTCATTCCTTTGGCTATTTTAAGTTCCATATTATTGTCTTGTTGTTTTATATTTTCGTTCAGTAATTATTTTAAACCCCCTATTATTTGAAACGCATTTGCATTTCAGCAGCTTTGCTTGTAATAGTTATTTGCCATTCTCTGTTCAGCGCTAATCTGAATATTCCTTATTTAATTTTTATATAAAATCTCAATTCGCTTAAATATGTACATACATTGTGTGCCATTTATTAAATTACAGGAAGATACACGATGTCTGCCTTCAAACAATGTTGCTGAAGTTGAAAACATTTCTTTTTTTTTTCGTTTTTATTTTATCTTCATTGATTGCAAAAGAATATTGTTCTCTTGTTATTCTTTGGCATTGAATTGTAAAACAATGTAAAGATATTTTACAAAAGAATCCAATAATCGCTCAGAACAAATATTCTTGGGAAAATAAAGCTTATGAAAGCGCTTGCTTACGGCATGATATTTACGTAAAACTATTTTTTATTTGAACAGAAAAGAGGATTGATATCGCACACTAAATCATAAAGAGTCACAACTCAAAAAATTTCAGATGCTGAGTAGTTGCAAACAACTGTTGGTACTGTAAAAATGACGCAAGTATGTGACAGAAAAACAAGCATAACGGTATTTATATTCTTCAAAACGACTATATTGCAAAAGAAATTGTTGAGGTCGTTATAGATTTCTTCAATTAAATGCTTTATAGAAAAGAAAATGCACTTTTATAATTTTGAGTTGTAACTCTTTATGATTTAGTGTGCGATATGATAGGCGAAATGATTATATTTTATTGGAATGTTAAGTACTTGTTTTCATAACTTAAAAACAGGTAAATTATTAAATTGCCTTGCAAGAGACATAATTCTAGTTGAATAAAGTTTCTATAGAAATATGTCTCTTGCAAAGAGAAACAAATTTCTATAGAAAATACAGGGTGGACCAAAAGTTACCATGGGGTTTAAAAGTTTAATATAATTTTTTCGTTTATTCATTTTGTTTATATTTTTTTCTCAGATTATATAATATACAAAATGGAAATTTTTTTCACTAAGTATGAAAAATAATGTCTCTTAAACGACCACCGTTTTCAGCTTCGCAGTGATGGGCATTTTCCATAACATCTTTCAAAATTTGTGGCTGTAGCTTTCGAATTTCTGCAACAATGTTTGCCTGAGTTCAAGGAATGTCTCTGGCTTGTTCACATACACTCTATCCTTCAAATAACCCCAAAGAAAATAGTCGGGTGCTGTCAAATCTGGCGATCGCACTGGCCAAATAATATCCGAATTTCTGGAAATTATTCGCTCTCCAAAAATTTGACTTGTGTCCCGGGCAGTGTTGGAAGTGGCTCCGTCCTGCTGACACCACATACCATGTCTATTTTCAAGACCAGGTTGTAAAAAATGTTCTATCATAAACCGATACAGCTCTCCATTTACGGTTACAGCTCTTCCATCTTCATTCTCGAAGAAGTAAGGCCCAATGATATTTTCAGATGTGATCCCACACACTATTGTACACCTAATGGGGTGCAATTGACGTTGATGAATGGCTCTTGGATTTTCAGAAGCCCAGAACCTACAGTTCTGCTTATTAACAAAGCCATTCAAATGTCGATGATATGCTCTTTGCGTTAAAATAATTAATCTCTGATTTAAATAATAAAATTCTATTATTCTGATTCTTTGTTCAGTTGTGAATCTTTCCATTATTTATTCTCCAAGTGTTATTTATATAATCTGAAAAAAAAATATATATAAACGAAAAATTTATTAAATTTTTAAACCCCACGGTAACTTTTGGCCCACCCTGAATGTGGCTTAAGAATAGAACAGCGTATCTATAAAAAATATGTCTCTTGCAAAGAGAGCAAAATTTTATATATAGAAAATATTTCTTGCTTGTAATTTCTTCTCTTTGCAAGAGACATATTTCTATAGAAAATGTCTTCCCTGGAAAGAAAAAAGAATTTTCTTAGAATATGTCTCTATAGAAAATATGTGTGTTGCAATAAGAGGAAATAAGAAAATATGTATGTTGCAAAGAGAGCAAATGTTCTATAGAAAATATATCTCTGGCAAGGAGAACAAATTTTTCAAAGAAAATATGTCTCTTGCAAAGAGGAGCAAATTTTCTATAGCGAAATTTACTTCCTGCGAAGAGACCAAATAAATGTTCTATAAAATATGTCTCTTGCTAGTTCTTTTTTTATGGAAATGATATAGAAATTATGTCGGGAATTTACAGCAGAATTTTTTTTAAGTTTCATTGTTATATTAAAGAAATACCTTTTTAGAAATAATAACAAACATTTACTTATTTAAATATGAAAATTTTCTATAGACATCTTTTAAAAACAAACACAACCAACCTTTGTTGTCCTTTCTCTTTTACAATTTCTTTAACAATCACTTCTGGTCACTCTAGTGGAAAGTTTTATAAATTTATCGTTTTAATTTGAATATAAATAAAATGTAATAAAAAATAAATTTTCAACTCAATCTCTTTATTTATTTGACTCCTTATTTTGCCAAGTCCTTTGTTATGTTGTTTGCATACACGAGTTGGTTGTTTGTCTTTCCCTGTTCCTTTCTCTTACGAGTAGTAGCAAAAACAGCACCAACAGCAGATTTCCTTGTAGCAAATAGCAAAAATCCATAATAAAAATAAATTTGTTTAGAAATTAATTCACAATAGTTGTACAATTACTTTTGTTTAGTTATTGTAGTTGTTGTTTTCTAACAACAAATTTGAAAATTTCGTTTTCGTTTTCTTTTCTTTCCTTTCATATTTTTCTTTTCCACAATTTGCCATTTGAACATCTCATACAACATTCTGGTGATGGTAAATGCAACAGCCACAGTGGTGCGATTACTAATACAGTGGCGCCGTTTTATTAATGTTTGGCAAAACACTAAGTGCAAAACAAAAAACTATTTTAGCACCATCATTGTCTTCATAAGGCACATGAAGAGACTTTTTTTCTTACCGAAATGACAATTGTTAAATTGACACGTTTAGTCAACGACCATGACTGTGACTGCAATGGAGGTTGGTTGGTTAGATGGCTGGTTGGTTGGCTCACTGCCGGGTTGTTTGGCTGACTGTTTACTAGTTGTTTTGTCTGCTCGTCTTCTTTATCAGCTTCTTATGTTGTTTGGCAAAAATAAAAGTTTTTTTTTTGCGCTGAGTACAAATTGAAATTGCCTTCACTTGCATGTCTTCTCTATAACTATAGCGTTTATTGTAGCTTTTTTTAAGTTTTTTGCTGCCGTTGATATTTCTTTATCTTATGCAGTTACCACCAAAGCATTTATAATTTTCATCTCAGTTGCTCGCTATTTAGTTGCATTTTTCTTGTATTTTATTTGTAGAGTTTTTTGTTTATTTGCAAAGTTAATGATGATAATGATGTTGTTGATCATCATAATTATGCAAAACCCTAGTGTTTGAACTAAAATATCTCATGCATTTCTTATTCACACTAACTAACGTAACGCTATTGTTACGTTACTTTAGATGCACTCGAACTCACAGCGCAAAATAATCACTGTGTTTATATTTGCCTTGAATATTTCTTAACACGTCAAAGTATTTCAAAATATTTATAAAATAAACGGCAGCTGCATAGGCGAATTGGAAGTTACTTTTTTTCAAACTAGATTCTATCAAGTTCATTTTATCGGGAAAAAAGCGAACAGTAAAATTTAACGTGAACAATCTGTTCGCCTTTTATTCCCGATAAGGACCAATTTTAATTTTAGTATTAAACAAATGACTTAGAAGGTCAAGAAGTTGTACAAGAATGTTTCTCTTAGGATTCTAAACAAAAGTGAAGTATCAAGTTCAATATTATTAATTTTAATATGAAATAAATGGGAAACATCAGAGGTACGATATTAATACTAGTACGCCGTTTTGTGAAAGCAAAAAAAATCTTCGGAAATGATTTAGAGGGTCAAGAGGTTGTACAAAAATTATTCTCTTATTATTTGAAACAAAAGTAAAGGTGCAGCGTCCCATTGAACTGCCTTGAGATAAAAGACCTTAGAAGGGAAACCTTTCTGGGTGGAACTTCGAAATCTAACCAGCGGCTTAATACTGGTACTACGAGCTCTGATGGCCTAGCAGCTGATCTGCCTCTGGAATTTAATGAATGATGTCCTGTCAGAACCATTCATAGACCTAGAGCCGATAATAGACTTGAAAAAGGTGCAATAATAATTGACCCAATGCCTTTCGTACTACACCTGTGCTATTATAGCATGTTGTGGGCACTTGGTAATAAACATTGGCGAGATACCCAATAAAAACCATGAAAACCTATTATTAGATTAGGAACTTAGTCTCATCAATATACTTTCTCAATATACCACATCTGGTATATTTTCCAGATGGAAGATTTGTCTTCTAATTAGACTGAATGTGACACAAGTAGTGTTCAAGAGTTTCATAAACGTCCTCTTGGCACGCTCTACATGTTGTATCGTCAACAACATCCATGCGAGCCAGGAGTTATGTCAATCTCTGGTGTGTTGTTCTATAGCCCATTGTTTCAATCCATTTTCAAATTCTTGAAAAGGTTTGGCATTTTCTAGTGTGATGTTATTCAGCAATGATCCCATCTTTGCAGCTCTATCCATCTCTTCGTTTTCAGCGATAATCTGATGTCCTGAAATCCGTATTATCTTGATTTCTATACAATACCTGTACGAATTTATCTCATTTTTGCATTGAAGGACTCTCGATATTGAACTTTATGATTTCGTTGTCAATCTCATTTAGATGTTTAATGGCTTCGTTATAGCCGTGATCTCAGTCTGCAAGACTGTATTATGATTTGGCAAGCGAAATAATTTACGTATATTACGACTCATGTCGTAAAATTCACATAGTTTCAGGGTTCTTCCCTATTATTGTCGCTCTCTCTTATTCCATTATTTCGGGCGTTATGGTGATGCAGTTACTTTGTACATAACTTGCCATGTCAATTAAGTGTTAGGATATGTTTGTGATATGCATCCAACCCCAATTTGAGAAGTCACACTGTGTCCGGTGATTGGCGAGGTCTTCTTTCCGAGGACGCGCGGCTAGTGTAAGCAACCACATTTGCTGCGTGTTATCACGGAGAACCTTTTGTATTGCCTGTGGTTGCCACAAAAATCGGTGGAAGAATGGTCTTGGGTATCTAGTAGTAAATCACTACTACTGGATGATCTCACGCGGTAAATCAGTGCTGTTGTTATTCAACAGTTGCTGATTCTAATTATGGCGTATAGTCTTGGTATTGGAAGATGTCTTTTGGTTATCACCCGCACTAGCTCTGTCTAACATAAGCATCTTACGCAGCGCGAAATTAAATAGTTCGAATAGTCAGGGATAAATATTTTCAAAGATTGCAATCTATCTGTCCCTTGCATGCGCTTGCAACTGATCAGCTTTTAGGGGTTTAGTGAATACTGTCGCAAGATGGGGACATCGTTCTAGTTGGAAACTGATGGTGGTGGACTTCATTATACCTCACCAAGTCTAATGGAAGTTGCTTGATCGCGGTGATAAAGTCTTGAATAGTGTCTGCCTGCGGACTTCGTTTCAATCAACCGTTAAGAGGACTGACAGCTTTTGCGGTGTTTGGTAAGTTTTTCTTCGAGAGGACGCGTTGCGATTGTGTGTAACCACAGTCGGAGAAGTACCCTTAATAGCTTTGGTTGCTACCAAAATCGTTAGGAGAAGGGTTTTAGATGTCTAGTTTCCAACCAGTGCAAGTGGTCGCTATCAAACAGATACCATTCTAGGTACAGTTTCAGATGCTGTCTCTGATAGTGGAGGATTCCTCTTATTTGTATAATCCTCCTCTGTAAGGCCGTCTCCCGAAAGCCTTTTAAGCAGTGCTATTTACAATAGCTCGAAGCACCTCATCGAGATGTTTGCTCATAGCCTGGCTCAAAAATTGCTACACATGTGTACCTTGCAAGTCGCTAGTGCTTCCTTAGTGCATATAGGTGAATTCGGTGATTAACGCTAAAGTTCACCGGTTATGAACACCGTGGGTTAGGTTCGTCATGACCAACTTTTCTTTCCCTTTATATACCCAACAATTGTACTAAACCGGTTGTAGAAGGAATTCCACTAAAATTTCTTTTCATAGTGCACTGCAATTTCGGTCGATATCGAGTGCCTTAGTTAACCCAAAATCTCTGTGCTGGAGATACTTAAGTAACCTATAGAAGGCTTCTAGCGAAAAGTGTGCTCACCTCATAGAAAAAAATTCGTTGTTCACAAACCCTACTTTTATTTGTAGTGAATTGGACTATTAGATTGATGGTCAAGGGTTGGATTACCTCCAATGAGTCTAACCTGTGCGTCATTTCTGTAATTTGTGAGAAGATCTCTCATCGAGAACAATTAAATAATTATATTAGTTGTCCTATTTATTCAAGGTCTGTAGGGTGCATCTTTTCAAATTTACTAAAACGTTACAGTAACAGAAAATTACTTCTTTTTTTTCTTGTATAGTTTTTGTTTTCTTTAATAATAATTGCACGTTTCAATTTATAGTTTATATTTAACTGTGATTTTTCTTTTTGTTTCTGTTGTCGTAAACTATTTTTTCATCTTTGAGTATTTTAACTGAAAAGTTTATTTTGTTTGACGAATTGTTAATGTTAATGCTTTTCATTTATTTATTTTTTGTTTTGTTTTGTTAAATTGTATTTTGAACGGAGCTGAGCACAACTGTAATGTAACCATGAATGAGCGAATGACTGACGGAATGGATGAATGAATTCTGTTAATGATGATGATGATGATGATGATGTTGTTGTTGTTGTTGTTGTTGTTGTTGTTGTTGTTGATTATAATGATATTTTGTTTCACAAGTTCAAGTATTTACTTATGTACATATGTACATACATATTTATTTTAATTTCTGCAATTAACAATTGTTTTCATTAAATTCGTTTGAATTTTGGTTACATTGTCTTAATGCGTTTGTAATACAATAATTAATACCTTTTTTTAAAATGTGTTATACAATAATAAAGTAATAAATACTTAAATGAACTGTTATTTCCACATACTTCATACTTTGTATGTTACAAAGTACAGTGGGTGACACACTAACACTCCCCCTATTTGCTAGTTTAACAAGCTATTCAGTTACGAAGCAGGAAATATGTTTAAACTTAATTTATATAAAAATAATTAGACTGCAACAGATAGAATTTCTTAAACGGCAAAAAAAAAAAAGAAAAATATGCATGCATATATTTTTTTTTCAATTAAATAAGAAAGCAGTAGAAATGCTAGATTTATAACTGAAGAAAAGAAATGTTACAATAATTTTGCTATTTCAGTTAAGTTGATAGAAGAAGAGTTGTTATACGATTTGGAATTTTTTTGTAACAATTATGAATATAATATTTTATAACAACTTCTTTTTCTATTGTCAATTTTTCATGCCCTACTGTGTGTTGCATGTTTTATTTACAGTGCGTGCACAATGCTACGGTAACATTTTAAATTACTGTTTTAATCTATATTTAATTATGTGCTAAGTTATGTGAATAACTTATATATATTAACAATTACATAAAACAACGATTAAATGTTTGTAAAAAACTATTAGAAGTGCAAAGAAAATTGTCATTGTCGTAGGTTAGTTTTAGCGCACAGTGACGCTGAAAGTCAAAATGATGGATCTGAGCTTTCAACACGGGGTTAGAACACAAGCTCAGCTAAAGGGTGTGAAAATTCATCATCTCGGTTTATGAAAATATTATCAAGCTCCTAACTTTTACAAAAGCCAACCCATTTTTAAATGCAAATAAGAAAAAATTTTTCTTATATAAATTATCTGCAAGTACATATGTTCAAGTATATCGTCGCTGTTTTGGCTAACTGACATCATTTTGAAAAATGAGTTAAGTCCACTATTAGACTTTATGAGTCATAATAGACCTTGTCCACAATTTTTATGACTGTAAACATTACTGTCGAGCCTATATCAGTAAAAATATTTCAGACGTTTCCATAAGAATACATGTAGAAAACAATCATAAAAGCTCCTCTCCAGTAAAATTTACAAAATGTCAATTAGGCCAGTTAGTTAAAACAGCGACGATATGTATGATACCCTAATTATGAAAGAGGTGCAAGTCATACATTTCTTTGATCGATTTATTTAGTTGATTACATTTGAATAAATCAAAAAATTTTTTTTATTATGCATCATTTTAATTAAGAGTTGTACTAGTCTCGATTAATATAAACTTATTTGATATTTATTAAATATTTATTGAAGTTTTTTTAAGATTTACTTAATATTTCGAAGCAAAAATTCATATGACTTAGACCACTTTCATAATTAAGGGTACATATCGCTCATTTACTTCAATAGTGTCACAACTCAAAAAAACTAGTTTGCAGAAAACGCGTTTAAAGTTTCAATTTACATACAAATCAATGAAGACATTAAAAAATATTATTCTCTCACGAGGTGGTGGTAAAAGCTATTTATATGAAACTTGTATACAAGATAAAATACGAAAGGCTGAATTATTTTGCATTAACGCGTTTTTTGATTTATGACACTATTGAAGTAAATGAGCGAGTGAATGAACGCCACGAACCTGAGAAGAAGTGTTTGGGGTATGTCAAATCGGTTCGACCAAGATCATAAAGAATGGTAGAACGCATGGATATCCTAAATTTTCTATTATGAAGCGTAAAAAAGGTTTCTGGTGTGCATATTTGATCAATATACCGCATTTTACTCAATGATCTGAAGTTGAATACCTGTAAAATGCAATTAGTGCGAGAATTTCATGCCCATGATTCCAGTCAGAGGTTTGACTTCCCTGGACATAAATTAACCTACATACTTTTTTCTATGGGGTTAACACAAATTTATAATAACCGACTGCAAAATAGGGAGAAGGTCATCAATTCGCTCGTCTTTTTACTTTTTATATATGTTTATTCCCTTAGAAAAGTTATAACAAACAAAATGCCAAATGTGTATTCAGCCTAATAGTATGTTTCCACCGGCATGATTTAAATAAATTCAGTAAAGTGCGACTTTGACTCGCGCACGAAGGGTTCCGTACGTTGGGCTTTGAGAATTTTTTTAAAACAGTGTTTTTTACGTTTTTCAGCTGAAAAAAATTTATTTTGATTATTTTTCGCTTTTTTCTCGTTTTGGCGATTTTTTTTCATTTTGGCGATTTTTTTCATTTTGGCGATTTTTTTTTCATTTTGGCGATTTTTTTCATTTTGGCGATTTTTTTCATTTTGGCGATTTTTTCATTTTAGCGTTTTTTTTATTTTGGCGGTTTTTTAATTTGGCGATTTTTCCGGTTTTTTGCGATTTATTTTCGATTTAAAATTTTTTTTTAATTTGGTGCTTTTTTTCGTTTTGGCGATTTTTTTTTTATTTTGGCGATTTTTTTTCCGTTTGGCGATTTTATATTTTTGAGATTTTTTTGTTTTACCGTTTTTGAAAATTTCAAGAAGTTTGCTCTTACGGTTTCCAAGATACAGCAAGTTATCAAAATTACATAGTCAAAATTACATTAACTGATGGTACACCCTCTAATTAAAATTTTTTAAATTTTAGTGTTAATTGTTGTAGTCTGTATAAAAATACACTAGCTTTACAAATTTCAAGTGCATATACATACAATTGTATGTATATTACATGGGATTTTAACATTTTTCGTTGCTCGTTTTGGCACACCCTTTAATTTCCAACTCTCATGTATTTGTTGTTGTAGCGGCCAAGGGTCTACACACTCTGTCCAAATTTCAGGTCCGTAGCTCTTACGGTTCTCGAGAAAATACCCTGTGACGGACAGACGGACAGCGTAGCGAAAACAATAGGGTTCCTTTTTCACCTTTGCTGTACGGAACCCTAAAAATAATGATGATTTCAGCAAATCATTTTAATTTATACATGATATACAATACATTTTCCATATGGCAAAATCACCTCAAATTTGATTTATTTTAAATTATGTCGAAAATACTATTTTTCAAACTAGATTTATCTATGCAAACCTGCGTTGCTTTTAAAATTACAAACTCCATCCCTGGGTCATCCATCAATAGTGATTGACAATTTGGAAAAAATTACAATTTCAAATTGAAAATTTAATTGCCATTGCGCTGATTTACACGGGATTAATTGTGCTGGCATAACGTGCCAGTTTGTGGGTGAGAGAGGCAAAGAGAGGGGTTTTGTGTTTGGCATAATTTTTCAACCAGCTACAATCCCGCATTAGCAGCACAAAACCAATACACACACAACTTAAAAAACTGCAAATGTTAAATGAATACGAAAAACACTAACACACACAAAGCTGTGTATACGTATACATTTTATACCAGATGAATTAGTCTCGTGTAATTTGGAAAATAACAAAAATTGTGCGGATTAAAAATTGTTCTCGTATAAACTACCTCATTTAAATGGATAGGTGAAATTGATATCCATCTAGTTTTCAATTTAAAAAGTTTGAGTGTGTAAGTAAAAAAAGTGTGAGTGTATTGAAAATTGAATGGAATTGAAAGGCAAAAATTGAACGTGTGGCCCCCAAGTTTTAACACGTTCAATTACACATACACGAATACATACAAATACTTTCTTTTAATTTAAAGAAGAAATTGACAGCTGTGGCCAGTGTTGTTAGACAATTTTTTCTAAAAATCGTCAAATTTTAAAAATAAAATCGTCAAAATCGTCACGATTTTCAAAATAAATCGTCGAAAAATCGTCATAAAAGAATTATCCGTTTTATTGAAAAACTAATGTATCATATTAGAAATAAAAGACCATTTTATGTAACAAAAAACAATTCATCGGCATTATTGTCAAAGATAAAAATTATAGGGTGAAATTAAACCAAAAAAATTAGAATATTTAATAGTGTGTAACAATTTCCAAATTAAATTAGTTTCAAAATAAAACTATACATTTTAGAATTGTTTTTTATAAAATTTTTCTTAATGTCAACACTGTAACATTCAAATTATGTTTCAAAAACACAACGATTTCAAGGGTTTCTGTTTCCAGTAAATTTTAGATGTGGTATTAAGTAAGGTTAATATTACTAAATATTCTTTCAACACTAGCTGATGAGTTTGGCAAAGTAAAAAAGTAAATAACAAACTCACATAAGTTATGAAAAATAAGTTTATTGCTTAGTAAATTAATCGATTTAACTTTTATCCACTGTGAGCTGCAGCCACACGTTCAATAAATCGCTTTCAATTTCATCACACATACTGTGTGTCAAAATTCCTTGAAATTGATAGCTGCGACACAAATTGATAGTCAATTAAAAAAAATTAAATGCCACCGACGAAGAAACAACTAAAATTTTTAGCTTCAATCAATGTATGCTGTGAACAGCTGTTCAAATTGAAAATTAAACTGCCATATAAATGGATAGGTGAATTTGAAAGCAATCTAGTTTTCAATTTAAAAAGTTTGATTGTGTTAGTAAAAAAAGTATGAGTGTATTGCAAATTTAATGGAATTGAAAGGCAAAAGTTGAACGTGTGGAATATTTAATAAATTTCGAACAACAAATCACTCACAAGCTCAGTGGAAATACTTCGAAGTGATTTATTTTAATTTACTTGATTTAAAGTCGCTGGAAACATACTATAACATTAAATTATATTGATTTTTTAAGTGGTGATTTAATCATCGTCGTATTACCATACCAGAGAACAAAACAGTGGCAACATTTTCTTTACCAATATCACAATCAGTGTTGCCGTTTTGGTCGGAAAAAATTTAAAATATATAATTTGGTCGGATGGTCGGACCAATTAAATTTTTGGTCGGTTTTTGTCTCTAATCACAAACTATTTTTCTCTTCGCATAATTTATTTAAAATCTCATATATATTATCTTAAAAATATTTTTTACACACTGTTTACCATTGAGGTAGTTTACACGAGACTAATTTTTATGCGGCACAATTTTTGTTTTTTTAAGAACACACGAGACTAATTCATCCGTCATAAAAATGTATACGTATACACAGCTTTGTGTGTGTTAGTGTTTTTCGTATTCACCACAGAATATTGTTAGTCTATGGTATTCACCCTGAAGGAAATGTTGATGGTGAAAATCCCCATACAATACTTTGTGCTATAGACATTTAGCATGTGCTTGTCATTGAAAATCTACTAGTAACACTAAAACAATTGGCTGGGTAGTGAATACATAGTTCTTATGGGAACATGGAGACATACCAACCAGAAATTTAGTGGTACATTTCTATACCTTACGTACATACAATTATATGAATATTGACAAGTTGTTGCAAAAGCCACCAGAAATAGACCACATTTGTTGTCTCTCTTTCTTTTATACTGACGAATAGAAAAGAAATTGTGGACAATGTACCTACTACTAGAAATTTAGTGTTGACATAGAGACATTTGGCCCCAGTCTGACTGCAGGGCATTTACCATTTGGAGTTTTTTAAGTTGTGTGTGTATTGGTTTTGTGCTGCTAATGCGGGGTTGTAGCTGGTTGAAAAATTATGCCAAACACAAAACCCCTCTCTTTGCCTCTCTCACCAACAAACTTGCATGTTATGCCAGCACAATTAATCCCGTGTAAATCAGCGCATTTACCAATAAATTATGCACTTCGATGCCGAGTAAGTACACCCAAAAAAAAAAGTTTTAAAATCAAGAAGAAACAATTTGATTTTAAAAACGTAACCTTTATGAAATAGAACTTAGTTTGTTTTCTGTTATTTTAAAAATTTTCATTCTTGTTTTAAAAATGAAAAATATTTTGAAATCAAAAAAGAATATTTTTTGTTTGAAAAAGACAACAACCTTGATATAAAGTTGAACATACTCAAATTAAAAGATTATGTTTTTGTGTTAAGAAGGAAATATTCTTGAAGTAATAATGAAGCATTTTTATTCTAAAACTTATTATTTTTATATTAAAAATGAAGCGTTTGAATTAATAATGGAGAATTATTAAATTAAGAATGAGACGACTTAAATTAATAATAGAGCATTTTTTAATTAAGAACGAAACGTCCTAAATTAATAATGCAGCATTTTTTAATTAAGAACGAAACGTCCTAAATTAATAATGGAGCATTTTTGAATTAACGATGGTTCGTTTTTAAACTAAAAATGTTACTGTTTTACTTTAATGGTGCTTCATACTTACAATATACTATGCAATCAAAAAGTACACGCATAAGAGAGAGAGAGATTTTTTTATTAATTTTCATTTATTTTAAATATGTAATAATTTTACAGCGACTATATGCTAAAAAGTGATTAATTAAGTTATACGTACTACAGGAAAAGCTTGAATTGCAAGATGAAGATGCTGTTTCGGAATTTTGCAAGCAATCCTTCAATGGCAGCGACAAAGATTCGTAAACATTTCATAATTCTTTCTTTCTCCATTCAAATAATTTTTCGCGGAACTCTGCCCTTATAATTACCGAATGAATAACTTCTTTTAAGTCCTCAATTAATTAATAGTTGAGTCTCTTGACAGAAATATCTGCATCTGCAAGAATTAAAAAAAAATAATTTATCGATTTTCGTCGGTTCACTGCAATAAAGTCATAAATAATAAGCCAAAATGGCATTATTACTCAATTAATTCTGGAATAAGTCTATATGGCTTTATTACCAACACAGTGTGGTACAATTACATACGGGTATTTCCACAGAAAAGTCCACCTTTTGTCACGTCACGTCACCATGCAATTAATCTTGTATTTTAGAGCTATACTATTCGATTGTATTCTAGTTTTTACCGAATGTAGACCTAATTGCTATCTATACTGACATGCAAAAAAAGTATATAAAACATTATGTTTTCTTTGAAAAACAAGGTACATCACAAAGTAACGTGACGTGACAAAAAGTGGACGTTTCTGTGGAAATGCCCATATCTCCTTATATTTTATTTTTAGTTGAGAAATAAGGCAAATTTAGCTGATTACATATGACTTTATTTCAGTGAGCCGACGAAAATTGGTACATTGTGCCGCTAGTGTGATCTGGCTTTAGGCTCATTACCCATTCGAAACAAATCCAATTAATAATATTGAAACCTGTGATTGCAACAACTTACCTTTCAAATATGGCAATACGTTGACCACAGATATAATACGTTGACCATATCGATAAATTAATTCACTTTTTTAACACGACACAAACATAGAAGGTTACTTCGATAAATAAAAATTGATTTTTAAAATTCAAATTCTTGATATACATATGTAATAATAAAATATTTTTGGTTGAAAGAATTTCTTTTTAATAAGCAGAAACGTACATTTTTGTTTTAAAACTGCTGCGTTATAAAAATAAGAATGTTGTATATTAAAATTATAAGGAACATTCTAAATTTAAAAATGCTGCATTTTTAAAACGAAAACACACATTTTTGTTTTGAAACTGCTTCGTTATAAAAATAAGAATGTTATATATTAACAGCATTATTTATAAAAATGATTAAGGATTTATAAAGGCTTTTTAAGAATATTTTTTATGAAAATTTGTTTTAAAACCCTTTTATAAGCGTTAATAAGTTTTATAAATAAGGCTGTAATATTATAAGAAACATTCTTAATTCAAAAATGCTCCATTCTTAAAACGAAAATGAACATTTTTGATTTAAAATGTTTTATTCTTAATTAAAACATTATTATTATTACTTCAAGAATATTTCATTCTTAACACAAAAACATAATCTTTTAATTTGAGTATGTTCAACTTTATATCAAGGTTGTTGTCTTTTTCAAACAAAAAATATTTTTTTTTATTTCAAAATATTTTTCATTTTTAAAACAAGAATGAAAATTGTTAAAATAACAGAAAACAAACTAAGTTCTATTTCATAAAGGTTACGTTTTTAAAATCAAATTGTTTCTTCTTGATTTTATAACTCTTTTTTTTGGGTTTAGCTTAGTAAGAAACATTCTTAATTTAAAAAATGCTTAATTTTTAAAACGAAAACGCACATTTTTATTTTAAAACTGCTTCGTTATAAAAATAAGAATGCTGTATATTAATGTTATAAGAAACGTTCTTATTTAAACAATTATTTTTAAAAATGCTGCATTTTAAAAACGAAAACGAGCATTTCTTGTTTTAAAACTTCTTCGTTATAAAAATAAGAATGTTATGTATTAATGTTATAAGAAACATTCTTATTTTAACAATTATTTTTAAAAATGCTGCATTTTAAAAAAGAAAACGCAAATTTCTTGTTTTAAGAATGCTTTTTTGGTTCAGTGTAGTTATTTACGACGTTTATATTAGATCAGTGACAGTGAACTCTGCGATACGTTAACCGAATTCCGCTGTTGGCCATTAAATTATAAACGACCTTTAGCTTAATTTAGTGACAGCGATTTGTGTTATGTTTTTTCGCCCTTATGAATGTAAAATCAAGAACTTTAACTTTTTATTTTTAATGTGATATATTTAATACATGCCTGAATTATAACATAAGTAAATGAAAACAACATATGTTAAAAAGACTGAATAAAAATTTTTTCTTATAATTTACAATTTTAATGTATTTAATTATTAATTACATTACATAAATATTAATTTACATGCCTGAATTCTTTAATGCAAATATGTTATATCTGAAATTTTTATTTTACTTAAATATTAAATAGAATGTACATCAAAAAACACAAATATTTATTAAATTTTCAAATTTGGTCGGAAGCAGGCGATTTTGGTCGGATTTTGGGTAAATTTTGGTCGGAAAACTTTTTTTCAAACGGCAACACTGATCACAATGCTATCAACACAGCTGGATTTTTCTTTAGAGAAAAAGAAGAAACTGTCTTTTGCGTTTTAACGAAAATGTATAAATAATCTTGAGGAAAATTAAAAATATATTTTAATTGTTGGTTTTTAATTATAATTTTTCATACATTTTACTCAAGTGCATGTTGTCAATAGTAATGTGTGATTAAGCCACTATAATTGGCAGCTTAGACTAGCAAGCAAAAGCATATAATGAGACAACTCAAAAACTACAAAAAAAAGAAAAAAATTAATCAAATCTCTAAACTCGAACTCAAAAGCTGGCTCTAAGAGTAACATAAGCATAGATTAACGCAGTATATAAATATACTATTATAATTATCAGAAAGCATACAAAACTATATTCAAATATAATGTTCATATGCTCCCCATAATAAAATTCCATTTTAATTTAATAAAAATTTCCTTGAAATTACGTCAAGGACTCGCATTATTAAAAATCATATACAATACCCCAACTTTCCCATGAAATTATTTACTCATATGTATATACATATTTTTCTTTGCTTCTTGTAAACTTTATCTATTAAAGACTATGATGAAAATGGTGATAGTGATGGTGAGCTGTTACCTCCGCTTTACCCTCATTTATGCGGGCAAACAGTTGTAAATCCCGTTCTGGCAGAAAAGGTACATTATAACGAAGAAGAATTACACTTCAACCGGCAACAGAGGAAACTACTCGAACGATATAACTACAAGGAAGATGCTACACATTAAAAGTTTTGCTTACAACAATTTTTCTCATCTGGTGTTTTTTGCGGCCAAAGAAAAAAAGAAGAAAATTCAAAAACTAAAGGAGAAATAATGATGATTAAGAAGAACTTGCAGAAGCAAAAGTTGAAACTTTATTAATTCTTTTGCCGCCGCCACGCATAAGAAGCCAATACTATATATGACGGCAACGGTTCACACTAGTCATTAGGAATAAAAAGGTGAGTAAATTCAATGTTTATTTTTTAAACTTAAATTAAATTTGTATTTAAGTATGTATGCACTAAGTTTGCATACAAAAACATTTCCTTACCATGTGAAGATAGTTTCGCTTGCATAATTTTGACTCTCAACATTTCCGCTCCCAGTGTAGACGATTCTAATGTCATGAATTATCATTTGTCAGTTTTCCTAACAGAAATAGGAAAATTTAAAAAAAAATAATGATAGTAATGAAAAAAAATCTTATATTAAAAAGTTTTAAGTTTATCCTATGAAGAACATACTTAACCATGAACAGACATGCATGTTTGTTCTAGCGAAAAAACATGCACGAGGAAAAATCAATTTTAAAAAATTAATGGAACCAGAGGAAAAAATATGCATTGAATTTAAAATGATGTAAAGTCCCTCACATTGACATTTTAGTTTAAGCCGACGTACGTTATTTAGAATCTCATCTCTATGAGCTGTGCTCTTCGCTCCAGTCCATTCTGCTGTGCAAGGGCGCATATAAACTTCCTTCTTAAATGAAAGTCGATTTCGGCTTAAATTAAGTTTAGTGACATAACTCCAAAATTAATAAAAATTTGGTATCCGATAGAAAATTAAAAAATAAAAAGAAAAAATTAAATAAAAAAATTGGCGGCGAGCCCTAGTTTCCGAGTTATGGGCTTTTTAAGTTCTGGTATAAAATTGTGATTATATGGTGGAATGGGCACAAATCAAGCTAAGGGGCAACTCTAAAAAAATGGTATCCGATTGAGAATTAAAAAATAAGGAAAAAATATTAAAGTAAAAAATTGTAGGCGAGGCTTAGTTTCCGAGTTATGGGCCTTTGAATTGTATATTGGTGTCATTTAAAAACTTTTTAGCGACTCTTTAGCAATCCTTTTGTAAGTTTCTGTATACCCCAAAGATATTTTAGTATGAGTTAAAAACGCAGAATTCACACGTAGCCTCTTGTCCTCAATAACTTATTTGACATTTTGAAGAATAAGCATATCTACTTTATTGTCACTTAATCATAGAAGGACATATTGTAAACAACAATTTTTTGTTTGTTTCGCAAATTAAGAATATTGTGCCAACAAAGCAACATTTGCGGGAAGTTTTGCTTTACTTCTTTAGTTAAAAAAACAGCAGAAGCTCACCGAACCTTATCTTGAATATGTTTTATGGATTTCAACTTGCAATACATGGTTTCTAAGGTTCATGACTGGTGCCTTTGACACAAAAAAAAAACCGCTCAGGTCGCCACAAAAAGTTCAAAGATTTGGTGGAATTCGTGCGTGAAGATTGTTGTCAAACTCAAGAAGAACTTACAAAATCTTTGGGAGTTTCTCCAGAAGCAGGCCACGGTGCGTATATTACCCCAATGCTCTTTAATATCATATTAAACTCAACAGCAGCTGCAGGTCTTAGCTTAAATGTGTCCAAAACTGAGGTGCTGCGAATAAACTCGTATGTGCCGAAAGAATTTACAGCTCAGGAAAGAATGGAAAGAATAATTGAAGATGTGGATTTTGTTGCTACTTGGGTAGTATCCTACCTAAATCTGGAAGGTGTAGTGCGGATATCGGGAATAGAATAAAAATAAAAACTAATAAACAACGTATGTTAATCGACAATACTATCTCTACATGTGAGGATAAAACTATCCAAAAACAAAGTAAAATCAATCATGGTTTATGAATATGAAACCTGCAATGCGGCCTTCGCGACATTGGCTCAATGCAGGCCTCCGTAAACAAAAATTCCAAATATTCTAGCAGAATATCATCTCTAACTCCAGGCTATGGGCAATCACTGCACAAACACTAATCGATCTTGAAATACGAAGACGAAAATAGAAGTGGATAAGACACACCCTTGGAAAAGATAATGATGATATTTTCTGAAACGCAATGGAATGGTTTACTCAGGGTGGCAGTAGGAAAGGATGCCCAGCACATACATGGAAAACTCGAATATGTAAGAAAGTAGTGAAGGCCGGTAAAAGCGGGGTGAAATTAAGAACTTGGCATCACATAAATCACAATGGAGGAGATTTCTTGAGGCTGTATACCCCTTATAGGATCGACGAGAACTTGTAAATATATACGAGCATATATTTTTGGTGTTCAAGTTGAATATTCAACTGTAATTTATTATGACGAATATACATATTTGTAAAACAGTTTAACCCGTTGCATACCCGTTCCCTTTAAACTAGAAGACCCACACAGAGAATATTTAAGGAACACAAATTCTCCAAAAAATGTATGGTTTAACAGCCGAAGAAGAAGTGGTAGTTCAAAAGTGGTTTCAATTTTTCGACCATTACAGCGTGATTATGGTAGTCACTCTGCAAGGAACTGCTAAGATTATAAAGATGTATGAAGAGACTGGAAGTGTTACAGATGTGGTCAGGCCGGCACAGCACTGCCGAAAATATTGCTTCTCTTAGTGAAATTGAGGCGAATAATCCGTATTTTTCGATGCCACGGTGTCCTCAGCAATTTGGCCCATCTTACATTACAGCGCACCTCCATCCATATAAAGTCTAACTCACGCAATAATTAAAACCGGCTGACCATTAACAATGCCAGAGATGATATGCTGATAGGCTGCTAGAGCAACAGGATTTCAATGTTGATTTTTGGAAAAAAATTGTTCAGCGAAGAAGCTCATTACGTGAAATTGTCGCATATGGAGTTTGGAGAACTCAGCAGTGATAGGGTGAAAAGCCATTGGGCCTTATCGTCATTGGCGTTTTTCGACTTCAAATTCGACTATTTGTAGTTGATTAAAGATAAGCTTTAGTTTTCTTTAATCTAGTACAATACGCCTGACCTTCGCCGCAAAATTTCCAATCACAATAAGATTTTGGCCTTATTGCATGGTAAGTTCTCAGAGCTAGCAATTTCACGTTATGGCCACGTCAATTGGCCAGCAAAATTCTGCTATTTGATGACATTAAACTTTTGATTTGTGACCCCGTCTACTTGGATAGTCCCCTAACGTAAGAACAAAACCAACTAACGAGAACAATCATAAAAGAATCGCCTGCTACAATAAATCTAGAGCGGTCATATAAATGACTTTCCCCTTATCGTGGTTGGCGTATTAATACGACGTTTTGGACGACCGCATGCATCATTTGTTCTAGGAAGAAACTGTCGTAGTCGAAGTAGGAATACTCCAACCATCATAAGCCTTATTGTATTTCGTATATAATGGCAAGGTTGAATGATTATAAGAAATAAAAGTTTAATCGAAATAATAGCTTTTTATGTGTTTTATTTAATTCACTATCGCAACCGAAATAATGGATGACCCGTTAGATCATTTTAACCCATGATATTTGCGATTTAAGTTACTCATTTAAGCCATTTTAACAAAAGGGTACAAAACACCCACATACAATTAACTTAAAAAATTGTATATAAAAGTGTTGAACATATCCCATACATTCCAAAACGTAAATACGGAAAAGTAGGAAATTAACCCTTAAACGTATTTATAGTTTTGTGTAATTCCTGTTGCATTTGTAGATTTTTTAAGTTTGACGTCTTCAAAATATTTTTGTTAAATATTTTCATTCATTATATCCACGTGTAGGTGTACTTATATGACCCATTTTGCCGAAAAGGTTACAAAGATCCAAACTTGCTTTTCTCTGCCAGAATCTGTTCTTAGACCATGACATTTTGGAATAAAAAAAATTGATTGTTGTCTAGAAGTTAGATTCATTTTAGCATAACTATTAACCCTGTTTTTTAATGTTTACTGAAAAATTCTTGTTGGTCCCATTTAGAATTTGTATGGGCGTTGTGAAAAATCATACTAGTGCTTGTAGTAATTTGTTTACTTTTTCCTACGGTTTTTCTTCTTTTTCTACAGCAAACTTATTCCACTCGTCTATTTTAAAGATTGTTTGCTTCAATATTACAGATTCACTGTTGCACAAAGTACACATTGAAGATACGTTATCAAGGTAATGTACAATGTGAGCAACAAATTATTAAAAAAGAAAAAGGTTTGAAAAATTTAACCCAAAAAATATTTTCCAATTACTCACACTAAAAGCAGTTTGAGAAAATTAAAGTATTTCCTCTACTTAACATATTTTCCGCTACTAGAAAGAACATGGACTGCTAATGTTGAACGAACAGTTAAGGCGGAAGGATGTTTAGAATGTTTGTGTGTATTAGCTAAAACAAAAATTAAAGACACATGCAGAGTATTGTAAAACATATTTATGTACGTATTTCAGGCACAAGAAAAATTCAATTTAGTTTTGAAACGAAAAAAGAAAACACTAACTAGAGGAAGTAACAACCATTTATATTTATACAAGTTCGTTTATGTGTTTGTTGTAATCATTTTGTAGGTATTAGAAGTTTTGATGCGAAAAATTAATTGCAACACCACAAATGACATGATGTCGTGATGAATTGCCAAAGCACGCACTTTTATGCGGCAAATACACAAGGCAATGTGTACGAGTACATAGATAAAAAAAGAAAGCAAAATCCTGCAATTACTCTTTACGCAAGTTTTGTCTTTAGAATAATTTTTCATTTTCAACCAACATGTGCACAGATTCACATACAACACAGTCAAGCCAATGTCTTGGGAGACCGAAAAAGGAGAAGGAAGACAAGTAGTTGCCACAAATTACATTTATGTATCTACCAACACCTACAGTATTATCTCTAACATCATTAGCTGTATAACATACATACATTCATCCATCGATTCCTTAATTCTGTGCTTAACTCCCACTTACCCCCCCCCCCGGTCTGTTGTTCATTACTTTTCTTTTTTCCCTTTTGTAAAGTTAAAGAGCAACTGTGACAATTTTAACTCACATGAAACGTGTATTTCGTGCGAGGGTTTTCTGTAATAGTCTTTCTACTCCGCCATCACCAACCAACAAGTTTCTGTCTAACATTTTGCTGATTTTCCAAATCCTTTAGTTAAAAATAAAATAAAAAAAATTTAAAACAAAAATAAGAACAAAAATATTAGAAAGAAGTCTAACTAGTTTCTTAAAAAAAAGAAGCAGCAGGAAAAAAATTAAACAATAAAAACAAATCCAGTTGTAGAAAATTATCTTGGATTCTACACTAACAAGCTGCATTATGTTGAAATAAAGTTTTGTTCTGTTAGCAAAAGCTCGCAAAGAAGCATCATACTTCTGTTTCTTCGGTTTCTAATGCTGCACATTTTTTTTCTTTCTCAGTTGTTGGTTGGGTGGTTGTTGAAGTTGCATTTGAAAGTACCAGTATTTGAATAAGTTTTCTAAAAGTTATTTTTAAGTTTCTTTTTGTTCTTTCACTTTTGTTGGTATAGAAATCTAGAAAATTATTTATTGTTTGTTGGAGAAGCTTTCGTAGAGTTTGAGGAGAGTCGGAGCCCAGTTTAAATTTCCACGAAAGATAGAAAAAATTTTTTAATTCAATTCCGAGGAATTAAGATAAATTTGAGAAAACAAATTTTAGATAGAATGCTAATAGTATCGGATTTTTCATTAATGGCAGGTCAGTGTTAAAAGTTTTGCTTGAGGTAAGTATATATTGATGATCCTGTTGTCCGGGGCTCTACTCTATAATTCGAAACAAAAGGAAATGCTTTCTACTTGTAATATTTAATAACATAAAAATTCGAAAGCATTTTCTTTCGTTTCGAAATACGGTTTGTTTTTGTAAGACCTTCCAGAGACTTACAACTGCTGGCAGAGATCTTATGATTTCTTTTCAAAAACTCTGAACTTAGATATTTTATTCGTATTCCCAACATTTAAATTAAAAAATGCGTGGGAAAAAAAGATTTATTTTAAACCAAGATCCTCAGAACGAAGATATTAACAACTTCTGCGGCATGCTTCTAAATTTTTCCTGGAAGCGTCTAAATAATACACTCTCGGCAACGGCACAAAACAGGTGACATAATGAGCCAAAGTGTTTCACAGGAAAAACATCATGACCGCGTATCAACAAAAAGTGGACTTCACTGTTGCTTAATTTCCCGCGATCAAAGATACGGATCATAGTGCCAGTTATCAGTGGACACTGTCTTTTTAGCACACATTTTAAAAGGATGGGACTCCCATATAACGACTAATGTTCAAGATGTCTAGATGGAGAAGTGGAAGAGACAATAACTCAACTCCTATATATCAAACTTGCACTCAAACCGCACCAACACTTTCACTCTTTAGGAAGGGAAGTTTTCAGTGGCCTTTCGGAATTATCAGTGTTTGATCTTAAGTACCTGCATTCTTTTATTAGCAGCGGTGGATGATTCAGTCGCTTACTCCTGCTGCACAAATTTTTAGCACAGCATAAGCGGACTATTTTTCTTAAAATTCCTCTACTTTAAACCTCCTCTTTTATACTATGAGTCTCCCTTTTCTTAATTCTATATCTCTCTTTCTCACACATGTAACAAACTTCTGTCATCGGGAACCTAACATATTCATAATACCGCACACAAATTCCTGTTGATATGTCACTTATAATTTGTATGTATGAAATTGATTAAGTAAGAGGGTCAGGCTCTCTTCTTCCCCGAAATTTGATTAAATCTCATGATTTGGATGCATTTTTATGCTTTTACCCAGAGTTGTGTCTGCTGGATGAAACGATACGTAGTCCTGGTATGAGAGCATGACACCCGCATTCGAGATTCATGTTGGAACTAAGAAATTGCTTACCATTGATTTGTAGCATTGATATCGTTTCTCCAAAATAGGTAGCTTCTGGATCATTGCCTTCTCCGAATTATAAGAGTTTAGCAGGTGTAATGAATTGACCAGTATTCAAAAGTTCACATAGTGGTTTCAATTAATTTCATAAAAAGTGTTGAGTTGTACTATTTATCATATCGATTTGGTATTAGATGATAAAATATTTTCGCTAAATAAACATTAAAAATACTTCTAAAGTGACACCAAGCGAAGGACCATTTCTACCCTACATTCCCATTTCTATCCTAAATTGACCTTTGGCAAAGGCCAACATCCTGGTTGTTTGAAAGAAGTAATTTCCTAGATATCTAAATCTATTCTTTTATAGGTTTTGGATCAACTCTTCTTAGAGACAGATTTTAACGTGCCCACCATAAAGTGGGCATACTCCGTGTAGTGTTCTGCAATAAATTTAAATGATATTACAAGCGGTACGAGCTGCTTTGTTGTATTTCACTATCATGGAAGTTGAAAAAATAACTTTATAACCTACAAGTAGTAACTGTGCACTTTATACTTTAGTCTCATTAGTCTCATTTTTTAAATCTGCTTAGGAAACATGAATTTCACTTTCTGAAATTTATCGTACAACTAAAATTTATTGAAAAAGACACTTTGGTGGTCTGCTTATCTAACTCCCCGAAGGAAATATGCACAGGTACACTAATCAATCATTGCATTACCCTGAGTGTTCGGAAACTCAGACTGCCACCATGGTAATTGAATGCAATGCAAGGTTAGGTTAACACACCTCCACTCGGAGACCCACTTGGGTACATTGCGATCCCCTTCTATTGACATCCGTTATTAATAAGCACCCTTGTTCCAGTTGTCGACATCGTCAAAAACAACTGACTGACAGTTTTATGGTATTTTATAGCCATTAGGGAACGGAAATAAATTGTCAGTAGCACAAAATTGTTCTCGAGAGCGTGTAAACAAGCCCCAATTTGTTGATATTGTGCTAAAGTGACATAGATGTCGACAACTGGATTAAGGATGAATATTTAACCACCTTTATATCCAGAAGTGTCCCTATTATCTGTCATTAAGCCACTGAATTCCCATGACGAAGCCGCTGATATCCTCCAATTAACACTTACCGATATCACTAATGCTCATGTTATGCTAATGCAAGACTAACACACTTCAACTTTACTAGCTGGAAATCAGGACCTCTGACAGCAATCAGATAAATAAATATCGATATGGTGATAAGCCTCTAGGTTTTTTTAATTCTCATTGACCTACTTCGCAAAGGGTATAATTGGACTCATCATCTTTAAGGAGTTATCTGCTCTGACACTGTCATTAGCCTTTGCCTTACGCCGTTAGAATACAGATACAAGATGCTCTTTGTAATGGCGTAGAGATTAAATGTGGGCAACACATTTCTACTTCTCTCCCACGAAATCAGGCCCTGACAGCAGCCAGACTGGCCATATAAATGTCGATAGTATTGATGTTTATGATGAGCCCATAGATTCTTACAATTATGCATTAGATCTTGTAAGTAATAGGTAACCCAAATGAGAACGAAATGTCGAGATCCTCAGACGATATATTTAGTACACTGCCTGTATACTTTTTGTTGTGGTTTCTAAAATTCTGAGATATACTTGGTATCTGATTCTTTAAATTACGTAGTAGACCTCCGACTGAAACACAGAAGGTCAGGATCCTTAGATAATACTTCAAGTCCAGTGTCTGCGTATATTTTGGAGTCATTTGCAAACACAAAGATGGAATATACTAAAGTACGTTATTGTTTTTTCAGTTGCTTATACTTGTAGTATCATAAAGCTCATTTGAAGTATCATGTTTCACCAGAAAAAATGTTTTTATATGCACTACAGTCATGCCTTTCATTCTCTTTGTGAACTTACTCCTAGAGTGCAGAGGAGAGTTATGTCAGGGAGTGCCAAAAGAGTTTATCTTATTGCATTAGTACTTGCTAGACGTGGTAAGATGTACATTTTTAAGCAAAGACAGATATATCCTCTTGTCTACCGCTCTCTACCCCCGGACAGAGGTTTTATGGAAAATCTTTTCGAACTTACATACAGATACAGATCATAAGTAAAGAGACGCTGAAAATGCAATCAAGTGCAGTGAAGTTCGATTATAACGAACACAAATCATAACGAATTAAAGTATACATATAACGAACAACTTCTCCGGTCCCAACAGTTTTACATTAAAATTTTTCATACAAATTAGTATGCTACAAAGGAATCTCCGGTTATCACGAATTTTAACTTACGACCACTTTTTTAAACACTTTAAAACATGACACTTAAAACCCGTTGTCAATTGAAATCTTCATTAAGTAAGGGTCTTTTTAAGACTAACCTCGATTTTAAGAGGTAAATAAATGAAAGATTAGAACCTTCACAACTTGAAGTTTTATTGATTAAGCACTGCCACGCAAAACGTAAGCGAACGTGATGCGTAGCATAGAGCACATAAAAACACATGTAGACACGCGCTCCAATGGTATGGCAAACAACGTAATTGAAAATTAAACTTAACGAAAACTAGCTAAGTTTGAAATTTTTAATTTTTATCAGAAGAAATAAAATACAAGAAAATTGAAGATTGTATAATGACAGCGAGAATTCAACAGTATTCATACATAGAAAATTGCAACAAATAAAAACATTTTTACTAGAAATTCAACATCATCGTTAGTAGTGATGTGCTGCGATACACGACAACTCCTGGGAATATTAAATAAAAAAAAAAATATAGCAAAAATGCCAAAGAAATTCTTTAGATAGAGAAACTGTTGTAGTCGTCTAATTACAAATTAGAAAATTTTCCAAACTAACGCATTATGTCACCAACATAACGGTACATTAATGTTAATAATGAAAAATGCTGAAAATAAGTAAAATGAAGGAGAACTGCAAAATTGTAGCAAAATGCTTTTCCAAACACACACACACACACACACAAACACACGCACACACAAGTAAACACAAACAAAAAGTGTTGCAAAGAACTACGAACAAAATTTTTAATTAATTTGAGACTCGTATAAGAAGCGTGCAAAAATACGGCATTTGACACCTTTAACTAAATGAAATGCACATAAAAAGTAAACCATGTGTTTAGATGTACGAGTATTAGTTTAGAGAATCTTTCAAAAACGAGCAACTACTATAAACTCCAGGGACCCAAAGAACCAAACATGAACAGTAATTTACTTCTACTCCCTTCCTTTTGCTGCCATTTTTCTTTTTGTTTGTTTTGGATTTTGCACAATAATTTGATTAAGGAAATTCAGGAAACTGACAGCATGCAAAATTTTGACAACTAATCACATGACAAAGTAGGACAAAAAGTTGTTCATTTAAAGCAATAAACCGTATAAGGATGAGGATATTTTGAATAAGGGGCATGCAATTAATACTCGGCTTATAAACGGGCTCGGATTTGTTTTTTTTTACTGATTTGAACAGATGGCACTGAAAACACAGTTTTCCTGAATACCTACCTTTCATACTCGTATGTCGAGTCCGAACGAGCCGCTTGGACTCTTCTTATGTTCGCGCACAGTCTTTGTGCCATCAATTGATTATTTATCAAGTTACTAACTAATAAAGTATGACGAACTGTAGACTGCAAGAGGATTGGTGGCCCTATCCGGATGTGAGACTTAATGAACCCGTTCCTAATGAGAAAATTCTGGAATTTCATATAAAAGATTCCGTTTGATCTCCAGTGTCGTTCAATGAATCAGGCAATTTCTTTTTATAGCTTATTTTAGAAAGATTAAAATAGGTTTTCAATATAATAACGACATTCTTCTGAGATCAATGGATGATTCCAGCAAGGAATTGAACACCAAATTTCTGATATCGAGTGCCTATTAATGGATTATATTAATGATTTAATGAAGTAAATGAGTTTTTGGGAGATCTTGTGTTCAATTAAATTAAAATTAAATCAAGAAGAGCGCTTCAATATGCATTAGCATATACACTAATGCTACTGGATATGAACAGGAAGGAGATGTGAGTCGCGATAGGCGCGTTGACTGGTCACTGCTCCGTCATAGCAAGAACAAGTATTTGGGAAACTGGTACTACAGATTTCTGTAGGATGTGCGGGCATGAAGAGGAACCAGAAACCATTGAAAATATTGTCTTTTTTTAATAATGCAGTGTTCCATTGCCCAAAGCTGCAACGTCATAGGCTTAGATGCCTGAGCAGACATTTCCAGGGCTTCATCATGGGAATTTGGTGGCTTAGTGATGGATAATAGGGGCACTTCTGGGTCCAAATGAGAGTTAAATAGCAGGGAGTCACCACAATGAACCCAACTGGGTCTTGGAGTGGTGGTGCGTTATAGCACCGCCCTTCCTAATCTAACCTAACCTGCACTAATGCATATCAGAAAAATCTATGATGTTGACTAAGTCTGGCCGAGGATTGAACTTAGGCTCTCGAAAACCATCATTTACTTTGTAGTAATTGAAAAAGATAGCGAAGAGGGCACTCTACAAAGGAACATACCTTTTTTTAAAATCGAAAACACCAACAAAGTTGCAAAGTAGAGCTGAAGCACATCGATTGCTCACCGAAGCTTATGCTAAACATGTTCCATCGATTTCAACTTGCGAGAGATGGTTTGTGGCATTCAGAAGTGGTGATTTTGAATTGGAAGACAAAGACCGTCCAGGTTAACTTAAAGAGTTTGAAGATAATGAAGCCATGAAGATTATTGTCAAGTAGAACTTGCAAAATAAATTCAGCAATTTCATATAGATGCATATTTGTCGTAGGCACAAAAAGGATTATAGCACTCATGTGATAGACCACAATGAGAAAAACATGCGTAAGCTGAAAATCAACATTCAACTTAACTTCACAACAGTATAAAATACAAGAAAAAACTAAATTTTAAGCTTTTAGCTCTTGAGAGTATGATTAGTTTTGTCTTTTTTTAAATTGCCCTCGTTTTCTAAAGGTACCCCCTCCTAAATCGAAGACATAACATGTGTTTGAGGTTTTCACTAATTTTAGGTCCTGAAAGTTTTATTTCGAGCTTTGATATATATATATAGAGACTCATAGTATAAAGTTTAATTATAAGTTTATTATGGTTTAAAGTTAAGTTTTTTATAGTTTAAAGTTACTTTGTTGAAGGTGAAGAATAATTAGAGATTGAGATGCTTCGCAAGATTTAAAGCTACAGTGCTAAACACTTCCTATAACTAAAATGTAAGGTTCTCTGGTTCTGGTTTTCGATGCCACAACAATTTGCGAAAACCCCTTTTATATTAGATTGAATTGAAAACTTTCAAAAAGCCGATATAAATATATTTTATCTTTTTGCTCTTAAGCTTCTTGTTCCTTTGAAACAACTTTGATTTTAAATAATCTGAATAAACTGCTTTCATTTAAACGAATATCTTGAGTATAATTGTTTTTAAATCTTTTAAGCAAATACATATCTCAGGCTCCTTCTCGTTTTAATCTTAGACGTCGAAGTGTACTTTGAAAAGTTTTGAGTTTGCTGGAGAGAAGGGAAGAGCTCTTATTACCTCTCTCATTGCCTTTTCCCTTGTCTCCTATAAACTTTTCGTGTGGAAAAGCCGTCTTAATAATAACACGATTGATCTGTAACGCTGGGCTTTGTATGTGACCGTGCAACTTTGCAACTTTAAGTGAATACCTTTAATACTTTGCTTTGTGTATTTTTTCTTTAAGAACTTGAAGTTTTTTTTTCTCTACTTTATGTTTTATATGGTTTCCTACCATCATGGGATACAAATTGTTTGAAATATTTTTTCAATGCTCTCTTGTGGTTTAGTTTCTTCATTTAATAATGATGGTTTGCATTGCCTCATAAGCATGCTTTGTGGACATAAACAACATATATTAAAGAATTTTTTTTTTTAAGAGAAGTAACACTCAGGCAATTAATGCCTACTGAGGGGATACAATTATAAAGTATATAAGGGTTCTTGCAAAAACTGTTTTGAACTCTCAATTTCGTTGGGAAGCTAAGGCATTATTATTAGAGCCTATTCTCTCTATAATCCCGATTATTTCAAATGAATTTTAGTTGAAGTATCAATAGTACCCGTGTGGAAAAAGAGCTTCGAGAGAAGTTAGTGAGATACAAATCTTGTCTATAAGAAGTAGTATAAATTCATTTAATTTGTAACTTCTTTAACATATTTAGTCATCTCTTTTTTTTAATATCTATATCTATTCATTGATTCGAAAAAAATTGTTTATTACAATTTTTTAATAATTGCCAGAAGGCAAAAAATATCCAAAACTTAACTGACTGGCAGCCAAAAAACCAAGAAGTTGTTTACAAAATGTACAATTGCACATAAAAAAAAATTCTTGAAAAAACTTAACAGGTTAGTGTAAATAAATTTCCATACAATTTTTGACATTTTAATAACGAGATTGTAATACGAGGTATCATGTTCACACTGACGTGTTTAACGTCCATTCGTGTTTAAGAGCTTAAACACGACGATTTTGACATGTCTTACCATACATTGACTTATTTCGTTAATCATCTCAAATGAGATGTTTTGGATTGTAAATGGAGTGTAGTCAGTGCGTTTTTTGATAACTCTGGCAACTTTGTGTTGGTATGGGGCAATTTTTAGTCTTATTCCAAAAGGAAAATATAATTATAGTATGGCAAAAAAGCAAATTTTTCTTAACAGCGCTTCCAATTTGGTGAATAGAAATCGTAAAATATAACTTCTAGCAATGACAACTCTATGCAAAAATCATTAGAGATGGTCCAAACTGGCCCTACATACGGATCTACATTTTCATAACTTCTTGGTAATGTCTTTTTTTACTGGGAAACTATCGGATTTTAATTCATTGCACGCAAACCTTTTTCAAATATACAACAATTCTTAAATCGTACACCCCGCCCAAACAAACTCCCATTTTCCCTCACTTTTTTATTTTATTTCTCACATTGTCGTAGAACGAGATGATGAATGAAATCGATATTGATTTGAAGAAAAACCAGAATTGAAAATTACAGATGTTATTTATCGATTGACATTGATAACACAGTTCTTTGGCAACTGGCAACGCTGCTGAAGTTCGCTTGCTATCTATAGCCGTCCTATGCATGGTGTAATTATACAGGTTACTGCGTAAGGATTTGTTATACAACAATACGGCAACCATAGCTGTGTAAAGAACCGAAGAATGTCAAAAGCACAAAAATAATCGTACCAAAACCAAAACAAAATCGAAGTTTTTGACATTCTTCAGCTACAAAGCACATATAGCAAAAAATTATCAGCTGAAGTAGCGCTGCCACCTGGTTAGATAAACCTTGGTCCTATGTATATAAGGCTGTGTTCCAGCAAGCTTTTGCAAGTTGTTGTTTTACATTTACAAATGCTTGTTGTTTTTCATTATTTTTACTTATTCCTTTCCTTTAAACAATGTTTGTTTTTGTCGTTATTATATATACATAATTCTCCTTGACGGCAATCATGTGAATGAGTGTATGTATGTGTGTGTGTGCGAGTGTGTTTGTGTGTAACGTTAAATTTTGAATCCAACGACCCACTTTCTCAAACCAAATGCGGTAATGTTGGTTGTTTACTGGGTTACCAGGCTCACTGCAGAAGAACTTTCTTCTCAACATTGTGCGTTTCAAAGAACACATGTCTGTGTGCAGCCAATATGTTGGCTGTGGCTGCTTTTGCAACTTAAGAAAAAAAATAAAAAATACGAGTAACAACAAAAAAACTTGATTCTGCAAATAGCAGAATTTCTTTCAGTTGCTGCAGTGGCAGGCAGCCTGTTTATTTTACTCTAAAATCAACCAGCCAGCCAACAATGACGATGATGATGAGTTACTCGTAGTTTCTTTCTACCTCTTTCTGATGAAAAAGAAAAAAATAGTTTCCATTTTTTTCCTCATACCTCATACTATAT
Organism: Tachina lurida; assembly: GCA_944452675.1. NCBI lineage: Eukaryota > Metazoa > Arthropoda > Insecta > Diptera > Tachinidae > Tachina > Tachina lurida. The sequence continues at coordinate 17,709,252 of OX101754.1, read as the reverse complement.
GTATGTAGTTCTTTTTTTTCTTAACAGAGATATATTAACAAATAAAATTGACAAGGTGTCTTTGGAAAAAATGACAACTAAAGCTATTTTATGCTTTTTTTTATTGAACGTAGTTGTATACATCTGAACAGCTGGCAATTTTGTTGAAAAAAGGCAGTGGTGGAATGCAAACATACCTGAAAAGAAATTAAAATTAAAATGAATTAATAAAATATCAAGTAAAAAGAAACTAATGAAATAATAAGTTTAATTGAAATTATGCATAAAAGTTACAGTGGAAAGTTTTTAATTAAAATTTTCTTAAATAAAATTCCCTTCTTAGTACATTATGATACTTTTAAAAAAGTTCTTTAAAATTACTTATTATTTTGTACAATTATTTTTCGATGACAAGAAAGAAATACAAAAATGTATCATTTATTATTAAATGTCACTTGAGGGACAATTCCAATTCTTTAAAATTACCGCCTCTAGTGTGAGTAAATACTAACTAACAATTTCTTTTTTTTTTAGCTCTAAAGCATATTCCAGCCTTCCTAAATAAGGAGTAGGTGATTTAATTTAACTTTGACTTTTTTATATTTTTAATTTTTCTTTAAAAAATATTGAGTAATTAATATATATTGAGTTTGAAGTGTACGTTGAAAAAAGTCCATACAAATTTTCACTAAAGCACACTTGACGTACAAGGTAATTTTTTGTATTTTTTATTTTTTCAATTTGGCAACTGTTAGTTGGAAGTTGCCATCCGCAATGCCATTTTGGCGACTGGCAACGCAACTAAAGTTCTGTTGCCATCCATAATCAACCCATAAATGAAAAAGGGATAATGAAAACATTCCTTGCTAGAATTGAATTGCTTGCATTCACTGCTTCCAAATGCCATATAACAATATGCCACTTGATAACATTAAGAAAAGGAGACAACAAATTGCTTAACCCCGCTTAACTGCCAATAAATATGTTGGCTATATATGAGTAGCAGAATAACGAAACAATATTACTGATTGCTTTACTTATGTTAAGGGTTTGGGAAATCGTACCTCATAATATGGAAAAATTCAACAGGTAAGGATCATAATAGGGCTACTATTTATATTTCGTGAATAGCAAATAATAACAAACATTTTTTTAATGGAAATGGCTTTATTGTTTTACGAAATATTCTACTTGATTATCAATACACTTTTGCATTTGTTCAAACCATTTGTCATCAGTTTTTCCATTCCTCTTGAGACACCTCCAAAACATGGTTTTTGAACGTTTCAACTGCTTCGGCGATCGTAAATCGTTGACCACGCAGTTTACTTTTGATATTTGGGATGAAGAAGAATTCATTGGCTGCTGTGTAAGGACTGTAAGGAGGATGAGTCATCAATTCGATGTTTTGGATGTTCAAAAATTCACTTGTTTGACAAGATGCGTGAGAGCTCCCATTGTCATGATGAATAATCATTCGACTTCGGCAGTTAGTTTTACGAATTTCTCCGAAAACTTCCGGCAAACAAATGGTCGTGTACATTTTAGAATTTACAGTTCTAAGTTGCTCAAACGGAACAGTGGCCACATGACACATTCTGCCGAAGAAACATTGCACTATTTTCTTCGCTGTGATTCTTCCACGAACAACTTTTGTTAGATATAGCTCGTCTTGGAATTACCACACGGTCGATTGCTATTTTGTTTCCGGCTCATAAGCATATATCCATGATTTGCCGCCTGTCACGATTTTATACTCGTCTTTTGAAGCAGCACGGTTGAACTTTTTAATCATTTCATTTACACCACTGGACACGAGCCTTTTTTGAACGATTGATAAATTATAGGCCATCGAAGGAGACAAATTTTATTTTACAACTAAGTGTTCATGCAAAATCGAATGTATTGAAGTGGAACTAATGTGCAAGGATGCATCTATCTCTTAATTAGGGATGTAACGAATGTTCGCATTCGCTTTCGCATTCGCAAATAATTCGCTTACTTTTGCTATTTGCATTCGCTAAAATGTATGCGAATATTTAAAGCGAATACTAAAGACAAATATATTGGAAATATTTCCCAATTTTTGAAAAAGAAAAGGCAGTGTGTGAACTGCGGGTTAATATTTTGTACTTAATAGTCTGTTAAAACTTTTGAAAAATCGTAAGCACATCATTACTTCGTTCAAAAAATTTTAAATGCAAGAATATTAAATATTCCTTCTTTGTTGTAAATTTTTTGCGAAACAAGTGCCACTCATATTATTTCGCAAGAAAACTTAAAATGATGAAGATATATTTCATATGTTTTTCCCAAGATGAACAGAGTACTACTTCTGGAAAAAAATTTCATGAACAATTCATTCCAATTTTTCTTAATATGTATTTTGGTAGCATTTTACAGGAAACGTTGAACTAAGTACAAGGTCTTAGGGCCAAAATACAAATGTAAATTTATTTTTAACTATTATCTATACTTATTTTAATATGATTTCATATATCTTTCAGTTTAACAATTTTTATTTCTAATAAATTAATAAATATTTGCTGAATGCAAGACAAGACTCAAGTAGATCTATGTATACAACACAACTTCATGTTCTTAGATACATTTATTTTCATGTGATTTTTTTAACGTATTGCAATATTTGCATTCGCTTTCGCATTCGCATTCGCTTTCGCAAAAATTAAAACGTATTATTCGTTTTCACATTCGCATTCGCTAAACTGGTATTCGTTATATCCCTACTCTTAATATATTACATGACGATCTTCCATTATCAGTTAACGCACTGCATCGATGTTTTGTGGCACAACAACCGATTTTAGACGACCTTCACGGAATTCGTCGGCGACGGAACTACGACCACGATTAAACTCACTATACCAGCGATATACTGTGTTTTTAGGTGGTGCTTTATCGCCATACAAAGAACTGAGTTCACCGACATATTCTTGTTGAGATAATCCACGTTGAAAGTTGTCAAAAGTAATCCAACGAAAACGTTCTATTGAAATTTCAGTTTTTTGTCAAATTATTTTTCTGAACTCACTGTAAACAAAACAGCGTTCCCCTGTGGCTGAGTGGTAGCGATGCTAGCTTCTCAATCCAGAGGTCGTGGGTTCGATTCCCGCCATAGGACCTGGGTGTTTTCCACAGACAAACTAATCGCTTCGCGGGTTGTGTATATCTAAAAAAAAGTGCTTGTACATCAAAACGTTGTGAGTACGCTTAAGCCTGAATCCCACTATCGGCACAATGTACCGATTTTTGTCGGCTCACTGCAATAAAGTCATAAGTAGTAAGGCAAAATTGCAGTATTACTCAATTAATTCTGGAATAAGTGTATATGGCTTTATTACCAATGCATTGTGAGGAAATTATGTCCTCATATATCAATTAGTTCAGAAATATGGCAAATTTAGCTTATTACTTCTGACTTTATTTCAGTGAGCCGACAAAAATCGGTACATTGTGCCGATAGTGGGATCTAGGCTTTATGCTAAAAAATTTTAAACTTGATCATGGTGTTGCCAGATTTTAGCTGTTGACATTAGGGTGCTAATTTCCAAACGTTTTATGTTTGCAATAATTATCAACGAAAAACTCTTGGCAATTATTGCAAGTACTGGAAATGAGATGTCTCCATTGGCAATATCAATATTTTGATATTTGCTGCAATATATGTATGTTAATGAATTTATTGGCAATCTAGACGGGGTAAATAAGATTTCTGTTGAGCCAAAGTTATGTTAGAGGATTAATGGGAACTAAATAATATAATATTAATTTTTACTATTATATACCTTACTGTTGCTTGGATGTACAAAATTAACTTTTCTTAAGGTTGTGTCTTTCTGCCTAGTTTCAGAATCAGCTCATCAATTAATATCGCTTTCCTTGCTTATATAGAAATGTTATATACTTTCACCTGACTATAATTGTTCAGCATAAATTACATTTGAAATCAATAGTAAAGATTTTGCTTTGTTGAGTAATAATATTTGATGTTAGGAGAATATATTTTATGTAACATTGCTTATAACCCCAATCCTCCCTCCTACCATCTCTTAACAATAATAGTAATAATAATAATAATGCTGCCAAAAGCAGTTTGCCACATTTGAGTTTTATACCACTTCGATGTCTATACATTTTGGCGGTTTAAATTCATTGATACGTTAAATAGGTATTTTATAGTATAACGCCTTTAGCATGTTTAGAAAATCATAAATCTTAACGCAAAAATAAATATTTGAAACATGCAACGCGATTTTACACACATAAAGTAACTTAAAGGTAACAAACAGGCATCCTTATGATTGTACAATAATTCAATAAAATATGAACAACAAATATGTTGCCATTTTACGTGATTCCTATTTTAAGAGCAAGAGCATTTGCACGTTAAATCGGAAAACTTAATGTATTTTTGCAAATACCTTAATGAGGCATAATTTTATGATTTATTTTGGCTATAAATTTATTAATATGGCGGTAATTTATGTTTTATAAAATGAGTTTATTTTTTAAATTAAAATTTATTAATCTAACAATTTGTAGCCATCCTTTAAGGCTAATTTGTGTAACAGTTTGTTATTGGATTTAGCGAAGTTAACATATTTTTGTGCTTGAATTTTTGTTGAATTAGAGATTTCTGAATAGCTTGAAGCAAGCAAAATAAGTTTCAATACACGTGGGAGGAATAAAAATTATGACATTTATGTTTTAATCAGCAAAACAAAACACAAATGTTTACTGCAAAAACAAAAAACTTTTAATCTTTTTTAACGTTTTTTATACGACCAAAAAAAAGTACAACTATTAGTTCAATAATAATTACTTAACATTGCATTACATTCCTCTTCTATTCGAATTACATACACCCCTGTTGTGAATAATAAGTGGAATTTTTGTTCCCGTCAAATTTTCATTCCCCTCGAAGGGAAAAATGACATAGTAAAACTCCCGTGAAATTTTTTCCCCGCTCTGAGTACCAGGCATGTAAAACAAACAAAAAAAAAAAGATGTGTAAGGCTTAAAAATTAATTGAAAATTCAACAAATTTACGTTTCATTATAAAAAATGCACAAAGTTTAGTTTCCAAATTATTTTTTTTTTTAACTTTAAAGTTGTGTTTCTAAATATTCTAGGTGCAGTTGAAAGAAATTATTTAATATTCCACAGCGGTGCACCGCTATACAATTTACTGTGTGTGAACCAATGAGATTCATATTCCATGAAGAAAAGCGTTGCAGGGAACTATTTATAGAATTCACAATGAGTATCTTAAAATTTTAATGTGGCGATATAAAACACAGTATATTGAAGTATTAAAGTAACACAATTTTTTAAATTATGTATAAATTTATCAAAATGCCTAAAGACAGCGAAGAAAACAAAAATGTTTCATCAACTACAGCTGCGATGACACTTTTAACTTGTTTAATGTAACATTGCCATGTTGCCATATTGAAAATTACATAATTTTTATACTTTTAAATTATCCACCTGACAGGGATGGCAAAATTGGTACAATTGTACTTTTTTTTGGTACTAATCAAAATCGAAAAGTGCAATAGTACAGCAATGTTTAATTTAGTACATTTAAGGAAACCGCAGTTTTATGGCTTCGTTAGTCAAATCGTATCGTCTTACTTTTGATGTTGTCGTATCGTTTAAGTCTGGATGTTAGTTATTAAAAACGTGAGGCTACCAGCGAACGTGTCAGCTGTTATTGTATTTCTCTTTGCTTTATATATGTGTGTGTATGTATGTAATAGAGAAGTTGACGTTTGCTACGTAAAAATCGAATTTCTGTAGATTTTTACATAGCAAACGTTGCCAATACATTTTCAATAAGCATCAACATGCTTATTAAATGTTACGGATTTTGTCAGCTGATACGCAGCAGCAAGATACTATTTCAGTAATTCTACCATTAGTAATTTCAATCCGCATTTATTTTCATTGTCTAAAAGTGAAAATTGACATACACAATACTCATATTATTCTCACTTGAATTTTGTTGTGAAAATAAAACGCAACAAGAAAATCAAAAAAAAAAAATGTGAACTCCTTTTCCAAATTATTTTTCTTCTAAATTCGGATGCTAGAGCACATGCTATTAATTTGTATAATTATAATGTTCTGGCTACTGACGATTATTATTTTAACAAAAATAAATAAAAATTAAGGTAGAAAAGTACAATTTTTTAAAGTTGTTGGTACAATTTTAAAATACTCAATCCCATTCCTGGCCACCTGGTAATAAATTTGATTTACACACAAATGAAAACAACGAACTTGCCAACCAATATTAAAGTACTAAAATTGAAACGTTGCACTATTAAGACATATTTTAAAACGGTATTGTGAACTCCATAATTGTTAACAATCGTAAACTTTATTTACTCTAATCTTGTCCTAAAAACAACTTTTAATATAACATTCGAAGCAAAATATTGAAATTATGCGATGTAATAATTTAGTTCGCCTGCAAAAATAAAGTGAACAAAACCAAGGGAAAAGTGAAAAAATATTCAGAGCAATCATGAATAAAATTACCGGGGAACAATTCCAACTAATAGCAAGTAATAGGAAAATCTAATTGGAAAAGGGAGAAATTTCACGCGGAATTTTATTCATGATTGCCCGTATTATTAATGATTAGGGGAGTCAAAAAATGGAATACATTTCCGGGGAAAAATTATTCACGAGTACAATTTAATGAAAAGGGGAAATATTTTGAGGAAGAAATGTTCTCGATAAGGGTGATAATAACACTCCAGGGCAAAATTTTTTGTTCCTTCAAAAAAATAAGAAAATAAATTTCATGTTTGTTATTAGGAGAGATAGATAGAGAGTACTCAAACATTTAAGACCATTTACATATTTTTTTTTTTCAAAACTCAAATTCTTTTCAACCACTGTACGAATGTACGTTGTTACAAAAAAAAAAATTGCAATATACATATATTCCATTAATTTTATTTTCATCTATTCGCAATAAAATTCACTTTAATTTCACTCATAAAAAAAATATTGTAAATTGTATTGAATTATTAGATAGTAGTTGTCGTATAAATTCAATCCAATATTATTATTTATACAGCAAGAGAGAAAAATAGGAAAATAATGATGAAATTTATTCATATAAAAAAGTGTCAATAAACCCATAAGTAAATTGTAATAAAATAAAATTGTTTTTACATAAAAATTTATTATGATTGAAAATACGAGCGAACACTAATATACCAATGCAATACACAATTAGTTTTCTTTATTTCTTTGCTCTCCAACTGTCTTTATGACAAATTCTCATCAGCAATAATTGCCTTAGACTTGATAATTATAATTATTTGTTTTTCACAATGCGGCATAAAGAGGAAAAATCTTAATTAAATTTTCTTAGAATGCGATTTTTTTTTCGTTCTTGTTTCAATATTTAAGAATAAATAGCAAATAATAATATTAAAGTTTTATTTTTAGCTATTATTCCATATTTCTAGTTTAGCATTCTTATTTAAGTTTCTACACCCACTTGGATTGGAGTCGTAAGAAAAGTGATTTTTTTACTACAGCAAATTTTCAAATTTTGTAACCCGTAGTTCTGGTTTGGAGATACATAAATATAAATTTTTGTAGAAATCTAAATAGTTTATAGATACATACATATCGTTATATTAATATAAAAATACCCTAACTCATTATTTTTTTGAAATCGAGATTTTTGCATTTTGTGTTCTTCTATTGAAATATACAAAAAAATCTGGATTTCAAAAAAATAATGAAATCGGGCCTTTCTGTATTAAGGTAACGATATGTACGTTAAGTTTTCATAGCAAATGATGACAATTTGAATACATTTTGAAGAGAAATCAAAAGCTTCAACCCAGCTAGCATTTTATATCATAATCGAATCTTTTCCGAATCAGCATGACGGGAAAATAACCGCATATAAGATAAATTTTTCGATCATAAATGATCGATGATGAAAATGATTATGAGAAAATGGTACCCTACAGATGAATCATACCAAAGAATCACTTATGATACGATTTGCTGATTACTTTTTGAGCAATTTTCTGATAGTATTAAATCATTAAATCACCGTTTTGCGGTTTCTTTGCATCTTGTTCCTCTATTTTTAAGAAATCATTATTTGATCATATAAATGAATCATAAATGAATCCTTTGTCAATCGCCCAAGTAATAAATCAGTTTTTAATGATCAAAAGTGATCTGAGGAGAATCATATAAGGGATTTCTGCAAATTATTATCACCCACATGCTAGCTGGGAAACTTGGAAATTTCCCCCGCTAAGCAGAACTTTAAAATCTTAACTGAAAAAATCAAGAGAATTTTCTACATCCATGACCTCGTTAGCAGTCTTTGTGACATATCTCTCTCTCTCTCTCTTCTGCTCAAAATAAAAATCAAGCAATACCTACTTACATCAAGCTGTATCAAAAGTTTAAATACGTATTTTCTTAAACCCAATAACAAATACTTGATTCAAGGGTTAAATGAAACAATAGTTCCGCAGGACTATAAACAGCCTAATCACCGTCAATTGCCTCTGCTAAGCAGATCTCTAAACTCCAAATGGGAGTTTGGCAAAACTAAATGCTTTTGTGGCCAGAAACCTCTGTGTTAATTTCTTGCCAATATAAATCCTTAATACGAATAGTTTTGCAAACTATGGAGGATATATTTATACACTATATCACGTCTTTTTCTAGGCATATCTTAAAGCTGTAGGCCAGCGTGTCTAATACTAACGAATGATGTTTTTTTAATCACACCTTTTCTTGGTGACCCATAGCAATCAAAGAGGTGCGAAGGACCACAAACAGATTAGCTGTCTGTGACAATGCATAGCTTTAAACAGCAGTTTCATTCTTCTATTCTTTTCAAATGCTTAAGTCTTTATTAAGAAAAAATGTTTTTGATTTATAACTGGTTTATAAAATAAATTTTTCTAAAAAAAAAGGGTTTCGAAAAACTTTTTATAAACCAAAAAATATTTTTGTGAATAGGGCATTAATATTGTTGTATAAAATATGGCTGGCCTATATCGTCGCTGTTTTAACTAACTGACCTAACTGACATTTTGTAAATTTTACAGAAGAGGAGCTTTTATGATTGTTTTCTACATGTATTCTTATGGAAACGTCTGAAATATTTTTGCTGTTATAGGCTCGACAGTAATGTTTACAGTCATAAAAATTATGGACAAGGTCTATTATGACTCATAAAGTCTAATAGTGGACTTAACTCATTTTTCAAAATGATGTCAGTTGGGTCAGTTAGTTAAAACAGCGACGATATGTACTCGTATATAAGACTCAGAACTACAGGGTACCATGTCTAAAACAAGGTTATGCTATGTTGGTGGTCAAAAAGTTTCTATAGTTGCAACTGTACAAATATTACATCATTCTGTTGCAAATATGAATAAAAAATGTTAAACAAAGTTTACTTTTTGTCTACATTTTTACTTTGTACAATTTGCAAAGTGTTTGTATAAGAACAAAAAAGTAAAAAATTAAAAATTAAGATTTTTCTGACCCCGAATAAAAATGAACATTTTATTTGGTGTAAATATGAACACGTTTTTCTCTCTTTTTTTGGAAGCTACTTTTTGTGGCACACGACAAATTATCATTATTTGCGCAATTCGACAGCCATAAATCATGGTCTTAAGTAATAATATTTTTGCAAGAAATATTTATGCCCTAATTCAGTAAGAAGATTTAGGACGTATTTGTTTGAAAATGCTTCTGAGTTCTTGTCTTTGAAGTCTCTAAATTATTTTCTTCAAAAATGGTTGTTGTCTTTGACAATGAAAAATATAAATATTATTGCCATGTTTTTAAAACATAAAAATTCAAATAAATTATTACACAATAGTTTGAAAAATATTTAAAAAAATATGTGTTGGATATAATGTTTAAAACAAAATCATAAAGCAAATACACAAACCTTCTAGCATAGGCAATAAATAATAATCGTTTTAAAGAATCAAAACTGCTTCTTTTTTTCGTTCATAGACAAGACGATACATTCGTCGAACAGAATTAGGGCATTAATTTTTTTTTTCAAGAAAAAAACGGCCATTGGGAAATAGTGGAATTATAATTCTACAAAATATATAACTTATATCGGTAATTGTTTGTCGATTTAGAGTAAAACTTGATGCTTTATAACAATTCATTTATAAACTAAGTGGGAATTGTAACTGTAATATTAGTATTAAATGTTTTTAATCAGTATGCTGCTGTTGTTGTTAATAATCAGTATTGTCATTAGGGAAATGAATACGGAAGAGTGGTTCTAACAGGCTCGCCACGCAGTGATAGCAAATTGCTTAAAGAAAAATTAATAATATAAGCTTTGTTTATTTACTTACGAAACTGCGATACTGAACAAACATACAATATCTTAAATTTAAAAAACTGTTATCCCACTTCAAATGAGCATTATCCGCTATCGTGTATCATAGTAATGATGGTGTTGCACCACCCCAAATCATTTAATTATTGATTAAATGGCCATGGATGCTAACCTTACTTATTATAACGGCCTATTAAATCCATTAATTAACACCTTTTTCGCACTCCTTCTGTCACTTTCTCACGCAAACGCACACAAATTTGTAACAAAATTATTAATTTATGCAGCCAGACAGGTGTAATTTATCATTCAAGCATTTATAAAATTTTGTTTACAACAAAAAAATAATTATTATTATTATCAAATGCATAGAAAACAACAACAGAAAACAGCAATAACAGCCAAAAAAAAAAACATTAATTTACATTTAATATTAATGTTAAATATAAAAAATTTTATTACCAAGCAATTTATTTATTAACAACAACACACCTCTTTCTTTTTTTTATAATTAAGAAGAAAAAAATAACTTGTCATTAAAATTGTTAATTCAACAAAAAAGGAAAATACTGTAGCATATAAAAGAAACATAATGCATAATCTATTTAAAATTGCTCAGGAAAAATAAAACAAAATGGAACGGCTGTAAAAAAATCACACACCGCACGAAATTTTCATACATTATTTTTTATGCAACATAATTTAATTAAATCACTATTTGTAACATTTTTAATAATAAAAAGAACGGCTAACAAACACAACGATACACTCTCATCCATATGGGTGTGTTGGGAATACGTCAGAGATGGATAAGAGAAACTTTAAACTTTGTTTGCGTCTTTTTTAAGGATCTTGTTCTTATATGAAATGTACTCTCAGCGCAATTATGAATAAAATTCAGCGAGAAATTTCCCCCTTCCCAATTAGAAATTTTTTTGTTTTCCATTTTTTTTTTTTTTTTTGAAATTGTTCCCCGGGAATCATAATTGCCCTCTATATTTTGATTTCAGTTTCAGTGTAAAACATGGCTAAAATATCAAAAATTAAAAAAAATGTGCTAAAACTATAAAAAATTAATTTATTAAAAATCTTAAAAAAAAAATCAAAAAAGTAATATGAAAGAGATAAAAATTAAAAAGAAAATATTGTTACGCAAATATACGCGAACAAACCTAATACAATTGCTTTTCATAAAAACATTGGCAAACAATAATCATAAGAATTATCCAGAAATTATTAGCTAACTAGAGAACAAAAATAAACAAACACACAATCACATCAGCTAATGCAGACGAAAAAACAACTACAGGGTCCGCAATCTAACGTTTTTTTTCATATTTTTATTATTTGAATATATGTATATATGAAAAAAAAAAACTTTGAAAATCATGGTAATGTTGCAAAATGTGTGCGAAAACTGCGTACGGATTTTGGAAGAAGAAAAGCACCGTCAGCTCCGTATGTTCGTTATCTCGTGAAAAAAGTGAAAGAAACTGGCATCCTCATCGATAAACCAAAGCGTGAAAAGCCAAAAACAGTGCGTACACCCGAGATTATTGCTGCTGTGGCAGAAAGTGTGCGTGAAGCGCCATCAACATCAATTCACCGTCGTTCTCAACAATTGAACATTTCGGAGAAGATTTTTGAAGATCGCATTATCAGCCGCAGAGCTGATGTCGTTTGGCCACCTCGGAGCTGCGATTTGACACCGTTGGACTATTTGTGGGGTGCCGTCAAAGATAAGTGTTACGCCGACAAGCCAGAGACAATTGACGCTTTAAAGGAGAATATTCGTGAAGCCATTGGTGAAATACAGCTGCACACAATCGATAATGTGCTTAAAAATTGGACCGATCGTGTAGGCTACTCCATGGACAGCCGAGGCAGCCATTTGAATGAAATTATTTTTTTATAGCATTTTCAAAAAAAAAAAAGTTATCTGGCGGACCCTTTATAATGTTATACTTTCTGCTTGTTAAGGCTAGCGTTCAATATCCTACATGATAAAGTTTATAAACATTTCCAAGAAACAATATTAATTCTGAGTTGTATTTTTTCAAAAATCGTAGGATAGTGATTACATGTGGTGATTACTAGCCTTTAAGAAATCTACAACCACACAAAACACATAATGCAATGCGGATAAAAGATACAAACAACAACAGCGACTATAATATTTCCACACACATGGTTTTGCCAACGAACAAATTCAAAGTTTGACATAGAACTCAAAAGCAAGAAAAAACTGAAATCTCTCATAACTTAACTCTGTTTTAACGCACCTTTTACAGCTTATGTATTTTTAGGATTTTTTTAGAAATAACCCAAGTATTCAAAAAGGCCAAAGTTTAGAAACACACACTTTACTACATATCATTTACTTAAACAACGTCATAACTCAAAAAAGTAGTTCGCCAGTAGAAAGAAAATTTTATTTTTCTCAAGATCTGGATAAGCAATACATTTGTATGAAATTTTTACACAATATGACATTAATTCTTCATCATTAACTCAAAAAATGGAGTTTTTGATATTGTTTGAGTAAATTAGTGATGTATTATCCTGTTCCCTGGAAGAGACAGCCTGAGACCAAATTTTCTCCTTATTTTACAGACTGTTCGCACACTCGATTTTTCAGTTATACTGCTTAGGAAGAACTTGTTATTTAAGCAGCAAGGAAACTAATAAAACTTAACTCTTTCTATTACTCCCTTATTCCCTTAATTTAAAAGAAATTTTTACGAACTATCAGGTAAAATAAAAGAACTGAAAACTTTTTATTTCTCTCGCCAGCTGTTTAAAACAGAAAAAGTCTATTAGGCTGCATTAAAATTACAAGTATTTCAATGACTGATTAATTCACAACACTTCCCATCCCTGTCAATATAATAACATAAGCATACAGATATAATGGGATATAGTAACATAATTTATTTTTCTGTTTCAAAAATTAAAAAAAAATACATTATAAAAGTTTTATATTTATTTTCAACAACTCTTAATGTGATTATAATTAATTGAATGTCAATAACAGGAGCTAATGGAATATTAATAAAAGCAACACAACTTTAATAATAAAAAATAATTTTTATAAATTATTTAAGGAAAAAATAAAGTCAGGCAAAGTTTCAGAACAAAAAAATATTCCTGCTGAATGACAACATATTTAAAACTTTCATTTATAAAAAAAATTGCAATATAAGTATACAAAGAAACTGTCTATTTTTTTTAATAAACTGTAGCAAAAAAGTTTATCGAATATAATTACAAATCAAGGGGCGTAAACAGTGGAGACAAATGCAAAAATTTTTGAAATATATAAAATATAATTTTAAACTGTTATATTATAACAGTTTAAAATTAAGTTAGTTTAAGACCAGTATTAACTGTTAGCTCAGTGATGAAACAGAAGTGAATGTAGTGACGAGGTTTTTTATACAATGTGATACATGAGACTCCCCGTAGAAAGCAGTCGTAGGGCTATGCGCTCACTTTAAAACATTTATTTCCTCAAGTATGTTACCACAATTTGTTGACAACATTTCTTTTGCTATTCTTACAACATAGCCAAAACAATAATTTTTGTATATTTTCGTAAATAGGCAAATCGACAATTTCTTGCCTAAATTAGCATAATATAACTTAATAATTGCAAAATAAAGCAAAATTATAAAGTTACAAGCATGTTCGAAAATTCGAACTTAATTTCGAAACTTCGAATTTGAGCAGAATATTAATTTTGAAGCTAAAACCTTTCAAAATAATATTTTTTTATTGCAAATTTAATATATTTTTGGCAAAACAATAAAAAAAAAACTAGTTGATGTGTTTGAGGAATCGTATTGTATGTTTAGAAGAAAGAACTTTTGTCTATAAGCATTTTTTTATTTTTATTGTTTCTTTAAAGAGAAGTAACACTCAGGCAAGGAATGCCTACTACTAAAGGGTGTTTTTTATTGAGGTATAGAACTTTAAGTTGGCATCACTTTTTTAACTGGCGGCCATTTTGTCAGCTGTCAAGTGATTAATATTTAGTTTGGTTTGCCATTTCATCATGAACAGGTTGACAAAAGAACAACGCTTGCAAATCGTGCAAATTTATTTCGAAAATAATGGTTCAGTTCGCGAAGTTTACCGCAAGCTCCGTCCATTTTATGGTCGACATAATCGTCCATCAGAGCAATTAATTCGGTTAACCATGGATCGTTTTCGCACTACGTTTACTCTATGTGATAATACGCATCCGCAGAGACGTCGAACAGTGCGCACCGAAGAAACAATTGCCGCTGTAGAGCAAAGTGTTGAAGAGGACCCGAATGAATCGATTCGCCACCGTGCACAGCAATTGGAGCTTTGTCCATCAACTTTATGTAAGATTTTGAAGATTTTGAATGTGGATGAGTTGTGGTTCCAACAAGACGGCGCTACATGCCACACAGCGCGCGTCACAATCGATTTATTGAAGGAAACATTCGATGAGCGCATAATTTCGCGGAATGGACCTGTCAATTGACCACCAAGATCGTGTGATTTGACACCATTGGATTATTTTCTTTGGGGATATGTGAAGTCGCTCGTCTACGCCAACAAACCAGAAACGTTAGGGGACTTGGAAGCCAACATTCGTGGCGTTATTGCCAACATACGGCCCCATATGCTCGAAAAAGTGGTTGAAAATTGGACCTGTAGAATTGGCTTTATTCAAGCCAGCCGCGGCGGCCACATGCCCGAAATCATATTTAAACATTAATGGCATAAAATTATCCTTCCAATAAAGCCAAATTGATGGACATTAAAACGATTTTCTTGTGTTTTATTTCAATTCGAAGTTCTATACCTCTAAAAAAACACCCTTTATTACTACTATTATACCATTTTGAGCAGGCAACGATATAAAACACAGTATATTAAAGTATTAAAATAACAAAAAATTAATTAATTAGAAATTATTGCTGGACAAATTTATCAAAATAACTTTTGTTCTGCAAAATGCCTAAAGGCAATGAAAAATTTAAATATTTTTTCATCAACTACAGCTGTGCTGATAGTTTTAACTTGTTTAGTTTGACATTACCATATTGCCATATTAAAAATGACATGTTTTTAATGCTTTTAAATTTGCCACCTGGTAATAAATTTCATTTACACACCAACAAAAAAAACTTGCCAGCCCATATTAAAGTATTAAAATTGAAACATTACAATATTAAGACATATTTTAAAATGCTATTGTGAGCTCCCTGATTGTAATAAGCTGATTTTACTTGAAATTTATTTGCTAGTGGTAAATGTTAGTACGTAGAAACATTCTATATTTTTTTTCAATTATGTCCCACTGTTACTCATTAAAACAGACAATGACCTTAAATGATGACTATTTATTAAAATTCAAATAAAAGTTAACAGCAATTAACTTTGAAAAGAAAATAATTGATAAGTTAATGACGGATTTTACGTAGACTATAAAAGTAATTAAATGAAAAAGTGTGTACTATGTATATAATAAATACAGTTGCAGACATTTTCAACATAAAAGAATTGATTAAAAAACAACTGTTAAAATTATAAAGCTAAATTACTTTGTTTTCTCTGCAATTTATCAAAGTAAATAAATCTGAGTTATGTCTTGTAATTTTTAGCTTTTAAACAAATTCTGATGGTGCATAATTTTTAATTATTATTACAGACACGGAAAGTTTTAAGTTATCTATATAGAAATTGTATGTTAAGTAGTTGTGTTGCATTTTATTTTATTTTTGCTTATTTCCGAGATGTGCTTCACGCCCCGTTTACATTTTAAGTGTTAACTAGTTGCAAATTAATCTAGGCTTTCACCTTAACGTCACATCATCATCATCATCATCATCATCATCATCATCATCATCATCATCACCACAGTTTGAGATGAACGTACATAAATACTAATGGCTTGGTTGTAGCCGTTTTGTTAAAGACAAAGATATAATTGTGAAAGGAAAGAGTTAGATAATAAATTACCTCGTAACATATGTGGGAGTTTCTTTAAGATCAAGGCATATGTAAAAATAATGTTTGACATTATGCTTTCTAATGCAAATTTTTTTTGTATAAGTGTCTTAATTTATTTGTCCTATGTTTAAATTAAATGATTAACACCTTTAAAAGTGGTTTAATTACAAATTGTAATAAATTTTAATACAATACAAAGCAAACACTTGTTAAAGATAATGCAAACAGCAAATGTACTCGTATACATACATACATACATACGCACATACATATATATGTATGTATGTGGGGAAAATTTTCGTTAACACCCATAGAATAAATTACCATTAGTTTTTTTATTTGACTTGCAGATTTTCTTTTCTCTTTTTTATGGAAGACAGTATTAACTTGACAGCTTTGTTTTTCTTGTAAGTTGATTAATAAGAACATCTGCTTTTATGTTTCAATTTCATGGTAGTCTTGTCATCATATGTAAATGCCGCTGATTGGACGCGCTTCCTGCACTATCAGTCATGTTAATTTTTGATTTTTTTTTTAATTATATTGCGTTTTTTTTAATTTTTTTGGTGCAGTTTTAATTATTTGGAAAATATTTGTTTATATCTGCTCATATGTTTTGTTGGGTAGAAGTAAATGAAATATTCAACCCAATTATGAATTAAAATTCCCCAGGAGAAACTCCCGGGAAAAAAGTAGGTATTTTAAACATGAGGGAAAGAGAGAATTTTTTGATAGGGAAATAATGCAAAAATTTTAAAATCAAATTAAATGTTGTAAAATAATGGTATAAGCATTTCCTTAGAACAAAAAGTTTAAATGAACAACGAAATGTTATATTTCCTTCCTGTTTGAGACATTTTTATAAAATACTTCTTCCTTCAAAAAAAAAAAAAAAAAAAACTAAAACACAAATTTTTTTAAGTTCACATAATAGGTAAATGAAAGATTTGTTTCCCTCTAACATCAGTGCCTGGAAAAAAAACTGTATTTTGTTGATATTTTTTGTAAGTTTATATAAGTTTTGATGTGAGTAACCCTGTGCGAGAACTTCTCACAAGTTACAGAAACGGGGCACAGGACCAATAAGAAAAACTTTATGAAATTTTAAATGTCTTTTGTACATACAGTCATTGGGAATTTAATCCACTCGCATCTGCACTTTGGACAGTTTTAGCTTTACTTTCTCAGCATAAAGTTATTGTGAATGGTTGCGCTGTTTATTTTATTTTTTATTTAACCAAAAAAATATATTTATATTAACACACTTTCTTACTGGCAATGAAAACATACAATTTTGATTAAATCTCTATTACTGAACTCTTGCGTTAGTGCAGAATAAAATGTAAACAATAAACAGTTGATCCAGATTTTACTTTTCCCGGCTATTTAGAATATGAGGATTATTCCCCGGGAACAAATGACAGGGAAGAGAAAAAATTCCCAGGGAAAATTCATAATTGGCCTGATTATGTTAAATTTCGACGAACGTAATCCCGTCGAATTGCTCAAATTAGATATTCTGTCGTTCACCCCTTTTCTACAAGGTGGGGCAAATGTAATAACCATATTGGAAAACAGTATAACTTTTGCAAATGGCGCCAAATTTCAATTCAGTTTTGTCATTTGTGAAGTAAACAAACGCATAATACAAATCGACAAGCTATGAATCGGTTTACTCTGCAAGAAAGCGGAGTAAAGCTATGTACACACGGTTGTCAGATCTTACAATATTGTTAGATCTGGCAATGTGCTGACATTGTACTGACAATCAAAAATTGCAAGTGTATGGCAGATTGACAGTTCACACGGTTGTATCAAATTTGTCAGGAAATCTTAAAATTTATTGCTAGATGACTGTATGACAATAAAATCAGCTGACAAAATCGTCAGCAAAAAAATTGTAAGTTCACACGGTTGTCATATGCAAAAATTGCCAGACATTATTATGCGTTGCCAGACTCAAAGCTCTTGTTAGAAATTGTTAAATATCAATCGTTTGTGGTGGTGTTAAATGTAAAAAGTGAAAATATTAATTATTATGGACCATAAAGAAGCAACTGCAATGATTTTGGCTGCATATATTTTATTAAATATATTTTCTTTAAAATCAAGCGTGTACAGTGTTGCCCATAGAAATAATTATCTTACAATGACGCCATTGTCAGATGCACGAACTTCGCGCATCTGACAATATTAAAATGTCTGACAAATAGCTGGCAATAATTTTACAATGTGTTCACACGATTGTAAGATGTCTGACAATTTGTTGTCAGCTGCTAGTCTTGCAATGGACTGACAATGATTTTTCTGGCAACGACGTCTGACAAAAATTGCACATTTCTTCACACGGTTGTAAGAAATTTTGAGCACATTTTACTGGCAATATTGTAAGATCTGACATAGCTTAACTGTTTCCAACCAAAATTTTTCATGAAAAAAAACAGCAAAAGAACATCAGGAGATTACTTTTGCTCCACCCTGTATTTCGCGTCGTCAACAAAAAACAACTCTGATTTTAATCGTTGTTGTAAATCCGTATTATTCCCGTTGACAGTACATATTGCCATTTATCGATGACTAATGCCCTAATTCGGTTCGACGAATGTACCATCTTGTCTATGGACGAAAAAAAAGAAGCAGTTTTGATTCTTTAAAACGATTATTATTTATTGTCTATGGTAGAAGGTTCGTGTATTTGCTTTATGATTTTATTCTAAAGATTATATCCAACACATATTTTTTTCATATATTTTTCAAACTATTGTATAATAGTTTAATTGAATTTTTATGTTTTAAAAACATGGCAATAATATTTATATTTTTCATTGTCAAAGACAACAACCATTTTTGAAGAAAATAATTTAGAGACTTCAAAGACAAGAACTCAGAAGCATTTTCAAACAAAAACGTCCTAAATCTTCTTACTGAATTAGGCCATTAGACTTCAAAGAAAAGAACTCAGAAGCATTTTCAAATAAAAACGTCCTAAGTCTTCTTACTGAATTAGGGCATAAGAAAAATTTACTTTGATGTTGCAGTTAATTCTTTTATTAGTGTTTTTTGAATTGAATTTCCATTATGTAATTTTATTAACATTACATGAAATTTATTACACTAAACGTTTCCTATTCGCTAAAAGCAGTTCTAGATAAGAGAGTGCCATGGAAAAAAATGGCGTAACATGAATTCCTGAAGCTTTTTAACTACTTTTGGAACAATTTATTTTAGGGCAATTTAAATACAAATCAAATGAAAGTTCTACCGCACATAACGAAATTTTTTTCACTCAAATAGCTGCAAACATTACTTTTTGAGAATTTGAAATGATTCACTAGTTGATGCTTTGAGTTTTGCAGGGTGTTTCAATCAGAGTTTAATTTTAAACAGCAAGTCATTTTAATAGTTTTCATGACTCAACCTGTAACTATTTGATTTCTGAAAGAGGCCGACGACATCTTTTGGTATAAAAAATAACACTTTAATAAATACATTAAAAAATATCGCACACTAAATCATAAAGAGTCACAACTCA
The DNA here is from genome assembly GCA_944452675.1 of Tachina lurida. Classification (NCBI taxonomy): domain Eukaryota; kingdom Metazoa; phylum Arthropoda; class Insecta; order Diptera; family Tachinidae; genus Tachina; species Tachina lurida. The sequence goes on along the minus strand of OX101754.1, from coordinate 17,689,354 downwards.
AAAAATTTCAAATGCTTAGTTGCAAACAACTGTTGGTACTGTACAAATGACGCAAGTATGTGACATAAAAACAAGCATAACGGTATTTTATATTCTTCAAGAAGACTATATTGCAAAAGAAATTGTTGAGGTCGTTATAGATTTCTTCAATTGACTGGTTTATAAAAAAGCAACAGGACGTTTATAATTTTGAGTTGTGACTCTTTATGATTTAGTGTGCGATATATACTCGTTGTTAAATGATAATTTTTCTACCTCCCACGCTAATTTTTGTTCTTCTGCTTGTAGACTTTTTATCGTTTGGTTTTTTACATAATAACCCACACGTAAACGGTTAAATGAAAAATCTGCTGGCAAGTAATTTTCGATAAAATGCTAAATAATTTTTATTCGCTCACGCATTTCTACATGAGGTCACAAAGCAAATTACATATTTTTCGTCAAGCAGAGTTAGAGACGATCAAATAATCATGCTTTAAATAAAAGTATCAAAACTTTTTGACTTTGATTCATTCATTCTTGTCGGAAACTCAGTTAACTTTAAACTAACTTTAAGCTAAATATTTCGCAACTAGTACCGGTTGACACTTGAATTACTTTCCAATGGAAACAATTTTAACATTCTCTGCACTATTTTTCAACTAACTTAAGATTGACTTTAGTTAAGTAAATTTGCAAGATGTTGCTGGTGTTCGAACTATGTATCACACCTTATATAGTCAAACGCGCTGCCATCCAGCTAAAGTACCATATAAAATAATAACAGCAAAATGTTAATATAAAATTTAAATGACTTTCAAAATAGCTGAGAGTAAATTTGTTGGCTCTCACCAAATCCGATTACGTGCTCAACTTAAGAATAGATTTTGGATCAGTTCTGGACTACTTTGTAGTTAGCTTTTAGTTAGTCTAAGAAAAGTTAACTATAAGTTGATTATTTTTGCTGCTTGTACACTATGTGATAGATGAGTTTATTTGATCGTTTCCAGTGCAATTATAAACAGCATTTATATATGTTTAGCCTATCTTTCATTTTTAAATTTCAGATTTTAAAATTTCTCTTGTGTTTCTGTGATTTTGTTTTATAAATTGTTAATTTATACAAATTTCGCATTTTCTATTTTATATTATATTTTAAAAAAGGCTAAAGCATTAAAAATTGTCTAAACTTAATGATGCTAATTGACTATTAAAGCCATGACTTACATTTTCCACTAAACATTTCACTTTTCACAGAAATTAATATATTTGTATAGCAAAATAACACTTAACAACATTAAATATTCAATCAACTGCAATCTGGTTTGTTAAATAAGGCAAAAAACACTTTAATAGCAGTTAAAATATGGTATGATGGAATAATGAAGAAAAAAATATGTATTTTTAAATATAATCCAATTTTTTATTTTTTTAATTTTAAATACAAAATTGCTTTGATGCCAACAAAGTTTAATAACCATAAATGCATTAAAGTGAAAGTCTTTCTTAGTAACTTTAATAAATATTTATATACATAAATATACTATATTATGCATGTCTGTATGTATTTCTCAAAAAGACCAAATATTTGTTTTTGAAACAAAATCTAAGCAATGAAATCAGCAAAGAAACCAAATGAATAATACCGAATTTACTACACAACAACATCAGGGCCAAAATGTTTTTTGTTTTGGTAATTTTTTTTTAAATAATTTAATAATAATTTTCGCGAATGTTTGGCATTGGGTAACAAGTTGTTGACATGTTTAGTTAACACATTTTAAAATTCATAATAGTTTTTAGTTTGCATAATTGTAATGAATGTGTGCATTTATTATTAAAGCATTTGAACACGTTGCACAATGGTCAGAGAAAGAAAGTTTTTTTTTTTAGAAAAATAAAAAATTGCGCAGCTTTAGTGTTTTTTACACTAACAAATTTTGTAATTTGGGTTTCCAGATTTAAATATTTTGATTACACACATCTTATTGTATTGCAAGTAGGCGTAAGTGAGTAAATTTACCATCTCAGATTTGCTATGGAGCTAAACTTGCAGAGTATGGAGTTTTTAGGTTTAATATCCACTTTATATTTTTGCATCCCAGACTATAGAGTTCTGAGCAATAATTTGACTTGTACGGTGATTTAAAATTAATGGAGTTAAACATTCACCGCTGATCATCAACTTATCCTGGTTTATCTCGGAGTGGCTACTGGTAAAGTCCCTTTGTGAAGAGGAACCTTAGTTTGTTCGTTAAAGGCTCAGATACAGCAAGAAAAAATTCACTTAAGAAATCCATGCAACATAAAGGGACTTCCGAACCCTGACAGTTGATAGCGGTCATATTGTTGATGCTAAGTATGTCCAATTTAGATGTAATTTATTGATGATGTTTTGCCAAATCACCGTAGATGGGGGTACAACGTTCTAAAGCACGTGAAAATGCTAGAATTACTTTATAAAAATTTGTGTTCTGTTCTGACAAAGCTCCATTCGCTTCGCTCCGTCTACCATTGCAATAATAGTCCTATCGAGAGAACGACTAATCGCAGTATGATCGATAAATTTGAGTCCACTGTTTCAGTAAAAAATCAACCAACAGCGTACGTCGACGAAAACGTCGGCGCTGTTTGTGAAAATGTACATAAGAATCCGACGCAGTTGATTTCTTTTCGCTTAATTCTACCTTTCTCAGACCACAACTAGGAGAATTTTGCGTAATGAATTCGTTGAAGGCAAAAGAAAATAGACTTCGACATGTGTTCGCTGAATGGGCCCTGGAGCAGTTGGGAACTGATCCCAATTTTTTTTATTATCAAAAAATCATCTTCAGAGATGATGACCATTAGTGGATGAATGCTTATGTAAACAAAAAAAATTGCTGAATTTGGTACGATACCAATCAATAAGAGCGCCCAGTTCATTCCGAAATAGGCACTGTTTGATGTGAATTTTGAACTGGCGCCGTCATCGGTTCATATTTCTTTGAGAACGATGTCCATCACCGTCAACGGCGAACTTCTTTCAATCAGATTTGGATGATGTTGGCACAAACGACATGTAGTTTCAAGAGGACTAAAGTGCCACACAGATCATGACCTATTGGACATTCTGCACGAACGATTTGAGGGTCTTATCATTTCACGTAGAGGTGAAGGAAATTGGCCACCTAGATCATGCGATTCGACACTGTTAGACTTTTGAGGTTTTCTTAAGTCGCAAGTCTATTCGAATAAGCAACACAGGTTGTCAAAAGGCAACATAACCCATGCCCTCGGTCAAATTCAGTCTGATTTATATATGTGTGAGAGTCATGAGAAATTGGTAATTTCGTATGCGCGCCATCCAGCGAAACCAAGGCCGTAACTTTCACGATGTTATATTCCATACATATGTAATAACATTGACAGGCGAACGTATGTTATTTTTCCAAACATTATTTACCCATCTTTATTTAGAAAGAATGCCTTTAAAAAGAGAGTCCCTCTCTTTTTGTTTGTTGAAATAAGTTAATTTTAATCCACACGGTATTGACAGTATAGGTTCGATAGTACTACCAAAGGGTAGTAAAACCCTATATTCAGTTTGGAGATTTTTTTTTTTAAAGAGAAGTAACACTCAGGTTATGAATGCCTACTTCTATTACTAAGTGTTACTTTCTTTAGGAAAGGGATACTGATAGAAAAGACAGCTGCTGAAGGAAAATATAGAGGAAAGCTTTCATTCTTTTACAACTCTGCTCTTTGTACACTTTTTGATAATGCAGTGTTGCAGCTCCATCTGGTGTCAAATGAGGCGTATTAAATTTTGAAGCTGTGTTTATTAGCCATTTTATTGGTTATTTTACTTCGCCGATGATTATGCTACACAACGAAGGAGGTCGCTCTGATGTTACATTAGGAATAGTATCGCTGAAGTCGGTATAGTTCAGTGACCAGTGACTATGCCTTCATCACTTGAACTTTCCTACAACAACTGCTACAAAGGGACACTAATGCACATCAGAAAAATGCGTGGTGTTGTTATTTAATGACTGATGGATACCGGGGTCGAATCCAGGACCTGCGGTTTTGTAGTCAACGCGCTAACTACTTCAGCCAACGCCACACTCACATTCACATTGATTTCTCGTCAATACAATTGAAAAAAATTGGGGCTTGTCTATCCCTAATTGAAAGCAGATGATTGCAGTTGACTGACGAATGCTATTTTCTAGACCTTAGGGAAGAGAAATATACTGTCAGTAGCAAAAAGAATAATTGTTTGGTATTGCATTGACGTGACTTCGGCGTTGGCAACTGGAATTAGGGTGATTATTTAACTAGGTGTGTCCGCGATATTGCCCGCTCGGAGTTAAAATATATGAAGCCTGTGTGTCCTTTTAGACTCAGATTTATTTATGTTTTGGATTTGATTCGCGTATATACTTTTAGAGAGGGAGAAATTGCCCTTCCTGCCCCGTCGGTCCGAGTTTGCAAAAATATTGCCCCTGGCTTTCCTAAGTCTTACTTTCTAAAATATCTGTGTGCTTGAGATCGATGACTGAACAAACAAAAAAATAATAACAATACCCAAGTTACTCTGTGACAATGGCCAAATGTACCGTGATTTTCGATACAAAATTACTAATTAATTAGTTTGCAGCATTGCTTTAGGATTTTCCCTATTTTTTTAAACCAACCTTGTATTAAGGCTAAAAAATAAGTATTCAAATAGGACGAGCTGTTTCCGAGTTTCAGCGAGACTAACGAACGGTGATTTATTTTGATATATTTGGAAGAATTAGTTGTTTATGGAATTAATTACCATTTTCTTGCTGGACTAATATGTGAGAGTATGAAAAACGGACCAGCAGATAAAATAAATTTCATCTCAGTAAAATTGTCGTCAAACGTTAAATTATGTGTAACTTGTATAAATATAATTCTACCGCCATTGCATATTTTTGTTATTTATTTTTAGGCCATTTTCTTCTTTTTTGTTAATCTTGAATATAAGTTTTGTTTCTGTACTTCAAAAATATTTTTGTGTAATTGCCTCATTAAAAAAACTAACTGCACTAAAGCAAACTCTACATTTATTTGCTGCGTTGTTATCTATTGAAAAACTTCTTATCTTTTACGCAAATAAATAAAGAAAAAACATAGTAAAAAGTGCTGTATATTTGAAAAACACACTTTTTCCCCATAGCACTGTGCTACAGACATGAAAAAAATTTTCGAGGCACACTAGCGATGGGCGATTTTTCCATTACTGTTACTCAACAAGCCTGATTGATTAAAGAACCCCACCAGTCACTGTTGTGACTGAATTTATCAAGCAAGAGCTACAAGCCCTAATTTTGTATTATTGTATTGACGTGACGTCTATGTTGACAACTGGAATAAGAATGAATAATTAGTAAAGTTAACAAAAACTAATCTGACTGCAAAAATGTATCAATACAAGACATTTCCCTAGAAATCAATTGCTACAGCTGAAAGCCCACACCACGCGATTTTTGTCGCATCCTATGTAGAGGTCTCTCAAAAAAGTAGAACCAGGTTACCGATTAAAATGCTAATATTAGGTTTAATTTCTACTTTTGTACGCCAGAGGTATAACAGTACTATCTGTTGTATGGCAACATCACCTAGAATAGTCTCTGTTTGACCGCGTCACACCAAACACTAGAAAGCCAAGAATATTCTTCCAGCGATTTTGGTGGCAACCAACAGCCACCAGTACGATTCTCTAAGTTCTCATGCCGCGAGTGTAGTTGCTTACACTCACAGCGAGGTCTCTCAAGAGAATACCTCACCATTGCCGTCACAGCTCCACCACTCATCAGAGCTGGACGCATGCCTTTGCCGCCAAATATACAGTGCCTACTTCATACTGCTCAAAATCATCCCTTTAACCCCGTGGGGTAGGACGAACTCGACCTTTCAGCAAAGGATCCTGACGACCGCTACATACGCCCAAACTCCTATAGCAGCCTCAGTAGTACCAGAGACAAGCATCTGGTGATACCTCGAAGTTCCACCCCGAAAGGGTTCACCTTTATCGTCTTTTGAACTCAGGGAAGTTCCAGGTGACGCTGTACCTGGTTGACATAGCCGACCTGTTTCCTTTTATAAATATGTGCACAACCGTTACTCTGTTGCCAGAGATTATTTAGTAACACATAAGTTCTATGGGTAATGTACCAAAGGTACGTCACCGGAAAAGCCACATCAACCCAGCTGGGACCCCTTAATCAAAAATAGATCCCCCTGGGTGGTCCATTTTGGGAACAAACGGCCTCAATTAGAAATTTTCATTTGGTTCTTTTCTGCATCACCACTTCGCCGATTGCCTTTGATTGTATGTTTTAATAGCTTTAGCGATAGTATTCTTCACCTTAACTTGTGGCGAATTTATCTAAAGTTTCTTTGATTTATTTTTTTAGTCTTTCGAGGATTGATGTGTCAGACACCAGAGACTGATGTGACTAATAGCCTCTGGCCGAAAACATCTGATTATACGTGGTAGGTAAGGGTTAGTAAAAGTCTGTAGTCTTTTAGTAGCTTTTTGGTTCTTTTGCTGTTGTAGTGAAGAATTGCCTTAATGCAGGTATTATAAATTCTTCATTACAGATCACAGAACAATCTCATTGTAGATACATACATATTTTAAGAAGTACATTATAATAGAATTTAAAAGTTATTGCGATATCAAATACTGCACTTTTTTTTGTTTGCAATGCCATAATGTGTACTCAGCATAACACTCGTCATCCGTTTAGAAAATTAATTTCAATTGCATCTTGTTTTACTACTATTAGATTTTCTCTCCACCCTAAATAACCCTGCAGGTTTAACAAAGAAGCGTCTTCATTCAATTCATTCCACGGTTTTAGTTTTATAATCTTTAGTTTTTTGTTTATTTTTTGTTTTTGTTGAACAGTGTAGCAAGTTTTAAGTTATGTTGCATTTTTCCGCTGTTTCACCTACAAAACTAATAAAAAAAAATTATATTTTCTTACAAATGAAACACAACAAAGAAAACTTTTTTTCGGAAAAAAATTAATAGCATTTTTAAATTCGTTTCTTTTTAATTTACTACAAAATAATACAAACATGAATTGGCATAAAGAAAATTGTTAAACGTTGCTGGGTTTATGTTTTTTTTTAAGTATTTTGCTGGAGGTTTTCTTTTCTTTAAAAAAAATATACACTACAAAACGAAATTGAACAAGAAACACTCAACTACAGGAAAAGAATACTAAATCAGTGAAAAACGGCAACAACAAATAAACAAAAAAAAAAAAAAGAGTTGCACAATATTCATAAACTCAATGTTAAAACAGAAAACAAAAACACCAGCAACAATATTGGTAATAATATTAACAACAAAAATTTTTTTAAACTAAATACGTTCAACCAAAGTAACATACAATGGCTACAGCAACAACAGCAAAAATAGTTGTTCATTTACCAAAAAAAAAAAAAAGAGGGGAGGGGGAGGGCATACACACGCTTTACAACTTTTAAGAATGTTGAAAATGCTTGTAAAGCATTTTTGTACAACAATGTACTTAGTGGAAGTGGCCAAACTAAAAAGAAAAAAAAAAAATAAACGAACGAATAAATAATATTTATCTATGCAAACATGTGTGTTGTATACAAGAACAAACCAAAAATCGACAATCACACCAAAAGATATTGCAAATAAATTGGCAATGATGGTTGGAGCGAATCAGTAACCATTGCCAAGTTTTAATTTTCATCTTATCTTGGTTAAAGTTGAAGACCACCTTTTTATGTTTGTTGATGAGAAGGTACATACGTCTGCTAGAATACAAATACTTTTTTAGAACTCGGAAAAAGTGATGGTTGTGAAACGTGCGTAGTTTATTTTCCCAGCCCTCCAGCCCTCTCATTCTGTACTTTTGCTAAATCTAAAGCCAAACTTATATTGCTAAAATGCTGAAAAAATACAAAATTAAAAATTTTTGGCCATGACATAAAACACTAAAATTTCGCTGTATTAAATTTTTGGGCCGTTCTGAAACCGAAATCGTTAAAACGACCTATTTTCAAAGAGTGATATTTGAAAAAAAAAATATTCCTGCAATAAACAACTTTAATTGAAAATAAAACCAAAAACCAATTAAAAATGTAATTGAGTCAATAATTAAATTTTTAAACAAAAGTTTAATTGACTTTAATATATTTTTAATTGATTTTTGTTTTTATTTTCACTCTCTCTAGAATATTTGCAACAATATCACTATATCTATGCAAAAAATCCATTGGGAAGAATTGGGGTCTTACCCCAAAAATTTTTCACTGGATCTATATTGCAGTAGTACGTCCAATTCTCATGTATGGCATCATCGTGTGGTGGCCATCACTGGAGAAAAAGACGTATCTATACATCTTACACAAGGTGCAAAGACTTGCATCCTTGTATGTAACCAGTGCTATTCGCACCACTCCTACGGATGCACTGGGGATGCTTCTTCATCTACTACCATTAGATCTAGTAGGGAAGGAGATGGCAACGTCCTCGGCAATCCGTCTTCGATGTACCTCTCTGTGGAACGGAAATGGAACCGGCCACTGCAGAATACTCGATGATGAAGTTAGGGGATGGAGGATTGACCAAACCTCCCCTGCTCTACTACACGAACGTCTTTATAAAACCTGGATACCATCCACAGAAATGTGGATAAATGGAACTCCAGGTAGAAGAAAAAGTGTTGATTTTTATACTATACGGACGGCTCCAAAACACAGGAAGGTGTGGGCTATGGGGTCTTTTCGAGCGCTTTAGGTCTTCGTATTGCAAGGCGACTTCCGGATCAGTGCAGTGTCTTTCAGGCAGATATCCTTGCTATAAGAGAAGTTGCGAATTGATTGAGAGTGAATGTCACTTCAACGACTTTGATTAACATTTACACCGATAGTCGAGCAGCTATTATGGCCTTAGAATCCCCGCTTCTAAGAACAACAACAGCCCTCGACTGCCGATCATCTCTAAATGAGATGGCAGAGCAGTTTGATATTAGGATCATCTGGATCCCGGGGCATAGAGGCTTCCAGGGGAACTCTAGGGCTGACGAGCTTGCTACAATTGGGACAACCTTACAGGTTCCACCGGATTTGGAATGTGTAGGTCTAACACTACTCTCTTGCAAACTCAGACTTAGGCGCAAGACAGAGGACGAAACGAATAGAAGGTGGGTCACTAGAAATGATTGCGTGATCACAAGGCAGTTATGGACTCACCTAAATAGAGAAGGTACGGATTACCTAATATCGAAGAATAGGAAACAAATATCAGTTCTAGTATCCGTGTTAACCGGACACTGTCTCATAGGTAGGCATGCACAAAGGCTTAGGGTTGAACACAACGACTTTTGCCGCAGCTGAAAAGACATCGATGAAGAGGATAGAACATTTTCTTTGTCACTGTCCTGGACTTGCAGGAAGGAGAATGGTTGTATCGACAAACGTACGAATGAAAATTAGGGGTCAATCATACAAGCTGAATGGGGTTTCAGTACGTTCACGTGCGTTATAATTCGAAAATATTGTTTTTATGTGACGAGTTGTACGTTCACACGGATGCGACGATTAGACCCCCTAATGTGAAAGTTAACTTCTCATCGAAGAGTGTATAATAATTTTGTGTAATTTGTCAAAGCTAACAATATAACGGTACTTTCGATTGAATTAAAAATTACCAAAAATCTTAATGAAAATGACAGCTGGGGACTACTCTGCAATTCGAAAAGAAAGGAAATGCTTTCGAATTTACATGTAATTAACATACAAATTCGAACGAATTTTCTTTCGTTTCGAATTACAGAGTATATTTGCAGATCTCGGACCTGTTCGGTAATGCATCACTGCATGCAAAGAACCGCGAAACTGCAAAAACGATTTTGAGTGTTCGAAATGCTGCTTGAATGTTAAAGAACCAATTTTTTTGTGATGAAAAATGGATACATTGAAATGAGAAATTGATCCAGAAGACGTAATCGCTAATCAGCCGTCTTTACATAAAAGCCGAATATCCATAATGCTCTGTATTTGGTGGGACCAGAGGATATAGTGTGTAATTCGAAACGGAAGAAAAAGCTTTGGAATTTGTATGTGTATACATAACATGTAAATTCGAAAGCATTTTCTTTTGAATCGAATTACAGAGTAGACCCCCCAAAGGATGAAATCAGGCCAGACGATCACAGGGTAGTAGTATTAAATACAATTGATTCGTTAAAAGCGAACGTTGTTCGAAAAATGTCATAATATTCCCTGATGACAACGCTCGTCCCTATTTTGCAAGACCAGTTGATGACTATTCAGAAAATAGTACAGACCTTGCCCCGTCTGACTACCATTTGTTTCGATTGATGCAGAATACTCTCACTGAAATACGCTTCAATTCGAACAAATTATCCGAAATTGTCTTGATTCGTTCTTGGCAGTTCTTGTGGCGTGCAATCCATATGTTAACAAAGATAGGAAAAGGTCATAGCTAACTATGGACAATACTTTGAATAAATTTATATTCTACCAATATTTCACATTAAACGCTTGAAATAGAGAAAAATATTTAAGTTAATTTTAATTATTATTCGAACTTCATTTGTTTCTATATTTATGATTTGACCAAAAACAAAAGAACGCTGATGATGAAGGTGTTTAGTGGCCTTCGAAAACGGCTAGTTGTTCCGTTCAACTATGTGTTGTTAGTCAGAATATTTACAACAAACTTTGGTGTTATTTGTTCATTAATAATTATCACATGTAATTTGGCTTTCAAAGCGATACGAACTTTAGCCTCTTCAAATTATAAATATAGAGAGAAAAATATTGTTTTCTGCATTTTCTCACAAAAAATCCCTTCTCCCAACACTAAATATTAAATTTTAAGTTTCTTTGTAAACCTAAATAATTTGTCCATTCCACCAGTTGAAAACATCACCTTTCTAGCCGTGTAGCGTACTATCAAAGAAAAACTATTTGCAAATATACTGCAAATACAATTCCAATAAGGCAGCAGCATACGAATACCAATATTAACTAAATTAAAAGCAAATCTGCAAATAAAAAACTTCAGGTTGTTAAAGCGGGTGAATAAATTTACGAATTATTTGCTGACCCAAACAACCCAAAGGCAATGCCATTAGGTGGATGGCCGGTCACCCACTCACTTTTAACTGCAAAAACAAACTAACAGTAACATCAAACCAATATTTTTTCGTTGGCAACTTGAAATATATAGACTCAATATTTGTTTTTTTTTTGTTCTACTTACGGCCTAACACTATATGTACTCGTATGTAACAGCAACGTTAGGAAAAAAACCTGGCTGGTTGGTTGGCTGACTGGGCTGGAAAAACGTTTACAATGTGTCGAAAAAATTACTATACGACCCTTTAACACAATCCGGCATTCAAACGTAAATATGAACAATGAACATCTATTATGTAGGAAAGTGTGTGTATTGTCAATTCTAATATGGTATTTACGTATATATGTATGTATGCATAAGTATGTAAGTACGTTGTGGCTATTATGCGTTGCAGTACTCGTGTATTCGTTTGAGTGAATATGTTGTGTCTTTATGAATGTGTATCCCTTTCCGAATGGTTCATATTTTCTGAAGTATGAGAACAATTGCAGAAGTATGTATTCATAAAACTCAACAAACTTCAAAAACCATTAAGCCAATATTACCATCATACATCAGTTATAAGTATGGTGAGCTGCAATAAAATTTAATGTGGCGGGTAGTTACATCAAGGCAATTGGAAGGGGGCCAAATGGGCAACGATATCGTTTATCTTTATCTTTGGAGAAAAATTGCTTAAATTAACAATTTTGTTTTGAGGCACGAATGTTTCTAAATTCTAAAAGGTTGCGGAAAACAAGCGAGTTATTTTTAATTTTTTTTTATTGAAAATTTTATTCTACATAGAATTTTTTTTTAAATTAAGAAAATATTTCATTTAAAAAAGGAACTTTATGAAGTGGAACAAATTTTTTCTGCTGCGTTATAAAAAATAACAATCGATTCGGATCTGAAAATCGGTATGATTTCAAAAACAAACTGTTAACTTAGTGAGTTAGTAAAGGGTCCGCCATCTAACGTTTTTTTTTAACTAGTGCTTATTTCGTGAATGTTAACACTTAGCTCATGTCTGATTTGACAGATAATTAGTTTTATCCTTCCGCTGAACGAATATGGTTGTGTATACGCTTGAACAACGCTGGGAAATATTGCTTACAGAAGATGCCGATTTTGCCAAAAAAAAAATCATCTTTTCAGATGAAGCTCATTTTGATGTTGGCGGGTATGTAAACAAGCACGCATACATTGAAAAGCCGACGCACCCAAAACGAGTCACTGTTTGGTGCGGATTTTGGTCCAGAGGCATAATTGGGCCATTTTTCGAAAATGAGCAAGGAGTGGCCGTTACAGTCAATGGCGATCGTTATCGGGTCATGTTGAACGAAGTTTTGTTCACAAAAATTGAAGAGGAGGATATTGGCAACATTTGGTTTCAACAGGACGGCGCCTACGTGCCACACAGCCGAAGCTACATTCGATGTTTTGCATAGCATTTTCAAGAAAAAAAGTTATCTTGCGGACCCTATATAACCAAGGTTCTATAGAGAGACCCGTATGAAGATAAAACAAGGGGATTGTTGAAACTAAACAAGCCCGAGCTGGGAAAGTTGACCGGCTTCTTAACGGGGCTCTCTAATCTACGAGAGCATTTGTACCGGATTGGAGCCAGGAATGGCAATGAATGCAGGGCATGCATGGAGGACATGGAGACAATGGAGCACTTCCTTTGTCATTGTCCAGCTTTCGTCCAGCAGAGATCCCGTTATTTTAGGGATGATACTTTACCGGGCATTACCCACCTTATAGGTATTGGCTGGAACAGTTTGAGGGACTACGTGAACGATACTGAGTTCCTATAATTTACATGAGAGTGCACAACACGCTTGGACTGGCTTATTTGTATAACGTGAGCGAAGTGACTCCTCTTTTCAACCTAACCTAACCTAACCTGGTGGGTTGATAGGTTGTTATTGTATTTTAAGTTGTTCTCATTTATAAAAAAATATTTTATTCCAACTTCCAACGAATCGTTTAATTTACAAAAACAATGATTTAGATTTTATGAATTTTTTGAAATCACCGTGATTTCACGTGTCGTGATTTGGAGAACAGGCCTTAATGTTATTTATTAATATAAAAAAAATATTCTTATTTTAAAAATAATTTTTAAAAAATGTAGCATTTTTAAAATGACAACCCAAAAATCTTGTTTTAAGAATACTTTTTTTGGCGCACTGTATAAATTAAATGTCTTCGTTGGTATTTGCTTCTCTTTTAAATACAAGATGATTATTTTTATTTTTTTTTCCTAAATAGAAATTTTTATGGAAACTCAGGAGCAGCTAATTTTACTTAATAAATTTAATTATTTCTTAAAGCTTAAGTTTAAATTTATTGAGTCTTTCTTTACACGTATAAACTTATAATTAGAACGTCAACTACAATTAGAAATATCTGAAGACTATATAGTCTTATAATATATATAATCTTAATTTGCATAAAACAGAATTCGGAAATTTTTTTTTAAGTTAAATTCAACACAAAACTTCAGTCCTAATTTTAATTAAAAAATAATTTTTTTAAATTCCATATTTTTAAATAAATCACATAAAACAAATTTTACATATTTTTTTCATTAGCAAGTTTTCTCTAATAAAAATCTAAACTTTTCTATGAAAATTTCTTATAATTTTTATAAATCGAAAAGTTTACTTATTCCCCAAAAATTTTATTCTTTAAATTAATTTTTTTTCACATTCTATATTTAAGAAAAAGTCACATCAAAAGTTGACAATTTTTCTACCTAGATCTCACTAATTCAACCGAATTTTACATAAAAGGTTTTTCATTATAAAGTTTTCTTAAATAAAAATCTACAATTTTCTATGAAAATTGCAATAAAATTAAATTTTTAACGGGGAAATCAAGACTTCCGAAAATCAATTAAAAAAATTATTTTATTTTATTTATCCAAAATAAAAATCTTTTTTGTGGTATATTTTCGAATGTTAAATAAAAAATCGAAAATTAACGGCCTGGCTCACGATGTCGACAAGAAATTTTCTTTCGCTTATTTATATTGTAAACAAAAACAAAATAAGAAAATTTGTAATTGTTTTCAATATAAATAAGCGAAAGAAAATGTCTTGTCGACATCGTGAGCCAGGCAGTAAATTTTTTTTGAGCAGAAAATTTTTCAAAGATCTTCTGTTAAGATTTGGAAAAACTCGATTTTTTATGCAAGATTTTTGATTTATTTAAAAAAAATTTTTTTATAGTAAATAAATTTATATATTTTTTTTTCTTGTTATGGTCAAGGTCAATACATATGTACGTATTTATTATGTGTCTATAAATTTCTAAGGTCGAAGAAAATAATTGACATACAGAAAATTTTATTAAAAATGTCCGGAAAATTAATTTTAATTTCGTACAATTTTTTTTTTTTGCAAATCGAAAATTGCTTGAGAACATTTTAGAAAATCCTAAAGTTTTTTGAGTAACGTGTATATCGAGCCTTATTTTCGATTTTATTGTAAGCGACAAAAATTAAAGTTTTCAGGAGGTTTTTTTTAAATATTCAAATATATTTTTGTACGTAAATTTTCGCTTACTATAAAATTGTACAGCCTGAACAATTTTGGCATTTTGATAATTCTAAACTATGGGTAGGCCCATACAATTTTAATTTCAATAAAAAAAGTATATTTTCGATAACATGTCGCTTACGATAAAATCGAAAATATGGCTCGATATTTTGTTTAGAGAAGTTATCGAAGGTTAGGCAAATTTGGGTTTAGCATGATTTTAATTTTTTTTAATTACATCTTTCTAAAAATAATATACAGAAAAATCGGAAAAAATTAATACTTTTTTAAACTTTTTCCGATACAAGGTAGCAAGTGTACCCAAGTTCTTGCCTTCCTGCAGCACTATAAAAGAAATCCTATTTGTTCCATGCAATACATTGTGCGAACATAGTATGATATATAAAATGATTTTTCTATGTACATAAGTATATATATATATATATATATTTTTTATTACTCATACTTTATTATGTTGTTGTTACTGCAAGTATTTTACACTGACAAATCTAGAGCAGCACGTATTTAAAAGAACATGCCGAAAATCTCAAAATTCATGTAATGAAATGAAATCAAACTGAATAGAAGCGACGTAAGAAACAAATAAAAACTAGATTTATGTTCTAATACCGGCATCTAACCTCCAATAAGTGTGAGATGGAAAAATGTTTATAACACAGAACAATAATAAAATAAAAAGCCAAATTCCACATTTGTGTGTGCAACAAACGAACGCAAGCAACACAGGCACAATAAACTAAAGAGTGATTGACTTGTTTAATTGTTTTGATACCTGGTCATGGTTAAAAGTTGAATAAATTTTTTATTCCGACTTTTTCGAGCATGAGAATGTTGTTCTACTCGTATGTGAATGAATGAGCAGAAAGTATTTGAAATATTTGGAGTACTATTTGTTCATTTAAATTTTGAAAATTTATGACATTGACATCTCTATTGTTGTGAATAAAAACAAAAATGGAAAAATAAATTGTGACAGTTCAAGAAGAGATGTAGTATAATGGAAAATAATTTTTATATTGGCAGTGAGTGATCTATTTTAGGATTTAGTTGCATTAATTTTTAAACGATTTGTCACAGGCTTATTTTGATGTCTGAACAGATAATGTATGGTAGTTTTTTTTTCTCCTTCATTATTTCTTTGACTCAGTGCTGCGTAATAAATATTGAAACATTATATGGAAGTGTTTTAAAGAAATACATTTTAGCCCCCATATTCATAAAATTTAAAATGAAAATGAATTTTAAATGTATTTTATTTCAAAATTTTCCTAAAATGGATTTCAAATTCATTTGATTTTTTATGAATATGGTGGTAGATATTTATGAGCCAGTAATTCGTATCGTGATGCAAGAGCTAACAATCTCTTTTACTATTTTTAATATCAAATTATAGAACAAAAAAAAAAAAAAATACTCTAAAATATTTCCATTTTTTTCGTGGCTTTATGTACAGGGTGTTTTTTTAGAGGTATAGAACTTCGAATTGAAATAAAACACAAGAAAATCGTTTTAATGTCGCATCAATTTGGCTTTATTGGAAGGATAATTTTATGCCATTAATGTTTAAATATGATTTCGGGCATGTGGCCGCCGCGGCTGGCTCGAATAAAGCCAATTCTACAGGTCCAATTTTCAACCACTTTTTCGAGCATATGGGACCGTATGTTGGCAATAACGCCACGAATGTTGGCTTCCAAGTCCCCTAACGTTTCTGGTTTGTTGGCGTAGACGAGCGACTTCACATATCCCCAAAGAAAATAATCCAATGGTGTCAAATCACACGATCTTGGTGGCCAATTGACAGGTCCATTCCGCGAAATTATGCGCTCATCGAATGTTTCCTTCAATAAATCGATTGTGACGTGCGCTGTGTGGCATGTAGCGCCGTCTTGTTGGAACCACAACTCATCCACATTCATGCCATCCAATTCGGGAACAAAATAGTCGGTTATCATGGCTCTATACCGGTCGCACGGTGGCGAATCGATTCATTCGGGTCCTCTTCAACACTTTGCTCTACAGCGGCAATTGTTTCTTCGGTGCGCACTGTTCGACGTCTCTGCGGATGCGTATTATCACATAATTGCTCTGATGGACGATTATGTCGACCATAAAATGGACGGAGCTTGCGGTAAACTTCGCGAACTGAACCATTATTTTCGAAATAAATTTGCACGATTTGCAAGCGTTGTTCTTTTGTCAACCTGTTCATGATGAAATGGCAAACCAAACTAAATATTAATCACTTGACAGCTGACAAAATGGACGCCAGTTAAAAAAGTGATGCCAACTTAAAGTTCTATACCTCAATAAAAAACACCCATTATGACTGGCTGTGAACTAAAATTATGATTTGTCTTAGCAACTCGTTAGCACAGATTTTCTACTTAACAACTTTTAAAAAATGAGGTTACCACATTATAACTATAAATTATACATTATGCCTGATTTTGACATATTAATATACATATGCATGTTTCGGTTTTCCTTCTATAAATGCGAATTAAAAAATTTCTATAAATGCGTATTCATAAATGGTAATTATATAATTTTAAGTGTGGTAGAAAATAAGCACATCGATATACATACATACATGTTTATTTAATATATTTGTTCATACAAACACTTATTACCTGTCAGTTTACAAGTTAGCAGTTCATTAGCAACACTTCAGCAGCTCATTAGCAACAGGTTAGACTGCGTTTTATGAGCTTGATGCTAAATATTTTTCATACTTAAATATTTTCCTTCTATACATGCATATTAAAAAAATCTATAAATAACTATTTAAAAATGCTAAGTATACTAATTTTGGTGGAAAATTAGTACGTGCGTATACATATATTTTGGTTTAACATGTATGTTTATACAAACTGTTATCAGTTGTTTGCTTGCAAGCTAGCAGTCGATTAGCAACACTTTAGCAGCTCATTAGCAACAGGTTAGGCAGCGTTTTATGAATCACCAATGTGTTAGCTTGATGCTGACTAATTGTTATACTTAAATATTTTCCTTCTACATATCGCACACTAAATCATAAAGAGTCACAACTCAAAAAATTTCAGATGCTGAGTAGTTGCAAACAACTGTTGATAGTGTACAAATAACGCAAGTATGTGATATAAAAACAAGCATAATGGTATTTTATATTCTTCAAGAAGACTGTATTGCAAAAGAAATTGTTGAGGTCGTTATAGATTTCCTCAATTAACTGGTTTATAAAAAAGCAAAAGCACTTTTATAATTTTGAGTTGTGACTATTTATGATTTAGTGTGCGATATGATTAAAAAAATCTATAAATGTCTATTTACAAATGTTAATTATATTATTTTAAGTTTGGTGGAAAATTAGCACGTGCGTTTAAATTTTTATAGTAGATAGACATGGTATTTCCTTCAGCTAATAAAGTCTAGTTTAATTTTTCTTCTCTTCTTTAGAAACTCACATTAATTAATAAAAATATTTGATTCAATAAGAATTGAAGTTACTGAACTTAAGCCCAATTAAGAAATTATTTCTGATTAAAATTCACAACAGTTCAATTAAATCTAAAAATTACTCATTTTTATTTTATTATCAGTTGTTTGTTTACAAGTTAGCAGTCCATTAGCAACACTTTAGTAGCTCATTAGCAACGGGTTAGAAAACGTTTTATGAATCATCAATGTGTTAGCTTAATGTTACATATTTGTTATACTCAAAACTGTCAAAGCTTTTCTCAAATCTTCAATTAAAGCCAGACGTAAATAAAGTTTTATATATTCACCCTTATCGCGAATAAAAGTTCACGTGAAATGTGTTCCCTTTCCCTAAAATTGTGATCGCCAATGTTTGCGTTGTTGTTGTATCAGCATACTATTTTTTCTAATTTTGTTCACCATTTTTTGTTCACGGGAAATATTTTACGTGAACAAAATGTTCGCCTTTTATTCGCGATAAGGGTGATTGGTGCTCACTTGGTAACAGTTCAAACATTGCATTGCTTTTGTAGCAGAAAAAGACTACAAAATTGTTAAACTGTTGTTAAATGGTTGATATGGACTTTGACAAATATGCCATAACTTGGAGAGTTTAATGGACTGTTTGCATTCAGCTGATGACCAGCTGTTCTGCTGAGTTTATGCAGTTCAATCATCCACCTTCATTTTAACATACATACACCTTGGTCTTTTTACTCTTTGGAATAATTTTATTTGTCTTAAAAATCGTTTGGCTTATGTTATGTTTAATAAGAAATTGTTTGCATTGCATGTAGAAACACTCGTGGACATTAAAAATTAAAATCCATGGAGTTTTTCTGTTTTTTTTAGTTCTTGTTGCCACCGCCTTTAAGAAAAGATAAGGAAATACATATGTACATATGTAATTGACACTATTACCTTGTTAATTTAATTGTCAAATTAAGTCATAAATATTTTTAAAAATGACCAAACAACTTGTACAGAAAATTGTCTTTTGATTAATGTTGTGACTAAATTGGATAAAAATCTTAAGCACCACAAGTATAAACTAAATAAAAAAAAACATGAAAAAACAGTTGAATAAAACTAAACTAAAACATGTTTTTTACTTTTATAGAATTTTGTTTTAAGTTGAAAAAATCTAATTCTTAATCCAATACGAGGACAGAACTAGAACTACTAAAAATGAGGAATTTTTGTTCCCATGAAATTTTCATTCCCCATTAAGGGAAACTTGCTATTGCGAATTTCATGGCAACGTTTGTTCCCGCTATCAATGCGTAGTGAATGTAAAAAACAGCAAAAAGATTGGTAAAGCTTAAAAATTAATTGAAAAATCAGACAAATACAAGTTTTACAGTAAGAATTACACAAATGCGTTTCAAATGAAATGTTTTCAAGTGTAAAGTTGTGTTTTTAAATATTTTAGGTGCCGTGGAAAAAATTCTTTAGAATACCACAGCCATAAAGTTTACTGCATGTGGACCAAAGAGATTCATGTTCAATGCAAGAAGGTGTTGCAGGGAATTATTGTTACTAATCATGGACAATATTTACTGATTTTATCCTTAAAATAATTATTTATAACTTTTGATATATAATTGGAAGTATAATATTGAAATTTCGCAATGCATAAGTTCAGTTCGCTTGCAAAACTAAAGTGAACAAAATCAAGGGTAAAGTAAAAAAATACATGTGGAAAATATTATTCACGAGAAGGGGAATCAGAAAAGGGAACAGATTTCTGGGGAAAAGTTATTCGCGATTGCAATTTGGCGAAAAGGTAAAATTTTGAGGGAAACAATGTTCACTATAGGGGTGATTATATTCTCTAAGTAGTTACGATTCATTCTGAGTAGAACTATAGCTGAAATTTTATTTAAAACATAAAGGATATATGGGAAGTAGCCATGTCCTTATACAAATTTAAATAATTTTTACAGATGAATATAAAAGTAACATTTTGTAAATAGTTAAAAAGTTTTGTTGTACTGAAATCGAATTTTCAAAATAAAGGATATATGGGAAGAATTCATATTATTGCTCCAATCAAAATAAAATTTATGGAACAGGTTCATAGTTTAATTCTTTAAATAGTTCCTATGCATTCTGGACATAATTGTAGCTGAAAGTGAATTTTAAAAATTAAGGATATGTGGTAGGCATTCATATCGTTGCACCGATTTAAATGAATTTTACTTTAGAGCTCAAAAGTAATTTGTTTTTATAAATAGTAAGTTTCGCTGCTTTCCTATTGTAATTTGCACTAAAATCGAATTTTTAAAATAAAGGATATATGGGAGGAATCCGTGGTGTTATTGCTCCAATCAAAATTAAATTTAGCGAGTAGGTTCAGAGTTTCATTCTTCAAATAGTAATGATGCATTCTGGTCATGATTGTGGTAAAATTGAATTTTAGAAATTAAGATATATGTATGTATGTATATGTGGTAGGCATCCATATCCTTGCACCGATTTAAACAAATTTTACTTTTTTTTATAAATATTTAGGAAGTTTTGCTGCACTAAAATTTATTTTTAAAAATATAGGACATATGGGAGGTAGTGATATCCTTGAATCGATTAAAATAAAATTCGTGACATAGCTTAACCATATAACTTAGACGAATTACAGTTGCAGTTGAAATTAAATTTTTGGCATTAAGGATATATGGAGTATAGGCATGTCCTTGCATTTTAATGTTGATGTTCAGCTGTATTCCATCCTATAACATTGTTGCTGTACTGTGATGCTTTTAATGATATTGATCAAACATTTCACTCATTATTTAACAGGAGTAGTTCTAGAATCGCCCTCGTAATTATCTTAAAGAATTCAAACATTAAATTAACAGTCAAGTTAAAGCTTGCTACACAATGAAAAGTACGAGTACACACCAATTCATTAAAGCAATTCACTTGCGAACAATCGTCGTCATTCCACCACTTCACCACTTTAATACAGGGACATGGTGCTTGTGTGGAATAGCCAATAAACAATAAAAACAAACCATGAAAGGCCTGGCTTGGACTGGCTGCATGAAAATTGGCATAAGCAACAATAAGAAAGAAGTTTTGTTACCAAAACAATTGATACCGGTTTTTTTGGTGTTGCTTTTGTAGTTTGTTAGTTAGACTTGTGCATAAAATGTTCAATTAAAAAATGAAAACTGGGTGATTTTCATTTTCAAACGCGTTTACTTGTTTATTTGTTTGTTTTCTTAGCAGGTTTTTTCCTTCGGTTTTCTGCAGTGATGTTGACCAGTTTTAAATTAGTTTTTTAGTCGTTGCAGTTGTTTTGCTGCCTGCTTTGCCACCAGCCTATAAAAGCAATATAGTTATGCGCACGTATGTTTGTATGTAATTGTTGTTGCGCTGTGTTATTTATTTTTTTAAACCATTTTTGGTATTGAGATCAACAGCAATTTTTAGTTTTAGTTTAAAGTAATTGCAGCCAGCGAATTGTTCGCTTCAGATAAACTGTTTTTTCTACCACCACTCTTTGGTCTCCAAGGCTTTTCCTAAATAAGTGCTGAGAGTTTAAAGAAATAGTAAATTAAAATCCAGTACAACTATATTAAGGCGTGCTGTGATAAAAGTTAATTTCATAGTAACAATTTCCTACTTTTTCCTGGCGAAAAAAGGAAAATAATTGTAGTAAAAAAGCAAACCACATTATTATGATGAAAAGTAAAAGGAAATTTTAGAGATTTCTTACACTTCAATTTTTGACTTGGAAAAATCTGAGAAAAAATAAACAAATATCTGATGAAATACCGGTATAAAATTCATTTCCTGCACGCTAAAAAGTTTAATAAAATAAAAAATAAAGCAGACTTATTTTAATAGTGCGTTGGACTAATTGTATAAAATACAATTAAGCGATGTTACAAAGTATTTCCAATGAATATGTTACTTTAAAAAGACATTTTTTAAAGAGACATGTGAGTGACAAATAAGATTTTTTAGAAAAATTGTTAAGTTGACAACGATTACGAAGAAATCGCTTCAAGAAAAATGCATGGCTCACATAACTAATCGCTTGTCTGGTATTAGCTTTGGAAAGCTGTACAATTTTGACTTGAAATAATAAATTGAGATAAGATAATTTCAAACACAAAAAATTGGTTTATTAGAAAAATATCTTGGATTGTTGCTACCTTAAATTCTTCTAATTACTCGTAGTAACTAGAAAAAACGACAAAGTAGAAAGGAATAGAGTAACGGTGGACCAATTCTATGGTGTTCATGAATAATACACAGAAAAAAATATTCCTGCAATAAACAACTTCAATTGAAAATAAAACCAAAAATCAATTAAAAATGTAATTGAATCAATTAAACTTTGTGAATAATTAAATTTTTAAATAAAAGTTTAATTGACTTATATATATTTTTGATTGATTGTGTTATTCAAATTTTTTTTTTAAACACACACAAACCGCGAAGCGATTAACTTGTCTGCAGAAAACACCCAGGGTCTATGGCGGGAATTGAACCCACAACCTCTGGATTGACAGGATAACATCGCTACCTAACCTATGTTATATATAGATATTTCTCATTTTGAGTTGATGATATTAAATTGTTATATATTAAATGCTTTTTAAAAAGGTCTAACAAAATTTTGAACCATATGGACGTGAACACACGTCCATTAGATTTTTCGACATGCGCTGCTATTTATTAAAACTACAGAATTTTTAATTGAATGCCAAATAATAAAATGCCCAAAATCGTGAGAATTATGGCTCTATTATGTATGGCAACCTTATTTTAGTTTCAATGTCGTAAAGGTCGTAAAAAATTTTTGGTTAGAAATTATTTTTAGCAATAACATTTTATCACAGTAGAGGAGGCAAATCTAAAGGATTTGAATTGTCCCTTAAGTGCCATCTAATAAATACCATATTTTTGTACTGTCTTCTCTTCATCTAATAACACTCTCACTGAATTCATCATCTTTCTGTTAAGTAAGTCTTCAAGCACTTATATTTCTAATATTTTGAACTTACATAACATTAATTTTTAAAAATTATATTTTAATTAATTCCTTTATTTCGCTACTTCTTTTGTGTAGCTTCATCAGGGAATTATTTATAAAAATTATTGTCGAAAAATTAGTTGCCAATGTGTCATACTCGTATTTTCTTATGAAGAAAGTTACCATACATAATACTAATTTTAACTTCATTTGCGTTGCAAGTTCACAGCGAAACTGAAGTTCGCTTATCAGTCATAAGCGACCCATTAAAATAAAATCCACAAACAGTTGCTGAATATCCCAAGAAAGTGAATGCTTGGTGCGGTTGCCGTTAAGACGGTCATCGGAAATAACAAGCGACAAAAAATGTCGTTATTGTGAATGATCCGGGCTAGCATCTGACCGTGTCACAAGTTTCATTAGTTCCCAGCAAAAAATTAAATGAGTACTTCTTTAGAAATCACTTCTTAATTACTTTCAAAGTAGGTTATGCATTTTTTTCTCGTTTAAAGTAAAATTAAATCACCTATTTTATTATTATTATTCTCTAAAATAAAAAACCCTGTAAAAAAAGTGATAAAAAAGAAGTAGAAAAAGCACCACAACTACGGATAATAACCACTTCAAACTCCGAGCAAGCCCGTAAGCTAATGAAATTGACTGATTGATTTAAATGCTTAAAAGTACAAATTCTTAAACTTCAAAAATTAACGAAAACTGCAACAGGTTTGCCTGCTTTTTTTCATTTGAGACAATTATTTTAATGAGTAGAATACTTTTAGAAATTAAAAGGCTTTCCAAATGGGTTAATAAACCAGTGAAAAGCACCAGTGATAAATTTACCATATAATGGATTTAATTCACCAATAATAAATCACAACTTATTTTAGAGTTTTTATAGCAAATAAAAAGTCAATCTCATTAGCTTACGGGTTGGCAAAAGCAAACCACTTCGTTCCAATGACACGTTAATGATAAATTCACTACTTTTTGTTAGATTAATATTCCGAAAGAATTTTTTGTTGAAATTCACTACTTTTTGCTAGGTTAATATTCCGAAAGAATTTTTTGAAGTTCTTTAGCTTTTCAGTTCCTTTTCACCAAAGAGGGAAATATACTCCAACATCGATGTCACGTCAATACAATACCACCAACTTAGAGCTTCTCTATAGAGATTATTAAAACATTCTGCCTTACCGTGGTTGGCGTATTTCAAATACGACTACGACTGTTTGGTAATAGACTAAAGAAGATTTCAACAATTTTTTTTTAATCTATTACCAAACAGTCGTAGTCGTATTTGAAATACGCCAACCACGATAATGCAGAATAATTATGTAATGAATATGACGACATAAGTACGTATCCTATAATTTACATTTATACGTAGCTTGGTTTTCTAAAGAATTCAGACATTATATTCGGCTTTTGACTGTATTTATTGTGTGACATAATCGATTTTGTGCTCTTAATTGGCTAATGTTGACATTTTCTTTAGTGTCTGCAAACTGGTTTAAAAAAAGTATTAGGAAATCTTTATTTTTTCAACTATAGATACAAAATTGTGACAATTTACTAGATTGTAGGCGTATGATTTTCTCAATACACTGATAGAAAAACCGTCATAGGGCAATTTCATATCAATACTTCCCCTTCTTCGTTTTTAACACCGTCATAATTTTTTTCTCATTACGACAAAAAAAAAATGGGAGATCTGTTCCCTTCGCTCCTACAAAGTCAAGACTTTAAAAGCAAACTTTGGTGTGCGAAAGGAATTTTCTTAAAAAAAGTGTTCAGCTTTTTTAGCCTCTTTATATCTTATTAGTTTTGGCTATTCAACACACATTGCTTTTTTTTTACAAAAACGTCCAACAAATTATGAGTTATTTTTGAAAAAATTTAACCATATTTCACTCTCATTTAAAATTTTTATTTTGATTTTTTTTTACGTCGAATTAAGATAACTCAAGAATTTCTTGTACATGTTATCACGAATTTAAGGAAAGTTTTAAAGTATTTTTTTTTAAATTTTAGCTATGCTACTACCGAAGATATTTACAAAATCAGGAACCAAGTCGAGACCAAAAACCAAAATTTTTAAATTTAACGCCAAATATCTTTGAAACTATTGAAGATATCTCTATAAAATAACCTGCGTTTTCTTTACCTATTTAAGAACTTTGCAACAAACATAAAGCCATGGAAATCAGATGATATTTTATAAAGTTATGAGGCCAACAAGGTTTTTCATGCCCGAGGTAGTCAGTCAACTTTGACACCCTGTAGATCACCGTGTCTTTCAGCAGTGTAGTTCAAATTTCAATGCTCTTAAAGCTTAGGTTTTTCTCTATATTTTCTACATACAACATTTTGTTATCATATCGCAAATTTCACAGATACGAGGGCGGTTCGGAAACTTCTTAGCCTAGCACAAAAAGCGCGGTATAAACAGAAAAAAGTTAAGTGGTTTGGAAACTTCCATCTCTGCTATGAACACATGTTAAATTTTGTTTCGATCTGGCAACTCCTTCATATAGAAACAGGTGTTCACAAAAGACGCATCCGCGATTTTTTAACAATGGAAGAATTAGAAATGCGTGGTTTCATTAAATATTTACATAAAAAAGGTTTATCGGGACAAGAAATTCATAATGATATGGTGAATGTGTTAGGTGAAAGTGCTCCTTCATATGCAACAGTAAAAAATTGGGTTGCTGAATTTAAACGTGGACGTACAAGCATTGAAGATGAACCACGTAGTGGACGTCCAAAAACAGCAACAACAACAGAAATTGTAGCCAAAATGCATGATATGGTATTAAATGATCGACGAATAAAAGTGAGTGAAATAGCTAATATCATGGGCATCTCAAATGATCGAGTCCATTTAATTTTGCATGAAGAACTACAGATGAAAAAGCTTTCTGCAAGATGGGTGCCGCATTTGTTAACAGTCAACCAAAAACGCATAAGAATGAACATTTCTCAAGCTTGTTTGAGAGACAAAAGAACAATCCAAACTGAAGCTGGAGGAAGTGCCCCAAAGAAGGCAAAAACAATTCAATCGGCTGGTAAGGTTATGGCAACGGTTTTTTGGGACTTCAAAGGTATTTTATTGATTGACTATCTGCAAAAGGGTAAAACAATAAATTCAGAGTACTATTGCAACCTTTTGGATCAATTAAATGTACAAATTCCAGAAAAACGTCCTGGCTTACAACACAAAAAAATAATTTTTCATCAAGGCAACGCACCAGCGCATAAGAGTGTTTTAACAATGGCTAAAATCAACGAATTAAAGTACGAGTTGCTTGACCACCCACCTTATTCTCCTGATTTGGCTCCCAGTACCTTTTACCTGTTCCCAAATCTAAAAAAATTCCTTGCTGGCAAGCGTTTTACCTCAAATGAAGTTGTAAACCACTATTTTGAAGACCTTGAGGAAAACTATTTTAATCAAGGGATAGAATTGCTAGAAAAGCATTGGACTAAGTGTATTGAAGTTTCAAGAGATTATATTGAAAAATAAAAATATTTTTGAAAAACTAACTTCTCTTTCATTGATAGGCTAAGAAGTTTCCGAACCGCCCTCGTACAGATTTATTATTTATTTTTGGCTTTGAGCGAAAAATTTTACATGATTTATCAACTTTTGGTCGTTTCGTGTTAAAATACAACAAACACTTCTTGGCCTGTCTATTTTACTTTGCCGCTTAAATATTTAAATTTTTCTATGTATTTGTGTATGTAAATTGACTTCCTATCTCTTTGTATTCATTGTTAACAAGTGTAAAAGGTTGGCAATGTTGTTGCTAGTGTCTCGCATACAACTTTTCATCATCGTCTATCATCCATCTGCACAGTCTGTCTGTCTGATGTTTATTTATGAATAATTTGCCATGAACAGTAATGAATTATTAAAAAGATAATAATTTTTCCAGAAACCAAAAAATAAAAAAATTAAAGTGAAGGGGATTTGTAAATTAAAAGATTTTGCAATAAAGGAAATTGTCAAAGAAAAGGTAATAATAAGCCATTCCTAATGATTTAAAAGCAATAAAAGTTGCCAAGACGTTATAAAAATTTATAACTTTTCTAAACACATACATAAGCGTTAAATCAATGTTGAGTAACAAGTGATAAAATAAAAAAGTGAGGGCAGGTTGATGGGATTGCGATTAACAATCGGGCATATACATACATACATATGTATATCATTTAAATTTATTTAAATTTTAGTCTTAAAAGTGTGTTAAATAAGTTACGAAAATAATGTGAAACACAAATGACCACAGACATAGTTTAAATAATCGAGAGTTTGAAATACCCCCCTGTTCTGAAAATCACGGTGATTTCAAATCACGTGATTTCAAAAGTAAACTATTAATAGCTGACTTGGTAATGGGATTTTATTGCGTTTTAAGTATTTTTCATTTATAATAGCATATTTTCTTCCAACTTCCAAAGCTATAAAGCGTAAAATATACAAAAGCAATTATTTAGCTTTTATTAATTTTTACAAATCACCGTGATTTGGCATGTCGTGATTTGCAGAACAGGCCCGATACATATCGCTTATTTACTCAAACAACGTCATAACTAAAAAAACCAGGAGAAAGAAAATTTAATTTTTCTCTCAAGAGCTAAGTAAACAATATATACATATGTATGCAATTTTTACACAATATGATGATATTCTGCATTATTAAGTAAAAAAAATCCATTTGTTGGGTTATGACGTTCTTTGAGTAAGTGAGCGATATGTAATTGGAAGTTCATAATCCAGATGGAGAAGATAAGGGATTTTGCTCCAAGTTACTGGTTTTTTAGTTTGATCCATTTGTAGAGCTACGTATGCGTACACAAATTCTCTGGCACTGATTGCTTTTCTTTAAAAAAAATTGGATTTTATACAGGTTAAGGGTACATACGGCCTGATTGTCTAAATGCTAACGAACATTTCTATCGAACATTTATATTAAAAACAAAAGCAAAAAACTAAAATTTGTTTTTGTTTCCAATACTAATATTCGATAGAAACGTGCGTTCGCATTTAGACAACCAGTCCCATAGTGAAATTTAAAAAAATTTAAATTAATGATTAAATTTTGTAATTAATTACACATATATTACAAGTAACTATAGCGAGCTATAGCAGCTAGCTAGCGAGCTATAGGATCCTATAGCAGCTAGCTAGCGAGCTATAGGATCCTATAGCAGCTAGCTAGCGAGCTATAGCAGCCTATAGCAGCTAGCTAGCGAGCTATAGCAGCCTATAGCAGCTAGCTAGCGAGCTATAGCAGCCTATAGCAGCTAGCTAGCGAGCTATAGCAGCCTATAGCAGCTAGCTAGCGAGCTATAGCAGCCTATAGCAGCTAGCTAGCGAGCTATAGCAGCCTATAGCAGCTAGCTAGCGAGCTATAGCAGCCTATAGCAGCTAGCTAGCGAGCTATAGCAGCCTATAGCAGCTAGCTAGCGAGCTATAGCAGCCTATAGCAGCTAGCTAGCGAGCTATAGCAGCCTATAGCAGCTAGCTAGCGAGCTATAGCTGCCTATAGCAGCTAGCTAGCGAGCTATAGCTGCCTATAGCAGCTAGCTAGCGAGCTATAGCTGCCTATAGCAACTAGCTAGCGAGCTATAGCTGTCTATAGCAGCTAGCTAGCGAGCTATAGCAGCCTATAGCAGCTAGCTAGCGAGCTATAGCAGCCTATAGCAGCTAGCTAGCGAGCTATAGCAGCCTATAGCAGATAGCTAGCGAGCTATAGCAGCCTATAGCAGCTAGCTAGCGAGCTATAGCAGCCTATAGCAGCTAGCTAGCGAGCTATAGCAGCCTATAGCAGCTAGCTAGCGAGCTATAGCAGCCTATAGCAGCTAGCTAGCGAGCTATAGCAGCCTATAGCAGCTAGCTAGCGAGCTATAGCAGCCTATAGCAGCTAGCTAGCGAGCTATAGCAGCCTATAGCAGCTAGCTAGCGAGCTATAGCAGCCTATAGCAGCTAGCTAGCGAGCTATAGCAGCCTATAGCAGCTAGCTAGCGAGCTATAGCAGCCTATAGCAGCTAGCTAGCGAGCTATAGCAGCCTATAGCAGCTAGCTAGCGAGCTATAGCAGCCTATAGCAGCTAGCTAGCGAGCTATAGCAGCCTATAGCAGCTAGCTAGCGAGCTATAGCAGCCTATAGCAGCTAGCTAGCGAGCTATAGCAGCCTATAGCAGCTAGCTAGGGAGCTATATCAGCCTATAGCAGCTAGCTAGCGAGCTATAGCAGCCTATAGCAGCTAGCTAGCGAGCTAAAGCAGCCTATAGCAGCTAGCTAGCGAGCTATAGCAGCCTATAGCAGCTAGCTAGCGAGCTATAGCAGCCTATAGCAGCTAGCTAGCGAGCTATAGCAGCCTATAGCAGCTAGCTAGCGAGCTATAGCAGCCTATAGCAGCTAGCTAGCGAGCTATAGCAGCCTATAGCAGCTAGCTAGCGAGCTATAGCAGCCTATAGCAGCTAGCTAGCGAGCTATAGCAGCCTATAGCAGCTAGCTAGCGAGCTATAGCAGCCTATAGCAGCTAGCTAGCGAGCTATAGCAGCCTATAGCAGCTAGCTAGCGAGCTATAGCAGCCTATAGCAGCTAGCTAGCGAGCTATAGCAGCCTATAGCAGCTAGCTAGCGAGCTATAGCAGCCTATAGCAGCTAGCTAGCGAGCTATAGCAGCCTATAGCAGCTAGCTAGCGAGCTATAGCAGCCTATAGCAGCTAGCTAGCGAGCTATAGCAGCCTATAGCAGCTAGCTAGCGAGCTATAGCAGCCTATAGCAGCTAGCTAGCGAGCTATAGCAGCCTATAGCAGCTAGCTAGCGAGCTATAGCAGCCTATAGCAGCTAGCTAGCGAGCTATAGCAGCCTATAGCAGCTAGCTAGCGAGCTATAGCAGCCTATAGCAGCTAGCTAGCGAGCTATAGCAGCCTATAGCAGCTAGCTAGCGAGCTATAGCAGCCTATAGGAGCTAGATAGCGAGCTATAGCGAGCTATAGCAGCTAGCTAGCGAGCTATAGCAGCCTATAGGAGCTAGCTAGCGAGCTATAGCGAGCTATAGCAGCTAGCTAGCGAGCTATAGCAGCCTATAGGAGCTAGCTAGCGAGCTATAGCGAGCTATAGCAGCCTATATCAGCTAGCCAGCGAGCTATAGCAGCTAGCTAGCGAGCTATAGCAGCTAGCTAGCGAGCTATAGCAGCCTATAGCAGCTAGCTAGCGAGCTTTAGCAGCCTATAGCAGCTAGCTAGCGAGCTATAGCAGCCTATAGGAGCTAGCTAGCGAGCTATAGCAGCCTATAGGAGCTAGCTAGCGAGCTATAGCAGCCTATAGCAGCTAGCTAGCGAGCTATAGCAGCCTATAGCAGCTAGCTAGCGAGCTATAGCAGCCTATAGCAGCTAGCTGGCGAGCTATAGCAGCCTATAGCAGCTAGCTAGCGAGCTATAGCAGCCTATAGCAGCTAGCTAGCGAGCTATAGCAGCCTATAGCAGCTAGCTAGCGAGCTATAGCAGCCTATAGCAGCTAGCTAGCGAGCTATAGCAGCCTATAGCAGCTAGCTAGCGAGCTATAGCAGCCTATAGCAGCTAGCTAGCGAGCTATAGCAGCCTATAGCAGCTAGCTAGCGAGCTATAGCAGCCTATAGCAGCTAGCTAGCGAGCTATAGCAGCCTATAGCAGCTAGCTAGCGAGCTATAGCAGCCTATAGCAGCTAGCTAGCGAGCTATAGCAGCCTATAGCTGCTACAGCTCGCTAGCTAGCTGCTATAGGCTGCTATAGCTCGCTAGCTAGCTGCTATAGGCTGCTATAGCTCGCTAGCTAGCTGCTACAGCTCGCTAGCTAGCTGCTATAGCTCGCTAGCTAGCTGCTATAGCTCGCTAGCTAGCTGCTATAGCTCGCTAGCTAACTGCTATAGGCTGCTATAGCTCGCTAGCTAGCTGCTATAGGCTGCTATAGCTCGCTAGCTAGCTGCTATAGGCTGCTATAGCTCGCTAGCTAGCTGCTATAGGCTGCTATAGCTCGCTAGCTAGCTGTTATAGGCTGCTATAGCTCGCTAGCTAGCTGCTATAGGCTGCTATAGCTCGCCAGCTAGCTGCTATAGGCTGCTATAGCTCGCTAGCTAGCTGCTTTAGGCTGCTATAGCTTGCTAGCTAGCTGCTATAGGCTGCTATAGCTCGCTAGCTAGCTGCTATAGGCTGCTATAGCTCGCTAGCTAGCTGCTATAGGCTGCTATAGCTCGCTAGCTAGCTGCTATAGGCTGCTATAGCTCGCTAGCTAGCTGCTATAGGCTGCTATAGCTCGCTAGCTAGCTGCTATAGGCTGCTATAGCTCGCTAGCTAGCTGCTATAGGCTGCTATAGCTCGCTAGCTAGCTGCTATAGGCTGCTATAGCTCGCTAGCTAGCTGCTATAGGCTGCTATAGCTCGCTAGCTAGCTGCTATAGGCTGCTATAGCTCGCTAGCTAGCTGCTATAGGCTGCTATAGCTCGCTAGCTAGCTGCTATAGGCTGCTATAGCTCGCTAGCTAGCTGCTATAGGCTGCTATAGCTCGCTAGCTAGCTGCTATAGGCTGCTATAGCTCGCCAGCTAGCTGCTATGGGCTGCTATAGCTCGCCAGCTAGCTGCTATAGGCTGCTATAGCTCGCCAGCTAGCTGCTATAGGCTGCTATAGCTCGCTAGCTAGCTGCTATAGGCTGCTATAGCTTGCTAGCTAGCTGCTATAGGCTGCTATAGCTCGCTAGCTAGCTGCTATAGGCTGCTATAGCTCGCCAGCTAGCTGCTATAGGCTGCTATAGCTCGCCAGCTAGCTGCTATAGGCTGCTATAGCTCGCTAGCTAGCTGCTATAGGCTGCTATAGCTCGCCAGCTAGCTGCTATAGGCTGCTATAGCTTGCTAGCTAGCTGCTATAGGCTGCTATAGCTCGCTAGCTAGCTGCTATAGGCTGCTATAGCTCGCTAGCTAGCTGCTATAGGCTGCTATAGCTCGCTTACTAGCTTCTATAGGCTGCTATAGGCTGCTATAGCTCGCCAGCTAGCTGCTATAGGATGCTATAGCTCGCTAGCTAGCTGCTATAGGCTGCTATAGCTCGCTAGCTAGCTGTTATAGGCTGCTATAGCTCGCTAGCTAGCTGCTATAGGGTGCTATAGCTCGCTAGCTAGCTGCTATAGGGTGCTATAGCTCGCTAGCTAGCTGCTATAGCTCGCTAGCTAGCTGCTATAGGCTGCTATAGCTCGCTAGCTAGCTGCTATAGGCTGCTATAGCTCGCTAGCTAGCTGCTATAGGCTGTTATAGGCTGCTATAGCTCGCTAGCTAGATGCTATAGGCTGCTATAGCTCGCTAGCTAGATGCTATAGGCTGCTATAGCTCGCTAGCTAGCTGCTATAGGCTGCTATAGGCTGCTATAGCTCGCTAGCTAGCTGCTATAGACTGCTATAGCTCGCTAGCTAGCTGCTATAGGCTGCTATAGCTCGCTAGCTAGCTGCTATAGCTCGCTAGCTAGATGCTATAGCTCGCTAGCTAGATGCTATAGCTCGCCAGCTAGCTGCTATAGGCTGCTATAGCTCGCCAGCTAGCTGCTATAGGCTGCTATAGCTCGCTAGCTAGCTGCTATAGCTCGCTAGCTAGCTGCTATAGGCTGCTATAGCTCGCTAGCTAGCTGCTATAGGCTGCTATAGCTCGCTAGCTAGCTGCTATAGGCTGTTATAGGCTGCTATAGCTCGCTAGCTAGCTGCTATAGGCTGTTATAGGCTGCTATAGCTCGCTAGCTAGATGCTATAGGCTGCTATAGCTCGCTAGCTAGCTGCTATAGGATGCTATAGCTCGCTAGCTAGCTGCTATAGGCTGCTATAGCTCGCTTGCTAGCTGCTATAGGCTGCTATAGCTCGCTAGCTAGCTGCTATAGGCTGGTATACCTCGCCAGCTAGCTGCTATTATAGGCTGCTATAGCTCGCCAGCTAGCTGCTATAGGCTGCTATAGCTCGCTAGCTAGCTGCTATAGGCTGCTATAGCTCGCTAGCTAGCTGCTATAGGCTGCTATAGCTCGCTAGCTAGCTGCTATAGGCTGCTATAGCTCACTAGCTAGCTGCTATAGGCTGCTATAGCTCACTAGCTAGCTGCTATAGGCTGCTATAGCTCGCTAGCTAGCTGCTATAGGCTGCTATAGCTCGCTAGCTAGCTGCTATAGGCTGCTATAGCTCGCTAGCTAGCTGCTATAGGCTGCTATAGCTCGCCAGCTAGCTGCTATAGGCTGCTATAGCTCGCTAGCTAGCTGCTATAGGCTGCTATAGCTCGCTAGCTAGCTGCTATAGGCTGCTATAGCTCGCTAGCTAGCTGCTATAGGCTGCTATAGCTCGCTAGCTAGCTGCTATAGGCTGCTATAGCTCGCTAGCTAGCTGCTATAGGCTGCTATAGCTCGCTAGCTAGCTGCTATAGGCTGCTATAGCTCGCTAGCTAGCTGCTATAGGCTGCTATAGCTCGCTAGCTAGCTGCTATAGTCTGCTATAGCTCGCTAGCTAGCTGCTATAGTCTGCTATAGCTCGCTAGCTAGCTGCTATAGGCTGCTATAGCCTGCTAGCTAGCTGCTATAGCTCGCTAGCTAGCTGCTATAGGCTGCTATAGCTCGCTAGCTAGCTGCTATAGGCTGCTATAGCTCGCTAGCTAGCTGCTATAGGCTGCTATAGCTCGCTAGCTAGCTGCTATAGGCTGCTATAGCTCGCTAGCTAGCTGCTATAGGCTGCTATAGCTCGCTAGCTAGCTGCTATAGGCTGCTATAGCTCGCTAGCTAGCTGCTATAGGCTGCTATAGCTCGCTAGCTAGCTGCTATAGGCTGCTATAGCTCGCTAGCTAGCTGCTATAGGCTGCTATAGCTCGCTAGCTAGCTGCTATAGGCTGCTATAGCCTGCTAGCTAGCTGCTATAGCTCGCTAGCTAGCTGCTATAGATCGCCTGCTAGCTGCTATAGGCTGCTGTAGTTCGCTAGGTAGCTGCTATAGGCTGCTATAGCTCGCTAGGTAGCTGCTATAGGCTGCTATAGCTCGCTAGCTAGCTGCTATAGGCTGCTATAGCTCGCTAGCTAGCTGCTATAGGCTGCTATAGCTCGCTAGCTAGCTGCTATAGTCTGCTATAGCTCGCTAGCTAGCTGCTATGGCTGCTATAGCCTGCTAGCTAGCTGCTATAGCTCGCTAGCTAGCTGCTATAGGCTGCTATAGCTCGCTAGCTAGCTGCTATAGGCTGCTATAGCCTGCTAGCTAGCTGCTATAGCTCGCTAGCTAGCTGCTATAGGCTGCTATAGCCTGCTAGCTAGCTGCTATAGCTCGCTAGCTAGCTGCTATAGATCGCCTGCTAGCTGCTATAGGCTGCTGTAGTTCGCTAGGTAGCTGCTATAGGCTGCTATAGCTCGCTAGGTAGCTGCTATAGGCTGCTATAGCTCGCTAGCTAGCTGCTATAGGCTGCTATAGCTCGCTAGCTAGCTGCTATAGGCTGCTATAGCTCGCTAGCTAGCTGCTATAGGCTGCTATAGCTCGCTAGCTAGCTGCTATAGCTCGCTAGCTAGCTGCTATAGGCTGCTATAGCTCGCTAGCTAGCTGCTACAGCTCGCTAGCTAGCTGCTATAGGCTGCTATAGCTCGCTAGCTAGCTGCTATAGGCTGCTATAGCTCGCTAGCTAGCTGCTACAGCTCGCTAGCTAGCTGCTATAGCTCGCTAGCTAGCTGCTATAGCTCGCTAGCTAACTGCTATAGGCTGCTATAGCTCGCTAGCTAGCTGCTATAGGCTGCTATAGCTCGCTAGCTAGCTGCTATAGGCTGCTATAGCTCGCTAGCTAGCTGCTATAGGCTGCTATAGCTCGCTAGCTAGCTGCTATAGGCTGCTATAGCTCGCTAGCTAGCTGCTATAGGCTGCTATAGCTCGCTAGCTAGCTGTTATAGGCTGCTATAGCTCGCTAGCTAGCTGCTATAGGCTGCTATAGCTCGCCAGCTAGCTGCTATAGGCTGCTATAGCTCGCTAGCTAGCTGCTATAGGCTGCTATAGCTCGCTAGCTAGCTGCTATAGGCTGCTATAGCTTGCTAGCTAGCTGCTATAGGCTGCTATAGCTCGCTAGCTAGCTGCTATAGGCTGCTATAGCTCGCTAGCTAGCTGCTATAGGCTGCTATAGCTCGCTAGCTAGCTGCTATAGGCTGCTATAGCTCGCTAGCTAGCTGCTATAGGCTGCTATAGCTCGCTAGCTAGCTGCTATAGGCTGCTATAGCTCGCTAGCTAGCTGCTATAGGTTGCTATAGCTCGCTAGCTAGCTGCTATAGTCTGCTATAGCTCGCTAGCTAGCTGCTATAGTCTGCTATAGCTCGCTAGCTAGCTGCTATAGATCGCCTGCTAGCTGCTATAGCTCGCTAGCTAGCTGCTATAGCTCGCTAGCTAGCTGCTATAGCTCGCTAGCTAGCTGCTATAGCTCGCTAGCTAGCTGCTATAGCTCGCTAGCTAGCTGCTATAGGCTGCTATAGCTCGCTAGCTAGCTGCTATAGGCTGCTATAGCTCGCTAGCTAGCTGCTATAGCTCGCTAGCTAGCTGCTATAGGCTGCTATAGCTCGCTAGCTAGCTGCTATAGGCTGCTATAGCTCGCTAGCTAGATGCTATAGGCTGCTATAGCTCGCTAGCTAGCTGCTATAGGCTGCTATAGGCTGCTATAGCTCGCTAGCTAGCTGCTATAGACTGCTATAGCTCGCTAGCTAGCTGCTATAGGCTGCTATAGCTCGCTAGCTAGCTGCTATAGCTCGCTAGCTAGATGCTATAGCTCGCTAGCTAGATGCTATAGCTCGCCAGCTAGCTGCTATAGGCTGCTATAGCTCGCCAGCTAGCTGCTATAGGCTGCTATAGCTCGCTAGCTAGCTGCTATAGCTCGCTAGCTAGCTGCTATAGGCTGCTATAGCTCGCTAGCTAGCTGCTATAGGCTGCTATAGCTCGCTAGCTAGCTGCTATAGGCTGCTATAGCTCGCTAGCTAGCTGCTATAGGCTGTTATAGGCTGCTATAGCTCGCTAGCTAGATGCTATAGGCTGCTATAGCTCGCTAGCTAGCTGCTATAGGCTGCTATAGCTCGCTAGCTAGCTGCTATAGGCTGCTATAGCTCGCTAGCTAGCTGCTATAGGCTGCTATAGCTCGCTAGCTAGCTGCTATAGATCGCCTGCTAGCTGCTATAGCTCGCTAGCTAGCTGCTATAGCTCGCTAGCTAGCTGCTATAGCTCGCTAGCTAGCTGCTATAGCTCGCTAGCTAGCTGCTATAGCTCGCTAGCTAGCTGCTATAGGCTGCTATAGCTCGCTAGCTAGCTGCTATAGGCTGCTATAGCTCGCTAGCTAGATGCTATAGGCTGCTATAGCTCGCTAGCTAGCTGCTATAGGCTGCTATAGGCTGCTATAGCTCGCTAGCTAGCTGCTATAGGCTGCTATAGGCTGCTATAGCTCGCTAGCTAGCTGCTATAGACTGCTATAGCTCGCTAGCTAGCTGCTATAGGCTGCTATAGCTCGCTAGCTAGCTGCTATAGCTCGCTAGCTAGATGCTATAGCTCGCCAGCTAGCTGCTATAGGCTGCTATAGCTCGCCAGCTAGCTGCTATAGGCTGCTATAGCTCGCTAGCTAGCTGCTATAGCTCGCTAGCTAGCTGCTATAGGCTGCTATAGCTCGCTAGCTAGCTGCTATAGGCTGCTATAGCTCGCTAGCTAGCTGCTATAGGCTGCTATAGCTCGCTAGCTAGCTGCTATAGGCTGCTATAGCTCGCTAGCTAGCTGCTATAGGCTGCTATAGCTCGCTAGCTAGCTGCTATAGGCTGCTATAGCTCGCTAGCTAGCTGCTATAGGCTGCTATAGCTCGCTAGCTAGCTGCTATAGGCTGCTATAGCTCGCTAGCTAGCTGCTATAGGCTGCTATAGCTCGCTAGCTAGCTGCTAAAGGCTGCTATAGCTCGCTAGCTAGCTGCTATAGCTCGCTAGCTAGCTGCTATAGGCTGCTATAGCTCGCCAGCTAGCTGCTATAGGCTGCTATAGCTCGCTAGCTAGCTGCTATAGGCTGCTATAGCTCGCTAGATAGCTTCTATAGGCTGCTAAAGCTCGCTAGCTAGCTGCTATAGGCTGTTATAGGCTGCTATAGCTCGCTAGCTAGCAGCTATAGGCCACTATAGCTCTCTAGCTAGCTGCTACAGGCTGCTATAGCTCGCTCGCTAGCAGCTATAGGCTACTATAGCTCACTAGCTAGCTGCTACAGGCTGCTATAGCTCGCTAGCTAGCTCCTAAAGGCTTCTAAAGCTCGCTAGCTAGCTCCTAAAGGCTTCTAAAGCTCGCTAGCTAGCTCCTATAGGCTGATATAGCTCGCTAGCTAGTTCCTATAGGCTGCTATAGCTCGCTAGCTAGCTCCTATAGGCTGCTATAGCTCGCTAGCTAGCTCCTATAGGCTGCTATAGTTCGCTTAGCTAGCTCCTATAGGCTGCTATAGTTCGCTTAGCTAGCTCCTATAGGCTGCTATAACTCGCTAGGTAGCTCCTATAGGCTGCTATAGCTCGCTTAGCTAGCTCCTATAGGCTGCTATTGCTCGCTAGCCAGCTCCTATAGGCTGCTATAGCTCGCTAGCTAGCTCCTATAGGCTGCTATAGCTCGCTAGCTAGCTCCTATAGGCTGCTATAGCTCGCTAGCTAGTTGCTATAGGCTGCTATAGCTCGCCAGCTAGCTGCTATGGGCTGCTATAGCTCGCCAGCTAGCTGCTATAGGCTGCTATAGCTCGCCAGCTAGCTGCTATAGGCTGCTATAGCTCGCTAGCTAGCTGCTATAGGCTGCTATAGCTTGCTAGCTAGCTGCTATAGGCTGCTATAGCTCGCTAGCTAGCTGCTATAGGCTGCTATAGCTCGCCAGCTAGCTGCTATAGGCTGCTATAGCTCGCCAGCTAGCTGCTATAGGCTGCTATAGCTCGCTAGCTAGCTGCTATAGGCTGCTATAGCTCGCCAGCTAGCTGCTATAGGCTGCTATAGCTTGCTAGCTAGCTGCTATAGGCTGCTATAGCTCGCTAGCTAGCTGCTATAGGCTGCTATAGCTCGCTAGCTAGCTGCTATAGGCTGCTATAGCTCGCTAGCTAGCTGCTATAGGCTGCTATAGCTCGCTAGCTAGCTGCTATAGGCTGCTATAGCTCGCTTACTAGCTTCTATAGGCTGCTATAGGCTGCTATAGCTCGCCAGCTAGCTGCTATAGGATGCTATAGCTCGCTAGCTAGCTGCTATAGGCTGCTATAGCTCGCTAGCTAGCTGCTATAGGCTGCTATAGCTCGCTAGCTAGCTGCTATAGGCTGCTATAGCTCGCTAGCTAGCTGCTATAGGCTGCTATAGCTCGCTAGCTAGCTATAGGCTGCTATAGCTCGCTAGCTAGCTGCTATAGGCTGTTATAGGCTGCTATAGCTCGCTAGCTAGCTGCTATAGGGTGCTATAGCTCGCTAGCTAGCTGCTATAGGGTGCTATAGCTCGCTAGCTAGCTGCTATAGGGTGCTATAGCTCGCTAGCTAGCTGCTATAGGCTGCTATAGCTCGCTAGCTAGCTGCTATAGGCTGCTATAGCTCGCTAGCTAGCTGCTATAGGCTGCTATAGCTCGCTAGCTAGCTGCTATAGGCTGCTATAGCTCGCTAGCTAGCTGCTATAGGCTGTTATAGGCTGCTATAGCTCGCTAGCTAGATGCTATAGGCTGCTATAGCTCGCTAGCTAGATGCTATAGGCTGCTATAGCTCGCTAGCTAGCTGCTATAGGCTGCTATAGGCTGCTATAGCTCGCTAGCTAGCTGCTATAGACTGCTATAGCTCGCTAGCTAGCTGCTATAGGCTGCTATAGCTCGCTAGCTAGCTGCTATAGCTCGCTAGCTAGATGCTATAGCTCGCTAGCTAGATGCTATAGCTCGCCAGCTAGCTGCTATAGGCTGCTATAGCTCGCCAGCTAGCTGCTATAGGCTGCTATAGCTCGCTAGCTAGCTGCTATAGCTCGCTAGCTAGCTGCTATAGGCTGCTATAGCTCGCTAGCTAGCTGCTATAGGCTGCTATAGCTCGCTAGCTAGCTGCTATAGGCTGTTATAGGCTGCTATAGCTCGCTAGCTAGCTGCTATAGGCTGTTATAGGCTGCTATAGCTCGCTAGCTAGATGCTATAGGCTGCTATAGCTCGCTAGCTAGCTGCTATAGGATGCTATAGCTCGCTAGCTAGCTGCTATAGGCTGCTATAGCTCGCTAGCTAGCTGCTATAGGCTGCTATAGCTCGCTAGCTAGCTGCTATAGGCTGGTATACCTCGCCAGCTAGCTGCTATAGGCTGCTATAGCTCGCCAGCTAGCTGCTATAGGCTGCTATAGCTCGCTAGCTAGCTGCTATAGGCTGCTATAGCTCGCTAGCTAGCTGCTATAGGCTGCTATAGCTCGCTAGCTAGCTGCTATAGGATGCTATAGCTTGCTAGCTAGCTGCTATAGGCTGCTATAGCTCGCTAGCTAGCTGCTATAGGCTGCTATAGCTCGCTAGCTAGCTGCTATAGGCTGCTATAGCTCGCTAGCTAGCTGCTATAGGCTGCTATAGCTCGCTAGCTAGCTGCTACAGCTCGCTAGCTAGCTGCTATAGGCTGCTATAGCTCGCTAGCTAGCTGCTATAGGCTGCTATAGCTCGCTAGCTAGCTGCTACAGCTCGCTAGCTAGCTGCTATAGCTCGCTAGCTAGCTGCTATAGCTCGCTAGCTAACTGCTATAGGCTGCTATAGCTCGCTAGCTAGCTGCTATAGGCTGCTATAGCTCGCTAGCTAGCTGCTATAGGCTGCTATAGCTCGCTAGCTAGCTGCTATAGGCTGCTATAGCTCGCTAGCTAGCTGCTATAGGCTGCTATAGCTCGCTAGCTAGCTGCTATAGGCTGCTATAGCTCGCTAGCTAGCTGTTATAGGCTGCTATAGCTCGCTAGCTAGCTGCTATAGGCTGCTATAGCTCGCCAGCTAGCTGCTATAGGCTGCTATAGCTCGCTAGCTAGCTGCTATAGGCTGCTATAGCTCGCTAGCTAGCTGCTATAGGCTGCTATAGCTTGCTAGCTAGCTGCTATAGGCTGCTATAGCTCGCTAGCTAGCTGCTATAGGCTGCTATAGCTCGCTAGCTAGCTGCTATAGGCTGCTATAGCTCGCTAGCTAGCTGCTATAGGCTGCTATAGCTCGCTAGCTAGCTGCTATAGGCTGCTATAGCTCGCTAGCTAGCTGCTATAGGCTGCTATAGCTCGCTAGCTAGCTGCTATAGGTTGCTATAGCTCGCTAGCTAGCTGCTATAGTCTGCTATAGCTCGCTAGCTAGCTGCTATAGTCTGCTATAGCTCGCTAGCTAGCTGCTATAGTCTGCTATAGCTCGCTAGCTAGCTGCTATAGATCGCCTGCTAGCTGCTATAGCTCGCTAGCTAGCTGCTATAGCTCGCTAGCTAGCTGCTATAGCTCGCTAGCTAGCTGCTATAGCTCGCTAGCTAGCTGCTATAGCTCGCTAGCTAGCTGCTATAGGCTGCTATAGCTCGCTAGCTAGCTGCTATAGGCTGCTATAGCTCGCTAGCTAGATGCTATAGGCTGCTATAGCTCGCTAGCTAGCTGCTATAGGCTGCTATAGGCTGCTATAGCTCGCTAGCTAGCTGCTATAGACTGCTATAGCTCGCTAGCTAGCTGCTATAGGCTGCTATAGCTCGCTAGCTAGCTGCTATAGCTCGCTAGCTAGCTGCTATAGCTCGCTAGCTAGATGCTATAGCTCGCTAGCTAGATGCTATAGCTCGCCAGCTAGCTGCTATAGGCTGCTATAGCTCGCCAGCTAGCTGCTATAGGCTGCTATAGCTCGCTAGCTAGCTGCTATAGCTCGCTAGCTAGCTGCTATAGGCTGCTATAGCTCGCTAGCTAGCTGCTATAGGCTGCTATAGCTCGCTAGCTAGCTGCTATAGGCTGCTATAGCTCGCTAGCTAGCTGCTATAGGCTGTTATAGGCTGCTATAGCTCGCTAGCTAGATGCTATAGGCTGCTATAGCTCGCTAGCTAGCTGCTATAGGCTGCTATAGCTCGCTAGCTAGCTGCTATAGGCTGCTATAGCTCGCTAGCTAGCTGCTATAGGCTGCTATAGCTCGCTAGCTAGCTGCTATAGATCGCCTGCTAGCTGCTATAGCTCGCTAGCTAGCTGCTATAGCTCG
This sequence comes from Tachina lurida, assembly GCA_944452675.1. NCBI lineage: Eukaryota > Metazoa > Arthropoda > Insecta > Diptera > Tachinidae > Tachina > Tachina lurida. The sequence continues at coordinate 17,648,026 of OX101754.1, read as the reverse complement.
CTAGCTAGCTGCTATAGCTCGCTAGCTAGCTGCTATAGCTCGCTAGCTAGCTGCTATAGCTCGCTAGCTAGCTGCTATAGCTCGCTAGCTAGCTGCTATAGCTCGCTAGCTAGCTGCTATAGGCTGCTATAGCTCGCTAGCTAGCTGCTATAGGCTGCTATAGCTCGCTAGCTAGATGCTATAGGCTGCTATAGCTCGCTAGCTAGCTGCTATAGGCTGCTATAGGCTGCTATAGCTCGCTAGCTAGCTGCTATAGGCTGCTATAGCTCGCTAGCTAGCTGCTATAGACTGCTATAGCTCGCTAGCTAGCTGCTATAGGCTGCTATAGCTCGCTAGCTAGCTGCTATAGCTCGCTAGCTAGATGCTATAGCTCGCCAGCTAGCTGCTATAGGCTGCTATAGCTCGCCAGCTAGCTGCTATAGGCTGCTATAGCTCGCTAGCTAGCTGCTATAGCTCGCTAGCTAGCTGCTATAGGCTGCTATAGCTCGCTAGCTAGCTGCTATAGGCTGCTATAGCTCGCTAGCTAGCTGCTATAGGCTGCTATAGCTCGCTAGCTAGCTGCTATAGGCTGCTATAGCTCGCTAGCTAGCTGCTATAGGCTGCTATAGCTCGCTAGCTAGCTGCTATAGGCTGCTATAGCTCGCTAGCTAGCTGCTAAAGGCTGCTATAGCTCGCTAGCTAGCTGCTATAGCTCGCTAGCTAGCTGCTATAGGCTGCTATAGCTCGCCAGCTAGCTGCTATAGGCTGCTATAGCTCGCTAGCTAGCTGCTATAGGCTGCTATAGCTCGCTAGATAGCTTCTATAGGCTGCTAAAGCTCGCTAGCTAGCTGCTATAGGCTGTTATAGGCTGCTATAGCTCGCTAGCTAGCAGCTATAGGCCACTATAGCTCTCTAGCTAGCTGCTACAGGCTGCTATAGCTCGCTCGCTAGCAGCTATAGGCTACTATAGCTCACTAGCTAGCTGCTACAGGCTGCTATAGCTCGCTAGCTAGCTCCTAAAGGCTTCTAAAGCTCGCTAGCTAGCTCCTAAAGGCTTCTAAAGCTCGCTAGCTAGCTCCTATAGGCTGATATAGCTCGCTAGCTAGTTCCTATAGGCTGCTATAGCTCGCTAGCTAGCTCCTATAGGCTGCTATAGCTCGCTAGCTAGCTCCTATAGGCTGCTATAGTTCGCTTAGCTAGCTCCTATAGGCTGCTATAGTTCGCTTAGCTAGCTCCTATAGGCTGCTATAACTCGCTAGGTAGCTCCTATAGGCTGCTATAGCTCGCTTAGCTAGCTCCTATAGGCTGCTATTGCTCGCTAGCCAGCTCCTATAGGCTGCTATAGCTCGCTAGCTAGCTCCTATAGGCTGCTATAGCTCGCTAGCTAGCTCCTATAGGCTGCTATAGCTCGCTAGCTAGCTGCTATAGGCTGCTATAGCTCGCCAGCTAGCTGCTATGGGCTGCTATAGCTCGCCAGCTAGCTGCTATAGGCTGCTATAGCTCGCCAGCTAGCTGCTATAGGCTGCTATAGCTCGCTAGCTAGCTGCTATAGGCTGCTATAGCTTGCTAGCTAGCTGCTATAGGCTGCTATAGCTCGCTAGCTAGCTGCTATAGGCTGCTATAGCTCGCCAGCTAGCTGCTATAGGCTGCTATAGCTCGCCAGCTAGCTGCTATAGGCTGCTATAGCTCGCCAGCTAGCTGCTATAGGCTGCTATAGCTCGCTAGCTAGCTGCTATAGGCTGCTATAGCTCGCCAGCTAGCTGCTATAGGCTGCTATAGCTTGCTAGCTAGCTGCTATAGGCTGCTATAGCTCGCTAGCTAGCTGCTATAGGCTGCTATAGCTCGCTAGCTAGCTGCTATAGGCTGCTATAGCTCGCTTACTAGCTTCTATAGGCTGCTATAGGCTGCTATAGCTCGCCAGCTAGCTGCTATAGGATGCTATAGCTCGCTAGCTAGCTGCTATAGGCTGCTATAGCTCGCTAGCTAGCTGCTATAGGCTGCTATAGCTCGCTAGCTAGCTGCTATAGGCTGCTATAGCTCGCTAGCTAGCTATAGGCTGCTATAGCTCGCTAGCTAGCTGCTATAGGCTGTTATAGGCTGCTATAGCTCGCTAGCTAGCTGCTATAGGGTGCTATAGCTCGCTAGCTAGCTGCTATAGGGTGCTATAGCTCGCTAGCTAGCTGCTATAGGGTGCTATAGCTCGCTAGCTAGCTGCTATAGGCTGCTATAGCTCGCTAGCTAGCTGCTATAGGCTGCTATAGCTCGCTAGCTAGCTGCTATAGGCTGCTATAGCTCGCTAGCTAGCTGCTATAGGCTGTTATAGGCTGCTATAGCTCGCTAGCTAGATGCTATAGGCTGCTATAGCTCGCTAGCTAGATGCTATAGGCTGCTATAGCTCGCTAGCTAGCTGCTATAGGCTGCTATAGGCTGCTATAGCTCGCTAGCTAGCTGCTATAGACTGCTATAGCTCGCTAGCTAGCTGCTATAGGCTGCTATAGCTCGCTAGCTAGCTGCTATAGCTCGCTAGCTAGATGCTATAGCTCGCTAGCTAGATGCTATAGCTCGCCAGCTAGCTGCTATAGGCTGCTATAGCTCGCCAGCTAGCTGCTATAGGCTGCTATAGCTCGCTAGCTAGCTGCTATAGCTCGCTAGCTAGCTGCTATAGGCTGCTATAGCTCGCTAGCTAGCTGCTATAGGCTGCTATAGCTCGCTAGCTAGCTGCTATAGGCTGTTATAGGCTGCTATAGCTCGCTAGCTAGCTGCTATAGGCTGTTATAGGCTGCTATAGCTCGCTAGCTAGATGCTATAGGCTGCTATAGCTCGCTAGCTAGCTGCTATAGGATGCTATAGCTCGCTAGCTAGCTGCTATAGGCTGCTATAGCTCGCTAGCTAGCTGCTATAGGCTGCTATAGCTCCCTAGCTAGCTGCTATAGGCTGGTATACCTCGCCAGCTAGCTGCTATAGGCTGCTATAGCTCGCCAGCTAGCTGCTATAGGCTGCTATAGCTCGCTAGCTAGCTGCTATAGGCTGCTATAGCTCGCTAGCTAGCTGCTATAGGCTGCTATAGCTCGCTAGCTAGCTGCTATAGGCTGCTATAGCTCACTAGCTAGCTGCTATAGGCTGCTATAGCTCGCTAGCTAGCTGCTATAGGCTGCTATAGCTCGCTAGCTAGCTGCTATAGGCTGCTATAGCTCGCTAGCTAGCTGCTATAGGCTGCTATAGCTCGCTAGCTAGCTGCTATAGGCTGCTATAGCTCGCCAGCTAGCTGCTATAGGCTGCTATAGCTCGCTAGCTAGCTGCTATAGGCTGCTATAGCTCGCTAGCTAGCTGCTATAGGCTGCTATAGCTCGCTAGCTAGCTGCTATAGGCTGCTATAGCTCGCTAGCTAGCTGCTATAGGCTGCTATAGCTCGCTAGCTAGCTGCTATAGGCTGCTATAGCTCGCTAGCTAGCTGCTATAGGCTGCTATAGCTCGCTAGCTAGCTGCTATAGGCTGCTATAGCTCGCTAGCTAGCTGCTATAGGCTGCTATAGCTCGCTAGCTAGCTGCTATAGGCTGCTATAGCTCGCTAGCTAGCTGCTATAGTCTGCTATAGCTCGCTAGCTAGCTGCTATAGTCTGCTATAGCTCGCTAGCTAGCTGCTATAGGCTGCTATAGCCTGCTAGCTAGCTGCTATAGCTCGCTAGCTAGCTGCTATAGGCTGCTATAGCTCGCTAGCTAGCTGCTATAGGCTGCTATAGCTCGCTAGCTAGCTGCTATAGGCTGCTATAGCTCGCTAGCTAGCTGCTATAGGCTGCTATAGCTCGCTAGCTAGCTGCTATAGGCTGCTATAGCTCGCTAGCTAGCTGCTATAGGCTGCTATAGCCTGCTAGCTAGCTGCTATAGCTCGCTAGCTAGCTGCTATAGATCGCCTGCTAGCTGCTATAGGCTGCTGTAGTTCGCTAGGTAGCTGCTATAGGCTGCTATAGCTCGCTAGGTAGCTGCTATAGGCTGCTATAGCTCGCTAGCTAGCTGCTATAGGCTGCTATAGCTCGCTAGCTAGCTGCTATAGTCTGCTATAGCTCGCTAGCTAGCTGCTATAGGCTGCTATAGCCTGCTAGCTAGCTGCTATAGCTCGCTAGCTAGCTGCTATAGGCTGCTATAGCTCGCTAGCTAGCTGCTATAGGCTGCTATAGCTCGCTAGCTAGCTGCTATAGGCTGCTATAGCCTGCTAGCTAGCTGCTATAGCTCGCTAGCTAGCTGCTATAGGCTGCTATAGCCTGCTAGCTAGCTGCTATAGCTCGCTAGCTAGCTGCTATAGATCGCCTGCTAGCTGCTATAGGCTGCTGTAGTTCGCTAGGTAGCTGCTATAGGCTGCTATAGCTCGCTAGGTAGCTGCTATAGGCTGCTATAGCTCGCTAGCTAGCTGCTATAGGCTGCTATAGCTCGCTAGCTAGCTGCTATAGGCTGCTATAGCTCGCTAGCTAGCTGCTATAGCTCGCTAGCTAGCTGCTATAGGCTGCTATAGCTCGCTAGCTAGCTGCTACAGCTCGCTAGCTAGCTGCTATAGGCTGCTATAGCTCGCTAGCTAGCTGCTATAGGCTGCTATAGCTCGCTAGCTAGCTGCTACAGCTCGCTAGCTAGCTGCTATAGCTCGCTAGCTAGCTGCTATAGCTCGCTAGCTAACTGCTATAGGCTGCTATAGCTCGCTAGCTAGCTGCTATAGGCTGCTATAGCTCGCTAGCTAGCTGCTATAGGCTGCTATAGCTCGCTAGCTAGCTGCTATAGGCTGCTATAGCTCGCTAGCTAGCTGCTATAGGCTGCTATAGCTCGCTAGCTAGCTGCTATAGGCTGCTATAGCTCGCTAGCTAGCTGTTATAGGCTGCTATAGCTCGCTAGCTAGCTGCTATAGGCTGCTATAGCTCGCCAGCTAGCTGCTATAGGCTGCTATAGCTCGCTAGCTAGCTGCTATAGGCTGCTATAGCTCGCTAGCTAGCTGCTATAGGCTGCTATAGCTTGCTAGCTAGCTGCTATAGGCTGCTATAGCTGGCTAGCTAGCTGCTATAGGCTGCTATAGCTCGCTAGCTAGCTGCTATAGGCTGCTATAGCTCGCTAGCTAGCTGCTATAGGCTGCTATAGCTCGCTAGCTAGCTGCTATAGGCTGCTATAGCTCGCTAGCTAGCTGCTATAGGTTGCTATAGCTCGCTAGCTAGCTGCTATAGGTTGCTATAGCTCGCTAGCTAGCTGCTATAGTCTGCTATAGCTCGCTAGCTAGCTGCTATAGTCTGCTATAGCTCGCTAGCTAGCTGCTATAGATCGCCTGCTAGCTGCTATAGCTCGCTAGCTAGCTGCTATAGCTCGCTAGCTAGCTGCTATAGCTCGCTAGCTAGCTGCTATAGCTCGCTAGCTAGCTGCTATAGCTCGCTAGCTAGCTGCTATAGCTCGCTAGCTAGCTGCTATAGCTCGCTAGCTAGCTGCTATAGCTCGCTAGCTAGCTGCTATAGCTCGCTAGCTAGCTGCTATAGCTCGCTAGCTAGCTGCTATAGGCTGCTATAGGCTGCTATAGCTCGCTAGCTAGCTGCTATAGACTGCTATAGCTCGCTAGCTAGCTGCTATAGGCTGCTATAGCTCGCTAGCTAGCTGCTATAGCTCGCTAGCTAGATGCTATAGCTCGCTAGCTAGATGCTATAGCTCGCCAGCTAGCTGCTATAGGCTGCTATAGCTCGCCAGCTAGCTGCTATAGGCTGCTATAGCTCGCTAGCTAGCTGCTATAGCTCGCTAGCTAGCTGCTATAGGCTGCTATAGCTCGCCAGCTAGCTGCTATAGGCTGCTATAGCTCGCCAGCTAGCTGCTATAGGCTGCTATAGCTCGCTAGCTAGCTGCTATAGCTCGCTAGCTAGCTGCTATAGGCTGCTATAGCTCGCTAGCTAGCTGCTATAGGCTGCTATAGCTCGCTAGCTAGCTGCTATAGCTCGCTAGCTAGCTGCTATAGGCTGCTATAGCTCGCTAGCTAGCTGCTATAGGCTGCTATAGCTCGCTAGCTAGCTGCTATAGGCTGCTATAGCTCGCTAGCTAGCTGCTATAGGCTGCTATAGCTCGCTAGCTAGCTGCTATAGGCTGATATAGCTCGCTAGCTAGCTGCTATAGGCTGCTATAGCTCACTAGCTAGCTGCTATAGGCTGCTATAGCTCGCTAGCTAGCTGCTATAGGCTGCTATAGCTCGCTAGCTAGCTGCTATAGGCTGCTATAGCTCGCTAGCTAGCTGCTATAGGCTGCTATAGCTCGCTAGCTTGCTGCTATAGGCTGCTATAGCTCGCTAGCTAGCTGCTATAGGCTGCTATAGCTCGCTAGCTAGCTGCTATAGGCTGCTATAGCTCGCTAGCTAGCTGCTATAGGCTGCTATAGCTCGCTAGCTAGCTGCTATAGGCTGCTATAGCTCGCTAGCTAGCTGCTATAGGCTGCTATAGCTCGCTAGCTAGCTGCTATAGGCTGCTATAGCTCGCTAGCTAGCTGCTATAGGCTGCTATAGCTCGCTAGCTAGCTGCTATAGCTCGTTAGCTAGCTGCTATAGCTCGCTAGCTAGCTGCTATAGGCTGCTATAGCTCGCTAGCTAGCTGCTATAGGCTGCTATAGCTCGCTAGCTAGCTGCTATAGGCTGCTATAGCTCGCTAGCTAGCTGCTATAGGCTGCTATAGCTCGCTAGCTAGCTGCTATAGGCTGCTATAGCTCGCTAGCTAGCTGGTATAGGCTGCTATAGCTCGCTAGCTAGCTGCTATAGGCTGCTATAGCTCGCTAGCTAGCTGCTATAGGCTGCTATAGCTCGCTAGCTAGCTGCTATAGGCTGCTATAGCTCGCTAGCTAGCTGCTATAGGCTGCTATAGCTCGCTAGCTAGCTGCTATAGGCTGCTATAGCTCGTTAGCTAGCTGCTATAGGCTGCTATAGCTCGCTAGCTAGCTGCTATAGCTCGCGAGCTAGCTGCTATAGCTCGCTAGCTAGCTGCTATAGCTCGCTAGCTAGCTGCTATAGCTCGCTAGCTAGCTGCTATAGGCTGCTATAGCTCGCTAGCTAGCTGCTATAGTCTGCTATAGCTCGCTAGCTAGCTGCTATAGTCTGCTATAGCTCGCTAGCTAGCTGCTATAGGCTGCTATAGTCTGCTATAGCTCGCTAGCTAGCTGCTATAGGCTGCTATAGCCTGCTAGCTAGCTGCTATAGCTCGCTAGCTAACTGCTATAGGCTGCTATAGCTCGCTAGCTAGCTGCTATAGGCTGCTATAGCTCGCTAGCTAGCTGCTATAGCTCGCTAGCTAGCTGCTATAGATCGCCTGCTAGCTGCTATAGGCTGCTGTAGTTCGCTAGGTAGCTGCTATAGGCTGCTATAGCTCGCTAGCTAGCTGCTATAGGCTGCTATAGCTCGCTAGCTAGCTGCTATAGGCTGCTATAGCTCGCTAGCTAGCTGCTATAGGCTGCTATAGCTCGCCCGCTAGCTGCTATAGGCTGCTATAGCTCGCTTACTAGCTTCTATAGGCTGCTATAGACTGCTATAGCTCGCTAGCTAGCTGCTATAAGCTGCTATAGCTAGCTGCTGTAAGCTGCTATAGCTAGCTGCTATAAGCTGCTATAGCTAGCTGCTATAGCTCGCTAGCTAGCTGCTATAGGCTGCTATAGCTCGCTAGCTAGCTGCTATAGGCTGCTATAGCTCGCTAGCTAGCTGCTATAGGCTGCTATAGCTCGCTAGCTAGCTGCTATAGGCTGCTATAGCTCGCTAGCTAGCTGCTATAGGCTGCTATAGCTCGCTAGCTAGCTGCTAAAGGCTGCTATAGCTCGCTAGCTAGCTGCTAAAGGCTGCTATAGCTCGTTAGCTAGCTGCTAAAGGCTGCTATAGCTCGCTAGCTAGCTGCTAAAGGCTGCTATAGCTCGCTAGCTAGCTGCTAAAGGCTGCTATAGCTCGCTAGCTAGCTGCTAAAGGCTGCTATAGCTCGCTAGCTAGCTGCTATAGCTCGCTAGCTAGCTGCTATAGGCTGCTATAGCTCGCTAGCTAGCTGCTATAGGCTGCTATAGCTCGCTAGCTAGCTGCTATAGGCTGCTATAGCTCGCTAGCTAGCTGCTATAGGCTGCTATAGCTCGCTAGCTAGCTGGTATAGGCTGCTATAGCTCGCTAGCTAGCTGCTATAGGCTGCTATAGCTCGCTAGCTAGCTGCTATAGGGTGCTATAGCTCGCTAGCTAGCTGCTATAGGCTGCTATAGCTCGCCAGCTAGCTGCTATAGGCTGCTATAGCTCGCTAGCTAGCTGCTATAGGCTGCTATAGCTCGCTAGATAGCTTCTATAGGCTGCTAAAGCTCGCTAGCTAGCTGCTATAGGCTGTTATAGGCTGCTATAGCTCGCTAGCTAGCAGCTATAGGCCACTATAGCTCTCTAGCTAGCTGCTACAGGCTGCTATAGCTCGCTAGCTAGTGAGCTATAGTAGCTACAGGCTGCTATAGCTCGCTAGCTAGCTCCTAAAGGCTTCTAAAGCTCGCTAGCTAGCTCCTAAAGGCTTCTAAAGCTCGCTAGCTAGCTCCTATAGGCTGATATAGCTCGCTAGCTAGTTCCTATAGGCTGCTATAGCTCGCTAGCTAGCTCCTATAGGCTGCTATAGCTCGCTAGCTAGCTCCTATAGGCTGCTATAGTTCGCTTAGCTAGCTCCTATAGGCTGCTATAGTTCGCTTAGCTAGCTCCTATAGGCTGCTATAACTCGCTAGGTAGCTCCTATAGGCTGCTATAGCTCGCTTAGCTAGCTCCTATAGGCTGCTATTGCTCGCTAGCCAGCTCCTATAGGCTGCTATAGCTCGCTAGCTAGCTCCTATAGGCTGCTATAGCTCGCTAGCTAGCTCCTATAGGCTGCTATAGCTCGCTAGCTAGCTCCTATAGGCTGCTATAGCTCGCTAGCTAGCTCCTATAGGCTGCTATAGCTCGCTAGCTAGCACCTATAGGCTGCTATAGCTCGCTAGCTAGCTCCTATAGGCTGCTATAGCTCGCTAGCTAGCTCCTATAGGCTGCTATAGCTCGCTAGCTAGCTCCTATAGGCTGCTATAGCTCGCTAGCTAGCTCCTATAGGCTGCTATAGCTCGCTAGCTAGCTGCTATAGGCTGCTATAGCTCGCTAGCTAGCTGCTATAAGCTGTTATATGCTGCTATAAGCTGTTATATGCTGCTATAGCTCGCTAGCTAGCTGCTATAAGCTGTTATAGGCTGCTATAGCTCGCTTAGCTAGCTCCTATAGGCTGCTATAGCTCGTTAGGTAGCTCCTATAGGCTGCTATAGCTCGCTTAACTAGCTCCTATAGGCTGCTATAGCTCGCTAGCTTGCTCCTACAGGCTGCTATAGCTCGCTTAGCTAGCTCCTATAGGCTGCTATAGCTCGCTAGCTAGCTCCTATAGGCTGCTATACCTCGCTATATCAAGCTGCTATAGCTCGCTATATCAAGCTCCTATAGCTCGCTATATCAAGCTGCTATAGCTCGCTATATCAAGCTGCTATAGCTCGCTATATCAAGCTGCTATAGCTCGCTAGCTAGCTGCTATATCAAGCTGCTATAGCTCGCTAGCTAGCTGCTATATCAAGCTGCTATAGCTCGCTAGCTAGCTGCTATATCAAGCTGCTATAGCTCGCTAGCTAGCTGCTATATCAAGCTGCTATAGCTCGCTAGCTAGCTGCTATATCAAGCTGCTATAGCTCGCTAGCTAGCTGCTATATCAAGCTGCTATAGCTCGCTAGCTAGCTGCTATATCGAGCTGCTATAGCTCGCTACCTAGCTGCTATATCAAGCTGCTATAGCTCGCTAGCTAGCTGCTATATCAAGCTGCTATAGCTCGCTAGCTAGCTGCTATATCAAGCTGCTATAGCTCGTTAGCTAGCTGCTATATCAAGCTGCTATAGCTCGCTAGCTAGCTGCTATATCAAGCTGCTATAGCTCGCTAGGTAGCTGCTATATCAAGCTTGTATAGCTCGCTAGCTAGCTGCTATGTCAAGCTGCTATAGCGCGCTAGCTAGCTGCTATATCAAGATGCTATAGCTCGCTAGCTAGCTGCTATATCAAGATGCTATAGCTCGCTAGCTAGCTGCTATATCAAGATGCTATAGCTCGCTAGCTAGCTGCTATATCAAGATGCTATAGCTCGCTAGCTAGCTGTTATATCAAGCTGCTATAGCTCGCTAGCTAGCTGCTATAGCTCGTTAGAGCTATCTGGTATATCGAGCTGCTATAGCTCGCTAGACCTACCTGCTATATCAAGCTGCTATAGCTCGCTAGAGCTAGCTGCTATATCAAGCTGGTATACCTCGCTAGAGGTAGCTGCTATATCAAGCTGCTATAGCATCCTATAGCTCGCTAGAGCTAACTGCTATAGCATCCTATAGCTCGCTAGAGCTAGCTGCTATAGCATCATATAGCTCGCCATAGCTAGCTGCTATAGCATTCTATAGCTCGCCATAGCTAGCTGCTATAGCATCCTATAGCTCGCTAGAGCTAGCTGTTATAGCATCCTATAGCTCGCTAGAGCTAGCTGCTATAGCAGCTATAGGATCCATATCAGCTATAGGATCTACATATATCAGCTATAGCAGCAGTTATAGGATATATAGCAGCTATAGGATGTATTGCAGCTATAGGATCTATAGCAACCATAGTAGCTAGCTATGGGGTTAACGGCAGCTACAGGGCGTGAGGCTATGCCGCCTATAGCTGCTATATATTCCACACTTACTATATAGATCCTATAACTGCTATAGATCCCACAAATTAAATTATATTATAAATTAGTGTTTTATTTTTTAAACATATTTAACTAGCACTATATTTAATTGGCACTATAAACATTGAGATAATATATTTTTTAAATTTCTTCTCAAGTTTACTTAAAAACCAAAAATTATGGCTGTACAGCAAGTTTAGTTCTTAACAGTGTTTCGAGAACCGTTCGGTATATTTTGATGATATTTATTTTTTGAAAGAAAGATTAGAACGTCAGTTTCATCTTTTAATGAAAATAACAAGAATAATTAAATATGAATGTAGAAATTTAGCACTTCATATTTATGGTTGCACCTGCTGAATCTGCAAATAATCAATCTCCCAAAAATTATGGCTCGACAACCGAACTTCAGTTGCGTTGCCTGTTCACAAGGCAACTGAAATTAGCATATATTATATATGTATGTGAACTTTCTTCGTCTATATTTGAGTAACCGAGCTATTAATCCAAAGCTAATTTTTCCACAATGCAGCTAATCTTATGTATGCAAGTAAGTACATATGTGTTTTTTTAGCCTTTGAGTACTAGCATTAATGGAACTAAAACTGTTTCAAATGTTACCCCATATTTCTGAATGTATGTATATACATACATACATACATATTTACGTATGTAAGATTGGTTAATATGATAAAATATGTATGTATGAATAAAAAATCTTTTCTAACTAAAATTAAAATATTCAAATTTAAAAAAGTTCAAACTGCTTTACATTGCTGCCTCATTTATGTACAGTTTGTCAAAAAAAATGTTTTCAATACTGTAAAAAATCAAATACTATTCAAAGAAACGCTTGTTTTGAAGTGAATACTAAAATTTTGTATATTTTTTTATGTGTACCGCCTCAAAGTTGTTTATAACTATATTACTTAAAAAAAAATTAATATCACATCAACAATAAATTTCTAATGATAGCTCAGGTTTCGTACTGTCAAATAAATGTTTTCAAATTTATATCACATTCAATTAGTGTGTCTATTTTCCTAAAATTTATTTTTTTGAATCTTCGAGCACTAAAATCCGTATTAAATTTTTATTTTCTAGGGGCTTCAGAGGCTTGTGCCAAACTTTTTGTGGTCCATTGTGACAGTAAAACATTGGCTTTATCTCATCACAAAAAAATAACGATATCCCAGTACTCCAAAGTAAAAGAAATATGGCCAATAATTAATTTCAGCCGGTTTTCAATGTTTTGAGCTGGCAGCAGATTTTTTTTCTAGCAAGTCTGGATAAATCTTTATGATTTTTCAGCTCGTTTCGAAGACCTTCATGTTATACATTTACCCCGCAGTCAGTTCTGATTTGCTGTGCTAGTCCTCTAGTGCTGGAATGAGGTTTATCTACAATAATTCTTATTACTTTAGTTTCAATACGCCGAATAATCTTTTCTTTATCTGTCTGGCGAATGCTTTAGTTCCAGTCTACCTTCTTTTTCAGCACGCTTAATGATATTACAATAAACTGTCCTGAGATTAACGGAAAACATTTCAACAATTACTTTGCAGGATTTTCTTTTATAATAATTGTAATATACTAATTGAATAATATTATTGTTCACCGGGCACTTTTTAAAGTGAATTTCCAGCGTGACTTATTGTAGGTAAGACAAATATTATATGAATGTACCAAAAAAAAAAAGTATTTTGCATACAATGCCATGTTTTAAAAAAAATGCAGACACAAAAAAATATCAATGAAATAGCGAATTTTTGTTATTTGCTGTTAAATTGAAAACATGTTTTTTGACACAGAGTACAGTTTACTCTCTGTTATTGTTTTTTATTGTAATGAGTGCCTATGTCTGTACAACTTTGGCGCCATATTGTCGTAGAGAAGCAGAACTAAAGGTATAGGCAGAAACAAAACAAAAAGGAATTTATTTGTTGTTCTAATTCATGTTTAATGTAAAATTAGTAAAATATTTGAGCATTGAAAACATTTTTTTTACAAACTGTATTTCTAAAGTAGTTAGGTGATATCTTTGTAAATATCATCCACTTAAAAACTGACTGTCAAGGTAGAATACCCTAAAAATGTTGTTAATTAGAGTAACGGCATACAAAATTTTCATTCCATTCTGCCCTGGTCAGTATAAATGATTTTTTTATATTCTTCAAGAAAAAAAAATTATCATATTTAATTAATAAATGGTATTGTTATGTAAATTTTTTTTTAAAAAGTGAACGCAAACCTGATATACATACATACATACATACATACTCGTACATACATATAAATATCCTTAGCTTGAATGAAAAACCATGTAACTAACAAAAACTTCAAAATCTGAACTATTTATGGGATATAAAATTATGTAAATATTAATGGGTGTGCCTCCAACCATTTTTTAAACGCAGGATTTTGTGTTTTTCAGGGGGTCTACTCTGTAATTCGAAACGAAAGGAAATGCTTTCGAATTTACATGTTATAAACATACAAATTCGAGAGAATTCATTCGTTTCGAATTACACAGTAGACCCCCAGAGCTCACGGTGTGTTAAGGTTTTTAAAAATCGGTACAGTAGAACCACCTATTTTTGAGCTCAAGGTGTGTGGTAAGTTTCGCTTAAGTAGAACCACGTGAAATATAATAATAAATTTTAATGGGCGTAGCCCCGCCCATTTTTTACAACTTTAAAATTGTGTAATTACAAGAACCAAAGGTATTAGCTAGGTTTCGCAGCAATCAAATAAGTAGAATACCATAAAATCAAAGAACCTTCTCTGATAATAAAAGAATTTTTACAATCGGTCTAATATGAACCGAGTTATGAAGTAACGGTGGCAAAAAAAAATAGAGACGAATTGATAACTCCTCCTTTTTTTTGAAGTCGGTTAAAAATATTAAGCAACACTGCTTATTTTCCTCGGTAAAATTTGACATAACGATATGCATGTATATGTACACAGATATATTTTCACAGCCTAATGTATAACAAAAAACTGTCATGAAGTTAGCATAAGTGGCTAAATGAAATAATTGAACAATTTGACATTTAAAATCGACGCATAGTGTAATTTTAACACACTATTAAATCCTAGCGTAATTTTTTTATGTAAAATTATGTGGCAAAAATCATAATGTTGGATTTTTTGACATGGTATATTAGTTAGTTATGGAACTGTTTAACTTAATAAACACGTCTCTGAATCAAAAAGTTTTTCGTTTGAACTTATTGGTTAAGCTTTTTTGGAGAAATTTTTGCCGTACCTTAGCACTTACATATCGCTCCTTTCGTGCAACACAGACATAAGTATCTCACAAAATTTGCTTTCGGAGATTATAATGCAGAAAAAAAAGTCGATATATCATAAATACGGCCTGTCTAACGATATCACCAGAAATCATTCGATCGACAACTTGTATTGCAAACAACAATAACATTAGAAAATTTGTTGTTGTTTTCAATATAAGTATTCGATCGAACGATTTCTGGTGACATCGTGGGACAGGCCTTTAATATTGTGCAAAAACTTAATATACATATGGGCATTTCTCCGAGAAATTCCACTTTTTTGTCGCATGCGACAGCAAGCAATTAACCTTGTATTTCTGAACAAAGTGGCTCGAGTTTTCTTAAAATTTTATTCAACGAAGACCTGCTGACGGCCTACACAAATACATTAAGAAGCAAAAAAAAGTTTCGTTTTCTTTGAAAAAAAAAAAACAAGCATATTTGCTTGCTGTCGCACGCTACAAAAAGTTGACATTCCTGTGGAAATGTCCATATGTAAAAGCATGATATAAATATAGAAGGTACTTCCATTCTCTCTTTGTTTTTAAAAAATAAGTATTTTTGAAGTTTGTTTTTTGAGAGAAATAAAAAAAATTTTCCCATATCGTAAAAAATATAAGTCTTCCCTTATAAATTTTTTACAAAAATGTGTAATTATCTTAACAAAAATTTGAAAATATATAAAGAAATATACATGACTATAAATCTGTGAAGTTTAAAAAGTGATTATGTAATAACTTGGAGCATCTTTTTAAATTTTCTGCCTAAAATAAATATTTTAACTATATTTTCATCCAAATTGATTGATGATTTTGAATAGTTGACAATGAATTTTCATTAAGTTTAGCAAATATTGATTGATATTACATCTTGTTTAATCTATATAATTCGCTTTTTGTTGATTGTAACATGTTTTTCTAAGAAATGGCTTAAATACCCGATCAGATAATTTTGGCAAGTCTATTTCACAAATTTTGCAGGCTCTTAGACACTCTTGGGGGACACCAGAAAATATAGAGAACTCAAAGAATGCTACATTCATATTTTTACCATGATATTTTGTACGTCCACAGTTTGTAATATGCAGCTAATTTTCCCTTTCCTTAACACAACAATACATTTACAATGCATTTCATTGCTTTTCAAGATAATAAAACATTTATAATCACGACTTCTTTTAAATTGTTTGAATTTATAAAAAAAACTTCTGAAATAATTTTTCAATAAAATTTTCAAACAAACAGGAAACAGAGGGGAAATATTAAATTAGTACGGTAGCACGATTTTACTGGAAACTTTAGAATACCTATCCTTGTCAGAAGGTGAATGTCAAGAAAAAAAGAGAGAATGGAAGTACCTTCTATATTTATATCATGTGTAAAAGTCTGGCGGCACACCGATAAAATAAAATATTTTAATAACTAACTTGCTTATATGGAAATTTAAAACTCCCTTATGTGAAACAAAACTAGCTTTTTGGAGGTATGTCTGTGTTGCAATAAAGGGACGATATATGCCGTCGACTTGATTTTCACCAATAATTTCGAATATTTTGACAAAATTTCATGTGAAATTTCAAACGGGGTATTGGGTTTTATTAACAAATTTTATGGATTATCTAATCGTTAAATATGGTAAACTATAATTTAAGGATAAACTTTTCTTATATCAAGATTGAATTTTAATATATTCGAAAGTAAAAACTAATACCCTATAATTTTTTTTTCTTTTCAGAATATGAATGCAAGAACTACTGTCCAGCTGGAAGCAGTTTACACAGACTCTTGTCTTATAGTGTAAAATTGGTACATGCGCTTAAAGATGTACAATGTTAATGCTGTTAATTATACTATACCATAAACCGGCCTTCTCATAAAAAATTCGTACTTTAAGTCAACAATAACTTTAATAATCTTTTATGAATAGTAGTAAATATTTTTAAATACAGAAAACTCCAATAATTTAATAATTTTATATATTTATGAATCGTATTGAAAATTATTACCAATTAGTTCAAATAAAAAGTTTGTCACTAGATTTTGCAAAAAAAAAAACACTTGTGTTTTCCTGCATAATAGAGCGTAGTATTGTCGTAGAAGTAAAAAAAATATTTGTCAATTTATTTTTAATACAAAGTTTGACAATACGATTCTATCAGGAGCGATTTCTTAATCGGGCTCAAGTTCAATATTTTCGATTCTTATTATAGAATGGAATGTTTTTTATTAATTAATGTGATTTTGTATAGAAGACAAGAAAATTTAAATTAGACTTTTGGCTGGGAGAAATGGTATTATCTATATCTTTATCTACATTAATATTATAAAAATAAA
The DNA here is from genome assembly GCA_944452675.1 of Tachina lurida. Classification (NCBI taxonomy): domain Eukaryota; kingdom Metazoa; phylum Arthropoda; class Insecta; order Diptera; family Tachinidae; genus Tachina; species Tachina lurida. Next base: position 17,631,710 of record OX101754.1, on the reverse strand, counting down.
TAATACACCACTATAAGCAAAAATGTAAATACATAAAGCGTGTTTTTTTTTCTTTGAGTGTCACAACTTTGAGTTGGCATCACTGCTTTATTTGAGCACCCATTTGCCAGGTGATAGTTGCTTTTTGTTTAGTTTGCTTTGAATCGACTTACACCAGAGCAATGTACAAATTGTTAAAATTTTTGAAAATTTAAACAATTTAAAATTTTATTTTCCGATTAAGCCTATTTCTGGAAATGGGCAGAATTGTCGCATTTGGAGTGAGGAGAATCCACAAGCTTTTGTCGAAACACTATTACATCCACGGAAAATTACTGTTTGGTGCGCTTTATGGGCTGGCGGAGTCATTGGCCCATATGTATTCAAAAACGATGATGATCAGAATGTTACTGTCAATGGTAAACGGTAAAGGAAAATGATTCGAAATTTTTTCGTACCTCAATTACGTGGCATTAATCTTGCTGATATGTGGTTCCAACAGGACGGAGCCACATGCCACACAGCGGGCGCTACAATTGGCTTACTCAAACAAACTTTTGATGATAAAATAATTTCACGTAATGGCCCAATCAATTGGCCACAAAGATCGTGTGGTTTAACCCCATTGGATTATTTTCTTTGAGGTTATGTTAAGTCACTTGTCTACGTCGATAAACTACAAACAACATTATGCAACAAAAAAAAAATGAACCCCTAAAATGAGATGTTTTCTTAGCTAATTTAGGGTCGCTGTACACGAATATGGTACTCTTTTATTTTTCCTAAGAAGCGTTTTCGAGATCTTCGCGAAAAACATGTTTTTTTTTCGCAGTTTATAAAGATATGTATTTCCAAAAAGCTTGAGAACTGTCTATAAAAATTACGCAAATCTTACATTGCTGAAAAGATATGTATATTTTTCTTTTATCAGCCCATATTTGTAATGTGTAGATCAGATAAAAATTCATTGAGTTACGGCCTTTAGATTTAAACAAGTTTGAAGTTTTTAAGCTTTTTTAAATTCAGTATTTTAAGTTGCACCCATAAGCCAAAAACCTAATTCTAGAATTTATCTTAAATTTGTATCTTAAATAAAATCTTGTAACCAACTTATTAAGCGTTAAATTGTAATCATCGGACAAAAAATTAAAAAATTCCGACACATTTAGTGAAAATATCCATTATGGGTGACTACTGATGGATACCACAAAAAATAAATCAACCTCTACAATTACATATTTTTAAAATTTAATTGGGGCTGCTGAAAACGAATATGACAATTATTTATTTTTCTTGAGAAGCGTTTTCGAGATATTCGCGAAAAAGAGTTTATTTTGCAGTTAACAGAGATATTTCCAAAACTCTTGAGAACTGTTTATTTAAATTACGCAAATTTTACACTGCTGAAAATATATGTTTTTCTTTTATCACCCCATATTTATAGTGTGTTGATCGGATAAAAATACATTCGAGTTACAGTCCTTTAGATTTAAAAAAAATTTTAGAATTTATTTTTTGGCTTAATGGCGCAACTTAAAATAGGTACTGAATTTAAAAAAAAAAAACCTAAAAACTTAAAATTTTTTTAAATCTAAAGGACCGTAACTCAATGAATTTTAATCCGATCAACACACTATAAATATGAGGTGATATAAGAAAAACATATCTTTTTGACGGAGTAAAATTTGCTCAATTTAAATAAACAGTCCTCAAGATTTTTGAAAATATCTTTGTAAACTGCAAAAAAAAACAGGTTTTTCGCGAATATCTCAAAAACGCTTTTTAAGACCCTAAATTAGCTAAGAAAACACCTAATTTTTGAGGTTATGGCAAAAAGATAAAAGTTTGTTGCTTAGTGCAATTGAACACCTAGAAATCAACATTCGAAAAGTTATCGGCGAAATACGGCCGCAAATGCTGCGAAAAGTTGTTGAAAATTGGTGTTCCAGTTGCGCCTTCTACGCGCCAACCGTACCGGTCACATGGCGGAAATCATATTTAAACATTATTTTCATAAAAACTTTCCAATAAAGCCCCTTTTATTGATACTAAAAATATATTTCCTTGTGTAATTATGATTTAAACTTGTGTCACTCCATAACAAACACTCTTTGTGTTGCTTTTCATAAACAAAAATAACTGGATGACTTAAAATCTGCGCCACTCATCTCACTTATTTTTCATATAATTATTTTAATTTTGTTGTTTATTGAAATGATAAATAAAGTTCAGTTTTGTCTTGTTTAAAAAATATTTTGCTTAAATTTTTTGTGTAAATAAATACATTACACGAGAACTATACAACTTTGATACTATCACGATAGTATCGTCGATATGTCGATAGTTTTTCTAACTTTTGATACTCTTGGAGGGATATATCGGTAAAATTTTTTAAACTATAGAAAACTTTCGATAATGACACTATCGATAATTTTTCACCTCTATTATAAAGGTGAAAAGTTTGTATGTAATGGTGTTTCGATAAAAGCTTGTGGATTCTCCTCACTCGAAATGCGACAATTCTGCTTATTTACGTAATCATTCAACCAGAAATGGGCTTCTAGGGAAAATTAAATTTTTAAATTTTGAAAAAATTTCAACAATTTACACGTGTTTCTCTGGTGTAATCCAATTCATAATTAAATTTGAAAGCAAACTACACAAAAGCAACTATCAGCTGTTAAATGCGTGCTCAATTAAAGCAGTGATACCAACTCAAAGTTGTGACACTCTAAAAAACCAGGCTTTATATATAAGAACAAATCTAAAGCAATTCCGAACGATTTAATTTCACGTGGAATACACAAGATACCTGATTCCGACATTTTTTAATTTCTTTTTATGTAAATGAATTTTGATATATTTCACCAGTTTTCAAAAGGGAAAAAATACTTCAGCTGTGTTATCGTGGTATCACCTGTATGTAAGTGCATTCGCCTTGCTGCGAATCTATTTTCAGTGAAAATATTTGCTTTCTCTTTATGTTTATCAAAAGTATTTTAAGGAAATAAAACAACTAACTAGGTTAGGTTAGGTTAGCAGGCTGCTGGTAAGGAAGGGTGAAATTTAGAGTCCAGCTCGCCTGGGTCCAATACAATGATCCCTTTGTGGTACCTGTGTGGTGAAGAGAAGATAATGAGAGAGGGTGAAAGGGAAGAAGGAATAGTGAGAGAGAAGACAGGTGATGAATAAAGACATAGAGGAAAGCTTCATTCTTTTACAACGCTGCCTTTTTTTTGCAGTGTTGCAGCGCCTCTGGTGGTGAATGAGGCGTATTAAATTTTGAAGCTGTGTTTAGTAACCATGTTATTGTTATTTTTACTTAGCCGATGATTCTGCTACACTCTGATATTACATTAGGATTAGCATCCGCTGAAGCCGGTGTAGTTTTAGTGACCAGTGCCTTATGCCTGCATCACTGGAACTTTTCCCACAACAACTGATACAAAGGACAATAATGTACATCAGAAAAATGCGCGGTGTTATTTTAATGACTGTCGGAGACAGGGTTTGAACCCAGGACCTTCGGTTTTGTAGTCAACGTGCTAACTACTTCAGCCAACGCCACCCTCTAAACAACTAACTAGATTTCCGCACATCTCTAATAAAGAATTATTTGCAGGTCATTTTTTTTTCTAAACAAACACAACCCTCGAAGCGATTAGCTTGTCTGCGGAAACACCCAGGGATTGACCCTGGCGTTTTCGAAGCCACGACCTCTGGACTGAGCGGCTATCATCGCTGCCACTCACGTTGCAGGGGCACTAGGAACTTCCCGCTTTAATAAATTTTTTGTTGAAATTTTTTGTCCACGATATTTCACGTATCATATTTAGAAAATAAGGTTAATGCAAAACTATTTCAAAAAATATGTAGCGGATTCTACGATATGAGCCGAAATGTACGCAAATTCTTTCGTCTGCCGGATCATGATGCAATATTTCAGACTGAGATCACGGATACTACGAAAGGTATTAAATCGCTAAAGTAAAGTTACAACAGGCTACCAATCCATATTTTTACCGATAGTATAGAAGTTATCAAAGCCTTAACTAAACTGAAATACACTCATAAAAAAATTGTGGAAATATCGAGATAATCAGGGCTATCATGAATAAAATTCCGCGTGAAATTTCTCCCTTTTCCAATTAGAATTTTTTGTTTTCCTTATTATTTGGTATTAGTTGGAATTTTATTCATGATAGCCCTGAATATGGACTCCAGGATATCAGAGAGATGAGGCGGATAAGCTATCGAGGATAATGTATCACTGCATAACGCTAAACCCTTTAAAAATTAACTAAAGTAATGGCCCAAAGAACTACACATCAGAGATTGGCAGAACTTAGCAGTTGGAAGTGACCGAAATTCTCTGGAGAAACCCGAATTGGAAAAATGCTAAAGAAATACAAATTGTATTGATATGTTCACAAAATCTGTTCAGCTTTAACGGAGCTACAACATTGACAAATATTGCTAAAAAAAATTGGAAGTCCCTGGAAGTTATTCTGAAAAAAGTGAAAAAAATGTTTCACTTTATTTTTGCAAAAAAAAATTGCACGAAGAAATTATATTTTTGCATAAAATTTTAACTGCAAGTTTTGTATGAAGAACTGTCAGTTAAAGTTCACGTTAACTCATAACCATACATTGTGAAAAGATACGTTAAACAGTTAATTAATGTTAACAAAAGCAAAATGTTTAGACTACTAGTTTGCAATAACAAATTCATGAAAAGAAAAACACATGAAAATTAGTTTTGGCAAAAAAAGTGGTTGTCTGGACCAAAGTGCGTTGTTGTAAGTTTGCTTGTCTTTGCGTAAAAAAAGAAAAAATATTTCATTTGAATTTGATAGCTCGTGTTAAAAAATTATTCAGCAATATATTATAATATTTCTTGTACGAGTAATACTAATACATGTGGTCGACACTAGAGATGGGCGCGTGTCGAATTTTTCTAACACCTCACGACGCCCAACACGTACGAATCACACGCGAAAAGTTTTGTCAACACGATACTGCACAACACGTACGAAATATTATTGGTATGGTATTTGAAAATCAAAAAATTTAATTGATTTTTTGCAAGAGTCGCTTTTCAAAATATGGCAACAAGTTGGCACTGACAGCTGAGATTGGGCCTAATTACGAATGTCGTATTTCGACTACGACTACGACGATTTTGTATTAGATTACAGAAAAAATGTTGCAATGTTCTATAGTCAAGTACAAAATCCTCGTAGTCGAAGTCGTAATACGACACTCGTGATAAAGCCCATTATCTGCCACTACAGCTAATACTATCGGTTTACGTCGGGGAAGGAAAATGACTTCTTGGATTTTGTACCAACTGTGAAAACAAAATGTACTTTTTGGACCATGACGGTACCATTTTTTTAATATTTATTAATAAGAGCGGAAACGTAAAAAAAAATGTGTAAAAATTCAGAAGTAAACAATAAAAAACAGAAACTTAACAAAAATGTGTATAAAAATCAGTATAAATAACAAAAATTAAAAATTTTAAAAACCCCCGATATAACTAGAAAAGATGTGACATCTTTTAAACGGCTGGACCGATTTTCTTCAAACATGGTTAATAACCATCTCGATCAAGTCACCTTTCAAACATAGAAATCTAAATTAAAATCGGTCCAGCCGTTTGGGCTGTACGTGGACACGGACAGACACACAGATACACAGACACACACTACAAACTTATAGCACCCCTTTTTTTGGTCGGGGGTTAAAAATTAAAAATAGCATAAAAAAATAATAAATATTACATTCATAAGGGTACATTCGTAACTTAGACTTGTTAGAGATCGGTTATTCTAAATAAAACACGCACAAAAAAATTAGAGACAACATAGGCAAAATTAATGTTACCATGTCATTGGTTGGTTTCTGGTTTGCTGCAGACATAATGTATTTTGTATATAATGTGCCGCAAACCAGAAACAAACCGACGATATAGTGAAACATTGGCATTTTTAAATTGTACCAAGTAACTCGCGGTAGTACACGGTGCCAACGAGGTCAAAAATGTATCATAAAAAGTACAATTGTACCATGATTTCCATCCGTGGTTTACGTACAGAACTTTAAGCTTCTGAGAACCATACAATATCAACAAATATGCTGGTGTTGTGTGTTTGACGACACAAAATATAAAATTGTTTCAATACTGGAAATTCATTCATATATGTTTTACACCTAAAATCGTTTCGTGTTTTTCGTGTAAATTTTGCTCAACAGGAAACAACCCAAACACGCACGAAATCAGCTTTCTTGTCACGAACACTTCGTGTTGGGTCGTGCATTTCGTGTCACGAAAAAAACACGACACGCGCCTATATTATTGGTCGGACGGTAAGTTAAGAAAGGTTTGCATAAATACATCCGTACGGACATCATTATAAAACTAATCAGAATATATATCAAAAATCGGATTGAAATCGTTAATTTCCTCTTCTTTAGAAGTGGGAAGTTAAAAATTTTAAATATGTACATATATCAAAATAATTCTTTTTGACTCACCTTTTGGGATAAGGAAAACGCCTGTATCTAAAAGCCGCCTCGACATCGCGCATTTTCATTCTGAGTGACCGCTCCCCACTTAAACTCATTAGCGCAAATAAAAAATTAATTAAGTGATTTTTTTTCTTTCAATTATTTCTTATTTTTTAATTATGTACATATGTATGTATGTATTTATATTTCGAATTTTTTTTAAAGAAATTTCCAAAAACCTGACATCAAGCACTTTAAAGATTTAATTGTAACCTAATTATTTTTTTCAACTTTTTTCTCATACACTACAGAAAACAAACGTGTCATTCACTCACTAACTACTGACTACTTTTCTTTTATTATTCCTGATCAACATCAATTTCTTAACATTACTTCTTTCATTTGGCTTTAATTTATAAATTTTTTTACTCTTTTTTTATCTTTTTTGTAATTCTGTAAGCCAACACAACAACAATAATGGCTTCAATAATTTCAAGCCAAAAACAAGAAATGCGACCGGCTTTTAAGAGTTTTCTTTGTTGCTTTTCCTTTAAGCTTTCGAACTAAAAGAACATTCAAATTTCTGGTTTAACGAGACTTAATAGCCACAAGAGCTAAGCACGTCTTGATCTTGAAACGTTCGCGTTTGAACTGAATGTTATAGAGTTTTACTAATACTTTTTGGCCAAAAGACAAAACGATCGTGGTAGCACATGACATGTATGCACGAACGAACTAACTAACATACGAACCAACAAACAAACGGTCGGGCTAATAAACTCTTTGGCTGGCAGATATGTAGTATGTTGTGTTTAAGCCAACATTTCTCTTGTGGCTTGCAAGATACCAGTGAATTTGTTTTATTATATTTAAGCTAATGTTGCTCGGCTAAGTTGCACTGTCTTGCCAACAAGTGTTGTGTTCGTTTTGTTTGTTCTTCAAACTCTGGCTTAACCAGAGTTTACACAACGTTTTGTTTTGTTACAGGAATTTTTTTTACAATTATTGGACTTTATACTGAATTGCCTCGTTCTCTATTTCTGTAACATGTTTAATTGTTTCTTTTTTCTTCAATGATTCAACAACATTTATAAAACTAGTGCAACATTATTTATCCAACGTAATTATTTACTAATGACATGTGTTTTGCAAGGGAACAAACAAAGAAGATGAATACTCTGTTAGAAAATTGCCCTAATTATGAGTGAAATATTTCGTCTTGGACTTAGACAACTTCTAAATACCTGAAACTTATTTTTAAATATAAGACAAAAATAACGAACACGAATATACATAAAGATAATATCAACCATACTCCAGAAGGAATGCAGACAGTTTTGTTAACTTTCTTCCCGCTAGAGCATCCCGTCCTCGCAGAATATAAGAGCCGAAATTCCTCTCGCCCGTATTAGAGGTGCAGTACAGTTTCCTCTTTCTGCTAAATGTTTCATCCATTCTTAAAGCATGAATCCCTGTATTTCAATACTAAGGCCCAATAATTGACCACTCAATTATATGTCATTTATTTTTAAAATCCACTTAAGTACCGAATTCATTTTTTCAATACAAAGTTGAGAGACATTTAAATGCTCAACTTTGCGTACTTAAATCACACTTAAGTTTTATGAGCATACCATATGTTATTGTGCTTGTGTGTGTTTATTGAAAACATGTACATGAACATCATGTGGTCGTATTAAATTGAATTTCGTTTAATTTTCATAAATATATAACATATACTTTCATATCATGAAATATGTAAATAGAAAAATGCTCTTTTCGTTTCATAAAATGTGTTATGCAATTTTAGTTTTCCTCATTTTGAAGTTTGAAAGTTAGATTACTTTTTTATTTATAATAAACAGCTGTTCTTTAAAAAGCCTTCCATAATACTGGGCAATTTTGTAGTGCTGCCGTACTTTCAACGTAATTTAATAAGAACTTTAATTAACCACTGAAAAAATTAAGCTACATTTAAGTGCCACTTAAATTTAAGTGGCAATTAGCTAAATGACATATAAATAATTGGGAAGTCAATTATTGGGCCTAAGTAAACACCGCTAATAATGATGTGATTTGACCTGCACTAAACTCTGATAACCTTGGAGGTATCTATTTATCATAAGTTTCTGGCCGTAAGTCAAGCCCCTATATTTTACCACTCTTTAGGGGTGGAAAACTATCTATGGCACTATCGATACTATCGATAGTTAATTTTTTTTTGTGACTATCGATGTTTTAACCCTGCAATCGATTAATACTTGAAAACAATCGATATTTTTTAGTCACTATCGATAGTAAATGGTACACCACTAATTGCAAATATGTTGAATTTCATAAACAAAAATAACTGGATGACGGAAAATTTCTTCCACTGATCTCATTTATTTTTCATACAATTATTTTAGTTTTGTTAATTATTGAACTGACAAATAAAATTCTATTTTATTTTGTTTAAAAATATTTTGTTTTGAATTTTTAGTGTAAATAAATACGAGAACCATACAATTTCGATACGATCGCGATAATATCGTCAATACATCGATAGTTTTTCTAACTTTCGATAGTCTTGAATCGATATATCGATAAAGTTTTTTAAACTATCGAAAACTTTCGATAGTGACACTATCGATAGTTTCCCACCTCTACCACTCTTGTTGCGCAAGTTTATGTAAATCCAGCTGATTCATTCTAGAGGAATGTTAATGAATTGACAGAGCTTTTAATCTCATCGAACAATTAAAAGTAAATTTTCCAGAAATAAGGTCCACCAAGAGCTAATTCAATTAGCAAAAAAAATTTATTTAAAGGAGTGGATCTAATTGCTACTGTAACCATTTACCGTGAGTGAAACCTTTTCTAAATTTTTTTTTTGCGACTCGAATCCTTCCTAAAAATTAAGACATCATAAAATATTATGGATTTGAAAATCGCTCCTAAGATCCAGTTTATTTCTTTATGGTACGATTTCCAGGTGTGAAAAATTGCTTCTTGTAAAGGGGGATTCATCGTGAGGTTTGGTTCTCACTATTTTTTTGTAACAGTGACTCATATCAAACTGCTGTTTGATTTTTTTTTTGTTCAGAACGAGTATCGTTTGGCAAGTCATCATGGAAAGATTCACATCACAACAGGGTCTCCAAACTGTTCAGCTGTATTACGAAAATCAGCATTCTGTGAGAAATGTTTTTCGAGCAAATTCGAGGAACTTATGGTGCGCATAATCGAACTCCTGAAATCACTATTGCCAACACCATTCGCAAATTTAGGTCCGAGTTTACATTAGTGAGTGATACTCGACCGGTTAGACCACATTCAGCACGTAGTGCACCATCTCGTGGACTAAGTACTTCCTGAATGAGTGAACTTGTTGAGAAATTATTTTGGTGAGTATTGGCCACCTTTGGACTATTTTCTCAGGGGATATGTGAAGTCTGAGGTCTACAGGAATAAGCTAGCTACGATTGACGCTTTGAAAGCCAACATTTATCGTTTTATTCGTGAGATACCAGTCGCTATGGTCGAGGGAATCAGCCAAAATTGGACCTACCGAGTGGACCACCTCGTACGTAGTCATGGCCAAAATTTTCATGATATAATTTTCAAACGGTAAATGTCATAAATTGTTCTTTTAACCCATAATAAAAATTTTAAGTTCACTTTCAAACTTATGTGTTTCATTTTACATTATAAATCAAACCTCACGCCGAATCAACCATTATAAAGCAGTGATTGACTTCTTCACCTTTATCCCAGTTGGCGACTTCGACGTTACTTTCAACACAATACCAAAAAAAAAATGGAGCTTATGTACCCGTTGTTGAAAACAACTGACTACTGTTGCCAAGTTTATGCTATTTTCTAGATCTTAGGGAACCGAAATAGATTGTCAGTAGCACAAAAAAGTGGTCGTCAAATGCCTCAAAAGGATCAATCTGAGGCGGTCCTTTAAAAGGCATTTATGGTTTATATAAATTTACTTTTTTTTTTTTTTTTTTTTTATAAAGAGAAGTAACACTCAGGCAATTAATGCCTACTACTATTACTAGGTGTTACCTTCTTTAGGAAAGGGATAGTGATAGAGAAGACAGGTGGTGAAGGGAGAGATAGAGGAAAGCTTCATTCTTTTACAACTCTGCTTTTTGCACGTTTTTTTTTGATAATGCAGTGTTGCAGCGCCATCTGGTGTCAAATGAGGCGTATTAAGCTTTTGAAGCTGTGTTTTGTAGCCACTTTATTGATTATTTTACTTCGCGGATGATTTTGCTACACAACGAAGGACAGCGCTCCGATGTTACATTAGGACTAGTATCTTCTGAAGTCGGTATAGTTAAGTGACCAGTGACTATGCCTTCATCACTTGAACTTTCCTACAACAACTGATACAAAGGGACACTAATGCACATCAGAAAAATGCGTTGTTGTTATTCAATGACTGTTGGATACAGGGATTGAACCCAGGACCTTCGATTTTGTAGTCAACGTGCTAACTACTTCAGCCAACGCCACCCTTTTTGAAACCGAAAAATGTATAAGCCTATACCATTTCAGTAATTCGAAACGAAAAAAAAAACTAGATTTTGTATGTTAATAATTTGGAAATCAGTAAACGTTTTCTTGCGTTTCGAGTTACATAGTAGAGCATCAGTTTTAGCCCGGTAACAAATGACGGCATCGATATCACCTCTGAATTCACACCAAAACCTCATGTTAAACACAATTGGATATAAAACACAAAAACCGCAGTGCTGTAGTATCCGTGTACCCGTGAACTTGAACTCTTGAACTGTAAGCTTAGCAGCAGTGAGTTGATAGTTAAACTCCACAGAAGGATTGAAAGACTCCCCATGCTGAGGTGTTCAATCCCTTGTATGTAGATTTAATCCAACGCCATTATAACCATTTCACTCTTCCTAGGGACGATCGACCCGAATTCCGAAATATTTATAGGAACTATCATGGATTTTTGGATTGGCACTTGCTGGTACAACTTCTAAAATGAAGACAAAGGCTGACCTTTCAGGTCATTCATAGAACTTCTCGATAAGCTCAACTGCAAAGACGTGGACAATTTATGAATTTTCTATCATTCTTTGGGAATCTAGAAAACAGATTTGGCAAAAATTTTCGAGTAATATAAAAAAATCTTTTTTGAAAATTTTCGACATCGATATCGCTCAAACTAGTTTAAGTGATTTATGTATATAAATTTTACGGCTTCATATCCGTGTTCCAAGTGTAAAAAGTCAGTGAATACCAAAAATCTCTGGCGAGACATATAACATCCATACAGACGAACATCATCGCGAAAACGTCAGAATATATTCCATCAAATCAGGGTAAGAGTAACAGGGTAACTTCCTGTATATGATAGTGTCTCCTCAGGGCGACCTCTTAGGAAATTACGGATGTGGCAATCCCCGGGGAACCTAGCCCGGGTGAAATGGCTTTTTCTCTTGGACGATAAGATACCTACAACCATAAAACTTATTACAACCTAATCTCTGGAATAACAGTGTAATGGATGGGCACATATTTATAAAAGGAAGTAGCTTGCTATATTGCCTTGCAGGTGCAGCGTCACCTGGAATTACCCTGAGTATAAAACACGATAGAAGTGAAACCTTTTAAATGGTACCACGGATACCAGAGTTGGATGGGTGTAATTTATCGACATGGTACCTTAATGAGAGATGGACTTCTTCTAACCCTAAGGGCTTAAATAGACGATGTTTACCAGTTGAAGTAGGTACTAGATTGTGTTTGATACGGGCACTCGTCTGGCTACAACATGAGTGGTTACGCTGTGCCGGTAATTGGTGAGGAATTTTCTAGGAGAACTCCCTGTGGGTGTGAGCAACCACAATCGCAGCGCGTGATCACGAAAATTCTTAAGTGGTGGCTGTTTTTATTACCGAAAATCGCTGGAAGAATAGTCTTGGTTACCCAGTGTCAAATCAATGTAGTGATTGGCATCACGTGGTTAGCCAGACACTATTCTAGGTGCTGTTACCATACAATAGAAGCTGTTTTGACTACGGTCTTAGCAGCAGGATAGCTCAATGTACCTCAGCAAGGTATAATATAAGAATAACGATGTTCAAAGATTGCAACCTATATTTTATCAGAAAGTCACATGACGGTACGATGTTTGACGCTCAAATTCACCGGGTGTTTAGACCATCGTGAGATAAGGCCGTAAGGAAGGTGCTCACGTTGATCTGAAACATATATATATATGATATTGGGAAGTTGCAAAAAGTTGTAGGGAATTTTGTCCCCATTTCATGCCTTTTCAAAGGTTAAAATAATTTGTCAATGGCAGAAATAGCTCAGTTATATACATATGTTTAACTATATGTACTAGGATCGCCCTGTGGTCTAAATTATACCACTGGACACCTAGTTTGTCTTTATTTATAACAAGCTCATGTGTACAAAACAAAAACAAAGAAGAAAGTAGTATTTTTTTCCAAGCAAAATTTAAATCGCTTTTTACTACTTTTGAGCCAAGAAATTTGAAAAAACATCTATATTGTGCATATCTACATAAAAATACCTTTCAAACATATACATATGTTTCACCAGTATTGGTGGACGATAAGATACTTAAAAGTGTACGACAAAAAATGTGTGCCGTATTTATATATAAGATATTTTCTTATTTATTATAAGAATAAAATTATACAACATTGTTACTTCAGCTGGTTTCATAATTCTTGGCTTGTCAAAATCTAAAACTAATGAAACAGCAAAAAAATCAGAAAAAACGACAACCAATTAACTTCTAGTGTGTTTTTTTTAATATTTTTTTTTTTGTTAAAACAGTTCAAAGGCCTTTGAATAAACATTATTGCGTGTGTTGCTTTCTTTGTTAAGAAGATTTATTTTAACCCAAGTTTTAAAACTTTTGTTAAAATGCAAATTAAAAAGATTGATTGTTATTTGCTAAAATGTTGAGAGATTTTTTTTAAATGAAAAATTTCTTTGACAATAGGCAACTTATTCTTAGATAATTTAAAAATGTGGTATGATTACAACAGCAAACTGTGTGACGTTAGTTAAAATCATTCTTATTTCGTTTGAACAACTGATTAAATATTGTAAAAAAAAAACTTGTTTGAAAAATGAATAAAGAATTTGAATTTGAGTATTTTACTCAAGCCGTTTAGTTTCAATAGAGAATTATGGTTTAAAGAAGGAACTTTTTTTATATGAATTTTTGTGGAGTTCATTGGTCTACAAAGAGCTTTCAACAATTGCTAAGCAACATACATATTTTCTGAGTTGATACGATTTTTGTTAATTTTCAGGAACGAATATGGGTAAATATATTTACTTTATGCTTTTTCTATATGTGAACGCGGGAACTCTATTCCTTCCTTTTAGAAATCCGGAACAAACTAAGTTTGTTTTTTTGTTTTGTCCTTGATGCAGTTAGTATTCAACTATTTTCGACACTATAAACATATATTATGTGTTATTTTATAGCTCAGTTGATGGTATCTAATTTTTTTTTTCGAACATCTTTAGATTAACAAAAGCTGTCAGTTTGCATAAATGTAAACATTAAAAAAAAGACTGTGTAGAACAATAAAAGTCTTTAAGTTTGTTCATATACATATGTAAATGCTTTCAAAAGATCATAAAATACATGTTTTATTGAGCCATAATCTTATTTTATTACTGCAGCACATGCTTGTTAAACTTCTGAGAACGTAAACATGTTTTAATTAAAAATTTTCGAAGCAAATGCGAACCAGTCTATTGTATGATAAATGCTCAAACGGGTCTTGTCAATCATATATTTATGATCTTCACTCTTTTTTTAGAATGGTCGAAGAACTACACAGAGAAAACAGTGCCTACTAAATACCTCATAAAATAGAACAAAATTAATAAGAAATCTCTATGGTTTTTTTTCAATAAGGAAATCTTATTAATTTCATAGAGAAAACCTTTTTGAAAAAATCAAGAAGAAATCTTGTAGTTTTTATGAGGTTATCTTATTGATTTTTTCAATAAAAAAATATGCGTTTTTATTCCCTGTACTTATATATTTTAATTTAAATTCTATACCATATACATATGTATGTATGTATGTAGTATATTGTAGATGTTATTTATTTATACATACATACATAAGTATACACACATTATGTTATATTCTTAACTAACTTACTCACCAAGTATTGAACCAGCAAACTTCTGACTGATAGACAAGCACTCTAACCAATATGCTAAAAAGCAGCCTGAATAACCATTGAAATTATTGTGCAAACATTGTTATACAAAAATGAAAAAGATCATAAAAAAATTGTCTCTATGTATAAATAGACATATGAAATAACAAGACACCTCATAAAATCAAGAAGATTTCCTTATTAAAAAAATCAATAAGATGCTTTACACATAAGCATATAGGAACCTACTAAAATCAAGAAGAAAACCTTTTTGAAAAAATCAATAAGATAGCCTAATAAAATCATGAAGAAAACCTTTTTAAAGAAATCAATAAGGTAACCTAATAAAATCAATAAGAAATCCCTATAGTTTACAATTTATAAGAAAAACTAATAGAATCAAGAAGTTTTTCTCTATGGATTGTTTTTTTGGAGCCAAAAATAACGGTAAAAAAAGTTGTGAATAATAAGATTTCTTCTTGATTTTATGTGGTTTTTTTCTTGATAAAATTAATAAGATTTACCACATAAAAACAATAAGGAATATCTATGAAAAAATCTTCGCTTTTTTTTGCTGGGATACCCCTTAGCCTAAGAACGGTTCATAGAGAAAATCTTCTTGATTCTATGAGGCAGTTTTTTCTGTGTATTTTCAGTTACAATTTTATAGAAAAAAAATGTTTCCACTATTTTAAACAATAAACTTTTTGGAAAAGAAAAACGCAAAGTGCTGAATTTTCAATTTTAATAAGAATTAATTATGTGGTAGTAACCATAGTATGTATTGAAATTTAAGTACATGTACATATGCATGCATATACTTATGTATGTATGTACAAACCTATTTTAGCAGCTACTAAAAACACATATAACATGAATTTATATACATACATATATATGTATATATATATATATATACATATACATACATATCGCGCACTAAATCATAAAGAGTCACAACTTAAAATTATAAAAGTGCCTTTTCTTTTTTATGCTTGTTTTTATGTCACATACTTGCGTCATTTGTACAGTATCAACAGTAGTTTACAACTACTCAGCATCTGACATTTTTTGAGTTGTGACTCTTTATGATTTAGTGTGCGATATATGTATGTACTTTTATTACAAAAACTACAATAGTCAACATAATTTATAAAAAAAACCCTTTTGAAAATTTTTTCATTGTAAGCTTGAAATAATCTGCATTGTTTACGTTTGTAAAATCACATGTAAATAATGATTAAAATTAATGCAATACCAATACACAAAAAAAGTCGTAAAAATTGTGTAGTAAATACAACAAAAAAAAAACTAAATAATTTTTTTAAACACTTCTGGTTGTTACAATAATTACGAATTATGAAGTTGCTAACTAATTAAAAATTTATAAATATATAAAAAAAAACCGTCACAACTAATGAGAAACTACTCGTTACCCGTAAATTTGATAAGCAAACAATTCATAAAGCAATTTTAAGTCATCTAAAAAAACAGTAAATTTTATTGATACATTTCGTTAACAAATTTTTTCGATATCAAAAAGCCTCTAGATTTTTCGTTATGGATATTTTTTTACAATTTGTTATAACCGAAAATTTTTTAAAACTACCAATAGGTTTTCTGCATAAAGTTTTTCTTTATCTATAAATTATTTAAGCAAAAAAATTAAAATTCTTTACCAATGCATAATTTTTTAAGAAGACACAAAGCAAAACAAAATCTGATTTTGAAGCACTAATAACAATCTATTGCTTACTTGATAACAAAAGCTTCGAAAAATGCTTCTGAAAAGCACTAACGTAAGGCGGGTTCTCTAACAAAGTATAAAAAGAGAAAAAAATTTGCAAAATCTGCAGTTTTTTACACAAAAACTATATATTACTACTTCTGGGAAGCACTTTGGTAAGGCAAAAAATGCATGGCTTTTTGGAAGCTAAATGTATTGCTTCTAGCTGCACAGAGAAAACAGTGCCCTACTAAATACCTCATAAAATAGAACAAAATTAATAAGAATTCTCTATGGTTTTTTTCTATAAGGAAATCTTATTAATTTCTTAGAGAAAACCTTTTTGAAAAAATCAAGAAGAAATCTTGTAGTTTTTATGAGGTTATCTTATTGATTTAAAAAAAAAAAAAAAATTGCGTCTTTATGCTCTGTACTTATTAGGGATGTAACGAATGTTCGCATTCGCAAATTATTCGCTTACTTTTGCTATTTGCATTCGCTCCCGCATTCGCTAAAATGTATGCGAATTTTTCAAGCGAATACTAACAAAAAAAAAATTATTTCTTTTATGAAAATAGTTTGCAATTAACAAACGTCAAAAAAACGAAAATTTTTTTAAGCCAATATAAAAGAGATACATACATATGCACAAGAAAATCATTCTAATCAAAGCTTTAAAATTTTAGCGGAAAAGTTTTCTATAAATAATTTCTCGTAGGTATCAAAATTAAACCAAATTCCAGCGGTGTCTGGAAATGTTTTTCAGTTTTTGAAAAAGAAAAGGCAGTGTTTGATTTCTGCTGAAGACTAGTCTGTTCAAACTTTTGAAAAAATGTTGAGCTCCATTCAACAACAAATATCAAATCCAAACAATACTACGTAGTCCTTGTTTGTTGTAAATGTCACGCGAAACAAGTGCCACTCATATTATTTGTCATGAAATTTTAAATTATTGAAGATATATTTCATATGTTTTTCCCAAGATGAACAGAGTACTACTTCTGCAAGATTTTTTCAGGAAAAATTCATTCCAAGTTTTCTTAATCTGTATTTTGACAACATTTCACATGAAAATTTGAACAGAGTACCAGGCTTTGGAGCCAAAGTACATTTTGTAAACTTATTATTAATTATTATCTATACTTACTCTTATATAAATTTATTTGCAAGTGATATTTAACGACGAATTGTAATATTTGTATTCGCTTTCGCATTCGCATTCGCTTTCGCAAATATTAAAATTTATTATTCGCTTTCGCATTCGCTAAACTGGTATTTGTTACATCCCTAGTACTTATGTATTTTCATTTAAATTCTATACCATATACATATGTATGTATGTATGTTGTATGTTGTAGATGTTATTTATTTATACATACATACACATTAGGTTATATTCTTATCTAACTTACGCACCAAGTATTGAACCAGCACACTTCTACCTGATAGACAAGCACTCTACCTAACTAACGAGCAGCCTGAATAACCATTGAAATTATTGTGCAAACATTCTTATACAAAAATGAAAAAGATCATCAAAACAATTGTCTCTATTTCTATTTATAGATATGAAATAACAAGACACCTCATAAAATCAAGAAAATTTCCTTATTAAAAAAATTAATAAGATACTTTACACATACTCATATAGGAACCTACTAAAATCAAGAAGAAAACCTTATTGAAAAAATCAATAAGGCAACCTAATAAAATCAAGAAAACCTTTAAAAAAAATCAAGAAGACAAACTAATAAAAGCAATAAGAAATCCTTATAGTTTACAATTTATAAGAAAACCTAATAGAATCAAGAAGTTTTTCTCTATGGATTGTTTTTTGGTGCCAAAAATAACGGAAATTGAGTAAAAAAAAGTTGTGAATAATAAGATTTCTTCTTGATTTTAGGTGGTTTTCTTCTTGATAAAATTAATAAGATATACCACATAAAAACAATAAGGAATCTATGAAAAAAGTCTTCGTTTCTTTCTGCTGGGATACCCCTTAGCCTAAAAACGGTTTATAGAGAAAATCTTATTGATTCTATAAGGCAGTTTTTTCTCTGTGTGGCTCATCTCGAACAAAAAAAAAATGTCTTATTCATGCGCAACAGCAAGTGGTTCTCTAACATTGTCTCCCTTACAAAAACGCTTCTGGGAAGCAATAGTTTTTGCTGGATAGTTGCATATGAGGATGATAGTTGCATATGCGGATGACGTGGTTTAAAAGTTTTTTTCCACTATCAGTGAAGTCATGCATTCGGTGTTGGGCGATATATCTTCCTGGGTCAGCGGCAAAGGGCTGCGAGTCAACCCAGAGAAAACGGAGCTAATCCTCTTTACCATGATATACAAAATAGAAAGTTTTTTGTACTGCTCTGGATTGGAGGGGTAGAGCTGAGACTGGCAGAGGGAGCGAAATACCTGGGTGTTTTCCTACACAGCAATCTTTTTTGGAAAAGAAACACGCCGGAAGGGCTAAAGAAAGTGTTCAATGCCTACTACACATACAGAAAAAAACACCAATGTAAAATCAACACGCAAAAAGTTTGCTTCAACTTCATTAAAATCACATTAAATTTACAAGAAATAATATGTTGTTTGAATGTGTTGGTGTTTATTTGCTTTGTTCATAGCTGCAATACAATTTTGTGCTTAGTTGTGTAGGTTGTTTTTGTATTGTTGTTGTTTTTTTGATGTTTGTAAACAGACGACAAACTGCTGCTGGCTGGTAGGCAGTGTACTAGTCTTGCAGTCGGAGGATCGCAGGTTCGAATCCTGGAGTTAAGTCAAGTATATTGTATTTTTTTTTTAACTAAAACTTTTCAAGTGAAAGCATTTGGTTTTTTTTTAACTAAAACTTTTCAAATAAATTGTATGTTAAATGATCAATGAAATAATGTTAAATTAAAATGCAATTCAAGATGATACATATTAGTGTTTATCTTAAGAATATTTAAAGTTGTTGTGGCTGCAGGGGTAAGCATGTTGACTACCATTCGATGAGTTCCGAGTTCAAATCTTGTTCGGGGAAACTAATTTATATACAAAAATTTTTCTGATGTCTATGTCAATCACACGTAAGTTAAATTAATAAAATACAATTAATACATTAAATTAAATTCATGTTGTTCCAACTTGAAATAAATGTTAAATCAACGTGAAATAAAGTTATGTCAAAAGGAAAAATTTTCTTTAACAATTACACACAACACATATGAAGCAAAATCATTGCCGAAAAAGATTAGATTAACCTTGTTTAAGTTGATTTTAAGTTGAAATTTTTCTGTACGCATGCAGGAACTGGGGTCTGCAACCGAAGATAGTAAACTGGATTTTACACATCCTTTGTCAGACCGGTTATTTGCTATGGTTGTGTGGTATGATTCGAGGCATTGAGGAAGGAAAGTCGCAGGAGATTGCTAGCTAAGGTTCAGAGGTGTGCCTCACAGGTGCTCAGAGGAGCACACCTCAGGATGCCTTGGACGTCATTCTTCATCTACTTTCTATAGACTCTAAGAAACAGGTTTGGTGAAGGCAGGTGCAACAGGTCATACATCAATCTTAAATGAGATCAGTTTTAGTGATCATGGATACGTAACCCATGGGTTCACGGACCATAAGGTCGCTGAAATTGATTTTAGTAAAACACCCTCACTGGTAATTCCGGATAGGGACTATAGGTTCAAATCCGATAAGCTATATGAGGGTAGTGCGGTCTTTACAGACGGATCAAAAATGGGGGAAGGGACAGGGGCTGGTGTCTATATCTTTGGAACCAACATTTGTAGTTCTTTCAGATTGTCGAATGAATGCAGCGTTTTCCAAGCTGAGATCTTGGCGATCCTCAGGGCCACAGAACTGGTGGCCGGGAATGTAGCTGAAGGTGAGAAGTTAACCTTCTACGTCGACAGCCAGGCAGAGCTAAAAGCTTTGAAGGGACGCAATGGCAAATCGAAACTTTTTAGTGACTGTAGGAGATCCCTCAACTTGCTTATGGAAAAATATAGTGTCACACTGTATTGGGTTCCTGGACACTGCAGTCTTGAGGGAAATGAAACTGCCGATGAGCTGGTAAGAATAGGGTAGGCATTAGATGAGGGAATAAGTGACAGATAGGTGAAATTACCGATAGGTCACTTATAGGGTACTCAGTAATTGGGTAGAAAGCAGGACCAACAATTCATGGCGAAGTAGGGAGGATTGTAGAGTCTCGAGAGCTATGTGGCCAAAACTTGACTCAGGCAGATCCAAACTGCTAATGGACATGGATAGGAAGGCTATGCAAATCATGATAGGCGCGTTGACTCGTCACTGCTCGGTCAGAGCAAGAACCACCATATGGGAAAATGGCACTCCAGATTTCTATAGGATGTGCGGGGTGAAGAGGACCAGAAATCATTAAACATATTATCTGTCACTGCTCGAAGCTGCAACGTCATAGGCTTAGATGGCTGAGCAGGCGTTTCCATGAGAGCATTACTGATATCGGGAAGTGTAAACTAGCGGACATCAGGGACTTCATCATGGGAATTCAGTGGCTTAATGACGGATAATAGGGTCACTTCTAGCTACAAATGGTGTGTAAATATTACTTTAAATTGGCAATAGAAGGGAATCACAATGGACCCAATTGGGTCTCCGAGTGGATGTGCATTTTTGGCACCATCCTTCCTAACCTAACCTAACCTAACCATAATTTTTAAAATATGTAATCGATAAATTTTTGACAGAAAATTTTCATTTATCTAAAAATTATTTAAAGCAAATTTTACATTATCGATAAATTTTCCAAAAACAAAATTTCTTTTGTCCATAAATTTTCTAAAATTGTCCGTTATTATCAAATTTTCTTAAACTTTCTTTATATTAAAGAAAATTTATCAACAATAAAAAATTTTCTTCATCCATAAACTTTTAACTGAAATTGATAATTTCAATATGAACTTAAAAAAAATTAAAATGAGAGTTTCAATTGAGAAATTGAGAACATTCCAAATGAAATTAAGAGTTTCAGTTTTAAATTGAGAAAATTTCCTATTGAGAAAATTCCAAATGATGTTGACAAAATTTAATTTCAAATTAAGAAAACTCAAAATAAAATTATGAAGTTTCAATTTGCAATTGAGAGAATTCCAAAGTTATCAGAGCTAGTCTTGGTATGTGACAACGCTCCCTTCCACAATCGTTTACAACGTATTTTTGACTACTTTCCAGCTACATTCTTATGACTGAACTCCTTCCTATTCTACGATGTTTAATTCCATTCAAATTATTCAAAAACGTAGGAGAGCAGAGCGTCGCTTGACTTTTTTAAAGAGATAATTAATATTTCAAAGGCACATATAACCATGATATAAATATAGAAGGTACTTCCATTCTCTCTTTGTTTTTAAAAAATAAATGATCAAACAGAATATGTCCGCAACTTCAGGAAAAATCGTTGTCAAATTAACAAAGCCCATAATAAAATCTACGGCAGTAACTTCAAATGCTCTATAATTTTAGTTTTATTTTCTTTTGTGCTTATTTTTCTTTGTAGTTTTGTTCACAAAATGTATTAAATTTATTGAAAGTATGGTAGCATTCTTGAGAGAATGAGTATTTATATATGAGAGCATTAGAAAAAACGTTATCAAAATAAAATAGATTCTATCTATCGACTGCTTTTTGGTGTTGATTTTTTGTGTCAATTTGTATGGAAAATGTGTTTATGCCGCAATTCTGTTTGATCATTAAGTATTTTTGAAGTTTGCTTTTTTGAGAGAAATAAAAAAAAGGTTCCCATATCGTAAAAAATATAAGTCTTCCCCCATAAAATTTTTACAAAAATGTGTAATCTTAACAAAAGTTGCGAAAAAAAAGTGGTTATGTAATAACTTGGCGTATCTTTTTAAATTTTCTGCCTAAAATAAGTATTTTAACTATATTTTCATACAAAATTAATTGACAATGAATTTTCATTAAGTTTAACAAATATTGATTGATATTACATCTTGTTTAATCTATATAATTCGCTTCTTGTTGATTGTAATATGTTTTTCTAAAAAATTACTTAAATACCCGATCAGATAATTTTGGCAAGTCTATTTCACAGATTTTGCAGGCTCTTAGACACTGTTGGCGGACAACAGATAATGTAGAGAACTCAAAGAATGCTACATTCATATTTTTACAATGATATTTTGTACGTCCATAGTTTGTAATATGCAGCTCATTTTCTCTTTCTTTAACACAACAATGCATTTTATTGTTTTTCAAGATAATAAAACATTTATCATCACAATTTTTTTTTAATTGTTTGAATTTATAAAAAAAACTTCTGAAATAATTTTTCAATAAAATTTTCAAACAAAAGGGAAACAGAGGGGAAATATTAAATTAATACGGTAGCACGATTTTACTGGAAACTTCAGAATACCTATCCTTGTCAGAAGGTGAATGTCAAGAAAAAATGAGAGAATGGAAGTACCTTCTATATTTATATCATGTGTATAACTATTGGATATTGAAGTAGAACTATGCAGCATACTACAAAGTTTTAACAGTCTGCTATGGATCTGGAGAATATGCCTGTTGGTCAATAAAAGGTATGTACTTATTTTCTTATTAAATATTAAATAAAAGTTGTACAAATAATTTTGTGAATTCCATATTAAAAATTCCCATTTCATTTAGTATTTTCCTTACTTCAAATTAAATTTTCTCAATTTCAAATTAAAATTTCACAATTTCATTTGGAGTTTTCTCAATTTCAAATCGAAATTCTCAGTTTCATTTGAAATTTTCTCAATTTCAAATTGAAATTCTCATTTGGAATTTTCTCCATTTCATTTGGAATTTTCTCAATTTCTAATTGAAATTCTCATTTGGAATTTTCTCCATTTCATTTGGAATTTTCTCAATTTCTAATTGAAATTCTCAATATCATTTGGAATTTTCTCAATATTATCCTGAATTTTATCAATTTTAATCAGAAATGTTGTAGACATAGTTCTTTACCGAAGAGAAAATGAAAAAATAAAAAACTTTTATTGAAAATTTTTTCGTCTCAAAGTTCAAATTTGAAAAAGGCAACGCCAAGCTTTGACAAATTTTATATGAATAAATTTAAATTACAAAAACAAAATACATACAAAATTTGTAAACGCTAAGCATTGCGTTTTACAAATGAAGCCCTTAGTTTTTGCAAAATTGTCTAAAGACTTTTCGTCATCAATAAATTTTTCTAAGAGGATTTTTTTCGATATCAATAAAATTTCGAACGAGTTTTTTTCGTTGCTCATAAATTAAAAAAAGAGACATTTAAATCGTTAAAAGACCTGGGGTCTACTCTGTAATTCGAATCGAAAGGAAATGCTTTCGAATGCATGTAATTAACATACAAATTCGATTTCTAGAGAACTGTTTTATGTTCAAAAATATTCTAAAGCAAATTTTTCCGCAGGTTGTTGAAACAGGTAAGCTTTCTTTAACGGTTACTAATAGAAGGGATTCACAATGGACCCAACAGGGTCTCAGAGTGGAGGTGGGTTGCAACACCACCCTTTCCTAACCTAACCTACAAACTCAGCTATTGTGCATTAATTTTGATAGCATCACACTTTTAGCAAACAAAAAAACAACAAATTACGTTAATTTAATGGTTATCATATACAATTACACATCAACAAATTAAGTATGCATATGAAGTTTTTACAACGTTAAATTAATAATTTTCAGGCTAAGTATAGACGAGGCGAAGCGACCGTTGAAATTGTTCCATTACACAGGACGTTCTTTTTTTCAATCCACGCACTCGGCGAAATATGTAGGTTCATATACACATGTCTATGTATGCATGTGTATATATGTTTTGTATTAAAACCTCTTCAAATCTCATTTAGAGATTTAATTAAAGAGAATTTTTATCGTTAGCATGACAAAAATTAAGGCAAATATAACGCTCAAAACTGTTGTGCGAAATATTGTCAAAGAATCCATTAAAATATAAAAAAAAATTATGAATAAAACAATTCAGTGAGTTTGAAAATTTAATAATGAAATAAAATTTAACTTTTTCAAGGCAAGCTTATTAGTCCCCGTCCATACAGTGAAACATTTGCTTCAAAACTATTGAGTTTGTCGATCAACGGGGGGAAAGAGGAATGAAAAAGGATACTTTGTTTCATGTACACGAAGTTCTTGTTGAGTACGTCATTCTCGCCTCATTCTCATGAGAAATATATGAGAAAATGTATTAAGCTGCAAAACAAAAACTTCACAGTGTGGACACTAATGCAGTTTCCAAAGAGAAATCAAAAATGTTTCGCAGCAAATTTTTCACTGTATGGACGAGGACTTATCTAGCACGTGGAAATATTATACAAGGTGACACGACGTACACAGCTGATAATTTTTTTCCTCCTGCTTTATCGTTGTATGCCAACTGTCAAAATCCGTAAGTAAAATATTAAGGTTTGTCTTTTATTTTTTTAGTGCTTTATTTGTTGCCGACACTATTTAGGCAATTGCAAAAGCTTGGTTCTCGAAATATTGTTAAACTACTAAAAACGAATGTTAAGCGATATCAAAATGAAATAACTAAATATATGATTAGCGAATATTGCTTAAGATTCTTTGCTGAGATGAAAAGATTTACTGCCAAAAACTGACCGCCGAGTGAGCTCAATTTTATTAATTGATTTTTAAACTTAAAAAAAAATTTAAATGACACAGTTCACACTGAATTTGTTATTTGTTTACTTCGTTAAATTTGACAATTTTCAAAATAATTTCTGTTTCAAATTTTTAAATTTCAAAACATGAAAATGTATTGGAAATTGTCCGATTTTACAAAGTAAACAAATAACAAAATCAGTGTGAACTGCACTAATATAAAAAAATTTTTGTATTAATGCCCCTAGTACGGTTTACAACTCACCTTTAATTCAGTTGAAATTTTTATAATTGGTATTATCGATTACAACATAACTTGTCAAAAACATTAAAAAGTTGAAATTATGTCGTACTACAACTTTTCTGCGCTATTACCGTTTACAAAACGCACTGTTCACCAGGTAGAACAGCGCA
This sequence comes from Tachina lurida, assembly GCA_944452675.1. Taxonomy (NCBI): domain Eukaryota; kingdom Metazoa; phylum Arthropoda; class Insecta; order Diptera; family Tachinidae; genus Tachina; species Tachina lurida. The sequence goes on along the minus strand of OX101754.1, from coordinate 17,606,243 downwards.
CAAGTGGACACAGGTAAGTAGAAAAATACAATGAAGGTGTAATTATAATTTATTCATATATCTTGCAGGTTTGGGTATACTAAAAAGCAAATTAAAAAAAAGGCTTGCCAAAAACCGCAGCAGTAATCTTGCAACTGGTGGTGGTCCCTCGCTGGAAATTTCGTTGAATGCTCTGGAGGAAAATGTAGAGCAGCTAATTAAAATAAGGGAGCAAGTTGTGCCTACTGGGCAATCCTTCGGGGTGCAGAATACACGTCCGGCATTAAGTAACGAAGGATTGTCTGAAAAAAGTGAAATATTAAAAAACCATTCAATTATAACCAAAATCTTTCTTACATTACAATGGTAGTTTCCCAAACTACCATTTTGATGACGACATCAAAACTGTCGTCATCGTGAAATAAATCAGAACTAATATCAATTTAATCACTTATTATAATTTTGTTATTTGTTAAACGAAAAGTACCCTTTAACAAATAACTATATTAAACTTTTTTTTTAATTTTCCACATCAGCTACTTAATTAACTGTCAAATTATTGCTATTTTTACGCTGGCAGCATCAATACAATTTCAATTTGAATAAGTTGTAATTGATAATACCAAAAATTAGTTCAGTCGTTCCAAAGTTGAGTTGTTTCGGTTTCAATTCAACTTAGTTAAATTGTAAACCATAGTAGGGGATTAAAAATATTTATTTTTTTAAATTAGTGCCGTTCACACTGAATATGTTATTTATATAATTGGTAAAGTAGGAAAATTTGCAATACATTTTGTTTTTTTTTTAAATATAAAAATTTACTTTTTTTTTACTTTTTAAAATTTTTAAACAAAAAAATGTATTGAAAGAGTGTTCATGTTTCTGGTAAAACTTTGATAATATTTGTAACTCAAGCGGAACCAAATACGATTTCTGAGTTACTATATGTATATAGTTTTTTCTTACTTTAGTTTAATTTGGATTGCACTTACCAAAGAAATCAGTATCACCACGATCAGATTATGCAAGAATGAACGGCGACAGTAGATTGTTTTCTCACCACGTTGAAAAATTTCAGTTCCAATTTTTGACGATAGGCAAACAACAGCATTTTTCGGCAAAGTATAAAGGCACACCGAAGCAAAATTACACCTCAAGCAGGGATGGAAAAATTATTATGAGAGTAATATGTATGTGTGTGTGTGTCTGAGAGTGTTTGTTTTGCAAAATCTGAAATAAATGAATTTAAGTGCAACTATAATAGACTGCTCTCCTTTCACATGAACCCCCATATTCATAAAATTTCAAATGAATTTGAAATGTATTTTATTTCAAATTTTTCATACAAAATTTTCCTAAAATGAATTTCAAATTCATTTTATTTTTTTATGAATATGAGAGATGTAATGTAACGCAACCTACTTTTCATATAAAAATATCGATCAGCTGTTTCCTACGTTACAGGTACTGTACATTACAATCGGGTAACTGAGCCTTTAAATTAAAAACACATTTATTTAAATTTTATTTGCTAGTTACTTTGTCATTTAAGAAATTTATTATTTGAAATATTGTCATAAGTCTATTTTAATTGAAATTTATTTTCACAAGATAAGAGGTTTGTGACTGTTAAAAATGTGTGATTGAAGTTTACTGATTATTTTGCAATGCATCAATGAAATGCATATAGACATGCTTAATCACCAGCAAATAAATTTCTACTAGTTAATTTATTTTACATTTAATTTTTAGTTTAGTTAATTTCTTTTGAATACGTTTTTACTTAATTTTGATAACCGGACTGTTCACACTGAATTTGTTATTTTTTTACTTGGTAAAGTGAAAAATTTTCAATACAAACAAACAAATAACAAATTCACCGTGAGCTACGCCATATTTTTATTTTCTTAGTAAATTTTCGATTTCATGGGGCCGGATTCCGCAACGATGAATTTAGAAGTGTTCACCAATTTCAGAATTCACTTGTTGATTTGAGCGTACGCAACGGTGAGAATGAATCATTTTGACAGTTATAGCAAACACTAGTGTCAAAATTGTTCACTGGAAAGTGTCGAAATTGTTCACTGGAAAAAGTGTGACGAATTGTGAACACTGAAATTTGTGAACACTTCAAAACTCATCGTTGCGGAATCCGCTTTTTGGTGAGTTTTGGATAACTCAAGCGAAAATACGATTTTTAAGTTACATCGAGCCTTATTTTTGATTTTATCATGCACGCTGTAAAATTTTATCGTAAGCGACAATTTACGTACAAAAACATATTTGAATATGTGTTTAAAAAACTTTCTCCTGAAAACTTAAATTTTTGTCGCTTACAATAAAATCGAAAATAAGGCTCGATATATCTATGTATATGTTTTGGAATTATTTTAGTTTAATTTGGATTGTACTTACCAAAAAAAATTAGCATCAATACGATTATGTAAAAATGAACAGCGACAGTCGAATTGTTTTTTCACCACGCTCAGCAATTTCAGTACCAATTTTTTCCCATAGGCACACAACAGCATTTTTTCGGAAAATTATAACTAGATGTCTCCAATAGCCATGAACTTGATATGGGCATCATGTCAGACATCGCAAATGGCTCCATTAGCTATTTGCGATGTCTGACCACTCATGTCCATGTTTTGTCCATGCTCTGACATCGATGCCCGAACATATGGCTGAGCATCAATGTTCGCCATCAGATGTTCCATCTCTATTGCACTACCGCCAAATACTTTGAATACCTGAACATGGACATCGCACGTATTCACCACAACAAAGAAGTTGATGAATTTTTCTCAGTTGCTCTGCCGACGTTATGTTCATGTTACGTTGAAGTCGATGGCTAGTGAACACGTAGGGCAAAGGCAACACAAAGCAAAATGTGACCTCAAGCAGGGATGGAAAAATCATTACGAGAGTAATATGTATGTAAATGTGTGTGGGTGTGTGTGTATATGAGACTGGGTGTTGCCGACATCTGAAATAAATGAATTTAAGTGGAACGGTAATAGACTGCTCTCATTTTACATGAAGTTTTTCAATTAAAAACACATTTATTTAAATTTTATTTACTAGTTAGTTAATTTTATTTTTAATTTTTTTTTAGTTTAGTTAATTCCTTTTAAATTTATTTATTTTTTACTTAATTTTGATACAACATTTTAGTTTTTTGTTGGTAATAATAATTTGTTGGTTTTTCATCTATTTGATTCAGTGCGTTTTATTTAATAATAAATACAATACTAATTACTATAGTACACGTTTGAAAACAATAATGTTAAAATATTTATGTATGTGTGTTTGGAAAAAAAATATTAAATATTTACAGAACTAAAGACATTTTTATAAAAAAAAATTAAAAAATTTTTTTCTTTATAAAAAGTGTTGTTTTAAGTTTAACATTTATTAACGTCCTAATAATCCTAAATTATTATTTTACTTATTCAGTAAAATAATTTGTCATTAAAAATACATTGAAATTGATTCTTGTTTCAACTTTGTCATTTGTTTAAATGGAAGTTTATAACATAATAATTCTAGTTGTTCTAAGATTTTTGGGTAAAGGTTCCCTGATGATCTGCATTAGCAACAGTGAAATGCCCAAAGCTTCCAGCTAAACCCCTCAATAATCAATTTCAATGTATTTTTAATGAAAAAATATTTTACTGAATAAGTAAAATAATAATTTGGGATTATTAGTGCGTTAATAAATGTTAAATTTAAATTGTAAAAATTCCCAAAAATTAAACACTAAGGGCCATTATTACAACTTAAAGTTAAAATCCTACTTTTAGATTTTATCGGACGTACATATAAAAAGTTTTTCATCAGTACAATTTTAACTTACGGCCTGGCCCACGATGTCACCAGACATCGTTCTATCGACAACTTGTATTGCAAACAACAATAACTTTAGAAAATTTGTTGTTGTTTGCAATATAAGTTGTCGATCGAACGATTTCTCGTGACATCGTGGGCCAGACGGTTAACCTAAAGTAAGCGCTAAGGTAAAGGCAAATGTATCCTTCCTCGTAAGTTAAATTAAATTTATAATAATGAAAAGCGTTTTATACGTCCGACAAAATCCTACTTTTAACTAACTTTAAGTTGTAATAATGGCCCTAAAAGAATTGTTTTATTTAAGCAAAAGTTTATTTTTTTAATTATAATTCAAATAGTTGGCACCGTGATACAATAATATATCATGGTTGGCACATTTATGTCTTCAATAGAAATATAATAAAGACGACCTTTTTAGTTTTTCGAAAAGTCAACAAAAAATTACTGTTAACACAGACATTCTATGATACACGAGGATTAAATTAAATGTATTGCGATAGCTCGTAAGTTTAAGTCCTCGTGCATACAGTGAAACATTTGCTGCAAAGTCCTCGTCCATACAGTGAAACATTTGCTGCAAAACATTTGAGTTTGTAGACGAAAGGGGGAAAGAGGAATGGCAAAGGGTACTTTGTTTCATGTACACGAAGTAGAGGTGGAAAACTATCGATAGTGTCACTATCGAAAGTTTTCGATAGTTTGAAAAACTTTATCGATATATCGTTTCAAGACTATCGAAAGCTAGAAAAACCATCGATATATCGACGATACTATCGTGATAGTATCGAAGTTGTATGGTTCTCGTATAATCTACGTATTTATTTACACTAAAAATTCAAAACACAGTATTTTTAAACAAAACAAAATAAAATAGAATTTTATTTGTCTGTTCAATAAATAACAAAACTAAAATACTTTTATGATAAATAAGTGTGATGAGTAGAAGAAATTTTCGGCCATCCAGGTATTTTTATTTATGAAAAACAACATATTTTCTATTTTTTTGCCTTTATTGGTGTACCATTTACTATCGATAGTGACTAAAAACTATCGATAGTTTTCAAGTATTAATCGATTGCAGAAATAAAACATCGATAGTCATAAAATAAATTAACTATCGATACTATCGATAGTGCCATCGATAGTTTTCCACCCCTAACACGAAGTTCTTGTTGAGTACGTCATTCTCTCCTCATTCTCATGAGAAATATATGAAAAAATATATTAAGCTGCAAAACAAAAACTTCACAGTGTGGACACGAATGCAGTTTCAAAAGAGAAATCAAAAATGTTTCACAGCAAATGTTTCACTGTATGGACGAGGACAAACCATTTTTGTTTTCTCTTTTGAAACTGCATTCGTGTCCACACTGTGAAGTTTTTGTTTTGCAGCTTAATACATTTTCTCATATATTTCTTATGAGAACGAGGCGAGAATGACGTACTCAACAAGAACTTCGTGTACATGAAACCAAGTACCCTTTGCCATTCCTCTTTCCCCGTTTATCGACAAACTCAAAAGTTTTGAAGCAAATGTTTCACTGTATGGACGAGGACTAAAGCTTTAAGAGAAACGTTTTTGAAGGCATAAAAAGTTAGCATGTAATATAACAATAATGATTTTATCATTCTTGTCATATATTTCAGTGATCATTATTTCCAATTGGAAATTTTAATTATGTTCATAATCGTTACCCTTTTTGGAAAAGACTACACTATAATGTCTTCACTGAGGAGAGATGTTTTCCCTTATAATTCTTTCCATAGGGTATCCGTAATAGTGGCCTCTGATAAGAAGAGATTGTTTGCTTGTAGGCTTCCAGACTAGCTTAAGGGTTTTTATATTTTAGAAAAAGAATTTTCGTCAAGTTTGCTTTTAATTTCTCATAAAGAGAATTATTATGGAAGGAAAAGGACAAGGAAATAAAGTGTATACACATTATTGCATGCCACCACCAATCAACCTGTGCTTTTATGTTGAGGTAAATACATAGACTTATACATATCGTCACCATAAATGCAAACGGACGTAACTAAACAATAATTCGAAATCGAGTTTTTGATTGATTATGGTTCATTTCATCATTTAGACTTCAGCGATCAAAAATGGCGACTTTATTAAAGAAATTCAAACGGAAGAAATTACGAATGCATTTATTTTTTATTGCAAAGAACGTAACAAACATAAATCTTAAATATATATGCAAAGGAAATAAATGGTTAAAAACATATACATAAGTATCTAAGTATCGAAGAAAATTTGGAACAAATCAAGTTTAGGGGCACCTCTTGAAAATTAAAAAAAAATAAGTATCCTATCCTATAGGAAATTGAAAAATACGAAAAAAAGGTTAAATAAAAAAATTGGCGGCGAGGCTTAGCTTCCGAGTTATGGGCGTCTCAAATTGTAGTAGAAAATTGTGATTGTACGGTGTATTTTCAAACGACTGAGACTTGTTTTTTGTCTATTGATAAGAAAACACAATTGTCGAATTGAATTAGGCCATAAGAATTTTCTCCGCCATGGTAATTCCCGACTCGGCACATTATAATAAAGATTTTTTGCATCTCCAAGTTACCTTCGGCCGGGCTTGAAGATTTTCTTCACCATGGTATTTCCAGACACGGCGCAGCCTAGTAAAGATTTTCTGCATTGCAAAGTTTTCCTGCATAATAACGTTTTTCTGCACTGTACTTAAGGATTTTCTCCAACATGGCGTTTCCCGACACGGCGCAGCCTAATAAAAATTTTTACAATGCAAAGTTCTCATGCTTAGTAACCATGGTATTTCCAAGTTGTAGTTGACATATATAAGTACCAAAAAAAGAATACAGATGATAAACTGCTGCCCTGTGGTGTCATGCTTCTAACATTCGACAGGTATCATACCCCAGAAAAATTAGAGGTCTCTTGGCACAAGTTAAAAGTTAGGCAATTCTTTCCGAACACTATGCGGTGTAAAAACTGCCAACTGTTTCGACACACAAAAAAATGGTGCAAAATCTCCCAAAATGTGAAATACATATGTGCCTTACTACCTCATATAGCTACTGAATGTGCGCGAACTTTTTGCGTGAACTGTTCTGAGCAGCGCCCGTCTTCCTCAAAGGAATGCCAAACATTCCAAACAAAAGAAAAATGTTCTTCGAAAATAGCAAAAGAGAAATATCAAGCACTTACTCCAAGTAAGCCCCTTGTAAGCGTGATTCACGAGTGACACGATAAAATCACGACATTTTCACATCTCTAATTGCTTCTATTTTTAACCTGTCATTTGCAAAAGAAACTTTGAAAAGCTACAATATATGTAAAATACCAAATTAGCTACAAAGTGACTAATGATTAAAAGTTCAAAAAATTAGAGGAAGGGGAAAGGGAATGGAAGACTTCACAAAGTAAACTTTGGGTGCGTAAGAGCCGTTTAAAGTTAAATGTACTTTGAGAAAAAAAGAGAAACAGTTTTTCAAGAGATAAAAACCTATTATCCCATAGTGTCTCCGCTGAGAAAGGATGTTTTCCCTTATACTTGAGGAGAAGCAGAACAACAGGTGACCTGATAAATAGACCTTGATCAGGTGCTTTTTCGCATTTTGTTTTACAAATTGTTTTTGTGGTATTTTTATAATATTTCGGATAAATCCTTTAGGAACAATCAATTTCAAAAAAAAAAAAAAATTATATCAGCAGCAAAGAACTTTTTGGACTGCGGCTTCTCAATTCTTTCCACAGGGTGGGAGGGCTTTGCATCAGCCGCCGCCGCCGATTTTTTCTCGGCTCAAAATCGGCTAAGATTAGCCGCCGATTGATGATTTTTTTTATATTTTACGTGATGGTTTTTGGTTTTTTTTCACTAATAAATTCACACTTAATATGAATTTACTTTGACACAATTGTAATGATAGTGAAGCCGACTCAGCCGAATTTCAGCCGATTTTCAGCCGCCGCCGAAGAATTTCTCATGAGCCGCCGCCGCCGACGAAATTGCTCGGCGCAGGTCACTGCCACCAATCAGCCTTTGCTTGATGTTGACATAAATACATACATACATAGACTATAGACATACATACTTATGTACATACCTGATTTAGGATTCCCTAACCATATTTCTGCCCAAATGATGATTTTAATGATAAATCTAGTGAAATCGTTCCCTTGACCTTCTTTTGAAAACACGATGGCAAAAGATTAAAAATCCACTTGTTGTTTCGCTTTCAACTTGATACATTGTACAATCGCCAAAACCTAAATGAATTTCACACAAAATGTACACTAACTATTTGTTGTATAAATTTATTTATATTTTTTTGATTCGTTCACATTATTATTAATTTTTATTCATTAATGCACAGGACTAAATAATTTGTAGCGAAATAAAAACTTTAGTTTTACTTTGTTTTATTTACCGTTAATGATCAGGGCTGCCAGATGAAATTAACGAAAAATCGTCGAATTTCCGATAAGCTATAAAATAATCGTCATTTATACTTGAAAATCGTCGGACAAATCAAAATGAAATTTTTTACGTGTATACTAGGCCGGTCCAATTTGTATGAATGAAAAAATAATTAAAAATCGTACAGTAAAAACGAAATCTACATATTCTAAGAAAATTTTGCAAAGAAGCCATGGGTCTAAACGTATACCGCATCTCTCGACATGAAAATTTATTTCCTTTTCCTGAGCTGCTTCTTGTTTGGCTATTGCTTGCCTTATTTAAGGACATTGGGTATAATGCATAAAAACTGAGCTTTAACTTAACTTAAGTCTGCTGATTACGATTTCAAGCAAATAGCAAAAATATACCACATGGCGTCGAAGCAAATGCTCAGGTTTTATGCATTAGACCCATTGACTTTAATGATGAATATGGGGAACCAAGTATTATGTATAAATCTAAGGTAGTTCAAAAATAAATTAAAAGCAGGGAGTACGTACGTGGGAGGAAGAATAATGATTCGAATTTAGTAGCATACCTTTTTCTATTTAAAAAAATTGTTACATATTTCAAAAAGTGTTTTTCCAAAAATTAGGAAGGAAACACATACGTTTCATTGCTTTTAGATACGTAGTTTCATCGGATTTTCTTAGAATTTCGTGTAGATTACGTATTTGCTATACGACTTTTGCAAAAAAAATTACCTGCCCTAATGTATACATATGTTTTATATTGGCCCTAATTACGAGTGTCGTATTTCGACTACGACTACGTAATTCTTCAGTCGTCTACAAAATCGTCGTAGTGGAAGTGCTAGACCTCTTTTATACAAGTAAATTTATTTGCGGTGTTCAGTTTGCCACTAACTTTGTTAAGTGCCATTTCACACTATGCCTTTTTAGACAATTTTTCCACGAAAAATTACGCACATTTATATTAAGTATTTTTAATATACAGAGTTAATACTGAGAGTACGAAAAAGACAAAGAGAAATTTCGAACATCCCCTCGAATTTTCATTTCGTGCCTTTTGTTTAATCCCGCAATCTTCTCACCCCCTCTCAGTGAGATTACACGAGACATAAGTTTGGAAATTTTTGTGTTGGCAATTGTCAAAATCTGCTGCTAGCACAAAAAATTACTGTGTAAACCGTAAATGTTAGTGTTCGAAGACATGTTTGGAAATAATTGCTCAAACACAAGTCTGAGCAATTATGTTAGGACACAAGCTGTCAAATTCACCTTTTTCGTAGAAAATAATTCCGGGAAACTGGAAATGGGCTGGAAATAATCAGTTTATTACAAAAAAAAAACCCTCTACGAAAAGTCACACACATTTATATTAATCCTTTTTCTTCATGCCTTTTTAGGATTTATATACAGAGTAGACCACCAGGTTTAATGCTGAAAGAACGAAAAAGGTAAATAGAAATGTCAAATATCTACTCGAATTTTCATTTCGTGCCTTTTGTTTAACTTCGGAAGCTTCTCATAACCCGCTCACCACCTGCACAGGCCATCTTACGATTAAAAGCCTTAAATAAATACGAAAATATTTGATTTTATACAAAATCGTTAAAAAGAGTGAAAAGATAACCAAAGTTTTCGAAATGTAGACATCAAAATTGGCACATTCTGAAAATGAATTGAGTGATTATTTTTCGTTTGCATTTCTTTTGACATTAAGTAGCATAATGTCAGTTATAATTAAAAGTACGTACCAGGAAAGTCGAGTTTTTATTATGGTGATGTGCTATGTATTTTATTGCATGAAGTCTATAATTCCTTTTAATTACAAATGGCTTTAAAAAAAATGAGAAAAAGTCCTCCAAATAAAGATTTATGGCTTGAAAAAGTTCTGCCTTAAACATATCAATCAATATATAATTTTAATACTTTAACATAATAGAGGAAAATAAATTCATAACTCCCACATTTTATTAACACTTTTTATAAATAGTTTTACGGTCTTAACAATTTAAAGTTTTTTTTCTTATTTCATAATATTTCTATCATAAATATATTATTAATGTGCGCGTATCTAAATAAATAAAAATATTTTATTTTTTCCATGTACACTACAATTTACAATGTGGTTTTATTTTGTAATTTAAAACTACATACATATAAAACATTTGTTAAATTTATTAATTTTTTATCGTTTATTTAATTTTATTTAAATTAATTATTACGTTGCTTTAATTTATTATTATTTTATTACTTTCATAAAGGATTTTTTAGTTGCTGTTGATGTCTGGTGTTAACGTTTTTTTTGTAATTATTTTTCATTTTAATTTAATTTTTTTTTCCTATTTTTGTTATTAAAATTATTTGAATTTAAGTTTCTGTTATAAAATTTTATTTTCTTTAATTTCACTTTAGTTTTATTCTAAATTTAAATATTGATTGTTTTTATGTATTCAACCATATATTTTTGTGTCTTTTATTACTTCTATATTTTTATTTATTTTTGGCATATTATTTGTTGTCAAGAGTGTATCTTAAGTAGAGTACATGCACACTTTAGAACATGAGTGACAGTTTTGCTAAAATTGTGGCTAGATCGATAGTATGAGCACAAATTTCGCCAGTCAACAGTAAACTACAAATATTTTTGCTGCTGAGGGGCAGTCAGCTGCCATAGTGGTTTTTGACTGATATTGTGTTTCAAAAAGTGTCATTCCCGTGCTATTTTTATAGCATAAACTACACAACTTGGACGCGGAAAATAATTTTTTAAGGAATTTATATATTTTTAAAATAGTAGAAGAAGTTGTTAGATAATATGAAAAATAAGAAAAATAAAGTAATTTATTATAAAAAATAGCTTTTAGCTATAAAGCGCATGCAATTTCCACGTTTGTGTGTCCATTTTTGTTCTTAGATGACGGTTTCAGTGACAAATATGATCGGTATTCAAATGTCTGAACAGTCAAAACTATCATTTAAAATTGATGAATTTTTTACTGGCACTCAAATTCGATAGAGTTTACACAACTTTAACTTTAACATCAGGGAAACTAGCAGCTCTTTTTTTGCTGCTGAATTGAGACCACCTGTTTCTGTATACGCCAAACACATATCGCTCATTTACTAAAACAATGTCATAACTCAAAAAAACTAGTTTGCCAGAAAACGAGTTTAAACTATATTTAATGAAAAATTAAAATAAAAATTTTCTCTCAATAGCTAAGTAAACAATATATTTGTATGAAATTCTTATACAATATAAAGAACGGTATGAGAATTGATTCTGCATTATTAACTCAAAAACAACATTTTTTGAGTTATGGCGTTGTTTTAGCAAATGGTTGATTTGTATATGTATGTAATAGTGATGTACCGAATGTCAACTTTTGATATTCGCGAATACGAATACGAATATTGTATGAGAAATTTATAGACATTAAATTGGGGTTTATTTACGCCTGCAACATGAAATATTAAAAAAAATTTATGAAAAAGGACTTCATAATCCTGTTGGCTTACTTTCAAGTTAATAAAAAACTACCCAAAATTTGAATGATCGTCATTAAATAATATTTGAAAATAATTCAAAGCACAAATTTCTATAAAAAAATTTAACGGATTTGTACAAACTAATATTTCTAGTCATTTATTTAAATTTCGTTCAGGATTTATGCATTTATTTATTTAATTTGTTTAGAAAAATATTCGTATTCGTATTTGCCTGAATTTTCGAATACGAATTCGGATACGAATATCTAAAAATTTCCGAATATTCGACAATTCGAATACGAATATTCGTGCATCACGAACTAAGTTCTTTAAGACGATTTTTTGCTGTTACATAATTATCGCTAACGAAATTGTTCTCTGTTTATTTTAGAAGTTATCATTTTAGTAAACTCGTTACAAATTTAACAATCTGGTGACATCGTGGGACAGGCCGTAACTGCATCATATAGGCATCAGCTGGTCACCTTAATACTTGTTTTGTTTACTTTTCAAACCCAATTTCTTGCATCAACATACTTTGAATCTGTTGGTCACCTTAATCAATGTTTATATTATAACATAAGTACATATTAAAAGCATACCTTAAGGCTGTTACATAATTAATATGCACATTGTACAGTGGTCAAAATAAAATGAAAATTTAATTTCTATCAAATAAATGCATACTACTCTGAATTTAATTGAATTTTATCTAATCGAAAACAACAACACAAATTTAAATAATTAATTATTTCGAAAATATAAATACAAACATGTATGCATGTATCTATGTGTGTTATTTATTAACTATTTAACACATTTATATTATATTTGTTTTGGCTTTTGCTTAATTAATTTTTGGTTTCTCCTTAAAATTTATTTAAACTTTTAACTATTAAATTGCAACTAAATTTTTAAATAATAATTTTTAATTGTTAGTTTTTTTTTTCAAATGTGTACGTACATGTCTTTGCGGGTACTATTTCATTTGACATGGTAATTATTTACTTATCTGATTTTTTTTTGTTTGTTTATCAGTTTTATTTAAATTATTTATTCAGCTTTTTGGTTTTTGTCGTTCGCGACAAGTGCATGTATGTATGTGTTATATTAATTTAGTTTAAAATCGTATTTACCATTTATGTTTTCATTACAAACTAGTTAATAGAGACTTGTTATATAATACATTTGTTTTAATCGCTTGTTCGTTTTTAGTTTTATGTTAAAAATTTACATATTTATTAATTTATTTAAGGTTTTTGTACATTTAAAAGTTTTTTAATGTTTTGAAATAATCTTGTCCGAATGGTGGAAGAGGAGTTTGTCGAAGGAATTGCCTTTTGGACCAGAGAAGGTGAATAAAACACTCCTTTTAATTATAGATGTTCAACAGATATACCGAGAACTCTTACTCACGATTATATGTGATCAGCCAATTAATTGTATTGATGATATTAATGAATAAGGGGGCTGATTTCGTGAGACACTGATTTTTTTTGCATTGGCTTTAAGTAAAGCTTATATTCTGATACAAAAAAAATACCAAAACTAGGAAATAATATGTTATGGAAATCAATGGCAGCAGCCACTTCGGTGAGACCTGTAGCTAAATTCATAATTTAAGGATATTCGGTTCGTAAAGTTACTAAAGTTAAAGTTATTCAGTAACTTTTTTATATATGTATCTGTATTTTACTCACCACTTAATTGTACATCATGTGGCATCTGTGCATAGAAAATGTCAAAATAAGCGAAAAGTACAAAGAAGATTTAAAGAAAAACAACGAATTTGAGCTTGTGATTTTACCTTTTTTACTTCAACCGACAGCGAATATCGTTAAAATATGTTAGTGGATAGCAAATTCGATAAATTTTCATTATATTTATTTTGGCGATACGATTGTCGTAAAAAAAGTTACCGAATCCAGGTACCGGTCTTAAGAAAATCGTTTATCACGACACATTTTTTATCTTATCGAAAATGTATGCTATAAATATCTCACAACACTGAGAGCGCTGGGTAAAAGTATTTTAAACTATTTTAAAATTTTAAATGTAATGTAGCAGCTTTGTCCTAAAACCTTATATGTATGTATGTATGTATGTATGTATGTAAGAGTGTATGTTGTTAATTTTGAATTAAGCTTAAGGTAGTGTGTGAATCTTTTAACGACATCACAACGCTTTCGAGATTTTTATTATATAAATACTTATTTATGTAAGTATACACATAATTGATTTCACTTATTTATTATTAAATTATATGTATATATTATAATTTTTGTTTTTAGTTTTCATAAGTGCCTTTTAACTAATTTCGTGCTGCTATTTTTAAACTATGTATTTCTTTTTTTTTTTGTAAATTAATTTTTGTATTTTCTTAATTACCTTTAAACTAATATTATTATTATATAATTTAATTGTTGTTCTCTTTTAATATTTTGACATTCAATTACATTCCATTTTTTTCATAAAGGTACCTAATTTACACAGTAGTTAATTACTTTCACATTTCTTGCTCACACTTTTTTTAAATTAGTGAATACAAAATAAATAAAAATAATTTAAGAAGTTTTTCAAATAAAAGATTTTAATAAAAATAAAAATTAAAATTATACCTATATTTTTTTCATAGGGGAAGATCGGTTGTATTAAACTTTCGAATGGCAGTGAATAGTTGGAGGAGAATAAAAGAGATGGTGCAGATCAGTAATGCCATTTGGATACGAAAGATACATTTTTCGTATCTTTTGATGACTTCATCCTAAAATTTTTCTTATCTTTTAAATCTGTACGTAAAATGTACAGAAATTTTTTTTATAACATCCCAATTGAATTTGAATGAATTTGTTTTGATAGCATCCAAAGATAGTTACATATATTTAATTTTAAGTTGGCTTACTGTATTTTTAAAAATTACATACTAGTATTTATGACTTAAATAAATACGTATATACTCATTTAATTATATATAATGTCAGCGTTATGATATAATCATCAGAGCTCACGGCCTGATAAATTCATCTTGATATCAAATGTCATTTTATGTGTTACTAGCGGCCCGCTCCGGCTTCGCACGGGTATAAAATATATAGCCTATGTCATTTAATGAAAAAATAAGTAAAATCGATCCAGTAGTTTTGATTTATTCATTACTGCCCGTGGCCCGCACGCGTTAAATTTAGGGTAAAACAATTCTTCTTTCCACAAACCACGAAGTTATGTAATCATTAATAAATTTTTTTTTGGTGACGGAAGGGGTGGGGGCTCAAAATATCCCAACGAAATTTTTTCTAACTTTAAGCAAAATTCATTCAAACCAAAAAAAGAATTTTGAAAATCGGTTCACAAATAGCAGAGTTATGGAATAGGGGAAGAAATTTTCCCTGCCGATTTTCAAAAACAAATTTATAGGACCTAATTGCAGGCAAACCCTTTCAAACAAAAAAAGAATTTCGAAAATCAGTTTAAAAATTACCGGGTTAGGCGTGTATGAACATTCTCCTTCTCCTTCTTTTTTGAAGTCGTTTAAAAATGTTATTGTGCGATATCCATAAGAGATAGACATATACCATAGCGGAGTTTTCTGTAGACCTTTTCAATGTGTACAATAGTTAGCACATTATTTGGATAAATCTCGTAGGGTTCAGCCTATGTTTGCAATTTAAGCGGAAAAAAATGTAATTATTTACATCACATTAGAAACCTCAAAAATAACAGTATTTCCCGTATATTTAATGGATGTTATTGTACATATAAACCTTCCTCTTCAATCACGCTATCTATGAAAAAAAACCGCATCAAAATCCGTTGCGTAGTTTTCAAGATTTAAGCATACATGGGGATATAGGGACAGAAAAAGCGACTTTGTTTTATACTATGTAATAATAATGACTGTGCATTTAAAGTTTATTTATTAAACAATTTTCGTTTAAAAAAGGCGGCACAACAACTATTTGTGATAAAAAAATTAAACAACATGCAACTTAGATATTTTTGGCAAATATTTTTCAAATATTTGTTTCATTCATCATGATATAAAATCATCAACGTCTACCACTTTGTGTTAATATTAATGAAAAAATGACAAATGCTCCACGCCAACATTATATTACGAGTTATAATATAAAATCATCAGATGTGGACACTATGTTAGGAAGTCATTCTTATGTGCTTGATGTTTTCACACACGAATCGAAATTGGACAAGGGTGTGGGTGAGGGAGTTCTTATTCCCCGTTTCGGGCAAAAGAATAATTTCAAACTATACAGTCAGTGCAGTGTAATGCAGACTGAAATCTCGGTCATAAAAAGGGCAGTTAATTGATAAATTAACTATAGAATATACAATCCAAGGCAAATTCACATAAGGTGATCTTAATTCCTCCGCTGACATAACTTCTGTGCTGTCAAATCAAACAAATATTCTGACAGCAGGAAACTTTACTCTAACAAATATACAATGCGAATACGCAGACTTGCAAATTAAGACCACCTTGTATCAATTCGCCTTGATACAATCGAATATTTTAGAATATGTGGAGACAGTAAGTAAAGCCGCGATTAAATCTCTATCAGGTGTATACAAAATATCTATTTTGGTTTATGTATGCCAAATGTCTCTTAATGAGATGGTGAGGTATTCTAAGCTAGACCTAGTCCTTGGAAATGCTGCAAATATAGAAGAAATTATCAACTCTCAAAGTTAACTTGCCCACGATATAATTCCAGATGGTCCGCCATTCTGAAACGAATTCATAGGGATAATTTTTGCACGCTGATGGCAGTACTAACAGGCTACTGTCATATATGTAGGTATACACGCCATAACACTACCGTATAATTATTTCTCTACAATTTGTCGGAAAGTGGAGGAGGAGAAAACGATTGAAAACCTACTCTGTTACTGTTCCGCTCTGGCTGATAAAATAACGTTTTTCATATGGCTTCCATTTCTGCAGGACCTTGCAAAAATATCGGAATGCAATATAAAAAGAATAAATTTATTCATACAAAACTGAAGTTGTTGTTGGGATTATGAAGGGAATAATTTTTCTAGGCAGCACAGCGGGACCTATAAGGTCCAAGTGAGCCGGTTGGTTCTCGTAGAACTGGCAGAATGTAAAACTTAACCTCAGTAGCATTAGAAAATGGTAGAATTATTTGCTTACTATTCGTAAGAAACATATTGAATAACAATCAAATACGCCTGACACGAGTAAAAATTTTAAGAAACTTTGTAGTTAAGCTTCCGTAAGTACAGTGATGAAGAGGTCATTAATTAATCAATAGGAAATCAATAAGTGTTAGTAGACTATTTGTTATAGTTACATGCAAATCAGTTTCTTTCAAAACGCTAGACACAATTTCTATGGTTTAGTGGTTTCAAGGAGATGCTGGTTAATGACATATTCTTACTCTTAGAATCAAGTGAGCGACAGTAATAATGCGAGGGAATTTATTTAAACTGCTTACCTTAATCTTATTAGCGGGACTTGGTAGATATCAATGAATTAGTCCACAAGTAATCGTAAATTATAAGCCCATTGGGATCACGTTCTTGGTAGACGTTAGTGCAAACTATGAAATAACTCATCGCTTATTGAAAATTTGGTCCTTAGCTTTTTAGTTCTTCTAATTCTGTTACTCTCCTATTTTTTTTTAATAAATTATAAGAAAATGAAATAATAATTAAAAAAAAAAAAATAAATGTTAAATAAAAATATGAATTAAAAAAGAAATCATTTGGTTGTAAGGCAGTGATTGTATTGATTTTTTTTTAAATAAAAATGTTAAAAACTTAAATAATTTTTTTCTTAAAAGCCGTGACTCACTCTCCTACACAATCGCACGATTTACTAAAAAATACAACCCTGATCTGATTAATTGTTATTGGCTTTTGAAAAATTTCATAGACTTTATCATACCAGGGTTGTATTCGCGATTGTGTAGTATAGTGTATCACAGCCTCAAATCTCACTTAACAGTCGCATATTTTGCTTTTGTTAATTTAAAGTAATTTGTTGTAGTACGTTATTTTTAAATATAGTTTTAAATTTACTTTTATTATTGCTATGCTATAATAAATTTTTGTTTTTCCTTCAAGCATTTAGAAAAATCTTCATTTACCATTTTATATATGTATGTATATATTTTTAATTTTTATGCTTTTGTCTGTCTTTTTTTAATAGTATACACTTTTCTTGCAGTTAAAGTTTGTCTTTTGTTATATTTTACTTACTTACTTAGTCTCCCAGAGAACAAAACTTCAAATATCCTAAAATTAATAAAACAATTCTTCGTCTCCCATCCAGGCTGCACTCTTTTTCGACAACATATCACACTGTAGTCTCCCGGTCGACATGTATGTACTCGACGGGCTGCAGACCGTGTCAGGAAGACGGATCGATGTACAAGGACTCTTTTTTGAAGTCTTTTTTCAGTGTGCCGCCACCATTGACGACGGCTTTTTGTAGTACGGTTTTTTTACGTTTTCGCAGCAAACCGAATATGCAAAATATCAGGCAGGCCGTAATGGCGGCTGCTATGCAACCGAGCGCTGCAAAGACACCGCCAGGCAGTTCGAGTAGTTTGCGGGCGGTGCCGCATTCTTCTTCGGACTCATCGAAGCCGGAGGGACAATTGTGGCGACCTGTAATGAAAGAAAAATATTGTTTTTAAATTTATATATGTATGTACATTAGGGTGGGGCGATTAGTATCCCTGCAGGAAATGCGAATAGTGAAATTGTAGTGATTTACTAATGACGTTGTCAGTAGTACTACTGACCAGGTGTACCTGGTAATCATCTATTGACATTTAACATTAGATTGTCATTGAAAATCCACCACTAGACTGTAGTACTACTGACTAAGTAGTTTTTTTGGGACCACATGGAGACATTGACACCAAAGATTCACTAGTAAATTTTAGGGGCTCTAGTCTACAATATCGATATTTCCTCGCTCGATGTCAATAGTAAAATTGTAGTGATGTACTAGTGACATTGCCAATAGTACTACTGACCAGGTGTACCCCAGCCAATAAAATCGCCTATTGACATATAGCATAGGGTTGTCATTGAAAATCTATATGGAGACATTTGAACTAAAGATTCACTAGTAGATTTTAGTGAAGCTCGTCTAAAATTTTATAACGGTTGGTGCAACAAACTTAAATACATACATATGTACGTAAGTTTTTGACGTTAGTGCATAGCATAATAAAAAATAAAAACAAACTATTGATGCATTCATTGACAATGTCACTAGAAATACAAAAGAACTGTTGTCTCAAACGCATCTCTACTCGCGCATAAAAGGAAAGTTGTCAAGATTTCAGATAGTGAAATTATCGAGAAAAGAGTGTTGACATAGAGACATATGGTTCTAGGCTGACTAGAGGGATGAAAGGAAAAAAATCTTAATGGGAGCTTCACGTTTCTGATTCTTGGGATTGTACTGAGCAAAAAAGTTCACTAGACCATACGTCTACGGTGAAAATCGAGCTTCCAGATTTTGACTTGCAGTTTTTTCTCAGACTTTTTGTTTTGATATTTTGGCCTATAACAGCCAAACCATTGAGATTTTCGATCCAATACTTTGACAAAACTTGTAGCTAAGACAATAGTTAAGAGCTCTCTAGTACATCGCAAAAGCATTGGAACGCTTCTTCGGGCAGTTTTAGCCTTGTGAAAGTGCAAATTTTGATAAAGTACAATTTTCAGTTGTTCATAGCGTAAAATCATAAAAATTTTCTATTTCTTATTTTTTTTCACTTTTTTTATCCAAAAATATAATGTTTATTTGTTTTGTTCAATATTTATTTTGAAAATTATGAAAAATTCATTTAAAGTACAAAGTAATTGTATTGGTAGAGACAAGGTATGAATCAAGAAGAAAGCAATTATTGTTTTAAACGATTTCACATCAAAAATTCCAATTCAGCAATACATTCAAAGCGAATTAACAAAAAGTGTTCTTATCATTACAACAACATGTATACGGAATTGTTGTAAGATTATTATTCAGGGCTATCATGAATAAAATTCCACGTGAAATTTTTCCCAGGGAAAAATTCCAACTAATATCAAATAATAGGGAAAACAAAAAATTCTAATTGGAAAAGGGAGAAATTTCACGCGGAATTTTATTCATGATAGCCCTGATTATTTAACATTTCAGGTTAAGATTTTATGCTGTATTGTTTGGAGTTTGACGGATCGTTTGAAATCAGCTGATGAACATCTGCGGTATAAGACAACCTGGTACTGAATTCGCTTTGATTACATTTATAAAGTTTTGTGTTGTTACACGTTGAAACTTGTATGATTGGCGCCTTCTCACTTTAGCTAGCTTTCAGAGGATTCTGAAAAGCTCCAGTGGGAGTTAGAGTTAGAGCATAAGGTGCTTTTCAGAATCCTCTGAAAGCTAGCTAAAGTGACAAGGCGCCCCGTCATGTAGCCTGAATGGTTACAGAACATCGTAACGTCTCAGGCAAATAGGTAGATTTGCATGAATATTTGTTGAAGCATGACTGCATACGAAGATAGCGGACCTATCATCAATCTAAGAAATCTGAAATCCAATTTGCTAACAAATCGCTTAATAAAAAGCGCCGATTTGGTGTATTTTTATTTGAGGAGCTAAATGAAAAAAAAAATAAATTTTTAACTACTATAAAAAATAAATTTATCCAGAAAAACGCTGACTTGGTAAGTAGTAGGGAACTGCCACTCCTGGCGCCGATTAAAATTGTGAAATTTGGGTAATTAAAATTTGAAATTTGAGAATTTCAGTACAAAATTTTAAAATTTGGGTAATTAAAATTTTAAAATTTTAAAATTCTTGGAAATTTGTGAAATTTGATACCCTACGAGGGTGGATCAATAAGTCCGTCCAACTTTTTGTTTACATAAGGAATTTTTTGTTTACATAAGGGGTTTTGTTTGTTTAATACATACGAGGGTGGCTCAATAAGTCCGGGTTTTTATGACCGTGGGAATTTATATGTATGTTTGGATTAAGGGGTTTCATAAGATTAAGATTTCATAAGTATATATGCCGACGGGAAAATCATGAAATGATTTTTCTTAATACCAACGGGAAAATCATGTAATGATTTTTCCTAATACTAATGGGTGTGAAATAGTGAAAATTTATTTTTCTTAGTGCCTACGGCAATACATGATTTTCCTAATGCCTACGGCAATATATGAATATTTTTCCTAATGCCTACGGCAATATATGTTTATTTTTCCTAATGCCTACGGCAATATATGTTTATTTTTCCTAATGCCTACGGCAAAACATGATTATTATTTTCTAATACCAAAGGGAAAATTGCCAGTGTTGCCAGACTGTAGAAATTTGTTATCGTAATACTATATCAGTAATATCAGAGAAAATATTTATTTATGTGTTCACATGTATGTGAACACCCATACTTGTGTTCACATGTATGTGAACACCCATACTTGTGTGTGGGGGGGTCCAGCTTGATAGTCGCAGGTAATTTAATATTTTGTGTATTTGTTTAAGAAATATGTATGTATGTATGTATGTGTATGTATGTATGTATGTATGTATGTATGTATGTATGTATGTGTGTATATGTATGGATGTATGTATGTATGTATATGTATGTGTGCATGTATGTATGTGTGTATGAATGTGTGATCGTGGGTACTTGTGCGTGGAATATTTTGTAGAATACATATATATTTTGCAAGGTAATCATTTTCTTTGTCTACGATTATTTTAAAGCAGCAAACTAAGTACAGTCAGCAGCAGAGAAACAAAATGTAAAATTTATGAATGCTGCAAGGATACTGCTTCCAATTTTAGTATAAATACACCAACTTTTCTAACCAACACATCAGTACGTTATTGTATTTACAAGAAGTGTCATCAGCAATTGTGTTAAAGTGAAATAATAAAAAAATAATTAAAAATGAGTTCATCAGGTTATCAGTGTAATACATGCAATAAGGTATACAAATACCAAAAGTCCTTTTTGGAGCATGTTAAAAACCATAGTGTGCAGGATCAAGTGGTCGTAAGCCGGGGCATAAATCAGGAGCTACCGCAGACATCTCTTCAAAATCACCAAAATCCATCATCATCATTTATTCATCAACAATATCCTTCTCTTCAGTATCCTCAATATCAGTTACCATTAAATTTTCAACAATACGGTATGCCATGGAATAATCAGTTTTTGGGATACAATTATAATCCCAATGTGATGCAATGGCAGCCTCTTAATTATCATCAACAAGAGTACCAGCATCAACAACAAGATCATCATCATCAAGCTCAACAACAACAACAACAAGCTCAACAACAGGGTGTGGGTATCCTTGGAGGTAATTTATTCGACGATGCTATGGACATAAGCTTACCGGAAAGTGATGGAGAAGTAGAAGAAAGAAGAGAAGAAACTCTGCCAACTCCAATGAATACTTCGAATGCTAGGACAGAAGAAGTCGAAGCGAATGTGCGATATTATAAAATATCGAAAGCATTCAAAAATCATATTGCCACATATGCAATTTTAAACAAAAAAGATCAACTTCTGTTGGAAGAATTTGTTGAAGAAAATAAAAATGTTTTTATGGAGAGACTTCAAGTGAATTTAAGTAAGCATTCAATAATTAAATTTCATGTGAGTATTGTGGCGGAGTATATCAAAATTGTTGGAGAAGAACTGGAGTTGTGCATAATATCACATGTAGCCAAAATGAGTTTGCTGACGAAGGCAGATAGCATTGAAGAGTTATTCCGTAAGCAGGTTGCCGAGATTTCAACCAAAATGTCTGAATTTGAAGAGCGAGATTCTGGTTGGACTTTGTCACGCATAGTCCGAGCAGAAATCAACATCAACAAATCTTCGCTCGTCAAAGGATCGAACTGGATATCCACACCTCAAAAATTAGCAAGAAGAAAAGCTTGCATCAATATACAAAATGATGACGACTACTGTTTCAAGTGGTGTATGATTGCTGCCATGGATATTACCCAATACAATCAAGAACGTTGCAGTTCTTATAATATTCAAGACATTGCTGCAGAGACGATTGTTACGCGAAATGGTGTAGCGTTAAATTTCAAAAATTTACGCTTCCCATTAGGATTAAACAAAATCAAAGAGTTCGAGGTGAACAATCCATCAATAAGTATTAACGTATTTGGCTATGATGAGGGGGCCAATCAGATTATTGGTCCTTACTATATCACCAAAGACGAGAAAATTAGTCATGTAAACTTGTTGCTTTTGGAAAATGGTGAAGTTCATCACTACATTTTGATAAAGAACATATCAAAGTAAGTTAAAAAATTATAGTACACTTTAATTTAATAATACATATACTTCTTTTATATATTTTATAATATATACGTTTTACTTATAAACTTTTATTTTACTTTTTATTATTTACAGACTTTTGACAAATCAGATAACCACCAATAGGCATAAGCTTCACTTCTGCAATAGCTGTCTCCAATATACTCATACGGACACCATCATGAATACTCATAAGGAGGAATGTGGGAAGATAGTCACAACTATGCCATCAGGTGAGGATGCCATTCTTAGTTTTAAGGGACATCAACGAAAAATGGATGTCCCTTTTGTTATTTACGCGGACTTTGAATGCGTATTAGAGGATATAAGTAATAGTGTAAGTAGTAAAACAAATTTAATAAAAAAGCACACACCTTGTGCCTTTAGTTATTTTATTAAGTGTCTCCATAGTAATAATTTAGATAAGCTTAGAATATATACGGGGGAAGATGCCTCCAAAAAATTTGTAGAATATTTAATTAAGGATTGTGAAGATATATATAATAACTATTTAGTTAACAATAGACAAATGGATACTTTATCCCCTTCAGATACTTATAATTTTTATAGTGCGGTGAATTGCCATATTTGCCAAAAATTTTTAGGCAAAGATCGTGTTAGAGATCACTGCCACATTAGTGGCAAATTTAGAGGCGCAGCCCACAATAAATGTAATTTAAATTACCAAATTCCCAAATTTATACCAGTTTACTTCCACAATTATTCAAATTATGACTCACATCTTTTCATTAAAGAATTAGGTGAAATTTCATTGCAACTGAAAGTACTCCCTCTCAATAAGGAACTTTATATATCCCTCTCCCAATTCACAGAAATGAGTGATGGCCATAAGCTTGAAATAAGATTTCTTGATACTATACGCTTTATGGCTGAGAGTTTGGAATCATTAGCCTGCAATTTGTCGGATAATGATTTCAGCACTATAAGGTCCTTATTTCAGTCAGAAAAAGAATTTCAGCTTATTAAGAAAAAAGGTATTTTCCCATATGAGTACCTAAATTCATTCCAAAAATTAGATGAATGCCAGCTGCCTTCACGCAGTGATTTTTTTAATAAGTTGAATAATAAAGAGTGTTCTTTAGAGGAATACTCACATGCTGTAGAGGTATGGAATACTTTTGGTTGTGAAACAATGAAAGATTACATGGAACTTTACTTAAAAACAGACGTCCTCTTACTGACAGATATTTTCGAGAACTTTAGAAAAGTTTGTAAGGGTATTTATGAGCTCGATCCTTGTCAGTATTATACAGCACCTGGCCTTTCCTGGGATGCAATGCTCAAATATACAAAAATTGAATTAGAATTATTGACAGACATAGACATGTACAATTTTATGAAAAAAGGTATACGTGGGGGGATAGTACAGTGTAGTCAAAGATATTCGAAAGCAAATAATAAATATTTGCAAGATTTCGACAAAGAAAAGCCCTCAGAATTTCTCGTCTATTTAGACGCTAACAATTTGTATGGATGGGCGATGTCGGAATATCTTCCTCATGGTGGGTTCAGATGGTTATCACAAGACGAGTTGAATCTGGATCCAAACAGCATAGCTGATAATGGAACAGACGGTTATATTTATGAGGTTACGTTGGATTATCCCTCTCATTTACACGACTTGCATAATGATCTTCCTTTTTGCGCTGAAAATAAGAAACCTATGCAAGCGAAGTATAGCAAGTTGATAACCGATTTCTCTACAAAGCAATCATATGTGATACACTTTAGAGTTCTCAAACAGTGCTTAGAATATGGCTTAGTTTTAAAGAAAACTCATCGTATTCTAGCATTTAAACAATCTCCATGGTTAAAAGGCTATATTGACCTAAATACCAGACATAGAGCCACTGCTAAAAATGCTTTTGAAAAAAATTTTTTCAAGCTACTTAATAATGCAGTGTATGGTAAAACCATGGAAAATGTGGATAAGAGGAGAGATGTTAAAATTGTTAATAATTGGGAGAGGACGAATTGCAATCATTTAGGTGCCCAAGATTGGATATCAAAACCAAATTTTCATAGTTTATCTATATTTTCTGAAGATCTTGTAGCAATCGAAATGACTAGAGTCAAAACCTGCTACAATAAACCAATTTACTTAGGATTTTGTGTACTCGAGCTGTCCAAATGGAAAATGTATAATTTCCATTACGGGTACATGCAACCTAAGTTTAAGACAAACCTCTCATTAAACTATATGGATACTGACTCTTTTATATATTCAATAAAGACTGACGACTTTTACGCTGACATAAAAAATGACATACATGAACAATTTGACACATCGGACTACCCTACAGACAATATTTATAATTTCCCAATAGTAAATAAAAAAGTAATTGGTATGATGAAGGATGAAAATTGCGGTAAGATAATGACAGAGTTTGTTGGGCTGCGCTCAAAAATGTATTCATTTAGCGTAGAAAACCAAGATGATATTAAAAAATCGAAGGGGGTAAAGAGAGCCATATTAGATAAATATAGTTTAGCTACATATAAGAATTGCCTATTTAATAAGATTAATGTGTATGATAGTATGTTAACATTTAAATCTAAACTACATCAATTATATACTAGTGAACTAAATAAGGTAGTATTAAGCTATGGAGATGATAAGAGAAAAATTAGATCAAATAATATAAACACTTATGCATGGTATCATTTTCGTATTAAGGAAACTAACCCTGAATACGAACTTGACATGTTGCTAGATGAGATTGCTAAAATGCAAGAAAATCTTAGTTAATTAGTTAATTTTTAAATTGTATATAAAATCCTATTTATTAAGAAAAATTGTTGTATATAAAATCCTATTTATTAAGAAAAAATATTGTATTTATATCAGAAAAATTGATGTATATAAAATCTTATTTATTAAGAAAAATTCTTTTATTGTTGTTAAAATGAATGTAAAAAAAGTCTAAGAAATATTATTGTATTTAAATCCTATTTATTAAGAAAAGTTATTGTAAATAAACTATTGAAAAAAGAATGGAAAATGTGAGTGGTTTTTTTATTTCTTTATTGGCTTTACTTCGTTGGATCAAAAAAATTTGTGTTTTTGCTTATTTGCAAATTCTTGTTTTCATGTCGCTTAAACATGCACAGTCTTGTTTTCAGGTTACTTAAACATGCACAGTCTTGTTTTCTTTGAGAGGTTCTGCACAAGAGAAATTGAATTTCACAATATTATGAAATTCAATTAGATATTTTCATAAAGAGAAATAATTTATATAATCGGATAAATCCTCATATTTTTCACTACATACAAGTTTATGTTATTTTATATTCGAGCAGATGATTCCTAGTTTTCCTTTAGAAAAAAATAATACAAATCAAGGAATATTTTTATAATTCAATTTTATTTTATTTTATTATTTATACAATTTTATTTCATTTTTATTTAATTTATTTATAATGATGGAAACATTTCGTAATAGCCAATTATTAGATGTTCTAGTATATTTTTTCTTAAAAAATATATGGTACATCTGCAAGTATCAGGTCCCTCCTCACACTCAGGATGATACCAAGGACAGCTTGAGAAGTGTCCTTCAGTGTTGTCTTCATCTTCCATGACACCATATTCTTCGTTCTCATCCAGCATATTTTGGAAACATCTTATCATCTCCCAATGATCAAAAAGCCTGAAGCTTTCAAAATCTCTTATAAATTGATTAAGAGTACGTCTAATTTGACTCATTTTATTTGCTGATGAATGAATGATGATGAATGTTGGAAGGTTCCTTTAAGACTAATTTGTTCTGTAAATTTTTAAAATATCTATATGTTCTTTAAAATATCTATACTATCATCTCTATGTCGTATTTCTTTTTAGCAGTCTATCTCTCTCTAACCCTTTTCTCTCTATTCCATATTTCTTTTTTACTACTCTATCTCTCTCTAACCGTTTTCTCTCTATAACTGTCTCTTTCTGTCTATCACTATCCCCCACTTATTTACTATTTCACCACACTTATTTTCGATTAGCCTTTTTGAAGTCATCATCGCTACTTTTAAGATCATTTCCAGTTAAACATTCAGAGTGACAAGAAGTATCTAAATAAAAAATAAAAAATGGACTCCACAACAAATCTAATTGCAAAATTTAATGCTCTAAATAACAAAACTTTAATCCACGTAAAGGAGCTTGATTCTTCAACGAAATATACTATTAGAAATGTGGTACGTGTAACAACTAAATATGGACCAACCCTAAAAGTTGAAATGAATAAACACATAATGTTCCTGCCGAAACGATATAATATTTTAACTGATGACGATATCAAAGATCTTTCGAGCGGATCATATTGCCTAAGTAGAGAAGGTGAAGAAAACCTAATTGTCGAGAGTGAGCTGAGTGAATTTCTAATTCAAAATTCCCAATTTCCTGTTTGGCAATAATATATTAATTATGTATTTTAAATTATGAATAAAAAGACATTAAAGAGTTTTGTAAAATATAAATTTTTGTGTTTTATTTAATATTTTCAGTTATTTCATAAAGAAATTTAAGACATAAATGTCCACAGGTAAATGTATTGAAATTCTGATGCTGATTATAGTTGTATTTTATATTTGCACCAAGATATTTAACTACTTCCCAAGGAGGTTGTAAGTTTCCAAAGCTATCGAAATATTCTTTTTCATTGTTGTTTTTATAGTATGCTACCCAATGTGTACCAGGTCCTGTTGATACATCTAAGTTGATTATTCCACATTCAATTTTCTTTGTTCGTTTTGGTAGAGTATTCAACATGAAAACTCCTCTAAAATATGGAATTTTTATAGAGAAACGGTTTAGGTCCACATCAGATAGTGGTCTGTTGGGCAGCATCTTTAAGAGTTTTTTGATTTCTCTTTGTGAACTAAACCATAACCTTTTTTATATGGTTTTAAGTAAAGTCCTTTTCCCACTGCTATAGATTCCATCGCTTTATTATGTCTAGTTGCTTCATCAAGTTGATTTTTTGCATTCTTTGTTGCATTTACAGCTTTAGCTATGGCAGCACCCCCAGTTGTTAGACTACCAATTGCACCCAGAGCAGTTAAAATCGGTATTAGAGGTAAAAAACCACCGATTTTTGGAACACGTATTACACGTGGAACTACAATTTGAGACTTTCTTCCTTTTAATGATTTGTTAATAGTTTTTCGTGCAATTTTAATAGCTGAGTTAATATCTAATGGTTTTTCCTTCTTTAGTATTTTCGTTGCAGCTATAATTGATGTTCTAAACAGTTTTTTATCATTTGGCTTGTTCTTTTTAACATTTTTCTTTTTCTCCACACCCATACCAAATTTAGTTTTGGTTTTCATTGCGTTAGTAACCATATATGCAAATGATTTTTCTGCAAGACTACTGTCTTTTGCTAAAACTCGATTCCAAGCTGAATTTTCAAGTATTTTATCAGCTTTATGTCTAGTACTTAAATCCTTATTTTTTGAATACGCAATATCGTGATTTTTACAAGCAGAGTCCAATAAGTTAATACCTTTGTCACCTCGATTTAAACGTTTTTGTAGTTTTGTTCCAGGTCCACAGTACTGATACCCCGGAAGATGAAGTTCAACAGGTAGAGAGTTTATTATTTTATCTACTATACCTCCTCCAACGAAGGTGTTTTTATGACTAAACGTTTTCTGATATCGTATAACCATATTATCTAATTTTTTCTATAATAAGAGGTAACATTTATAAAATGTATTTAGTTACAAAAATGCAGTTAGTGAAACAACATAAAAATATTTTAGTTCGTAATATTGACGATTCAGTCAACATCACTTCAAAAATAAAGCATAGCCCCCTCTTACCAAATTCTATTCGTGCTCTAATAGTTGGACCATCCAATTGTGGAAAGACTAATGTTATGATTGGCTTACTAGAAAGTCCTAATGGACTCAAGTTTGAAAACATCTATTTATACTCAAAATCTCTATATCAACCCAAATATGAATACCTGAAGAAACTAATTTCACCAATTAAAGGAATGGGATATTATACATTTACAGATAATGAATCAGTTATTCCACCTGACGAAGCTAAAACTAATTCAATTATGATATTTGATGATGTTGCATGTGAAAAGCAGAATAATATACGTACATATTTTTGTATGGGGCGACATAGGGATGTCGATTCATTCTACTTGTGTCAAACTTATACTAGAATTCCCAAGCATTTAATAAGAGACAATGCCAATGTTATTATAATGTTTAAACAAGATGAGACAAATATGAAGCATGTTTATAGAGATCATGTTGGTGGCGATATGAGTTATGAAAAGTTTCATGAGATTTGTCGAGAGTGTTGGAAGGATAAATATGGATTTTTGGTGATTAGCAAAGATAATGAATTAAATGATGGACGCTACAGAAAGCAATTTGACTATTTCATAACTATATAAACTACTCTTCATAAACATTTACTTTAGTTATTAATCTAACTTTAAGCTTGATACATCTATTTGCTATAACCTCATCTGATACCTGATAAGCTGATCTGAAAACCAGACCAGCTACCTAATAAGCTGATTTGATACCTGATAACCTGATCTGAAAACCAGACCAGGTCCTGAAAAGCTGATCTGAAAACCAGACCAGGTCCTGAAAAGCTGATCTGAAAACCAGACCAGGTCCTGAAAAGCTGATCTGAAAACCAGACCAGGTCCTGAAAAGCTGATCTGAAAACCAGACCAGGTCCTAAAAAGCTGATCTGAAAACCAGACCAGGTCCTGAAAAGCTGATCTGAAAACCAGACCAGGTCCTGAAAAGCTGATCTGAAAACCAGACCAGGTCCTAAAAAGCTGATCTGAAAACCAGACCAGGTCCTAAAAAGCTGATCTGAAAACCAGACCAGGTCCTGAAAAGCTGATCTGAAAACCAGACCAGGTCCTAAAAAGCTGATCTGAAAACCAGATCAGGTCCTGATAACCTGATCTGAAAACCAGACCAGGTCCTGAAAAGCTGATCTGAAAACCAGACCAGGTCCTAAAAAGCTGATCTGAAAACCAGACCAGGTCCTAAAAAGCTGATCTGAAAACCAGACCAGGTCCTAAAAAGCTGATCTGAAAACCAGACCAGGTGCTAATAAGCTGATCTAATAGCTGATACCTCATCTAATAGCTGATACCTTTTATTTATTAAACATGGATGAGAAAATTTTAAAACAGTTGGTGTTGACAAGAAATGTCTTGAAGAAAAAGCTTCGTAGTATAAAAACTGGTGAAATAGATACACGTGAACAACTAAGAGATACATTTAAACCTATAACAGAACCACTGAAAGAATTCATAAATAGTTCTAAAAAAATTAAAAGAATTCCCATTAAAGAAGAAAATAAAATGAAGACAGAATTTGAAAATAATACAAGTTTAAAGTCTGAAAAACCATCATTCAAGATAGAGACAAGTACACCAAAGAAACTAGCAGAAGGAACAATATATGATAATACCATATTATTTAACGAAACTAATACTAAAAATGATTATGATGATGATGAAGATGATTTTTACTCACAAACTTCCAATACAGAAGATACTTATACTGATTTATCAGTCTTGGAAGGAAGAAATGAATTAGATACAAACTATGGTCCACATAAAGATTTCAATAATGAATGGAAATTTGGTGATAGTAAACTTACACTTAGTGAACATAAAATACAAGTTGGTGGTCAAATATGGGCTCTAACACCTGGACTATTTTCTCTAATGTTTCATAAAATACCAAAAAATTATGATAAATTTGAACTCGAAATATATAAAAAGATTTTAATTACTACTAATGCATATAGAAGAGACTACAAACCTGATGGTCAAATTAAGGGTACTAGAGGATATAAATATAAACATATTATTAAGAAATTTATTGACGAGAAAAACCAGGATAATTTACCCGAATCAACAGGATCTAAGCCCAAAGGTAGCTATTTAGGTGATGGAATGATGGAATTTAACATCCATAAGCCCAACTATATATACTGGGATGATCCAAATGAGCTAGTAGATCGACTTCGACTACTGCTCGCATCACAAGCTGCAGGTCATAATAATCACAATAACGAGATTATATCAATTATTGAAGAACTACGTGAAGCTAATATAATACATTAACTTTAATAAAGTATATAAAGCATGTCTGTTGATAAATTTGGACATTATTTAAACGATACTAGCAACATAGTTTCTTTGAAAAATGCACCTAAACTGCTGGGGTTCTTTGTGGATACGAACAACAACATTGATGTCCAAAACAAAAGGATCAAAAATGTTGCAAAAGCTGTGGAGGAAAACGATGTTATCAATAAATTGTTTCTGCAAACTCAAATCGAAAAACTAGAAGAGAAATTATTAGCATTCTTTAAGAGAGACAGTACTTTAATTCAAGAAAATATTCAAATACAAATTGAGGATCTACATCGCGAAACAAAATTAGATATAGAAGAAAATTATAAAATTGAAAAAAGATATTCTAAAAATTAAAACATCCTTTGAAGAGCAAATTGAACAGCTTAATGAGAAAATTTATAGATTAGAAAATTACATGTTTGTATCAATAGCTGAAAGTGCTTCAACTAGATCACAACACTCTCCAAAAAATCTCTAAAAACAACTTAATGTCTTCAAAAAGAAATTTAGTAAACGAACTCCATAAGCAAGCACGAAAACATTTTGTGCGTCGCAGAGTTATAATGAAAGGAATAGATGATCTTTGGCAAGCTGATTTAGTTGAAATGGGGAACTATTCTAAAGAAAATAGAAATTATCGATTTTTGCTGACTATAATTGACACATTCTCAAAATTTGCATGGGCAGTACCGCTAAAAACAAAAACTGCACTTGAAACAACTAACGCAATGGAAAATATTTTTGAATTGGGGCGAATACCAAAAAACATACAAACAGATGATGGTAAAGAATTTTTCAACAAACACTTTGAAAAATTAATGCATACATACAACATTAATCACTACTCAACATATAGCATTATGAAAGCATCAATAGTAGAACGATTTAATAGAACACTGAAAGGAATGATGTGGAAAGAATTTAGCTATAATGGTTCTTATAAGTGGATTGATATATACAAAGATTTACTTAATACCTACAATAGAAAAGTTCATCGTACCATTAAAATGCCTCCAATTAAAGTCAACTCAACAAATGAGGAAAAGCTGCTAAATACAGTATACAGTCATATGAAAATGTATAAAATGTCAAAATTTAATGTAGGAGATCATGTACGCATAAGCAAATATAAGCATACATTTGAAAAAGGTTATACTCCAAATTGGACTACAGAAATTTTCACAATTACAAGAGTTCAAAATACAAATCCTGCAACATACATATTAGAAGACTATCTTGGTAATCCTATTAAAGGTGGATTCTATACTGACGAACTTTCAAAAACCAGATTTCCAAATACATATCTAGTTGAAAAGGTGCTTAAAATTAAAGGGAAGGAGGTATATGTTAAATGGCTGGGATTTTCTAATCAACACAATTCTTGGATAAGTAAAGATGAAATATTATAGATGCAAGAAAAACTAAATCAACAAATAATAGCATTAATATTAAGAAACTAATGTTAATTTTAAAATAAGAAAATGAAATAAATATGTAAATTATGCTTATAAACCATACTGTCTACTAAACTTTATTTAATTGTAATCAGTCTGTTATAATGTCAATAACACTTACTCTGAGCTCTAACTCATCAGAATTATCTGCTAGTTACTTTCCTCCTATTGAATTACATGGTGCATATGAGTGTGCTCTAACTGATTTTCATTCATACAACAGTATTCCAAATGTAGACACCTACAACAATATGTTTCATATAGGAGAACATACAATAGAAATACCAATTGGATCTTACGAACTAAATGATATAGTTGATTTTATAGAAGAGCAATACAAACTACTCTGTCCAGCAAATAAGATTTTTATTGAAGCCAATAACAATACAATGCAAGTTAAAGTTAATAGTTCCAAGGATATATATATAAAATATACAGTATATTTTAATAAAGACAATACAATTGGAAAACTTTTAGGATTCAATAGCAAAATCCTAACACCAAACCAATATTATTATTCAGATCTTCCAGTTAATATTTTTAAAGTAAATCTCTTGCGAGTTGAAAGTAGTATCGCTATTAACACATATATGAATAGCTCCAAATCGCATACACTTCATGAATTTCCGATTAATGTGCCTCCAGGCTATAAAATAGATGAGGTTCCAAGAAATCTTATCTATTTACCTGTGAACACCAGAGAGATAAGTTCACTAGCGCTGCGCGTAGTTGATCAACACGGTGATTTAATTAATTTCCGAGGAGAGGAAATTACAATACGAATACATTTAAGGCCAACTAAATAATGCTAATATACAACACAAATACCTTAAAAAATATAGCAACAAGAACA
This sequence comes from Tachina lurida, assembly GCA_944452675.1. NCBI lineage: Eukaryota > Metazoa > Arthropoda > Insecta > Diptera > Tachinidae > Tachina > Tachina lurida. The sequence goes on along the minus strand of OX101754.1, from coordinate 17,572,716 downwards.
ACATCAACATTAAAGCGATCAGTACAACAGAAAGCATTAACAACATCAAATAAAAATTTTCTAAAGTCCTTGAATTTTAAATTGAAGACAAAATGAGTTCAATAATAGATGTCTTAGATAAGCCCTTGTCTGATGAGAATATAATCAAAAAGGACTATCATACATATGTACCATACTTACAATCTTACAACAATAATGATGAAATTAGAATTTCAATACAAAATCAAGATTTGTACGTGCTACCCAGTGAAAGCTACATTTATGTAGAAGGTTTTGTTGCTGATGATAATAACTCTAAATCTTCTTCATCATCAGACAACTTTGTATTAAAAAACAACTTTGTGGCATATCTATTTGATGAAATTCGCTATGAGCTCAATGGAATTGAAATTGATCATACAAGATATTTAGGAGCCACAAGCACCATAAAAAATTTGGTTTCTATGTCACCAACAGAAAGCAACGTGATGCAAAATGCTGGATGGAACAAAATTGACGATGTCACCCTTGTAAATGGCTTTTTCAATTTCTATGTACCTCTAAAAATGCTTCTAGGATTCGCTGAAGACTACAACAAAGTTATACTAAATGGAAAACATGAATTGATACTCTTGCGCAATAAGAACGACGAAGATCTTGTACGCTCGAGTGTTTCTACTAAAAAAGCTAAACTTACAATTTCACTAATCTCATGGAGAATCCCACATGTACAATTATCCGACTTTAGCAAATTGAATATGATTAAAATTATTAACAATGGTGCTTCTATACCTATGGCATTTCGCAGTTGGGATTGTCATGTCAATCCACAATTAAATATGGGAACTAGCCATATTTGGAATGTTAAACTAGCTGCAAATAGAGAACGCCCTCGTTTTGTATTGATTGCTTTTCAACAAGAAAATAAGTTTGTTCATTGTGATTTGACTAATTTAAAAGTACATTTAAATTCAGTCTCATATCCATATGATGACCTTAACATAAAGTTCAAAAATGAACGATATGCAATTCTATATGACATGTATCTAAGATTTCAACAAAGCTACTATATGAAAGAATCTCAACCGCTTCTAACTGCACCAGAGTTTAAGACAAAAGCTCCTATTATTGTAGTAGATGTCAGTCATCAGAATGAATCACTCAATAATGGACCGATTGATATAAAAATAGAGTTTGAAACAGCAACTAATATTGGAGCAAAAACATCAGCTTACTGCATTCTTATTCACGATCGTATAATAGAATATGTGCCCATAAAAGGACAAGTTCGAAAAGTCTTATAAATTGAGTAATATGGAAAACAACATAATTTTTATAGACGTACAAGGTTTCAAAAGTAATTCAAATGGTTTCATCGCAAAAGAAGTAGCAATTGTTTTCAACAATTATGAATATAACAATTTCATTATAAAACCCCCATTTGATATCAAATGCTTATCAATAGAAAAGCAAAGAGAAGCAAAGTGGCTAACAAAAAACTATCATCACCTAAGCTGGACTGCTGGATCAGTTTCATTTCAAAGCGTTTGCAATTTTATAAAAGCCAACGCAAGATGTTCTATAATTTATGTAAAAGGTGAAGAAAAAAGACGATGGTTGGAAAAAATTTTATGCCGAAAAATTTCTAACATTGAGGATATAGGCTGCATCAACTTTAAACAAATGGAAATCAAGTATCCAGAATATTTTTATTGTAATTATCATAAATTTGGTGCTTGCGCACTAAAAAATGCTATTTTACTAACAAAAGAAATGTCTTGCATTAATTAAACTTTTTCACTTTTTAAAATATTAATGTATGTATCATTATAAAATTTTATAAAATTTTAAACAATAAATGTATCAAAAATAAAATGAAATACAAGTGTTTTCTTATTTCAAATACAAACTACATAAAGGAAAGAGAAGGAAGTGAGGGGAAGGAGAAATTAACTTTTTTGCTTACTTGCAAATGTTTGGTTTTTGTTTCTCTGCTGTTGAGTGTACTTAGTTTGCTGCTTTAATATAATCGTAGACAAAGAAAATGATTACCTTGCAAAATATATATGTATTCTACAAAATATTCCACGCACAAGTACCCACGATCGCACATTCATACATGCACACATACATACATACATACATACATACATACATACATACATACATACACATACATACATACATACATATTTCTTAAACAAATACACAAAATATTAAATTACCCGCGACTATCAAGCTGGACCCCCCACACACAAGTATGGGTGTTCACATACATGTGAACACAAGTATGGGTGTTCACATACATGTGAACACATAAATAAATATTTTCTCTGATATTACTGATATAGTATTACGATAACAAATTTCTACAGTCTGGCAACACTGGAAATTTTCCCTTTGGTATTAGAAAATAATAATCATGTTTTGCCGTAGGCATTAGGAAAAATAAACATATATTGCCGTAGGCATTAGGAAAAATATTCATATATTGCCGTAGGCATTAGGAAAAATAAACATATATTGCCGTAGGCATTAGGAAAATCATGTATTGCCGTAGGCACTAAGAAAAATAAATTTTCACTATTTCACACCCATTAGTATTAGGAAAAATCATTACATGATTTTCCCGTTGGTATTAAGAAAAATCATTTCATGATTTTCCCGTCGGCATATATACTTATGAAATCTTAATCTTATGAAACCCCTTAATCCAAACATACATATAAATTCCCACGGTCATAAAAACCCGGACTTATTGAGCCACCCTCGTATGTATTAAACAAACAAAACCCCTTATGTAAACAAAAAATTCCTTATGTAAACAAAAAGTTGGACGGACTTATTGATCCACCCTCGTAGGGTATCAAATTTCACAAATTTCCAAGAATTTTAAAATTTTAAAATTTTAATTACCCAAATTTTAAAATTTTGTACTGAAATTCTCAAATTTCAAATTTTAATTACCCAAATTTCACAATTTTAATCGGCGCCAGGAGTGGCAGTTCCCTACTACTTTGGTAGCATCGCTATTTGTAGTTTATATTTAATGAGAATCATTTTTCGCCGAATTTGCTCATGTGCATTTCAGCCTCTAAGGCGATTTCATACCAGGGGGATTATTATGTAATTCGATTCGAAACGAAAACTGTTCGAATTTGTATGTTATTAACATTGCAATTTGAACACATTTCCGTTCGATTCGGATTACATAATAACCCCCAGAAGATTCCTACAGAAATTGCAAGTTTATTTGTTAGCGCTTTTGCTTTTTTTGCTTGATTTGAAAAGACAGAGAAATTAACAGCTGATCAATCACCTGGTGTGGATTCGCTTTGACAGCCCCCCTTCGATTTTTGCTCAACAATATTTAGGATGGTATCTACTCTTGATTTTTTATTATATATATTTAAAGCAATATGTTATAAACAAACAGTAAATAAATATTTTAAATATATTTATGTCAATCCTTCGCTCAAACCCTTTTACAAACAGTGCCACTTCCAAACATATGTTTTTCCCACAAATTTTTCTTTAGAAAATCCCATTACTAAAAGTTATAAATTTTCAAGAATAATTTACTAATTTGCTCCTCTCTAAAACTCTTTTTAATTATTAATGAACAGCTAACTACAGTTTACAAAAAAAAAAGAAAAACCAAAAAAAAAAAAGAGAAAAGTATAATCTTCAACCACCGGAAATTTATTCATGAAAGTTTTTGTAAAGCTTTAGAAAAAACCATGAAATTAAAAATGCAAGCAACTTTAACAGAAATAAATAAATGCAAAGAAATAAATAGAAAAACCAGTAACAAAGTGTATAAAGAGTTTTGCCGCATAAGAATTAAGGACATAACAATTACATATGTATGTACAAGTAACAAACTTCAGGCAACATCATCAACAACATCAACAACAACAATAACAACAATAACAACAACAACATTATCATTCTCATCGACGAAACCATCATCTTCATCATTTTCCTTGTCTCTCATCCCCAGTAAGTCATTCAGTGTAAGCAATATGTTGCAGCAAGTTGTTTGCGATAAATTGTTGAACGACAGCTGAAAGCAAAAACTTAGCACTAGTAGCAAGCTTGTTATAATAGCTTTTAAATTTATAACAAAAATCATATCGAGTCTATTAAAAAGTTGCATAAAAATAAGTATTTTAAAGAAAAACAAGTTTCAACGCATTTCGCAAGTTTATATTCTAAAATCTTCTTCAGTATTTGTAAAGGCTGCTACTAACTGCCATACATAATCCTTCGACTTTTGATAAAATGCAACCCGGATATAATGAGGTGTCATTTTTATAAGCTCCATTAGATCAGGGTTGCGTTTTTTCAGTCGAAGGACTGTGTAGCATAGTGAGTACTAGTCTTAATAACGTTTTTATACTTCATGTTTGTTTGAGGATACCCCCGATAAGGTTTATCTTATGATAGTTCTGTTTACTAGTTTTCAATACATTACTGTATTGCATTAATGTATGTATGTATATGAGCACACACATCCATATGAACATACGTGTGCACTCCAGTGTATGTTTAAAGTAATAATGTTACCCCAATTTTCTTTATGGTCCTCATCCATTTTTTCATACTTCCACCACATGCTTTTGCCGGGTTGAAGAAGTGCTTCCTAAATGTATTCTAAAGTGTTATATGCTAAACTTTATCGCTTTCGTTTTCGTGATATCCTTTTTGGCCATAGATTGTTATTCCCTCTAAGCAGACATGCATATTTGCATGTCATTAGAGACTAAAATATAAAAGATTAAAATAACGATTCGATATGCAAAGGAACGGTTATTTAGGGCTTGGAAAATGTATTCGGCTATTTGAATGTTTCATAATAAATTTTTACATCTTTTTTATAGAGAGACACAAGTTTAAATCATAATAAAACAAGGAAATGTATTTTTAATATCAATAAAACGGGCTTTATTAGGAAGAAAATTTTACGAAATGAATGTTTAAATATGATTTCTGCCATGTGACCATCACGGCTGCCGCGTAGAAGGCGCAATCTGGAACACCAATTTTCAACAACTTTTCGCAGCATTTGAGGCCGTATTTCGCGGATAACTCTTCAAGTGTTGATTTTCAGGTGTTCAATTGCTTGTGGTTTATCGACGTAGACAAGTGAATTAACATAACCCCAAAGAAAATAATCCAATGGAGTTAGATCACCGATCTTGGTGGCCAATTAATTGCGCCATTACGTGAAATTATTTTTTCATTAAAAAGTTTCTTTGAGTAAATCAATTGTAGCGCCCGGTGTGTGGCATGTGGCTCCTGTTGAAACTACATATCGGCAAGATTGTTGCCACGTAACTGAGGTATGAAAAAATTTCGAAACATGTTCCTATACCGTTCACAATTAACAGTAACATTCTGACCAACATCGTTTTTGAAGAAATGACTCCACCAGCCCATAAAGCGCAACAACTAATACATTTTTTGTGCATGTAATTGTGTTTCGACAAAAGCTTGTGGATTCCTCTCACTCCAAATGCGACAATTCTGCTATCTTACGGTACCCATTCATCCAGGAATGGGCTTTATCGAAAAATAAAATTTTTAAATTTTTTCAAAATTTTCAAAATTTCAACAATTTGCACGCGTTGTAAGATTCATAATGAAATTTCAAAGCAAACTAAACAACAAGCAACTATCACCTGTTAAATGGGGGCTCAAATAAAGCAGTTATGCCAACTCAAAGTTGTGACACCCTTTATATTAATACACAGTATATAAAAACAAGTAAGAGTGCTATATTCGTCTGTGCGGAATCTTATATACCCTTTACCAACATACGTACATATACGTATATAGTATACAGACACATACATACATATTTGTTTTGTGAAAAAATTTATAATTTTTTTAAAGTTTCCATCTTTGGAGCTGTAATTTTCATTTTTCAAATTTCATACGCCAAACTTTTCTTTCAGAAGCATAAAATATATTCAATTTATAAAGAAAAAGAAAAAAAATTTTAGACCTATTTAATTTTACATAACACAAAAAGTGTAAGTTTTCCAAACCTGGAGTCATAATTTTGGATTTTTCTGATTCCTTATACCAATCTAGTTCTTTAAAAAATACACAAAATATGTTAAGTGAACGAAGCAAAAACGAAATAAGAAAAAACTTAGTTTAATTTAATTACTTTAATATTATAAAATTCAGTAAAGTGCGAGTTTGACTCGCGCAGTTTTTTTCAGTTTAAACGATTTTTTCAGTTTTGTCGCTTTTTTCTCATTTTGGCCATTTTTTTCTGTTTTTTTTCATTTTGGCGATTTTTTTTCTGTTTTTGGGGGTTTATTTTCATTTTGGAGATTTTTTTCCTTTTGGCGATTTTTTTTAATTCTTGCGATTTTTTTTATTTTGGGGTTTTTTTCATTTTTGCGATGTTTTTTCATTTTTGCGATTTTTTTTGGAGATTTTTTTCCTTTTGGCGATTTTTTTTAATTCTTGCGATTTTTTTTATTTTGGGGTTTTTTTCATTTTGGCGATGTTTTTTCATTTTTGCGATTTTTTTACTGTTTTGGGTTTTTTTTAAAAGTTGGCGATTTTTTTCTGTTTTTGGGGCTTTTTTTCATTTTGGCGATTTTTTTACTGTTTTGGGTTTTTTTTTATTTTGGCGATTTTTTCCTATTTTGGGAGTTTTTTTAATTTTGGCGATTTTTTTTTTTCATTTTGGAGATTTTGTTTCTGTTTATGGGGCTTTTTTTTTTTGGAGATTTTTTTCATATTAGCGATTTTTTTTTCATTTTGGAGATTTTTTTCTGTTTTTGGGGTTTTTTTTCATTTTGGCGATTTTTTTCTGTTTTTTGGGGTTTTTTTCGTTTTGGCGATTTTTTTTTTCATTTTGGCAATTTTTTTTAATTTTGGCGATTTTTTTCTCTTTTTGGGGGTTTATTTTCATTTTGGAGATTTTTTTCCTTTTGGCGATTTTTTTTTAATTTTTGCGATTTTTTTTATTTTGGGGTTTTTTTCATTTTGGCAATTTTTTTTTGTTTTTGGCGATTTTTTTCGGTTTGGCGATTTTGTAATTTTTTGTTTTTTTAGTTTTACCGTTTTTGAAAATTTCAAGAGTTTTGCTCTCACAGTTTCCAAGATACAGCAAGTTGTCAAAATTGCATAGTCAAAATTGCATTAACTGATGCAACACCCTTTATTTTAAATTTTTTGAAATTTTAGTGTTAATTTTTGTAGTCTGTATAAAACTACACTAACCTCACAAATTTCAAGTGTATATACATACATACATACAATTGTATGTATATTACATGGGATTTTAACATTTTTCGTTTCTCGTTTTGGAACACCCTTTAATTTCCAATTCTCATGTATTTGTTGGTGTAGCGGCCAAAGGTCTACACATTGTGTCCAAATTTCAGGTCTCTAGCTCTTACGGTTCTCGAGAAAATACTAATATAGTTTTAGACATAGTTAATTTTACATAACACAAAAAGTTAAAGTTTTCCAACCCTGGAATCGTCTTTTTAATTTTTTTATATTTTTTTAATTAAAAATTCCAATTGTAGTCGTACTGAAGTGTAAAATAAGTGCATTTATTAAAAAAAATAAAAATTTGTTTTCGGTAGTTACTTTTATATGGCAAAATGAAGTTTACGTTTTCCAGCTCTGCAATCGTCTGGTCAATTTTGCTGAATTTCAATACCAATCTATTTTGGAAAATTTCTGACACACCAGTCCAAGAACGAAGTCTCTAGCTTTTCTGGGAGCTTCGGAAAACCGATTTCACGAACAGACAGACGGACAGACGGACAGACGGACATCGCTTATTCGTCTTCCCTATGCATAAGGATCCAGAATATATATATTTTATGGGTCGCTTATTGATATTATAGAAATTACAAACGGAATGACAAACCTATATATACCCTTTTACCATTTTTGTTGGTAAAGGGTATAATAATCAGTTCAATACATTTTCTTACATTTTCAATGCAAAATTATCACTGTAAAAATTTTTTATGGGAAAATTATCACTTTAATATAATTTATGTAGTAGAATTATAGTTTTCATAAATTTTTTTTATTAAAAATCATCACTGTGATAAATTTTTTTCGAAAAATATTTGCTGTCAGTTTTATTTTGAAAAATTATCATAATTTTAAACTGAAAAATAGTCACTGTGATATGTTTTATATAAAAATGATATCACTGTGATTTATTTTGCTTAACATAAAAGTTACTAGATTTTCCTATATGAATATTGTTATTGCAATAAACTTGCTCAAGAAAAATTATCACTATTATTTGCAATGTAATAAATTTTTTAAAGAAAAATTATGACTATATTTACTGAAGACCTTTCCAGAGTATGAGTAGTTATTCGATTACTTCATATTTTAAAGTTCCTATGCACATTTGTCTTAGTAGTTTTATTTTTAGTGTTGCTAACTTCTCTATACTTCTCTCTAGTATTAAAAACATTTAAATTGTTGTTTGTTCTAAAATAGTTTCTCTCGTTTTTTTTTTTTGTTTTCTTATATTATGTAGCAACCACAGAACCACGTCACAAATTGTATATCTGGGAAACTGCTGCAAAAAAAAAAAAATTAAAAATAAAACAAGACAAAACACAAGTCGAAACAAATAAATGATGCATTGCACTCAAACTTTGAATGACTAAATGAATGAATGTGCTATGCTGCTTTTCTTTGTGAAATAAGATCCTTAGATGTCTGAACGTATCTTTATCAACAAAAAAAGGAATAAAAAATATGAAAACTGAGACTTGCAGTTTTTATATCAACTTTTGAGTTTTATTGTTATTGTCTTTTCTTCCTCAATTGTGATGTTATTGGTCATATAAATTTTATGTTTGGTAACAGCAAAAAAGCATAAAAAACATTCAGGTTCTAAGCTTGTATACATTTTTTAGTTCTTGTGTAGTTGTACAAAAAAATTATGAGAAGCTTAAAGCGTTCGGTTTTTAAATAGTAAAAACAAACAAGATATTTAAAAAAAATCAAATATGTAATATAAAAATTTTGGTTTTGTTTTAAATTTTATACAACAAAATTAACAACATTATTATACGTATACATATATGCACTCGTACATATGTATGTATAGTCAAAGGACACAATTTTGCAAACGAAACAATTGGGTCACACACAACAAACAGTTCACAGTTATTGAAATTAATGGAAAAAATAGCAACACAATATGTTAACATACACAAAACACTGAAAAACAAATACCATAAACATACTCCTGAATAAATAAAGAACAAAATGTTTTCCTTTGTTTCCTTAATTGGAAAAAGTTTTCCAAAATAACGCCGAAGCAAATATTTGAATATATAACAGGAAGAAAAAAAACGTTTCATTTAACACAGCCCAAAATTCAATATTTAAAAAACTAACATGGCAAAAAAAAAAAGAATAAGCTTTCGTATGGAAAAAAATATTCAAAAATAACCTCTACAAAGGTGAACAAAATTGCAAAAGAAAGCAACACCAAAAAGTAAGTTGCAAAAACAACCTAACAGCAGGACATACATATATAAATTATTAAACGCCTCGTAAATTTTCTTTTCTAAGAAGCACGTACAATGCTCCATTACGACTACAAGTTGATTTAACCTAAATTTAAGACCAGGAGCATGAGAGCAAATACCACACGGTTACGACAGGAGATGTTGAGTACAATAACATACAATACATTTTTGTTCCCATATATAAAAAGTAGAAGAAAAAAAAATATGGAAAACATGAAGAGCATAAAACAAATCAACTTCAACTTACATCAGGTTTACATTGTAATATATGCAGTGCTTTTTTCGTCAGTTAACCCGTTGAGTGTGAAAAGAGAAATTGTATAAATTCTTCTCGGGTTTGAATATAATGGGTTATCCATTTTTCGGGTTCAAAAATAAAGTGAAATAAAACACAAATAAAGCTATGATTTCGATGAAACTTTTATTTCATTATAATGCTTGGTCCTTATCATAAGATCCACGCACAGTAGGTAATTTTGATTAAAAATTAAAACAATTATGCAGTTTCTAAACGGCCGTTCGATTGTAATAAAATTTTATACATATAAAGCAGCTACGTCCAAAGACACATACACTGATATTTGCATTTGAGGTAAACAGCTTTGAAAGCTCTTAAATTTGTTATTGTTTCTTTGCAAAGTAATAGCAAGCATTGTTGTCTACGGTGTTGTTGTTGTGGATGTTGTACTCTCGTCGTTATGAAAGCACGAAAGCTCTTTTGTAAAAGCTTGCACATTGTGCATATGGCTTGCACGTAGCTGATATAAAGCCTTATATATACGTATAAAGCTTATGTTTGGAATTAGGATTTTATATTTTTAAAGTCGGTGGAGTTACAAGACCTTTAAATGGGCCACCTTGGGGTAATGAAAAATTCAAACCTGTGTCAAGCTGATGTTTTAAATCTAATAACGAAGATTCTTTGCAAGTAGATTTTCCTATTTAAGAGCAAAAAATTACTACAATACATATCGACGTACAAGAGCTTAAGTGCTCTATATGCCAAAAATGCATTTTTAGTAAATCGATGTTCAAGTTTAATAGGTTAGGTTGAGTTAGCAGGTTGCTGGTGAAGAAATGAAAAATCTAGAGATCCAGCTACTTGGATCCAATACGAGGATCCCTTTATGCTACCTGTAAGTTAAAAGTAGTAGAAGAAAGGGGGGATAGAATAAGAATAAGATAAAAGTTTCGTTAGAATAAGAGATAATAAAAGAGAAGAGAAGTGAGTCAGGAAATGGTCTAGTGTATACACATGCCAAAGAGGAGGGTTAACGACCATACCAGCCGCTGCTCTTAATGTATAGACATAGGTTTCTGAGTCCTATTTCCGATAACTCGGACAGGCTGTTGAAGCATATTCCGGCAAGGAAGCGCGGGACAGAAGCAGAGGAGATGCGAAATGCTTTCTTCCTCTTCTTCATCATTGCAACTGTAACAGTAATCATTATACCAGAGAGCCATACGTTTAGCGTGGGTTCCAAAAGTACAGTGGCCGGTTAGTGGTGCCAAGAGATTCGTCAAGTGCGTCCTGGTGAGGTGAGGTTTTTGGTTCTGTCTATGCTTAGGCGAGGCCAAATGGTTCTCGATATAACTCAGGTAGGCTCATTGCGCCATCTGTCTTGAGCTAAATTGAGAAAGGCAGCATCGAAGCTACATATTAAGATTAATGATCTAAGATTTTCTACTGCATTGAAGCTTAAAATATGATTCGTACTCGATAGGATTTTGTGATTTTTATACCATATATTTATTTCAAAAAGATGATTCTAAGAAAAATGTTTATCTCCGGATCGCATCTGTAACGGGCTATTTTCTAACGGTAATAAAAATCATTTTTGCTCTATACGCCACCTCAAATATTTTTTCTAGCAAATACAAACACGTAGAGCCAAGTAGATTTAACAAAGCAATAAAATCACCTAAAAATTTTAATAAAAAAAATTATTCCTTTACAAAATACCAAAAATTAAAGCCATTCACAAAGTTATTATAAAATATTTCAAAATGATAATAAAAATATTATTATCTTAATTTATTTGTGTTAGGTAATAATTTTTGTTTGTTTTTTTTTCAGGAAACGAGGCTCAGGAAATATCTGTATGATACTTTTGACCTGCAAATTGTCTGACAAAAATTTTAAAATTGCTGTGGACATAATTTGATTTTTATTGGGCAATGCACGAATCACTCCACATAACTATAATTTGAATACTTGGAATTTCAGATATAATATTATATTGTATATACAATATAATAAATCAGAGTTTTTACTAATTTGTATATACAACTACTAATTTCGTTACCTCCACGACTGTTATTAAATTCATCACAAACGCAACAATAAGTAAATTCTTCCTTATTGGAAAAAATAATACAAACCCACGTTGAAATTGGACCTAAGTTGGTGTAATGTTTTTTTAAAAAGCTTTTATTTTTTACTTTTTAGTAGATATATTTAAAGTCGGTCTAATTTTTAGCAAATATTAAATTTTATGGGAGGGTATTTCCCATTCCGATCTACTTATAGTTGTGCTGTACTATTTTCCGAGGTTAAAAATCAATTGAAAAAGCTGAGTACATATGCGATAATTAGTAATTACTTTGTGTTAGGGGTATCCATTTCCTCGCCGCTACATCAGAACTTTTCTGTTGGATTGATTACAGAATAAATCACACTAAATTTGAAGACTATCACTAATATAGTATTTGAGAAAAGCGATAATTAATAATTACTTTGTATGGAAGGGAGCCTTTCCCCACCACCACCTTTCTGCTTGATTTTGGGCATTAACTATAAAGTAACTCAGACAAAGTTTTTAGACGCTCACTTATATAGTATTATCAATATATAATAATTAATGATAACTTTGTATGGGGGAAGAGCCATTCTCATACTCTTACACCACCACTTCTCCGTTGGAGTACGCGCATTAGGTTAGGTTTTATACTTCACACAACTCTTCCAGAATGTGACAGCAATGTCTAGACAATCTCAGCAGCATCTTTAATGCTTGCTGTCGATCGCATCAGTGGTTTATGCATTAACTATCTATCTGCGTATATACATTATTAAAGAAAAAAATTTATGGTGGTTGTTTACTGTATGTGTGTTTGTATGTGTATCTTCTTAACAAACAGAAGCCATTTCATTATTCTTGTTACTATAGTTTCTATGTTTATTTAATCACGGTTGTAAGTGCTACGCATGTGTATTTAGTTCTTTAAGCTTAAAGCTTAAATTAGACGTGACATAGCCATAACGCCATAGCGATAACCAAAACAAAATTCAATTGTGAGAGTGAGAGTGAGAGAGACTCGCCATAACTCTCATAGAAACCAATTGAATTTTGGTTTGGTTATGGCTATGGCGTTATGGTTATGTCACGTCTAATTTAAGCTTAAATTAGACCTGCCATAGCCATAACAAAATATACAAAACAGCTGTTTAAATCAAAGTAATGGTCAGCACTGTATTTGATTATGGGTGACTTGCCATAACCATAACCGTATAAACTAATTAAATTTTGGTTTTGGTTATTGCTAAGGCAATGTGGTGTGGCACGTCTAAACATTTAAAGATAATTCTTTTTATTTACCAAATGTTTTCTTTATAAAACAAATATTTTTGCGTAACAATATCTTCTCAGTAATATGAATATTTATTAGTTTTGCTATTTCAGGTGGCTGCAACAAGTGAATATTCCCTATTTTAAGGATACTAAAGGATTAAATTTCTTTCAAACTAAGATAGAAGAAGCAATAAAAACACTAATATCACTCCAGCAATATGAAACAACACCAAAGTACTAACATTTCTGCTCTCATACTCAGCTAAAGCACTCTTTTTTTTTAAAACAAAGGCAAAAAAAATTTAATTTACTACTCACCATCACACCACAATGAGGCTGCTATGCATGCATCAATTTCAGGACATTTGTATTCACAGTCTGACTCTTTTGGATAGAAACCAAAATCACTTAGCGTATCGTTGCCACTGGTACCAGTAGTTGTTACAACACCACTGCCACCCGTACCGCCAGCTCCAGTTCCTCCGGCAGCCGTTCCTGTCGTGCTGGTGGTGGCATTATTTTGTAAATCAAATTGTTGCAGTAAAGCATTTTTGGTGCGATGTATTTCTAGCCATGTGAAGGCAATATCACCGGGTTCTTTAAGTATGGGTTCCAAAACTAAACTGACCGGTCTGGAATAAAGAAAAAAAAGTGAAAAGAATTTTAATTGATTCCGATTCTATTGTATATTTTTTTTTATAATGCGTAAAGAGATTTAAATTTTATTGTTTGTAAATTATTTTCCTGTGGTGGTTTTATTTTTGTAAATTAAATTTTGAAATAAAGTAAGCACGAAATTGTTTTCTATTTTTGTGGGCAGGAAGGGGAGGTGGCTCCTTACATGACGTGGTAAATTTTTTTTTATTTGTTTGGCATTTTAACAATTTGTTTTGTTTGTGCCTTGAATTTCTATTTTGTGTTATTTTCCTTTCTTACCTTCTGTTGCAACATTAAAAATCAAATTTTAATTTTAAAATGTTAGAGAATTTTAAAACGTGCCAACTCATTCATGTTTATGGTTATGCAGGATTTGTATTGTCCAATAATTTAAGGAAGAAATACTAAAAACAATATATATACTTGTTAAGTAGGGTCGCAGACTTTAAAAGGGGAATCCATATTGAGAGTATTTTTGGAAAGGGAAGAAACGCAAGAAAATAACTATAAAGTTTTATTAGAACATCAACTTGTAAGTTAATGTTATAATACTTTGGGAAAAAGATTTCCCTCGATAATTTTTTTTACACACAAACTGAAGCACGCTGATTTGTCAACTCAATTTTGGAGCCAACTTAGCTCAACAGGTTGAGAGGATGCAGAAAACTTAATTTGAAAAGCATTAATCGCTTTTCTAGACGTAGAAATATGTATATTGAGCATTTGATGATAGTGAAAAATTGGGGTTAGGTGATATTTCAATCGCTTTTCCCACTGCTGGCAACTGGAAAAATAATCCCTCTTTACCTCTTGTACTTTTCTTAACCACCGGTTTTGACAATACATAAGTTTGGAAGAAGTACGCGTACAAGCCTTTTATATGAAATTTTTACACAAGATTATACAAATAATTTTTTTTTACATTATTAGCTCCAAACACGTATTTTTTGAGTTATGCCTATGTTGCAATAAAGGAGCAATATATCTGTGACAAAAAGGAAAAGGTGCTTAAGTCGAGATAAGCTGATTTTGAGTTTGTGGTACTTCTGTAATTTGCATATTTGAAAGTACCCCTGGTCAAAATCTCAACTAATTTGAGTGATTTTTCAGGAAGTTATAGCACTATGACTTGCGTCTTATCTTTTTTAGACTTCTAATCTCATTTGGAATAATACGAGTAGCTTAATTTAGGTTATATTTTGGTATATTGTAATTAAAATGTATCACTTATAGTGTGTAGAACGGCGTTTGCTTAAAAAAGTAAAGGTTAACATAGAATTTCCCAATTTATCTGTAAAATAAATAAATATCTGAAAATCAACTTGAAAGCTTAATTATTTCAACATACAAGAGCATATCCACTTCTTTTACATAAAAAAACTGAAATATGCTTCAGCTAAAAATAAAAATGCACATGCCTTTCAAAAGCGCTGACTCTCGCTAATACTCAAAGTCTGATTATGTTTGTACTCAGCATATGGATATTTAATCGGACAAAAAAAAAATACTCATGATACTCGGGATATTTATTCATCATTCGCCACCTTTACATTCATTTGTGTATACACAATGGAATGGAAAATGTGTTGGTGTGTGTGTGTGTGGCTGTTATGTTATGCTGTTTTGTTTTACGTGTGTGTAAATACAATACCCCTGCATGCACGCATATGTAGTGGATTAATAGTCAGAGTATTTTTTATATTCATGCGTGTGATTTTAGCTCACACAGTCTATAAATGTTAGTTATATATTCTTTGTGCTGCGTAATATTATAAATATGTGTTAAACATATTATTCAGCATGTGCATGTATCGCATGCATTTGGTTGCTACTTAAGCAAGTCATCAGTAGACTTCAAGCACAATTAAAAAAATATTACAAAACCCCAATGTATAGAGGCAAACTCCCAACAAATTATTGCGAATTACAAAACTACTGATGAGTTGCTTAAGCAGCAACAAAATGTATTTAGACTTGTTTAACTAACATCCAAATCTTTTTAAATTCTTATCCATTTTGACACGATTTAAATTAAAATAAAAAATTACCATGTTAATATTTTTCCCAATAAAGAAATCGTACTTATTTGCTTAGCAAATGAAAATCGGTTATTTGGTGGAGGAACTTCTAAATTAAATAAACGTAATAAAATTAGAGATGTCAGCTGTGAAATTATTCAACAATAATTTCCAATAAACACTTAAACACTCTTCTGCTATTGAATTATTCATTAAATTATAAGTATTTTCCATTTCCCAAATGAAAAGCGCCTCTGGCCATAAAAACATTAAAATAACATTGACTCTCTGTGGTACTAAGCATGTCGTTTGTTGTTTAGTGAATGTATACAGAGATATGAAAGAAAATTTGACAATAAATGCTTTTAGGACATATAGGCAGACAGACAATAAAGTACGAAAAACATATTAACACATGCATACATAATGACATATACCTATACTCACACAGAGACAAATTTGTATACATACATATTTCGGCAAGGAATTATAAACCAATATTAACGACATAAAACTATAGTTAAAGAGAAAAATAGAATGAGAGAGATAGAAAAAACTAAAAAAAATTTAAAAACTTTGAAAATTTTTTGTAAACATGTACAAACTTTTTCAATTGCTGACATAAACACTTCTCTCAAAAATGGCAAATAAACAGGACATCGTATTTACTAATACTATTAAAAGATCTAGTGTAAGTAAGAGGCCAGACTGGACAGTACGCTTATAGATTTTTGTGTTTGTTTACTGGACAGAATATCCCATAAGTTGTGGCTCTCTCTGAAAATTCACATTTATAGGGGGTAAAATCGTACCCCTTTTAGGTACTATTTTTTGTTAATGATAAGGTGCATGTAAAAATAATTAATCATGACTTCCTACCGCGTAGAAGATGCTAAAATAATAATATGTATGTTTTTTGAAGGGGTCAAAAAAAAAAGTACCAAAAAGGGTAAATACGGGAAATGGTGCTAAAAATTTAAAATTCGGGATAAATATTATTAACTGATATAATGTATAGTTGAACACTGGCATTAAAAGCGTACTTTAAATATTAATTTGGCACCCTTTCGGAAAAGGTAATTTTGAAATCGAAAAAACGAACTTTCTTAACTTTTGTTTCTGTATTCTTTTCGGAAATTGCACTTTTTCTGAAAGGATGCTTCAGAAAATTGGTATTATATTGAAAATGTAATTTTTGAAAAAAAAATGGAAAAGGCTTTTTTTTAGGATATGTCCTTTTTGCGAATGGTACCTTATGAAAAGAGTACTCTTTCAAAAAAGTACTTTTAAACAAAAAAACTTTTTGGATCGATTGAGGAACTCTAAATGGGTCAAAATGATTTTTTTTTTCTTCAAAATTTGGCCCTCCAAGAAAATTTGACTTTTCGGATCAAAAGTCGGGACATAAAAATACATTTTAGAGGTATGGTTCCTTCGGCAAAATTTCTTATTTTGAACCCTAGAATACGATTTTCCTTGTAATTTAAGCGATTTTTTTGCCTCCATACAAATCGACCCGTCCTAATATATGTATGTATATATATATATTTTTTTTTGTTCCTTTTGACTATTACAATGAGCATAGTGGCGTTTTGCAAAAAGGTACATTTTGGAACAAGTACTTTATTGAAAAAGGAAATTTATTTAAAAAGTTATTTTTGATAAAGGGTACTTTTTGTTAAAAGATCTTTTTGAAAAAGGGACTTTTTGCTAAAATAACTTTTTGAAAAAGGCACTTTTTATAAAAAGTACTTTATTGAAAAAAAGTACTTGTTTTAAAAAGTTATTTTTAAATAAGATACTATTTGTTAAAAGAACTTTTTGAAAAAAGTACTTTTTGCTTAAAAAACTTTTTGAAAAAGTACTTTTCGGAAGTTTTTTTTTAAAGGTACTGTTTGGAAAAAGTATTTTATTACTTATGAATGAAAAAATTATTATAATAAAAAAAACTAAATCAAGTCTACATAAATAAATCATATGATTTATGATTATTAGGGAAAGGATTTTCATGTAAATACATGTTTTTTTGTCGCTGGTCGTAGATCAACGTAAATAAATTATCTTTGCAAATCAAAAAAATTTGCGACAAAATGGCATCGATTTGTTAGTGAATATTTTTGCATATTTTATAATAAATACATAATTTTGCATATTTCATTATGAATGTATATTTTTGATACAGTTTTTAGTTTTTTTCATGCTATAAATCTTATTTTGGTTTTTTGATTATTAGCAAAGTATTTACGACTGTCTAAGAAAAAAAAGGGAAATCGAGAAAAATTTACGACCGCATTTTTTGTGGACACCGTAGGACTTCTTCACCTCAAAAGTAAAAAATAAAAATACCATTGAAAATTAAAAAAAAAAAAACAAGAGCCCTTTTAAACAAAAAATTTTTTTGTGTAATGTTTTTTTGATTGTTATTATTGCATATAAGAGTAACGTGACTGACAGGGTGATCATCGCCCTGCCCAAGCCGCTGGATTTAGAGCGTGTGCACATTAGAGTTCGACCGATTAATCGGCTTCGGCTTCGACCTTCGGCCAAAAATTGGTAATCGGCCAACATTCGGCCTACGGCAAAAATCGGCCGATTAGCCGAAGCCGAATATTTTTCATTCCAAGCTTGAAAAATAACATTATGTTTGGTCGTTGCTCGCCGACAGTTTCTATTGTGTTTAACGTTTTGAAAGGGTTGCTTTGAAATACAACCCAGTTGCTTTCTATTTTCTTTTACTTGGACGTTCTTGTGAGTGATCATATGAAAAAGCAATCTAGAAATTGCAAAATAGTTTTATTTTTCTTGTTATGTATCCAATAGATATTACAGCTATTTCAGTGATCTCAAAAAAGGAAACTTTTTTCTTAATTCATATAAAACAAGTATCATTTTTAAAATTTAAAACATTCGGCTTCGGCTTCGGTTTTGGCCGAAGTTTAGGATTTTAGCCGAAGTTCGGCTTCGGCTTCGGCCAAAAAAAAACGCCTTCGGTCGATCTCTAGTGCACATCCAATAAGAACGTGTTTCTCATTGGATCACAATATCAAAATAACAAGTGGCGTGTACTGTTTATATTTGAACCCTTTTCTGAATGTGAGTTTAAAATCAAAGAGATCTTGGTTAGTACATTTAAAATACCCGCTTACAAAGTTCCTTATATTTTGTAACCTTTGTAAGATCCTTTTACTCTATCTCTGGCTGTGCCGACAAAAGTTTTTAAACGTGTTCATCTCAGTAAAATAACGACAGCTTAGATTAAAAAAGCTATTTTCTTAAAACGAATGTCTAATATTCTGTGAGTATTTCGAGAGGCAAGAAAATGCAAGCCCGTTTGAAAGGTGTTGTTGCAGAGCACGAAGCAAATTACAACAGGCGATATAGATCGAAATTAAAAAAAAATCTATATAAACTCCATTGAAATATTTTGAAATTTCAGACTGGTCTCAAGTTTCATTTAAGTAAAATTGATATCTGAAGGAAAGTCGCCCAAACTTCAACTAATTCTTTTTTTTAATAAAACACATTATGAAAATTTTATTTGCGGATAATACAAAAAGACTTTTCTGTTTAGCTTCCTATAACTTTTATGAGACAAACGGTAAAAGTGTTTGTAAATGAGGTGCGTATACATGCATGTGCTTGTTTACATAAGTAATTGAATGTATATATGTATGTATGTATGTATGTATATCTACAAATGCCCAATCAAATTAACACACACTCATACAGACACACAACAACAGCACTATTAAATTTCCTGTTGATAATGTTTGTATATTTTTGGTGAATTATCGACTAACATTCACATTCTGGTACATTGGACGTGTAAGAGCAAGAGTGAATAAATAAATGAATGAATGAATGAGTGGATGGTTTCTTAAATACCTGAAAGTCGTTTGCTTTCGTCTTTTTTCTACACTATATCCAGAAGCCTTTAAAGATTTCGACATATTTTTTTTAAAGGAAAATGAGTAACAAACATAAAAACTACATTGACAAAAAAAAAAAGGTGAGCTCACTGCGAATGTTAGTCCTGTTGTAGCCGTAAAAGTCCTGTACAATGTTTTCGGACTAGCATTATGTTTTGCATTAGAATAACTGGTACGTTTTCAGTTTAAGAGCAAATGAACTCGCAAAGAATTAGGATAAAAATTAACATCAGAATTTACACGAAATAATCGTAAAAGAAAGTTTTTGCCAATTTTCAAGAGATTTTATTACTGAACGAACAGTGGGAAATAGAAGTAAGCATACAGTAATATATATTTTAACAGCTGTATTTTAGTTAATTTAAATTCATTGCTTTTGTATCTAGAAAATTGTTGTTGTTAACACCTACATAAAAAGTGGTTCGAAAACGCTTTTAAAATTTTTTACTTCACTGTAGATAAATACATATATTTTTGGCAAATTTATTTTATTTTAGAAAATCGTATATATGTATATACATTGAAATTCTCTTTTCTTACAGAATGCTCCATATCCTGTTTATAATATACGAAAGTGATTTCTATGCAATTTTAAGACAATTACCTTTTAAAGTACCATTTAAGCAAGAAGTACATTTTTTTTATCAAAAGGCACCATATAAGAAAAAAATTTGGCTTTTAGACAAGAAAAAAATTAATAAATAAAATATAAATAAAAATACAAACTTAAACAATTTTTAACAAAAAGTAAATTTATAGCAAAACTTTCTCCTTTTATAAAAAGTACAGCAATTTATACATTTCTCACAAAAATTAATAAAATAAAAAATTAAAAAATATATACAAATTTTCAATAAGTACAAGTTCAAAAGTATAAAAAATTTAACAAACCGCACATTTTTGTGTACTTTTCTCACAAAAATTACCTTTTTAGCAAAATAAAATCTTTTTAACACAACGTAAATTTTTTTAAGCAAAAATTACCTTTTAAGGAAAAAGCAATTAAAATAAATTTTTAGAAAGAGATTTTTTCTTAACAAAAAGTTCCTTTTAAAAGCAGTACACTTTTAACAAAACGCATTATTTTAACAAAAAAATTTCTGTTTAACAAAAAGTATTTTTTTTAACAAAAAGTACTTTATTTACCCGACTGCGCAGCGCAAAGAAGGGTATTGTATTTATCAGCCTTGCGGGACTATATAAACAGAACGGGTGTACCGTTTTTGATGATTCTTACATCAATCGATTAGTATTAATCCTGGGAGTGGCACTAAGGGTATGACAGTAGCAAAAATTCAATATGGCGGTCATTTTGTAGCTACAAAAAAATAAAGAGTAAAAGTGGAGTCATTCGATAGGTATTTCAAAATCATCGTCGGGTTTATTGATTTTTTTTACTTTTATAAAACTTTTGATAAAGCCTCAAATTTAATAAAACATTGCGCATTTTAACAAAATGTGCTTTTTGATAAAAAAGTACGTTTTATCAAAAACTGCTTTTTAATAAAGAAGTACTTTTCAAAAACTGTTTTTTAATTAAAAGTACTGCTTTTTAACAAAAAGTACCTTTTGATAAAAATTACATTTTAACAGAAAGTATGTACTTTTTAACAAAAAGTATAATTTAACAATAGAAACTTTTAACAAAAAGAATACTTTTTGATAAAAAGTACATATTGACGAAAAGTAGCTTTTGATAAAAAGTACCTTATGATAAAAAGTGCCTTTTGATAGAAAGTAGCTTTTGATAAAAAGTAGCTTTTGATAAAAAGTACCTTGTGATGAAATGGACGTTTTGATAAAAAGTACATTTTGATAAAAAGTACCTATTGATAAAAAGTGCCTTTTGATAAAAAGTACCTTATGATAAAAAGTATCTTTTGATAAAAAGTTTTGATAAAAAGTACCTTTTCATAAAAAATAACTTTTGATAAAAATTACCTTTTGATAAAAAATAACTTTTGATAAAAAGTACCTTATGATAAAAAGTAGCTTTTGATAAAAAGTAACTTTGATAAAAAGCACTTTTGGATAAAAAATAAATTTTGATAAAAAGTACCTTATGATAAAAAGTGCCTTTTGATAAAAAGTACCGTTTGATAAAAAGTAGCTTTTGATAAAAAGTACATTTTGATAAAAAGTTCATATTGATAAAAAGTGCCTTCTGATAAAAAGTGGCCTTTTGATAAAAAGTACATTTTGAAAAAAGTACATATTGATAAAAAGTGCCTTTTGATAAAAAGTACCTTTTGATAAAAGTACCTCTTGATAAAAGAGTACCTTTTGACAAAATCGTACCTTTTGATAAAAAGTACCTTCTGATGAAAATTATCTTTTGATAAAAAATAACTTTTGATAAAAAGTACATTTTACAGAAACTTAGTTTCTTTAAACAAAAAGTATATTTTAACATTAGTACCTTTCAAAATAAAGTACCTTTTAACCCTTTATCACCCGTTGTTACAAACCATTAACTGCCTTATTCATAAAAAATATTTCTGTTTTATAAGAGGTTTATTAAACAAAATTTGCTACGGAGATTTGATTAATAAACCTTTAATAAAACCAAAATATTTTTTATGAATTAGGTCCTAAATATCTATAAAAACTATTAATCAAATGTACTTACGAGTATTAATTTTATTTCAACTCATTAACTTTGGTACAATATCTTGTTACAAAACGGTGAAACAAATTTAAAGTAACTCTACACTTTTATTAAATCAATGTTGCCGTTATGCGATTTTTTTAAATTTCTGCACATTTCCTTCTTTACACATTTTCGGCACAAAAAATTAAATTTAAAAAAAATCCTAGAACAAATGCTTTTACTTATGCTACGAAATCTGAAAATATTTTATATAAAAGTAGTTTCACGGTGTTGAGTCATAAAGGGTTGAGGAGTACAATTTAGCAAATAATACCTCTTAATAAAAAGTATTTTTCTTTTAGCAAAAAACTATCTGTTAACAAAACGTGCCTTTAATAAAAAAAATGCGTTTTCAACAAAAAGAAAAAAAGTTTTTTCTAACAAAAATTATCTCAAAATAAAAGAGAATAATAATAATAATAATAACGAAATAAAACATTTTAAGAAAAAGTACTTTGCAACAAACACTACCTTTTCATAGAAATTGCGTTTTAACAGAAAATAAGTACTTTCTAAGAAAAAGTATCCTTTAACAAAAAGTATTCCTGTACCTTTTAGGAAGGAGTACATTTTCACAAATAAAATCTTTTAACAAAAAGTATTTTTCAACAAATTGTAACTTTTAGCAAGAAATTTCTTTTGGATAAAAAGGCGAAAAGTACCTTTTAACAGAAGGTACCTTTGAGCGAAAATTAAATTTTAACAAATACGAGTAGTACCTTTTAACAAAAAAGCTTTCTAACAAAATGTATTCCTTAACAAAAAAAAAAAAAATGATAAAATGTTTGTTGAAAAAAGGAGAATCCTACTTTTTAACAAATAATATATTTTAGCCACAAATAAATTTTGGCAAAATAGCTTTTATGCAAAATATAAATAATTGGAGCATTCAAACGGCAGTCTTAAGTTTCATATTGTTATAAAAAAGCAAAATCAATTAGGTACATGTATTAAATTAATTTAAAACACTATGAGAATATGACACCTAAGACTACCGTTTGAATCCCCTAAATGTTTTTCATTCCCTTTTATCCTTTTAAATTACAATTGCTTATATGAAAACTTTTTTCCCCTGCTGTAAATAATAAGCATGTGTGTGCGCTACTACCTCGCGCCACAAACCCACTTAAACATGTACATACATATGACAGTAATTCTTTTTTTTGTACTTGTACTCGTATTAAACTTTAGCATTTTGTAGGTGTTTTATGTTTATAACACCTACACAGTACAGTAAGAGATAGCATCGGTTTTAATGAGTGCCTACCCTAAGGGTTAAATGTCTAAACCCAAAAGCCATTGGTAGCAGTAAATTTCAAAAAGCATTAAAAAACTAACAGATAACCAGAGACACATTGCAAAAAGGCTATGGAGGGATGTTCAGCATAAGATAGTATAAAGTTAAACAACAACAACAAGAAATATATTTGTTGGTGTTTTTGTTTTTCAGTTCAATTACGCACCAAATACATTTTTCGATTTTTTGATATTTCATTTACTCATGCATTATTAATGTTGCCGTAGATGCAAACTGCCAAAAACAAAAAGTGGAACATACATATTACGGAAAGTGAACGAAAATGTTAAGAGACGTGTGTTTGGCTTTTGCCGTTTTAGGCATATTTGTATAAAATATTTCGTACTAAGCATAATAAATTTTGTAGAGGAACCCAAATTGTGAGTGCTACTGTTTTTTCTTCGATTAAGGTGGTATTTTATTGATTTTTTTTAGCCTACATTAAAGGCTTTATGTGTAAAAAAACACACGAAATGCTAAATGACGCATTAATTTTAAACTGAATACGTATAACTATAAACATCCAACATCTATGTTTATACCCATATTTTACATTACGCAGCACAAACGAAAACAACTAAAATTTATACACTGTATGACCTACAATCCCACGCATGAATATAAAAATACTCTGACTATTAATCGGCTACACATGCATATATACAGGGCTATTTAATTTACGCACACACAAAGCATGTTTTCAAACAGGCCGTCACACACGCACATATTTTCCATTCCATCGCTGTCGGAGAATGTGTGGCTGACTGCCAAAATAATCAATAAATTACCCAAAATAAATTCTTAAGTTGATTTATTAATTAAATTATTAAATTAATTCTTTGGTGAGAGGCAACAAATTTACTCTCAGCTACTTTGAAACTCATTTAAATTTTATATTAACGTTTTGTTGTTATCATTTTAGATGTTACCTTAGCTGGCTGGTATCGTATTGGCTATACAATGTGTGATGATACATACTTTGAAACCCAACAAAATTTTTTGTAAATTTAGTGACCACCAGGTGACTTAAATAAAATCAACTTTAAGTTAGTTGAAAATTGGAACAGAGTAAACCAATCGACTACCGAGGACATTGCAATGTTAGAATAGTTGGTTGTTTCAATTGGAAAGTAATTGAAGTGTCAGTCAGCGATACTTTGTCGAGAAATAGTTAGCTTAAAGATAGTTTAAAGTTAACTTAGTTTCCGACAAGGATTTTATATACACAAATGCATGTATGTATACGGTGGCGAATGATGAATAACTAAATATCCCGAGTATTGGCGTATTTTATTTTGTCCGATAATATATCCTACTACTTCTACTTCGTTTTTGCGCAAAACTAAAATACGCTACAACTAAAAATAAAAAGGGAAATGCATATCAATATCACTGACTATCTCTCATACTTCTAATCTGAGTATGTTTATACTCTCTCTCATACTTATAGTCTGAGCATGAGTATAAATCTACTCAGACTATAAGTATGGGAGAGAGTCAATGCGTTTGATACGCATGTCCCTTTTTATTTTAAGTTGTAGCGTATTTTAGTTTTTCGCAGCAACGAAGTAGGAATGCTCTTGTATGTTGGAATCGGCTATATTCTTAGTTACTTGCGCTACAATTAAGATTATGTGCAGCTACTAAAATTAAGACTATTTACATATGTTTATTTATATTTTTTTTGAGTACTCATTGTCATTGAACAACTTTAAGGCTTATTGAAGAGAGAGGAGAAGATAATGAAAAGGGTAGCCACCATATTTTCTGCTCTCTCGCCCATGGAGTAAAAAGTTGCTCAATTAAAATTGCCGTGTATGAACCCGGACTAAGCAAGTAACTCACTTTGGTAAGTCCTAATTTACACTCAGCAAGTCTTATTGCTAAGCTGATTAGTTTTTTAGGAAAAAGTGACGAGGGGAAAATAAACTTTTATGTTCCCCTCGTCTCTCTCTGCTACAAACTAATCAGCTTAGCAATAAGACTTGCTTAGTGTAAATTAGGACTTATTGTTTTCTTTAATATATATTGTTTTGGTTTACTTACTTATTGGTAAAAAGTGGCTGGCCATTGGTCCAATCCTCTGAGAAAATATGCAGTGACGTGGGCCTGGGACCACTCTGGGCCGGGCACACCACACGCATAGGCCTTAGGGGCCGCCCCGAATATATCATTAAACGATTTTTCGTATGACATCTCATAGCATCTTCCGATGTAGGATCCACGGGCAGATATGAGCCCCAAGTTTGTACAAATAACGATTTCTCCAATGTCTGAGCCTCTATATACCAAGATAGGCCCTCACAGCTGGAATCCTGGGATTTCATGGGATATTTAATCTCATCTTCACCACCCGCTCCTTTCAATTTCAAATGTTTGCGACAATCAGTTACCCGCTTAAATTCATATGAGGCAAAGAAATTAACATCGGCAAAATCTTCGGATATATTAAGCTTCGTTACGGTAAAAGTCAATTCCATTACTCTTGAGTTTGAAACAAATGTCAGCGGTGCATTGCTGTATAAAGCGCTGGAGTTATCACAAAAGCAACCCATTTGTATTTTAACATCGCGAAAAGGCACATCGTACAGTTTGAGTTCAGTGATTCTACCATCTGGATCAAGTTGATTGCATTTCGGCCGGCCAGTATGCAAATCATTGTCAGTGGTACAAGTGGTGCCATCGCCAAACGAAACATTGTGCAGCACTAGTCTTACCCTCTCCGAGGGACCAGCTTCAAAGCGATACAGACAGGTAAGATTCTTGGCACCTCCTCTGCCATAGAGGAAGACATTACGCGGAACCTGTATATTACCTTTACGTTTGCGAAAGACTCGAGAGCACAGCAAGGGAACAGGCTCTTCTCCGCGACGTCCGGGCCAAGGATCACCACCCTGTTCGGTATCGACAAATTCATAGTTCAGAGCAAATTGGGCGGGGAATAAGGCCGTACCGGTGTGGGTATGAAATTCCAGCTTCTGTAAAGATAAAATAAAATTTTTTTTCAATTTATTTTTTCTATTAACAACTTAATTTCAACAAACACTTTTAACGGAAGCGCCTCAAGTCTAATCTTCATATATGCACATATTTTAACTTCAATATTGGCAAGCTGCTAAACTTCTTTTCTTAATACTTTTAAATCCCTCAGGCGACTGATCACCCCTTTCTTTTGCAAAAGAAGATATCTTCAGGTGTTATACATTTAAATTACAATTTTATTTAGTGGCTGTATTTTTTATTTTAATTTTAATTCCAAGCATTTACTTTCTCAACCAAAAAAAAAAAAAAAAGAATAAAATTACATGTTTGTTGCTATTGCATTGCTATTTCTTTCTATTTATATGAATTCTCAAGCACTCTGTGCTTAATTTTAGCACGTAAATCAAATTTAAACACTTGACTTGATTTTAAGGCCCCAAGCAATATAACAAGCACCGGGAATTGCATAACATGCGGCATTTACTTTGCCAAAATCAAAAGCTCTTAGTTACTGAGCATAGAAACAACAAATAGCAACAACAACTACAAGAAAAAAAGGGAACAAGCGTAAATACAACATGGCAAATATAAAAACGTTACGCCTGACAAAACACGATGCGACGCTACGCTACACGTAAATTGGAAACACACCGTGTAGACATCATACAGCCGTAATACAATAATGACTTGGTTCCTTTTTTATATGTATTCTGCTATTTCTATATTTGAAACTTAGCAAATGGCACTTGAGGACGCAATATACATAAGAATATTGGTGCATATTGCCAGGAAAAAAAGGAGTATGTTAATTTTTTCATCTTCCGTTTTTGAAGCAACAAAATGTTTAACTAGAAATGTTAAGAGCAGCCAAGAAAAGTAACAGCACTAACAACACGCCAATTGTAAATTAGAAAAATCAACTAACGAACTTTTTTTACTCTATTTTTTTTTTTTTTTGGCTGTTTGGCGTATAAAACTATTCAGAGTGTCACTCGCACACACAACTGACAAATAAAACGGCAAAAGGTATGACTTTGCTGTGTGTACTTAACAAAAACTCTTCCTTCAATCTCAAATATGTACATACAAAAAGAGGGTGATTCATTTGGAGGTACTTGCGTAATGTAATGGAAAAGCTTTACACAGAAAAAAAAGATTTGTAAATACAATTAATTTTTTTTTGTTATATCAATTAAATAATTAATTGGTTTTGAACCTAAAACGATTTTTGTAAATACAATTACGAAATTGTAAGTTAAAGGAGAACCACAAAAATATTTTCAACTAAATATATTAACAAATAAACTTCAAAGTTATTTCAATTAAAGTTATTGTTATATAAGCAATGTGAATTGTTGAATTTCCAAAAAAAACTTTTATTATGTTGTTATATTAACAATATTTGTTCATACGCAATTACAACCTTGAATAATATTTTTTGCTTGTCTGCGAATAACACTAACTGTCTTTGGGCTGAATCGAACTAGCAAGTTGGGGACTAATAGACTACACCCAAAAAAAGCGTAAGCACTACGTACCAGTGAAAAATCTTTTAATTCCATTCAAAAGTTTCCAATAATATTCCATTTTATGACATGAAGGCTTCAGAGGATGCTAATCCTAATGTAACATCAGAGTGTCCTCCTTCGTCGGTATTGTGTAGCAGAATCATCGGCGTAGTAAAATAACCAATAAAATTACTGCTAAGCACAGCTTTAAATATTTAATAGGCCTCATTGACACCAGAGGCGCTGCAACTGTATTATTAGAAATGTGCAAAAAACAGAGTTGTAAAGCTTTCCTCTTCTCTCCTAAAGAATGTAACACCTAATAATAGTAGTAGGCATTCATTGCCTGAGTGTTACTTCTCTTAAAAAAAATACGATTATTCCTCATCGTCATCCTGTAGTTACTATTAAATAATGTAGTTTTTGGAAACTTCATTCTCGAAGACATGTCGCTATCATTGATAAACTGTTAAAATTGTGATAATACGAGGGCTACTATTTATATTAACTACGGGAACTGGCAAAACTAATGCCAATAGCTAAAATCTGGCATCAACATAATAAAGTTTGACATTTTTTAGCATAAACGTACTCACAACGTTTTTATCAAGGTGTATCTAACTAGGTGGCAGCGTTACTTCAGCTGATAATTTTTTGCTCTATATGCTTTGTAGCTGAAGAATGTCAAAAACTTCGATTTTGTTTTGGTTTTAGTACAATTATTTTTATGCTTTTGACATTCTTCGCTTCTTTACATAGCTATGGTTGCCGTATTTTTGTATAAAAAATCCTTACGCAGTCACCTGTATAATTACACCATGGTTTTTATGTATAAGTGCTATTTGTTTTTTGAATTTTTCGATGAACTTAGTTCTTTGTATGGCGATTAAGCACCACCAAAACCAAAGTATATCGCTGGTACAGTGAATTCAATCGTACTTCCATCGCCGACGAATTCCGTGAAGGTCGTCCAAAATCTGTTGCTGTGCCACAAAACATCGATGCAGTGCGTGAACTGTTAATGCAAGATCGTCATGTGATATATTGTGAGATAGAGGCATCCTTCCAAATTAGTCTCACTTCAATACATTCAATTTTGCATGAGCACTTAATTGTTAAAAAAATTTCTCTCGTAGGATACCCCATAATTTTAATGAATAAAAAGTTCAGCAATGGTGCTTCAAAAGACGTATGTATTTCAAATCGTGACAGGTAACGAATCATGGATATATGTTTAAAGCCGGAAAGAAAACAGCAATGAACCGTGTGGGTATTCCAAGACGAGCTAAATAAACAAAAGTTGTTCGTGGAAGAAGCACAGCGAATCAAATGATCGCCTGTTTCTTCGGCTCAATGGGTCATGTGGCCACTGCTCGGCTTGAGCAACGTAGAACCAGCGTGACCGTTTCACAGACTAAAGTGGCAAATTGCCACTTTTTAGAATGCCTTGCCACTTTATTCTCCCTTTTTTAGAGTGAATTATATAAAAATACATTAAAAATAAAAGGTTTAATGTAGTTTTCTCGTTTTTTTATTTTAATTTTGCTCCTTTTGTTTTTGATAAATCCCCTTTTGGTGTTACTTTTTGAAAAATGTCATCGGTCACCCTGCATAGGACTCTGAATTCTGAGTGGTGCATGACCATTTGTACGCCGGAAATCTTCGGAGAAATTCGTAAAACTAACCCCCGAAGACGAATCATTCTTCATCATGACAATGCGTGCTATCACTCATCTCGTCAAACAAGTGAATTTTTGAATAGTCAGAACATCGAGTTGATGACTCATCCTCCATACAGTCCTGACTTGGCACCCAATGACTTCTTCTTGTTCCCAAATATCAAAGGTAAAATGCGTGGTCAACGATTTACGAATGCCGAAGAAGCAGTTGAAATTCAAAAACCATGTTTTGGAGGTGTCTCAAGAGGAATGGAAAAAATGCTATGACAACTGGTTTGAACGAATGTAAAAGTGTAATGATCGTCAAGCGGAATATTTCGAAAAACAATAAAGCCATTTTTATTTCAAAATTATTGTTGTTATTTGCTATTTCCGAAATATAAATAGTAGTCCTAGTATTATGGGTAAACTCTTCAATGCCCCAACAGATTTTCGACTTCCACCCCGCAAAATATTCGTAAAAGACCTGTGCGTGTTTATATATATATTCTATCCCGGTAAATGCTACGCCCCTTTCAGAAATAGTGATTCGTCCGACAGATGGCGCAATTTTTAATTTTTTTTGTGTTTTTGCACCGTAACTCAAGAACTACTAAACCGATTTTGATACAACTTTATATACATGCTCTATGGGGCGTGAGGAGTGTTTATGTGTAGTTTGAAGTTCGTCCGACAGATGGCACCAAATTTAGTTTTTTTTTGCGATTTTGCACCGTAACTCAAGAACTAGTGCACCGATTTAGACCAAACTTTATATACATGCTCTATGGGGCGTGAGGAGCATTTCTGTGTTGTTTGAAGTTCGTCCGGCAGATGGCGCCATATTAAGTTTTTTTTTGTGATTTTGCACCATAACTCAAGAACTACTGCACCGATTTAGACCAAACTTTATATACACGCTCTATGGGGCGTGAGCAGTGTTTATGTGTAGTTTGAAGTTCGTCCGACAGATGGCGCATATTTAGTTTTTTTTTGTGATTTTTCACCGTAACTCAAGAACTACTGCACCGATTTAGACCAAACTTTATATACATGCTCTATGGGGCGTGAGGAGCGTTTCTGTGTAGTTTGAAGTTCGTCCGGCAGATGGCGCAATATTTAGTTTATTCGTGGGCAAATTCCAATGCCATATACAACACTAATGTTTGCTTAGGGCCAGCAACGCGGACCGGGGTCAGCTAGTATTGTATATTTCAAAAACTACTTGCAACGAAGAGTATTATCTATTTAACTCTGTAGTATTAGAATAAGCCTACTGTCTGCCTTCGGTTGATAAATATGTGCACATCCGTTCCTCTGTTATTCCAGACATTGGGTAGTAACACATAAGTTTTATGGATAAAAAGCCTAAGGTATTGCCTAAAAAGCTAGGTCACCTGTTATCTCATAGACATAGTATGTCACATGGGGTGTTCCGCCTGGTGCTGGGATACTATCGATAGTACTATCGATAATATCGATAGTTTTAAAATATCGATAGGAAAAAATATCGATATCGTTATTATTTAAAATGCAGTTTTGGAAAACGTGAGCTGTTATAAAAATTTTTTAACTCAGATCAGCACAACTTTTCAAAACCTGTCATCTAAAAGAACGTTCGTAGATACATTCATACATATTAAAATAAAAAAAGGCTATAAACGTCCAATAAAGTAATAAAAAAAATAACTGTGCTCTAATAAAAATTAGTTATATTTTTCTCTCTACAAACATTCAGTCGATAGATATAGATAGTAGAAAATATCGATAGTAGAAAATATCGATAGTACCCCAGTACTAGTTCCGCCACATTAGATTTATAATGACAAACCTAACCATGCATTATCATTCAAAATAAAGGTGTATACGATATTTCAGCTAGTCGGTGGAAGATATCTGCTTCAAAATTAAGTTACTAGATTCCACTCAAAAAATAAATTTAATGCCAGAAATAGCCTGAAAGTAAAGATATTCTTACAACTTTCAGAAACCTTGTGTCTGACTTTCGAGCATGCTTCAACTCACTCTTTATCTCTGAAACAATCCCTTATAAAAACTACAAACAACCCTTTAATAAATCACCTTTTATTTTATGTACACGTAAAGTCATAGTTTCCTTTGACCTTTCACAATTTTTGCTTGGCAATGTGCTCCTCTATGATTCTGTTTTTTTTTAGTGTTCCTACTTTCGCAGTATTATTTGCATTTTATCTTCTTTTCGAAAATGAAAAATAAATGAAAGAAAGCATCAAAAATAGAAAAAAAAAACACAAGCAATTGAAAGCACAAAATGAATGTCTTTATATCTTTATCAAGAACAGGGAAATTAACGTAAGCGACCAATTTTTTTGCACGCAAAATTTTAAACAAGGATAAATCAGTAATAATTTTCTGCTGCTCGGTCTTCATGGTTCACAAGGTGTGTTTTGTAGCAAATACAAGTGTAAGTGTTTCTTATAGATTTTTTTTAGATGCTAGTTGGTCACATTAAGCAAGTGTTGCTTGAATTTTTATACAGCAGTTTCGGCTCGTTATCTGCAATGCTTCTTTCTTTCTAGTGGCAGTTTCACTACTGGTGGCGTAGTCCCAACGAATGCGATAAAAAAACTCCTTCTTGTAATTTAATTAGAAAGTTGAGAGTGACTCTTGAGCTGCACACACTTTTGTTGTTGTTGTCATTGTTGAATTTTGCTAGCCTTAAGGCTTAAGCACAAGTTGCGACACTGTGGTGGCAGTGAATGCGTTTTCTTATAGATTGCGCGTGTGTGTGTGTGTGCAATAGTATGGCCACATCAAGTCTTAGTGGTTGTTTGCCTATTTGCCATGTCTATAGACTTTATTCTTAACAGGACATCTTTATATTTGTAGAGTATAAAATATATATTTCTATGAAAATATATGCTGGTCCTTGGTAGAATTTTTATTTAACAAAATTTTCTCTTCTTGCTCGATGGTGTTGATGATGTTGCTTTCTAGTCTTATTTTTGAAATTATTTAAAATTTTATTTATTCTTCTTTTCTGTTCCAGCAAATAAGAATTTTTAAGTTTTTTTATTTTACTTTTCCCTTGTTGTGGATTTTCTCTGCCATTTTATTGCAAACATTTGCATATTTACTCCTTATTACCTCCTTTTTGGAGGATGTTTTGCCATGGTTTAAATCTCTATTTGTGAGCGAAAGAGTGTGTGGGTAAGTGTGTGTGTCTATGAGCTTGTGTCAATATATAGAGCGCCCGAGCAATTTAAATGTTAGTTAAAAATGCTGTCAATGGTTTTATCTCTGTGTGTGTGTGAGCGTGTGAAATAAATTTTTCGTGTAAAAATAAATTTAAAATGTTAAATTGTACAGTAAAAAAGTTGTACTTATTCAGGCTGGTTCTTTGAACTATTCTTCCTGGAGTTTTTATTTATTTATTTATTTTTGGTTAGATTAAAAAAGTTGGCATATTTAAATACTAATTGAAGCAACTAATTTTTAAATTTGTTTTTTTTTTACAAAGCCTAGTTGTTTTTTTAATATTATTTTTCATTGCTTTTGATAGCTGATAGTGTTTGTTTTTTGGTATAATTAAGTTTAAGTTAATTTGAATTGAAAGTAAGAGTGAGTATTAAATTATTTTATTTAAAAAGCTTAGGAAAAAAATATTTTTCTTATTTTATTGTAACGAATTTGTAGTAACTAGTGGAAGTATTAAAATTTTATGTTGCTAGAATGCACAGTTCTTAAGTATACGAACAAAGTTACTAGAACAAAGACTTCGGTTTGTAAAAATCAAAGTAATTTTTCAGTTTAAAAGAAATAACAGACTGGCCCACAATGTCTACAAAAAACTTTCGATAGGCAACTTGTATTGAAAACAATAATAAAATAAAAATAAGAAAAACAAAAAGAGGTGTGTCTTAGGAAACCCGGTTATAGGTTTGCTGCTTAGTTATATATTGCAAATTTCATGCGTTTTACAATGCAATAAAATTACATTATATGATGATGTTAAATTCTTTGCAAATATTTCAAAACGTTTCCATTTATTTCCCATTATTTTATTTCCTAGCTGCGTACGATTAAATTAATGTATTGCTTATGGCCGGTGACAACCTATCGGCTGTGTTCTCTGGTTTGTGCTCATGTGCAAAAACAAAGCAAAAACAAATTGAGCAATCGTTTTCATTGTTTTTGTTTCACTCACTTCAGAGAACGAAACAAAACAAAATCAAACAATTTGTTTAATTTATTTTCGTAATCTGCTTTTAAGCATAAGGAACTCAAAACAAAATTAAATTTACAACTGTAATAGTGTCGATTATTTTTGTTACGAAAATCACGTCCTAACTAATGTATCGCTCAATAAATAGCAAAGCTATAAAATGTCTAGAATGTCTAAATGTCGAAATGTCTTCTTTAGAAAATCACATTAATTAATAAATATATGTCATTCAATAAGAATTGAAAATACTGAACTTAACCCCGGTTAAGAGATTATTCCTGATTAAAATTCACTCTAGTTCAATTAACTTTAATATGTATCACTTCAGTAAGAAAATTTTTTGTGTTTCCCATATAATTACTCGATAGAAAGTTTGTTGTCGTCATCGTGGGTCGGGCCGGGCCATAAAAGTTAGATTATGCTCTACAACAGTATCAAGTTTCTTTAGTTAGTTTTTTTTCAGTCTTGGATTGGTGTGTCAATGAGCAAAATCAAAATAACGGTCTCAGAGCTGGAAAATTTAAACTTTTTTGATATTAAAAGCAGCCAAATTAAATCTATTTTATATTTCAGCAAGAATTAAATTGGTATTAAAAATATAAAAGAAATAAAAGAAATACATTCCATGGCTGGAAAGTTAAATTTTTTTTGGTATATAAAAGGAACCTACTCAAAGAAAATTTTATTTTTCTCTATTAAGAAATCGATTGGAAAAATCCAAACAAAAGATTCCAGGGTTGGAAAGTTTAATTTTTTTGGCGTATCAAAGTAATTTTCTTTTCATTTATAAAATAAATATATTTTATATTTAAGAAAGAAATAGATTGATAGTAAAAATCACAAAGATAAAAAACAACGCTCCAGAGCTGGAAAACTTAACTCTTTTTTGGTGTATAGAAGTAACTAACTAAAACTCATTTTTTTTGCCTTTCTTAATTAAACATACTTTACATTTTGTAAAGAAATAAATTGATATAAAAAATCAGGAAAATTAAAAATATACATAGTTCCATGGTTGGAAAACTTAAACTCATTTTGGTATTTGTTAACTAATTAACTATTACTTTCTAGGAAGGGTACACGTCTCTGCCATCCTATACCCCGAAGATTTTTGAGGAACATGCAGTTTGTTCTAAGAACATTCCACATTAAATTTAGTGTGTCTAACTATTGCAGATCTCAGAGTATATGAAAAATAATAATTACTTTGTGTGAATGATAACCGTCTTCCCTCTCCTATACCAACAAGATTTTGTTGGAACATAAAATTTAGTTTGTCTCACTATTGTAGTTGTGGAAATATGAATTTATCCGCCAAAAACCAAAAAAAAAAGAACCTTTGGGCCCACTGTGCGGTATTTTGAAAGTTTACATCAAAGCCTTTTATGAAAGGCGGCTTATTATTACTCGTATGATGTAGTTTTCAGTACTCTTCTTCATATGAGTCCTTTTTGTGAATTTTGAAAAAGGGAGCAAAAAGTAGCCCTAAAAGGGCTACAGGAATATTAGGGTGACACAGGAAATTAACAAAGAGACCACTTTGTTGATGCTTGATGGGTGTTAGCGCTTGCGATAACTTAGGTTTAAAAGTCTTAAGACCTAAGTCTTTATGCAAAATACGGTGTAATGACGTTTGTGTAGCGTCCAATTCCAAAGATCGTCAAGAAATGGATAAGCCTGGGTTTTCCTCAGCACTATGGTCTACAACAGTAATATTCTTAGTTTTGCTTGACCGACGTGCACGTGTGTGATTATTTACATAACTAACTTGACACAACAGCTCAAATTGTTTTAACAGTTTTACAATTGCTGGCCGCGAAGGCGCTACATAATGACCCAAAAAAGCTATTCAAAATGAAATGTTTTATTGGTACACCCTGTATATTAGTCTGTGCTGTAAGTTATATATTCGCCAGTTTTTTTCTCCCACATAAGCAGACACATATACATATTTATATGTATTTATATAATTTCATATAAATTATAAAAATAGATTTTTTTGATCCTCCAATAAATGAAATTGCATTAACCTTCTTTTTTTAAGAAAACAAAAGTTCATTTCCCATTAAAACTTCTTTAATTTAGCTCTTTTTACTAAAATAAAAATTATCATGCTGATTGTTTTAGTTTTTACTAAAGCAACAAGAAAACTTTACATTTTAATTTAACTTAATATGAAATGTATTTCCTTATTCTTTTTATTTATAAAAAGTTTTTTCTTTACTTTTTTGTTACATCCACTTCATAAATTTTATATATGGACATTTCACATTATTCAATAATGTGTGCCTTGCTTGTGAGTGTGTGTGTCTGTATGTGTGAGTTTTTAACCCAACTTTGATTTGGGTCATGTTTCATTTAACCATTCGTCATTTCAGTTGGTCTTCCCCATCATCATCAGCAACTTCAACTGCTACCGTATGGCAAAAAAATAAGGAAAACCTCAAATTATGTTGTGAACCACAAAAAAAAGACTATTAAAAATTTTATGAGTTAATTTTAATTTTTCCATTTTGGAAAACCAAATAGTATTATATCGTACTGTCATAATGTGCGTTATTAGGGTGGACCAAAAAAAAAATGTTTTTAAAACTTATTCAATAATTTTTTATTACCGAGAATGAATGCTCCGTACACCAAAGATGAAAAGGAAAACTATTTGTTTTCGCTACGATGTCCGTCTGTCTGTCTGTCTGTCTGTCACATGTTGTTTTCTCCAGAATCTTAAAATCTATGGACCTGAAATTTTCACCGAATATGTACAACTTTAGTTGCTACAATAACAAATATAAGACAGTTATAAATTATAGGGTGTTCTAGAGTGAGCAACAAAACGTGTCAAAATCTTATTGTGCTATACAGACACTTGAAATTTTCAAAGTTAGTAATTTTTTTTGCAGACTACACCAATAAACACTGAAGTACAAAAAAAAATCAAAGGGAATTCTATCAGTTAATTCAATGTAGACAACTTGCAGTACCTTGAAAACCGACAAACTCTTGAAATTTTCAAAAACGCTAAAACTAAAAATCCCAAAATTAAAAAAATCCCGAAACGAAAAGTCGCCAAAATGAAAATAAAAATTAAATAAAAATATCATCAGAAACAAATCGCTTAAATGCAAAAATATCACCAAAAAAACTAAAAATCGCGAAAAGCCGAAAAAATCGCCAAAATGAAAAAAGCCCCAAAACTAAAAAACCACTAAGACTAAAAATATGTATAATTTGACAGCGATTTTTCCTGAAGTTGCGGTCTTATTCTGTTTAATCATAAAAACCGAAAAAAATGTCAAAACTAAAAAAGCGTATTTACCAAAACAAATCCCCAAAGACCCAAAAAAATCGCCAAAAAACAAGTCCCACAACTTAAAAGTTTGTATGGTATAACATATCGTTGCCCTAACTCATTATATTTTTGAAATTGCGATTTTCGGTTACATTATATGTTCTTCTATCGAAATATGCAAAAATCTCGATTTAAAAAAAATAATGAGTTAAGGCCTTTCTATATTAAGGTAGCGATATGTAAAGTCCGTACGGAACCCTTCGTGTGCGAGTCAAAGTCGCAGTTTAATGGATTTTTTTTTTGTTCTATTGTGAACCATCTTAAACTTTTCGCTAAATATGCGATGTTAGTCCTTTTTGGAATGCCCATCACTTCTTCTAGCTTACGCATCTTCAGCCGACGATCGCGCAATATCATTTTGTGGATTTTCCTGACCGTTTCTGGCAGGGATACCTTATGGCCTCGTTTAAACTCAGCCACCCCCTATATTATAGTCGTCAATGAAGGAGTACACTACCAGAGAGTTGAGTCTAGCTCACCCTTAATTTTGATTGGAGTGAGACCTTTCAAAAGAAAGTGTTGAATTACATAGCTAACGGTTACCAATTTATCCCATGTCTAAAAATTCTCCGACATCGTTTATTTTTGATAACTCCAAAAAATTCTAAATAGCATGGTGTCTGCAAACCTCAGACAGATGTTTTATAAGATTGCCACTTTTCAGAATAGTATTTTCTTTCAAAATACTGCTGCCATCTATAAGTCAGCTGGCAAGTCTTGGGAATTCTCGTAGGTACAACTTCGAGCAAAAAAAAAAAAAACACTTGTCCTTCAAGAGAATACTTGGGATGGCTTATAGCCGGAACCTTACAAAAACATATGCTTGCACCCTATCGTCCAACAACGGCCCATTCGTTAAACTTTCAAATACATGATTATAATAATATTTCATAACTTTTAACTTTGCTAACCCTACTGCTGCTGCTACTCTCATAACATTTGAAGTGCATATTTTAATATTTGGCAATATTATGTTCTAACTATACCTCTAATGAAAAATTCACATTATAAAATGTATGCGTTTGTATACAGAATGCATATGTGTATGTACATTGTACATGCATATACATATAATTATATGTGTTTATGTGTGTGCGTAAGTGGTCATGTGTTCATCCTTGTTCCTGTACATTAATGTTCAATATAAAAAAAAGAAACCAAATTATATTTTCCCCATTTTATTGCGGTCTATTTTATTATAAAATAATTTTGCGAAAATATTTATGGTATGTTTGGAACTTCGAAATGACATTGTTGTAGTTTCTGCAAAAAAAAAAACAACGAATTTTTTTAAATAATTTAATTGAAATATTTTCCTTTTTTTCACTTCTACCAAAAAGAAAAAAGAACAACGAAACCTGTTATACATACATACATAAAGCGTGTTTTTTTAGAGTGTCACAACTTTGAGTTGGCATCACTACTTTATTTGAACACCCATTTAACAGCTGATAGTTGCTTTTTTTTTAGTTTGCTTTGAAATGCCATTATGAATCGACTTACACCAGAAAAACGCATGCAAATTGTTGAAATTTGGAAAATTTGGCCTTCATCTTCTAGTTTTCTGATTGAATGGGTACGTAAATAAGCAGAATTGTTGCATTTGTAGTGAGGAGAATCTACAAGATTTTGTCGAAACACCATTACATCCACAGAAAATTACTGTTTGGTGCGCTTTATTGGCTGACGGAGTCCTTGGCCCATATGGCTTCAAAAACAATGATGGTCAGAATGTTACTGTTAATGGTAAATGGTATAGAAACATAAATAATAATAATAAATTTTTTTCGTACCTCAATTGCGTGGCATTGTGATTTCAACAGGACGGAGCCACATGCCACACAGCGGGCACTACAATTGATTTATTTACTCAAAGAAACTTTTGATGAAAAAATAATTTCACGTAATGGCCAAATTGATTGGCCACCAAGATCGTGCGATTTAACCAAATTGGATTATTTTCTTTGGGGTTATGTTAACTCACTTGTCTAAGTCGATAAACCACTAACAATTGAGCACATGAAAATAAACATTCAAAGAGTTATCGGCGAAATACTGCCGCAAATGCTGCTAAAAGTTGTTGAAAATTGGTGTGCCACTTTGTGCCTTCTACGTGCCAGCCGTGGCGGCCACATGGCAGAACTCATAATTAAATATAAATGTTACAAAATTTTCCTTCCAATA
This sequence comes from Tachina lurida, assembly GCA_944452675.1. NCBI lineage: Eukaryota > Metazoa > Arthropoda > Insecta > Diptera > Tachinidae > Tachina > Tachina lurida. The sequence continues at coordinate 17,533,181 of OX101754.1, read as the reverse complement.
AGGCCCATTTCATTGATATTAAAAATATATTTCCTTTATAGAAACACCCTTTACATATATAAAGTTCTCGGGTCATGGTGCTTGTAATTAAATTCCTCCGAAACCGCTTGACCGATTTTAATAAAAATTTGCTCACGCCCATAGGAATGAAATATCTTATATCTTGAAAACTTTACTAGCTTTTGAGAGCGAAGTAATTTAAGATATTGGTAGAATAGGACCAGAGGAAGGGGCTCCCCCACACAACGTAATTAATAATAATCTAATATCTTGAAAGCTGGCACACACAAAAAAATATGTAAAATTACCATGCAAAAAGTTTGATTCAAATTCATTAAAACCACTTTAAATTTACAAGAAATAATATGTTGTTTAGGTGTGTTGTTGTTTATTTGCTTTGTTCATAGCTAAAATTAACTTTTGTACTTAGTTGTGTGAGTTGTTTTGTAAGTTTTGTGAGTTTGTTTTGTAAGCAGCCGACAAACTGCTGCTGGCTGGTGGGCAGTGTACTAGTCTTGCAGTCTGAAGATCGAAGGTTCTAATCCTGGAGTCAAGTCAAAGTATTTTTTATTTATTTTTTAACTAAAACTTTTCAAATAAATTGTATGTTAAATGATCAATGAAATAATGTTGAATTAAAATTTTATTCATGATGGTACATATTTAGTGTGTATCTAAAGAATATTTAAAGTTGTTGTGGCTATAAGGGTAAGCACGTTGACTACGCGATGAGTTCCGAGTTCAAATCTTGGCCGGGTTAGCCAATTTATATACAAAGAAAAAAATTTCTGATGCCTATGTCAACAACACGTAAGTAAAATAATTGATAAAATACAATTACTACATTAAATTCAATTCGTGTTGTTTCAACTTGAAATAACTTTGATTCAACATGATTCTTAATTTTTATTTTACCAGTACGTAAATGTTAAATCAACGTGAAATAAAGTTATTTCAAATGGTAATTTTTTTTTTGAAAATTACTATAAATCATGTTAGATTAACATGAAACACATATGAAACAAAATCATTGTCGAAAAAGTTTAGATTAACCTTGTTATCGTAGATTTTAAGTTGAAATTTTTCTGAGTGCAAGAGTCTTCAAAATTTGCTATGTACTCATTTGAGAGTGAGGTGCGAAGTAATTTAAAAAATTTCTAGAATATAACGGGGCGAAAGGGCATTCCAAAACAAAGTAATTGATAATCTTCTTATATCTGAAGAACTTTAATACTCGTAGCAAAAGTCTTTCAATTTGGTATGAGTTAATAAAATAAATTCAAAACAATATTCCGTCATCGCTCACAGCTTTCCCTGCCTCTATCACCTATATACCACATCCTCACACACTTAAAATGATTCAGTTATTATTTTCTACCTTAGAAGTTCCCTAGAAAAAATTTATGTGGCATAACAACGTGTGCCGCGTCAGCTACTTGTAGTATTTTTTATAATATAATTGAAAAATTTTCCCATTTGCTATCACTAGCTCAATAAAATGGTTTAGGTTTGGCATGTTATGAACTTTAACTGATAAATATTATGTTGTACAAACAAAAATTGTGAATAAAGCATTAAGGATTTGCAGACATTTAAGTAATGCAAAGTACAGCCAATGTGCAATGTTTTTCATTCATTCGATACAATCCTCTACAGTTTATGTGGAACTAGACTTTGAAGCAACATTTATTTGATTTTTATATATATGTATATCAGAAAGAACTTTAAACTGTTTTTAACAAGAGTTTCAGAATATAAGTAATGGAATTTATCGTGGTTGGCATATTTAGACTTGCACTATGTATGACATTTTGATCCCAGATTAAAGACTGCATAAGAGGTCACCCCCTTATGCAAAAACGATTGTTAAACTTAAAGTTGGTTTAACAAATAAATTTTGTATGGCAAAATCTGTTTTAAAGCATGCTTTAACCTTAACTATCGTTTTTGCACAAGGGCATAAATGTTGTGGTGTTCTTACATCTTTTACAAAAACATCGTAGTCAACGTTAAAACACACCAACCAAGTTAAAGGGAAATATTTCGAAGTAAATAAGCGATATATAAGCAAAAATGTATAGTGTCTTTCTTAAATAATATAGAGCATAAGCGTTTGTTTAATACAATATTTTTCTTAAACAACTTACCAAATCTCTGCCCGTACTAACGTAACTTTCCAATGGGCTGCATGGCCGCAGTCTATTAAAGCCCAATGAGCTGCCAGTGCTGCTAATTGCAGTATGATCGCACAATTTAGGTGTCTCATAATCATAAATTTCCAACATTAAACGTCGCTTTCCCTTAGTGCTCATCAAGGCTAAAGCAGTTTTTTCACCACTGCCACCACCACCACCACCACCCTGCTGCTGTTGCGCATCCTTGGACGTCTTGCTCGATATATAATTTAAACTTTCCTTAACAGAACTCAAACCACCACCGTGCTTGGCAGATGAGCCTCCACTGCCACCACCGCCACCAGATTGCTGGTAACCGCTATATTTATTTTCCTGATTAAATATACTTGACTGTGTGGGACCATAAATATATGTATCAACTGGATTCCAAGCATTATCAATGTTAACACGCAAGTTTTTGCCCATTTTGGGATTCTGGGGACTGTAATAGTAGCTGTTGCTATTACTGCTTTGATCCAATATGGTGGGCTTGCCACCGTCAGCAGATGAGGCCACGGGCGGTGGGGGTGGTGGTTGACCGGTTGTAACACTTGTCTGCTTTATTGGCACATATGTGCCATAGCTGTCCCACATACGTAGACGTGTTATCCAGGGTGGTAAATGAGCCTGCAAGCATAACAGAAAAAAAAACAAATATATAACTATTTTCTTTTTAAATGCACATACATCTAAACATAAACATACATATATGTACATATATACAAAATGTATGTTTGTATTTGTTAAGCGAGAAATAAAATTTATTTTCATTCAAGAGTCGGGTTGTGTTTGGTCTCCAACCGTGTTAATGTGTGTTTGTTTAAGTTGAGAGACAGACAACAAGCCGTAACAACCGTTAGTCCACACACACACACACACACACACACACACACACACACACACACACACGTATGCAGCTTTAGGCTCATATGCTGTGTGTAAACGCTTTTTATTATTATTTTCAAACTTAGTTAATGTTGGCATATGTACAGTGGCCCTCTAATATTGTAAATTATTCACATTTTAATTTAAAATTTTTAAACTCCATTTCGTACCATCTCAAATTGTCATTCATAAAGGTTGTATGCTTACACCAAAGTTCTAATATTCCCTTGATTATTTATGTTTATCAATTAATACTAACCAGGTCAGAAATTAACAATCTATTTACTCCGAAAAATACACGCATGAAAAATGTTTGGATATATTTTTATGTATCTTAATAAATCTTTTGTTTTATTTCCTTTAATGCATTAGTTCCAATATGTTGCACTGTGGCCCACATGGAAATGAAAACTAGAAAACTGTTTATTTAGAGTTATTTTTTAAGTTGCTTTGCTTTTTTTTTTTTGCTTATTATCGTTGTTGCTGCAATGTTGCTTAACTTCATGTTTATCTTTAGTAATTGCTGTTGTTGTGTGTTTTTGTATGTAGCTGTAGCTGCAGCTGCCGTTGTTTAAATAGTCGAGTTACTGCTATGTATAAGCCAAGAATATATAAAATACATATCGCTCAGTTACCTAAACAATGTCAATAAAACTAGTTTGCCAGAAAACAAGTTTAAGGTTTTCAATTTACACACAATTTAATGGATAAAGAAAATTTTATTTTTCTCTCAACAGTTGAGTATACAAGATATATGAATAAACGTTTGCGCATTATGAAAAACGATCTGCATCATTAAAAAAATTGCAAATTTTGAGTTAAGACGTTGTTTGAGAAAAAAAAGCGATATGTATTATACAAAAATAATGTATGTATTTAGTCACAGTCAAAGACATTTTTTTCTGGCATTCTTTAGCGTTTTAGCTTAAGTTTAAGTCCTCTTCGCAACAAAATATTTAAAAAGCCTGGTTTTAAGTAAAAGTTCCCTGGGAAATTTTTCCGCCCTAATTCATCACTCTTTTTTTTAATTTATGCCATTTTTTATAAATAATAATAGTACATTAATTTAGTTAATTATATCTTAGTTTTTTTATGGATCTTGGAACAAAATTCAATCAAAATGCAAAACATATTTACTTTTATATCAAAAAATTTCTTTTCATGGATAAAAAGTCAAGGGAAAAACGTATGCCGTATTTAATGAACTGGCCTGACACTGTATCGTTCGTCAAAGCGGGATATCACTGTAATAACACTGTACAACAGTAAAAAATCTACAAATTATGATGTCATCAGTTTTTGGCCAATTCAGACTTGGTGATAGCTTTCAATTATGTATGACATCTTATGTCAAAAAAATAATTTCTTCGTGCACTTTTTTTTTTTTGCAAAAATTAGGGAAACAATTTTTTTCACTTTTTTTTCTAGGTACTCCTGCTAACAATATTTGGCAAAGTTCTAGCTATGTTAAAGATCAACAACCTTAGTGAACATATCAATATAACCTAAACGTATTTAGACACCCTAATAGCTCATACAGACCATTTTTTACCTCAAAAATTTCCATTTTTCACACATTTTTCGACGCTAAAAAATTTGTTATTTTTCGAAAATCATATAATCACTGTTAAATTTCGGCAACATTTTGTAAAAACTAAATTTTTACCCCGTACAACTTACAAGAACTAATAATTTTTCACTAACAATTCTCTATAAAGCCACAACAAAACATTAAAAAATTAAATGCTAAAATTTGCAACACAAGAAATGCAACAAGAAAAAAGAAAAAATGCAGTAAAATTATAGTCTAACTGATTAAAAACAAAAATTTTTAGTATGCAATGTGGTCTTAATGAGGTATTTAGGATAGAAAGACACGTTCAGATTACATTGATATGTTTACAAAATCTGTCAAACTTTGCCAAATAGTTAGCAAAATTCAGCAGTCGTTGTAAGTTATTCTGAAAAAAAGTGAAAAATTGTTTCCTCTCATTAAAAAAAAAAAATTCAGGAAAACATTTTTTGGCATAAAATGTTAAAAAAAATTGTTTGGTAGATTCTTAGCTATATTATTGTCATACATAGTTTAGAGCTATTATCAAGTCTGAATTAGCAGTTTGCCAAATACTATTTTTGAGGACGAACTGATTTTTTGAATCTTTGGAGGCCCACCAAACTGAGTAGATATAGGGTTTTATTACCTTTTAGTAGTACCATCAAGCCTGTACTTTCCAGTCGATGTGTTTTTCAAAAAGTGTTAATTTATTGCATAGTGCAATTCAAGCTGAATGAATTTTCTTTAAATTAAAATTATATTTACGATTATATTAACTACAAACAAATGCATAAATTCTTTAAAGTAGCCAAATTTTTTTTGTAATAGAAGCAAAATTACATAGTTTAGTGAAAAATAACACTTTTTAATATTTTATTGATAAAATCCGACCCAGTGTGGCGTATACTTATTGAAATTATTACGGGAATAAATTAGTATCACTAATACGCCACCCAACATAATGACGTTACAGAGGGGTGAAATTTAGGAAAATCGGAAACAACACCGGGTTTCAATATATCCAGAGATACGGTGCGCAAGGATTTTTACGGAAAACGGCCTTCTAAAAATTTTCTGCAAAACTTGTTTTCTTATACTCGTATTGCATTGCACCAGACTATATTTCGTAATTATTTCTTATTTTTAACCCCCGACCAAAAAAAGGGGTGTTATAAGTTTGTAGTGTGTGTTTTTTCTGTTTGAAAGGTGACTTGATCGAGAGAGTTCTTAGCTATGTTTGAAGACAATCGGTCCAGCCACTTAAAAGATATGACATCTTTTCTAGATATATCGGGGGTTTTTAAAATTTTTAATTTTTGTTATTATTTAAGTGTGCTCTTATTAGGTTTTATTTAAGTGAGTTGAATTTCATTATGAAATGAGTCTAAAAAATCAGAACAATTGGAATTGAATGTCATGTTGAGGGACTAATTTACATATATATTTTTTCGACTTATCTCATTAAATTTTGTTGCGACAAAATTAACTAAAAAGCTGATTTTTTAGATATTAAACTTTATGGGTTAAGGAAAATAGTGCCATGATAAATTTTTAAGATATCTGTATATCTGTCATTTGACATTTTACTAGTAAGCATTATGCTCTAAAAATAAAAGTATTAATGTCAGTTTCAAACACACTTGTATCATTTAATTATTTATTTAAGCCCATATTTACAATCTGAGCACATGGCCACATACAATATTTAATTTGCACAAACGTCTCCGCCAGCTGCTAAGAACAGTTTTATCTCTTTACCAAAGTGTAGACTATTTGTGTTACGCTGTGTTATAATCTTTTATTGTTAATGCCGTTGCTATTGTCTAGTTTTGTTTTTTTAATTTATAAGCAACGAACACATAAAAACCCAACTATTATTATTAAATATTTGTTTAGAGTCGGCATAAAATAAAGGACGATTTTTTTTATATCTCCAGAAGAAAAGTATATGTACTTCTTTATGAAATGTACGAGCAGCCATTGTTGGTTAAATCTCAAAGTTGTAGGCATACATATCTAAATAATACATAATTTCACACATAAACTCACACACACGTACATCCTTTATAAGTTTCTTATGTGTAATAGAAGTGTGCAAAAGCATAACTTTGGAAACAATAACAAAAACTACATGAAAGTAAAGAGTGTGTTTACAGTGTCACTACTTTGTAGTGGTGGTGTTTGTTTTCATATTTCTTCTTCTTCTTCAAGATGGCCTCTAGCGACAGCTATGTTTTTTTTTTGCATACTTTACTTTTATTTACCCCAACACTCCCACTCTATCTATTTCACTCTCTCTCTCTCCCACTCCCACGCTATGTTTCTTACATCTCCCAAGTTTTAAAGTGTTGACGCAAAAGTATAGAAAATTGTTTGTTTTCATTTGTATATTCTTCTTGTGTTGTTGTTGTTGTTGTTGTTGTTATAGTCATTGTTTTAGTTTATTTTCAGTTGTTGTCATTGTTGTTGCCTTAGCCATTGTTATCGTTGTAAGTGTTGTATCTGTTTGAATTGTTAATTTGAAGGCGTTAAAATGTTAAGTAAACTAGGTCTTTATAACATTCATTCATATTTTATATCACACATCTACACATTAAAAAATATTTATACCCAGCACACACATACACACACTCACACATACACAGCTAAAAACATGCTTATTCAAAAACAGAATCTTAGAAAGTTTTTTGTAAAGCGAAGAAAAAAAAACTGCAGCTTACAGCTGGTTTCCGCCAGTGATGCCAACTTTTTTGGCTCTAAAAGCACATCAAAAGTTAAAAAAAGCACTAAAAAGAGTAATTTTGAGATCTAAAAAGCGTAAAAAGCACTAACGTGAAAAACGAGTGAATATGCCAACAAGTAAAGTTTAATAACGTTTAATAATGTTTAATATTCTTAAGCTATTCTCTATTTAATGAAATATATCAGACAAAAAGGGTATACTTTACAATGAAAAAATAAATACACCAGGTTTGTATTTGGCGTTTTGAGTCTTCAAAAAGCACTAAAAATAGTGCGAAAAGCACCAAGTTGGCATCGCTGGTCCCCGCATACATACGAGTATGTACAAAATTATTTTTATGTAAAGTTATAAACAGCAGGCTGTATTTATTAATAAATATATATGTATGTATGCATGTATGTTTGTAATTTTATAGCCTTAATGTTTGGATGTATTTTTAACACATCAATTGTTTGTTGTACGTGTTCTTATGATTTTAACACAAAGTCATTAACCATTATGTTTTTCTTTTACTAATTTGTAAAAGTTTACAGAGTAGCTGCGAATACTGTGGACAAAAATACATATGTGACCTTAATTAGGAAAAGTGGTATAAGTAATATAAATTTTTTCTTCGAAATATTAAAGAAATCTTATAAAGAAATTTCAATAAATATTTAAAAAATATTAAAAAAAAATGAAATTAATCTAGAGTATTAGAACTCTAAATTAAAATGTTGCATAGTATAAAAATATTTTTCGATTTGTTGAAATGTAATTTAATAAATATCTCGGCACAAGAATTAAATGACTTAGACCAGTTTCATAATTATGGGCACCTGCACATGATATGAACCCAATTCTTAATATTTCCGGTAAATTATATAATCTTTTTCCGAAAATAAAGTCTTTCTATTCGAAACAGTCAGCGAGAGGAATGAGACTTTCGGATTTTCTTAAAATTCTACTTGTTTTCCTTATCTGAAAGTCTCTAAATCATGTTTTTAAAGTAGGCGAAGAAGGAATAGAGAACAAACTCCCTGGGAATTGTTTTGCAGAACAGGCCTCCACATGAAGAAGTTTAAATGACTCAGCTATAGGACTCCATATATTTACAATGGAGATTTGTCTTGAACATTTCTTCTGCAAAAACTTTGTTATAATTTTTAAGTATTTTAAACTGTTGTCGCAAAATTAGGTTGCATGAAAGATTAAGTTGGGTTAGGTTTACCGATCACCGAGAAAAGAAGAAGTGTTCTGCTAACTTAGGTTCCGAATATTTATGTTCCCTTTTAGTTACTTGAACGTGATAGTACATCGGCAAAGGAGATAACCTTAGAGGAAGATAAGAGAAAATAAATGAGCTAGACTTGAAGGGGAGAAAGGCATTGACTAGATTTAAAAAGAAAAAAAAAACTAAAGAGTGTCGCCAGAGAGGACGCACCTAACTCGCTAAGGATGGATCGTGCACAGCTCCGAAAGACAACTAAAATATATCATCAAACACGTCATTAAATTCAAATTTTAATAAAAAAATATTAAATTTGTTTGTTTTTCATACAAATTCTAAAAAATTATGAAAGGCCAAGTAAATTGCTTTGATTTCATTCGATGAAAAATTTTGCATTTAAAACAAAAAAAAAGTTTTCGATATAGTTTTTTCAATTTTGTTTCTGTTATCATATAAATACTCGTATTACCTCAGACAAATAAGGCCTAATGGCCGCTTTGTCAATGTCGACAACGTTTGACTTGTCATGCACTTATATTTGAACAAAAAAATAAAAAATAAATTAAAAACAACAAATTTAAAATTTTTTTGTTTCAAATGGAAGTGCACGATAAGTCGAACGTTGCCGACATTGAGAAAAAGGACCTTAATTATCTTTAATCGTTTTCTACATGAACAAGATAAAAATAAAAAATTTTACTTTTCACTCATCTGCTTGATTTGATATAGAATTACAGTCATACCCTTAAGAACAAAACAAAAGATGTGACGTTTTTTTTGACAGCTCATTCAGTTCTTATTGCTATTGGAGTATACATAAATAATCATAAATTAGGAGATATAAAAATCCATAACTCTTTTTTTAAACCTGATAAAATTCACTAAAGAATTAACTGACAAACAAACTGTCAACTTTCGCTTACTTTTTGACATCTATAATCAATGTATACTCTGGCAAATCATCATGAATAGATTGACATTTGAACAATGCTGCCAAATTATCCTGGTTTACTTTTAAAATCAGTTATCATTTCAGCCAACTTATAGAAGACTTTGTGATATTTATGGCTCACGTAATCGTCCATCTGAGCACGCTATCTGTCGTACTGTTTTATTGTTTTTTCAATACAAGTAGTCGATAGAACGTTTTCTGTGGACAGGCCATAAATAAAGAAAATATTTCCATTATTTTTGTTTTACTCACTGTAAAGAGGAAACAAAACGAAAGCAAACGCTTCCTTTTCGCGCTCTCAAAAATACTGCTTTCATCCCTTTTTTTAAAGAGAAGTAGGTCTTACCTTCTTTTAGCAAAGGGATAGTGCTTGAAAAGATAGAACGAAGACACAGAGGAAAGCTTCCTTCTTTCTACAACTCTGCTTTTTACACGATTTTAATAATGAAGTATCGCAGTGCCTCTGGTGTCAATGAGCCGTATTAAAGAAGAAAGAAGACGAAAGCAAACGCTTGCTTCTATTTATTTTCGCACTCTCAAAAATACTGCTATCCATTCCTTTTTTTTAAGGAGAAGTAGGTCTTACCTGCTTTTAGCAAAGGGATAGTGCTTGAGAAGATAGAAGGAAGAGACAGAGGAAAGCTTCATTCTTTCTACAATTCTCTGGTGTCAAAGAGCCGTATTAAATTTTTTTAAACTGTGCTTAGTTGCCATTTTATTGGTTATTTTACTTCACCTCCACTTCTGCTGCACAATACCGATGAAGGAGGGCGGTGTTATGTTACAGTAGGACTAGTATCCGCTGAAGCCGGTGTAGTTCAGTGGCCAGTGACTATTCCTTCATTACTTGAACTTTTCCACAACAACTGATACAAAGGAGCACTAAAGCTCATCCGAAAAATGCGCAACAATATTATTTAAAGACTGTCGGAGACCGGGCTCGAATCCAGGACTTTCGGTTTTGTAGTCAACGTGCTAACTACTTCAGTCAACGCCACCCTCAAACTTTCCTTTCCTTTTTGTTACGTGCAATTGTCGCTACGAGAAATTTTATAGACATAATTGTTACAATTATTATTTGTCATACTTTAATTTAATGCACCTGGAACAAGAGCATGGATGAGTTGTGCACACATACGAGTATTTAGAGTATGTTACTAATTACATTCATGTTAAGTTTCATTTGTTATAAAGGAGTGATTAGCTTGGGCTTCTTCTTTTTTTTACTTACATACAAACATATATATACGACCTGCATATTTATTTATGTATGTTAATTTATTTTTATACAAACAAAAAGAATTCGCTTTTCTTTTCAATCTCAAATAAAGAAAGTCCCAATTGTGTCAGTTTTTTTTGTGTATATGTCATTTTGACATGAAGTTATATGGGGGAAAAATGTATGTATGTTTTATTAAATGTAGACCCGCATGTATTAATGTTTCACTCTGTTGTTTATGTTTATTTAAAAAGGTATGTCAGATGTTAAGGGATTTAATATAAACATCTATTAACATGTTACATTTGGGTTTTAATACAGATAAACATGTGATATTTTAATAGCTTAACTAGGTTTAATTAGATGTGTTTTGTTGTGAAAACACAGCTACTAAATTAAGGCATTTTTTGTTTTTTTTTTGTTTTTGTAGGGATCTAAGTACGGTTGAAAAGATTTTAATGAATGAAACGTGCAAGATTTAAATAATTTTCACTTATGTATGCATATGCGGTACAAATATATTAATTTGCTTAAAAGCATGTTTTGCAGAAGCAATTGTTGCAATAAGGTGGCGTGAATTAATTAAAATGGCCCCACAATAAAAAAGGAATACAAAAAAATAATAAAGCATAAGGGATATTTGAAAGAAGTTAAGTTAGTTGGTTTTAGAACTAGGTTAGATTTATACTCGTATCTTATCGTTTTCAACAATAGAAAGTTATTCATTTCACTATGGTTTTCGAAAATCAGAGTGAAATCAGTAAGTGATGAAAAAGTTTTCATCCCTGCCTGTCATTAAGTAAGCTGTTGGACTTTACACACCTCCCTTTCGAAAGTGGAGAGCATGTTGCGATTGGGCAGGAATTTTCAGAGTTATTAGCATCTCCTTTTTTTTTAGAAATTTGTGTAAAACTAGCAAGCTTCTGGCGCATTAGAAGTTCACCAAAGTGATACAATGTGCTGAAAATGTTAAATAATAGATGTGCTAGCACCGAAGATCACTATACTATTTACAAAACAAATTCACAATAAATCTGTGTCCTGTTTTCATTGGTCCCTTTTAATCTTTTAATTGCTCTTTGGATTTTTTATGCTTATTACACAGCCACTCAATATTTAATAATATTATGGAAAGTCATTTTTGATTTTTTGTGCTCTATTGATTTTAGAGCTGTGCTCTTTATGCCACGTCGCAGGAACAAGGACGCAATTTTCATAACAAAAATAATCGACACTATTACAGTTATAAATTTACTTTCGTTTTGATTTCTTTGTACTTAAAACCAGAGTGCGAAAATAAACGAAACAAAATGTTTGATTTTGTTTTGTTTCGTTCTTTGAAGTGAGTGAAACAAAAACAAAACAAAACCAATAAGAACGACTGCTCAATTTGTTTTTGTGTTGTTTTTATGCATGCGCACAAACAAAACATTAATTTAGAAAAAAGTAATGGAAAATAAATAGAAAAGTTTTGAAATATTTGCGGTGAATTTGACATCATCATATAATATAATTTTACTGCATTGTTATTTAACGCATGAAATTTGTTGTATATAGCTAAGCAGCATAGCTCTAATCGAGTATCCTAAGACACATCTCTTCTTTTTGTGTATATATATATTTTTCCTCTTGCCAGTTTATATTTTTCAAACATTGATCCTTTTATCTGTGGCAGTAGGACTTCTGAGTATTTAACTTTCTTTTTCCTTACTCATATTGAGTAGACTGAAAAATAAATATGTATAGATTTTTCTTTTCTTTATTAATCACACGCCTTTGTAAGACAATTTCATTAATGTTTGTTGTTATTTTGCCTTTGCGTTTTAAGATAAAAACATAAAAAAGTCCTGGCAGCATCATGATGTAGAAATAAATTCCAATAAATAAATTATCTATAGTATTTTTATCTTATCTCAGCATATCATTAATTTTATTTCATTTTAAATTATTTCTAGTAAAAACACTAATTTTTTTTCAATAGTTTTTTTCTTTGCTGAAAACTTTAAATTTAAAATTTTTTAAATACTTTCTTTACTGCGAGTAACACAGAAAAAATTATGAGAAATTTGTTGTTGTTTTAATAAACAGGGGTTTGAAACTGATTTGAAATTTTATTATTTTGTTGTTGAACTCATAGCAAATTATTTAAAAAAAGTATAAATCGTGCCATAACCGCCAAAAAAGATTATGAGATATAATTTTCGAATTAAATTTTTTTGGCCAAAATTGATTATTTGCAATCGTAAATAATCGATTTTCGTGAAAAAAACGAGGTCCATAAAAATCAGGTCTAAAAGCGTTTTTAATTTTTTTAAACTTCTACGAATTTTGGTTGTTAGTCTTATGAACTCTGCTGTAGGTCCCCCCATTTCAGCAAAAATATTATTTAATTTTTTGAATTAATTCCTTTTTCTTCTATGAAACAAATACTTGAAATAAATAAAAAAAAAATAAATAGTTAAGTTTAATTATATCGCATTTGTTCTTTTAAAGGGGGGTCAATTAAAAATTTTGGAATTTTCACTTTTTACAAGAAAACCAATGACCACTGTATGTCGGTCAGCTCTACCCACTGTAAACATCTTATATCATTAACCAACTTAAAAAAAGAGGAGCTTATCAATTCGTTTGTTATGTTTTTTGTTTGTTATTTCATAACTCTGTAACTTTTAGGCCGATTTTTAAAAATTTTTTGTGTTTAAGGGTATAGCTTCCATTTGGTCTCATTGTAAGAAATTTTGACGGGGATACGACCACTATTTTTTTAATTTGATTATATATTATTTGAGGTATTCGACTGCTACGACACTTGCCCAACACATTGGGATATCATAACGACACAATCTCAAAGTCGAAAAAAATTGCCGGAGCCACGCCCAATTAAATTTAATTTAATATTTCATATGCTTCAATTTGACAGATTTTTATGATTATTGGCACACGCCCTGAGATAAAAATACACCACATAGCATTAAAAAAAGTGGGCGGGACCACGCCTAATAATTTTTAATACTATATTTCACATGCTTTACGAAACTTAAAAAACATAAAAATTTTATTAAAAAAAGGGCGGCACTACGCCCATTAAAATTAAATATTACATTTCATGTGCTTCTGCTTCATTGATTTTTGTGAAATTTGGTACACAGTCTGAGCTCTGACAAAGCTTTAATCTTTAAAAAACTGAGCTGAGCCACGTCAACGAAAGATTATTATTATATAATATGTACTTTTTTTGCTTATCTGATTCGCAAGAAACATGGCAAGCAGTTTCGGCTTTTAGAATAACATTGTTTTTTGCTTAAATATATGGGCGGAGCTATGCCTTTTTAAGCTTTATAATATTAAATTTCACACGCTTTTGCTTGACTGATTCTTACGAAAGTTGTGACACACCTTGAGCTCAAAAAAAGTGATGCGATGTTGAATTTAGAAAAGTGGGCGGACAATAATATCTGCGAAATTGGACGTGACCAAGACCCTGCAAATATTTCCAATATTACTATAGGTAACATATATAAACATTTTTCTTTAGTGCATATTTTTGAAGTCGGCTAAACTTTTTTTAAATTTTATTTTCTCCGCTCTTTGGCAGAAAAAACCAGTTGCATCCCTACTAAAAAATAGTTTTTTGACCTCTACCGAGAATTTGTGAATTTTGATTTGACCTCCTTTAGTGAAACAAGTGCGCTATATGATTATTTGCAGGTGTACATTTTTTGGAATTAAAATTAATTAATAAAATCTAAAACTGAAATTTGTTAGTTTCTTTCAATTCATTTGTAACATGACCCTCTTGAACAGAAACAGTTTCCTAGGGTATGAATAATACAAAAAAAAGGCTTCAAACGAATTATGAAAACGAGAGGTAAAAAAAAAATAATAAAACGAACACGTTGAAAAAAAGGTCAAGAAATATCTACACAAGCAAAAGATGAAAATTAAAACGAAACAAAAAAAAAACTGATGAAAAAATCTGATGAAATATTAAACGTTGCATACAAGATGAACGTTAAAATGAAAAATGAAAGGAGGCTGTTAAAGCAAGAAAAAAAGGAGAAAACCCCATAAGATTTTATTTTGCTCCACCGAAAAAAAGTGAAAATTGTTGCACCAACTTTCCACATATGCAAGTGAAATAAGTGTGAGGAAAAATTAATGAAAGAATAAATAATGCAGGCAACAAGGCAACAAACTCTTAGTGTGACAGTCACTCAGTCAGCCAAGGCGTCATTTCATGATTTTTGTAGGCAAATAGCATAGGAAAAAGTGCGTTTTATGTTTAACATCATTATTAATGCAACAATAACAACAGCAACAAGAACAACAGCAATATGTTGATGATGTTCACAATTATAATCATCTCCATAATGACAATCATGAAGTTGATATTTATGAAGATGACGACGATGAAGTCAACTCAAAATTAAAAAAAAAGTAAAAAAAAAACGAAAATGAGGACAATTATATGCAGTCATAAGGATATTCGCAAGCGTATGTGAGTGTGTTTTCACATCAGCATGCGAAAACAAAATACATATGTAAGAAAAATAATGCATAAGGGTACAAATAATAAAAAAAGCATACCATTAATAAAGGTTGCTGGCATATAACAACAATAACGACAGCCATGTGTTCTTTTTTTTTGTGTTTGTATTTTTTTAATTTCAACAAGATGAGGGAGGCAGTGAGTGTTGGTGTTGGCTCTGTGTCGATGATGATGCGATGATTTGCAAAGTGGGACAAATGATAATTTTTAAAGCAAAATTTTTTCAACTGGGGACTTGTAAGCCAAACTACTTAAGGGACTTTAATGGTTTTATTGGCTCAAAGAGAGAGAGAGATAGAGAGAGATAAAGTTTTCTTTTAGTAACAGTTAATTGAATTCTTAAGTAGTTTGCTAGAGCAAATATTAAGAACTCCTAACAACTATTTGGAGAGTTCTAGAATAAACTAAAGCTGGTAGAATGGGATGTAATTTTTAAAAAAGACTGGACATAGTGCAGGAATACTGCTTCCATATAGGGCTTAGTATTAACCCAAAAGATATTACTATTGTTTCCTTCAACAAGAGCAGGATACTCTTACGCTGGCAAACCAGCAGAGTAGATAAAGTGCTCTTAGTATGCTCGTGGGGAATCGAGCATTTACTAAGAGGAGGGAACTCTCTGAAAATTCATCTGAGTGGATAAAGTGCTCTTAGAATCCTCATAGGAGACCAAATATGCATCAAGAGGAGGACACTTCCACGCTGGGAAACCATTCGATTAGGCAATGTGCTGTTAGAACCCTCATCACAGCTCAATTATCAAGCACTTAACAAGAGGAGGATACTCCTACGCTGCCAAATAATATGAGTGAAGAAATTGCTGTTAGAAAGCTCAATTGAGGTAAAGCATTTACCTGGAGGAGGAAACTTCCACGCTATGAAACCATCCGAGGTAATGAGCTGTCAAAATGTCGAAATGCTTATATAATATCAAGTACAAAGTTTTTCACTAAGTAGAGGACATTTGCACGCACGGAAACCATTCGGCTAGATAGTGTGCTGTTAGAAACCTCATCGAAGGTCAATTATCAAGTATTTAACAGGAAGAGGACATTCCAACGCTAGCAATTCATCTGAGAGGAAAAAGTGCTTTTAGAACGCTCATCAAAGGTGAAGTATTCAACAAGAAGAGGACACTCACAGGCTGTCTAACCATCCAAGAAGCTAATAAGATGTTAAAACGCGCATGGGAAATCAAGTATTAAGTATTCACTAGGAGGAAGGAGCTTTCATGCGAGTGTTATAACGCACAGTGGATAACGCGTAATAGATAACGTGCTGTTACAACGCTCATTGGAGGTCAAGTATTCAACAGGAGGAGGACGCTTCTGCCCTGAATATCATTTGAGCGGATAATATGCTGTTAGAACACTAATCGGAGGTAAATTATTCATTTGGAGAAGGACACTTCCACGCTATGCCGAGTAGGTAATAACGTGCTCTTACAAACCTAATTGGAGGTCAAGTATTAAGGTTTCAACTGGAGGAGGACACTCCTATGCTGCAAAGTCATTTAAGTCAATAAAGAGCTGTTAGAACGCTAATCGGTGGTGAAGTATTCAACAGGAGGAGGACACTCCGAGGCTGTAAAACCATCAGAGTAGATAATAAGCTGTTAAAACATGCATGATTTCCCATGCATCAAGTATTTAAGAAGAAAGGTACTTCCATGCGAGTAGGATAACGCGTAGTAGATAACGTGGACATTCCTGTGTTGAAGATCATCTGAGAGGATAAAATGTTGTTAGAACACAGGTGAAGTATTCAACAGGAGGAGGGCACTCCTAGGCTATCAAACCATCCCAGTGGGATATGAGCTGTTAAAACGCGCATAGAAGATCAAGTATCAACTATTCACTAAGAAGAGCGGCACTCCCACGCTGTCAAACTATCCAAGTAGATAACGTTCTGTTAGCACGCTTATTGGAGGTTAAGTATTCATCAGGAGGAAGACACTGTCACGCTAGGAAACCATCAGAGTAGATAATGTGCTGTTAGATCGCTCATGGGAGATTGAGTATCAAGTATTCCCTGAGAGGAGGACACTCCCACGTGAATAGGATAACGCGTAGTAAATAACGCATAGTAGATAACGTTCTGTTAGAACGCTGATTGGACGTCAAGCATCAAGTATTAAACAGGAGGACGTAATTAATCTGAGCGTATAAAGTGCTGTTTTAACATTCATCGGAGCTCAAGTATTTATCCATGGTCTTCCCACGCTGGGAAGACCATGAAATAGATAACGTGCTTTAATAAAGCTCATGAGAGATCAATTATGAAGTATTAACTATGAGAAGGACACTCCCACACTGGAGGTTAAGAATGTGGAGTTATATCAGATTGAAAGTTGTTATGAAAACAGAATTTAAAGGTGACTGTCGACAAGGTGATAAGAGTGCTATTTATTTGTAGATCTGTTGCAGGGAAAACATAGAGTTGCACATTCAAAATTCTGAGATGGATATACACCATGATAATGAGAACTACCATCACTTATGTTGCTATTGCTTGGTAGGATAGGTTTAGGCTGTCTACGACTAGGGATCAGTTGGAGATATTACAGAGACTAGCATGCCTCTGTTTAATAAGGAATATGAGGACTTGTCCTACTTGAACTCACACCTCTGGCAATTGTGATAGAAACTGCTGCCATGCAAAAAGTCATAAGCATTTGGGGTAAAAAACGCAGATCTTCTTTATTAAGACTTGGTTCGAACTCATTCAGTAGTTACTTTTTGACATAAGCCGACAATCAAACCCATTTGGGACCATTATTACAACTTAAAGTTAGTTAAAAGTAGGATTTTGTAGGACGTACAAAACGCTATTCATTATTATAAATTTAATTTAACTTACCATGAAGGATACATTTGCCTTTGCTTTAGCGCTTACTTTAGGTTAATTGTACTGATGGAAAACTTTTTATCCGTCCGATAAAATCCCACTTTTAATTAACTTAAAGTTGTAATAATGGCCCTTAAAGTACATATTAGATATCTTAAAGTAAATTGTTGCTGCTATGTGGGAAGTGCCACGCCAACTTTAGGCATTTAAAGAGTAATAGCCTATTGTTCCTTCGAGACCATCAGTAATAAGCTGTTAGCAAATCAGCAAGATCAGTTCGCTGGTTTTCAGATTTTAGATAAATTAAAAAAGTAGGCGTGGTAAATTTTAATTCCGTAAAAACCTAAGTTGTGCTATGACAAACAAATTTAAGAATACCAAAGAACAACATTTAATTTTTATTTATGTAGATAAATATGTTTGTTTATAAATATTTGTATTTATTTAAAACTAATTTTAACTCAAAAATCCCACTTTATGAGTTATGATGTTGTTTTTTAAATGAGCGATATGTAAGTGCCTTAAGATGATTAAAGCTCTTCAAAAACATAACATAAACGATATGTCAAATTGGTTGCCATAGATATTCATTTAATTGGTTCTTTTATCCCACTGTCCCGCCACTAACTATTGACAATGACTGCTGCAGTTATGTGCGAAAATATATTTATTTTTCCGTTAAACAAATAAACATAACTTTTATGCCTACAGGATATTCAAGTTGTGCTCTAGAGGTAGAACAAGAGATAAGCAGAGACAGAAATGCAGGCAAATCAGTGGCAACTGAAACAGTAAACTCGTAAAATTGTAAAAAAAAGGGTGGGAGCAGAGAATAAAAAATACAAATAAAAACGCTGCATAATTTTAATTCATTTTTCTTTGCTACAATCTAAAGAAATTATATGCATATGCAAGTATATTATGTATTATGCATAATTTTTGTTTATTTAGACAGTAAAAGAGTTGAGAAGTTGGTGGAAAAATTTTGCACTTGGTTTAATAAAATTGCAATTAAGTTAAATTTTAATTTAGTTTAATAAATAATCATCATCAGTTAAATATTTATTTAGTGCAAATAAAGAGTTTTTCAATTGTGTTTTTATTGGAAAATTTTTTATATCTACATTTTCAATATTTGTAGCGCACTTTTTGCCAAACATAAATATTTATTTCTTGTTTCGTAAAATATTAATTGTTTCTTATATTTTTTGTCTATATAAATTAATTTTCCTCATAATAAAGGTATTCATTTCAGTTTTTTTTTTGGTTGAAAAAACGGAAAATGTAATTTTTCTTACAACAAACACAGGTAAAAAAATTCACCAAAAGTTGAAATTTTAAATTCAACTTATGGTGGAATTTTTTTTTCCTGTGTTTGTTGTAAGAAAAATTACATTTTTCCATTTTTCCAACCAAAAAAAAACTGAAATGAATACCTTTAATATTTCAATAATTTTTTTTTTAAATTATGGAAAAATCGAAATATTCAATTTAATCCTTTTCTAATTTATATTTTCATGCTGTTGTCTTTTGTCACAAGCATAAACATGTTACTTAACTGCAACCGCAAAGAAATCATAAATGTGTTTTTATGTCTTGTATTTGCGACAGCACTAAATGATATATTTTTGCCGCAAAATGTTTACAGTCGCTGCCAAATAAACAGCGAAGCCTTAAAAAATATTTTCTTTTTTAAAACATAATACAACTTTCAAAATTATAAAAACTTGCTTCATGGTGAATTCCAATATTGCTGTTAAACAAAATGTTAACCTTTCATATATCATTAATTTTAAAAACTACATTTTAGCTTTAGTAATAAACAGAATGCTATGGAAATCAACAACAACTTCCCAAATTATGCACTAAAGGTCTCTTACAAATTTCATTATAATCGGCGCAAGCATATGGCCACCCGCCATATATCCTTTATTTTGAATTTTGGCTTTCAGCTAAAATTTCAATTCAAAGGGAGTGAACATTCTAGAATCATATAGCAGAACTCTCTCGTGGGTAGATTTTATTACAGTTGTTGCAAGTCTTGCACATATCCTTCATCATAAATTTTTTTAGTTTTAGCGCAATTGAAACAAAATTATGCAAGTATTTGTAAAATTACACAGTAGGGCTCTCAAATAAGTTTTATTAAGATCAGTGCAAGCATACGTTTACCTCGCATATATCCTTTATTTCGAAACAAGAAGTTTTTGCTACAATTAGTGCGAAAAGACAAGAAACGCGAAGTATAGTGTTCGCGAAATTATGCAATAGAGTTTCTAACTCTCATATATCCTTAATATAAAAAAAGTTAAGTTTTAACTATAACAACAATCAGAATGCAATATAAAGTAATAACTATTTGTAAAACTATGCAGCAAATTAATCCGATAGTTTTCTTGTTAATCGGTGCAGAGAACGACATTCTTCCAATATGTCCTTTATTTTATATATTGAATTTTTAGCTACAATTACTTTAAATATCAAGCGAAATTAAAGAAACTGAAGCATTTGAGCTCCATTTCCATTTTTTTTTAGAAATAGTTCAAGGACATGTTTGTCATCCTTCATTTTAAAAATTAGGATTAATTAATCAACAATTCTGATTAGATTGCAATGAAAGTGTACCACTATTTCCAAAATCTTAAGATTGAGGTCTTAAGTTGATTACTTTGTTATCCGTGCAAGTCTTTGGTTATCTCCCATCTATTCTTTATTTGAAATATTGAATTTCTACAACAATTATAGAAAGTATGCATCCAATACTTATCAATAGTTCAGAAATTACACTATTTCAGCCTGCACAAGGACCATATGTCCTTAATATAAAAAAACTTGTATTGAAGCTGAAATTGTAATCACACAGCGATAAAATTGTTCTAACTCTTTCCAAAATTTTACTGTTAAGCTTCCTGGTTAATTTTATTTCTATCGCTCTTGGCATTCACCTGTCTCCCATATATCTTTTATATTGAAAATCAAGGTATCGCTGTAAATGTAAAATTTTTTCTCTTTCAAAAAGCTTTTTAGCTAATTTTATAACACCGGTGCAAGGATATGCATACCTTTTATATGTCCTTAATTTTTCAAATAATTTTCTCGGTACAATTATGATATGGAAAAAGCTTAAAATTGCTTATAGTTTAAATATTTTTAAGTTGAGTAATGTGGCAAATATTAGTAGAAATAAATAAATTTTTCATATGTTTGAAATGCAGCAAAAAGTTGCAAATGGCTATAAGCTATACAAGTTGTTGCTCGTGTGAATTAAATTAGAAAAGGGGAAATATCATGCCAGCCTCCCATATATCCTTAATCCTTACGATAAGTTTTTAGCCAGAATTGTTCATTATTAAAGTTAAATCCTCTAGTAAAATTTCGTTGCAATCGGTGGAAGAACATGCCTCCTGAATGTGCTTTATCGGAAAAAGTACATTTCAGCTGGAATTATTATTCGAGTACAGTAAAAAATTGTATATGGTTGTAGAATTATGCAAATAGTTTGTAGTATAAATTTAATTGGAATTGATGCAAGGATACATCTGCCTCCTCAATATTCCTTATTTTTAAAACGGGGACTTAACTAAAATTAAAATCATAAATAGACTAACAATTTTTATTACTTTTATCATTAGAAAGTTAAGCTGTCTGGTGATTTTTTTTGGAATCGGTGGAAGGATATGTCTAACCACTACATGTGTTTAATCATAAAAATTACATTTTAACTACAATTATGATTCGAGTGCCGAAAAAAATTTTATAGGGTTGTAGAATTATGCAAAAAGCTTCTAGCATGAATTTAATTGGAATAAGTGCAAGGATACATCTTTTTGCCATATATCCTTTATTTTTAAATTGCGGTTTTAGCTTTAATTATAATGAGAAATGGTACAAAAGTTGCCATTACTTTTATAATTAGAAATTTAAGTCTTCTGGTAATTTTTAGTAATCGCGAAAGGACATGCCTACCTCCTAAGTATCCTTAATATAAAAATTTTCATTTTAGCTACAAAAAAAAGTTTTAAATTGTTGTAAGGTATACACATAAATTCTAGTAAAAAGTTAGTTTGAATTGGTACAAATATGTAACTGCCTCCCGAATATCCTTAGTTTTAATTAAAATATAGTTAGAAATGTACCAAAACTTGATCATATATTTATTGTAAGGAATTTAATCTTTCTGGTGACTTTTTTTTTGGAATCGATGGAAGGACATGCCTGCGCCCTGTATATCCTTAGTCATAAAAATTTAATTTTGGGTAAAATCATCATTCCAATGCAAAAGAAGAATGTAAATGGTTGTAAAATTGTGCAGATAAATTCTAGTAGGAATTTTACTAGAATTGGTGCAAGGATACGACACCGTCCTGAATATCCTTTATTTTTAAATTAAAGTTTTAACAAAATTATAATCAGAAATTGAGAAAAAAAATATGCCATTATTCTTATAACTAGAAAGTTAAGCTTTCTGTTAATTTTTTTTAGTTGTAATCGATGAAAAGATATGCTTAACTCCTACATGTCCTTAATCCTGAAAATTTTATTTAGCTTTAATTATGATTCGAGTGCAGTGCCAAATTGTGAATGAGTGTAGAATTTCGCATAGAAGTTCTAGTAAGAATTTAATTAAAATTGATGCAAGGATACGTCTGCCTCCAGAATATCCTTGATTTTTTATTTAAGTTTAGAGTTAAACTTTAGCTCAAAAATGGAACAAAACTTGCTAATTTTGGTTTTTTATTATCAGAAATATAATGCTTTCTGGTGAATTTTTTTGAAATAAGTGCAAGGATATGCCCATATTCTGCAAGTCCTTAATAATAAAAATTATATTTTGGCTACAATTAGAATTCAAAGTAGTAAGCTGTTTAAGCAGTTGAAAAGTTATAAGTGTAAGCCATCCATGAACATATTGAGAATTGGTGCAAGGACCTTCTATATATCCTTTGCATTGAATAATTAATTTTACTGTTTTCTTGTTACAATGAAAATTTTTTTTTCTGTATCAACTTTAATGAAAATCTTGAGTACTTGAACTTTAACTGATACAGTTTTAACAAGCATCCTAATTTGACTTGCTGTGACTGTATATGAATTTTATAACTGAATAGTTTCCAGCTACAAATGGTATGACTTGCTAATGTTTATGAAAAACACTATAGTTCTTACAAAATAGCACATAGTTAAACGCATGCTTTTGCATTTGAGATGAAAATATATGCATATTTTTCATTTAGTTGCTTACAGACACATGCTGCATAACCGCAAAAAGAACACAAGGCAATGGTATACTTTATAGTTTCGAATGCAAGACGTGCAAATTAAAATATACTTAGTTTATTTTTTTTAGCTAAAATACAATTACTATTTGTTTTTGAAATATGGGAAAATGAAGTATTTAAATATTCAATACGGTTGGGGTTTTTTAAATTAAGAATCCACCAAGCAGGCTCAGCTGATTGCATGCTTTTTAAGTGTTATTTTATAATTGGAGTCATTGGTAAAGCTACAGCTAAAACCACAAGTTTGACACATTTGAGGCAACACGTTATTTGTTGATGTAAGTCTCAACTCTTGTCCTTAATTTATGTTGCTCCTGATGTGTCAATATCCTTATCAGACAGCGTAAGTTTAATTTTTTCTGCATTTAATTTTATTTAAATTCAAAATATCTTAACCCTTCTTTAAGCCACATTAACATTAATGTTCACTCCACACATCGTTTAACTATTTGTATCTTTTAATTCTCACAGTTAAAAATAAATGCTATGACATGACTATCTATAACAAGTTACTTACCCGACCCAGCGTATTGTTGTCGTGTATGGCTTGCTGCAGTATCTGTAGATTGTAACTGGTGAATGATAACCAAATTAGGTCGCCAGGATAACCATGAAAATGGTAGGTGCATGTTGTATTGGGTGGAAGTGTATGACGGGGACTAACAATACGTCCCATCCTTCCGCGGCGTGAAAATAAAACATCATCTGCAAAAAATTAAAAAAAAGAAGGAATTCGCTACAGTAAATGTAAAACAACAATAAAGCAAAATACTTGCAATATATAGAGGAGTAAAATATGTGTGGAAATAGTGTGTATTTGGAGCACAATAAAAGGGACTTTCTAACTAAATTAATGGCAAAGTAGTATTTTGTGTTGTATCCTCCCTAAAGTTTCTTTTACCATTTTTCTTTCTTTATTTTAATAAATAACAATTTAGTTTTTTAGCAAGGCCACTAAGCAATAAACAATTGCTCATAATGAGTATATTGGGAGCTGTTACAAATAACATGTATTAAGGATTTTATCAACTTCTGTTTGTAGTCGTAGCGAGAAAGAAGTATGGCTTTAATTAAATAATTGGATATTTTTTTTTAGTTTGTCTGAATTTGTCGACATTTTAGTTTTTGCTGATATGTATAAGTAAATGGTTTTTTCATGCACATGGGGTATTTCATGATGTCGAACGTGACCATAGTGCACATTTTAATTAAAAAAAATGGAAAATTAAACGGATTTTAATTTTTACAATAAGTGTTGCTTATAGTTTTAAATAAGCGCCATAATTTGTGCTGAGTTTGATTTTGAGAAAAATTTTATTTTCAAGACAAATTAATAAAAATCAAGACATTTGCACTTGACAAAAACAAAACTGGTCAAAGATTAAAATGCTGATTTCAGCTAAGCCTGAAGCAAAAATTTAAATGTTACTAATTTTAAAATGGTGTTGATTTTACCCAAAAATCATTCATAAATTTTTTTAGCTCAATTATAATTTAATGCAAATAGTATCAGGAATATCAAATAATGATTTTTTTTCACAATAGGCAGTTCTTTGATGTTTTTGGTTTTTTGTTTAACCAAGCTTAAAAAAATTTTAATTTTTTCTTCTTGTTTTTTGTTAACGCAAAACCTGAAGCAATATTTTAATGTGACTAATTTTAAAATATTGTGTCTCTTTAAAACGCTTGTGATTTTATCCAAAATAATTGATATTTTTGTTTATAATTAAATTTTAATCACAGTCGTACGTGACATGTTGCACATGATTTTTTTTCATCATGATATCCTTGAAATAGTTTTGATTAAT
This sequence comes from Tachina lurida, assembly GCA_944452675.1. Lineage (NCBI taxonomy): Eukaryota > Metazoa > Arthropoda > Insecta > Diptera > Tachinidae > Tachina > Tachina lurida. Next base: position 17,507,960 of record OX101754.1, on the reverse strand, counting down.
GTTTTTGTTTTTAATTAAATTTTAATCAATTTAAAAAACCTTATGCAACACATATTTTGGACTTCGTTTGTTTTTTTTTATTACGAAAATGAATAATTTAAGATCGCATATAATCCATTTTGGTAAAAAAATTAAGTTACAAAATTATGTGGCTTAAGCTTTTTTTTTTGGCGGTTACGGTACATAATATAAATAATGTACTAACTTTCGTCCTTATTTTCCATTTATTCAATTTTAGAAATTATAAACTCTTATTGCTGAAACCTTTATCAGAACTTTACAACACTGTAGTCCCTGCATACAGTCACTACTTGTTAACTCATTTACAAATTGCATGGAAAACAGTTTATAAAGCAATACAGCAGAAATATACACAGATACGTTTAATTTGTCATGTTTTACATATATTAGAGCAAAACTAATTACGAATTTTCAATATTAAGTTTTTTAGTTTTGCGCAAAAAAAAGAGGAAAAAATTTCCCATAGTGCACCGTTTGCAACAATTATGTTTATTTTTTCGACGTTTTGGCTCAATTTAAATTAAAATAAGTTAAAGGTCTGTAGAGTTATATTTCTGTTAATTTTTTTTTAATTTTACTACTTATAATGTCGCACGTGACCAACTTTATATAGATCCACGATAAATTTTTTTTATATTTTTCAGCAAGTTTTTTTTTAAATTTAATGATATTAAATATCTGTCTCTGTACTCAATTTTGGATGAACTTTTTGCATATAATTTCGATGCACTGAAAGCAAATATTGTTTTTCAATGTCGCACGTGACATTGATATGTAATATTTTGCAAAGAAAACAAAATTGACAGTCACTTGCAATCACATAGTTTCTTATGCATTACTTTTGACTCTGCAGTAAAATTTTAGAGAGACGAAGTGAAACAAAACGAGCAAGGGATACGAGTACATATCGCACACTAAATCATAAAGAGTCACAACTCAAAAAATTTCAGATGCTGAGTAGTTGCAAACAACTGTTAATGCTGTACAAATGACGCAAGTACATATGTGACATAAAAACAAGCATAACCGTATTTTATATTCTTCAAGAAGACTATATTACAAAAGAGATTGTTGAGGTCGTTATAGATTTCTTTAATTAATTGGTTTATAAAAAAGCAAAAGCACTTTTATAATTTTGAGTTGTGACTCTTTATGATTTAGTGTGCGATATATTCAAATTAATAAAGTTATGACTTTGATATCGCTTTTTACTCTGGCCAGTTTGCCAGCAAATGAGTTTGAAGTTTTCAATTTACACACAACTTAATGGAAAAAGAAAGTTTTATTTTTCTCTCAAGAGTTGAGTAAGCAGGATATTTGTTTAAAAATTTTACACAATATGAATAACGATATGAGGATTAATTCTGCATCAGTAACTCAAAAAATCTATTTTTGGACTTATGACGTTATTTGAGTAAATGATGGCTCTATGTATTTTTTTTTTTTTGAATAAGTTAACTATAATTGTGTTCTAGGAAAATGTGATAAAACAAAGTGTTTTCAAGAACTTATAATATTTTGCCGTCTGTGGAAACGCCCATATTAACTTTTAATTTTTCGAATATGCCAAAGTTTAACTGAATGAAACACTAGAAATAGGCCAAATTTTTAATTAGCCATAGTATAGCATTTTAAGTTTCTTTTTTAATTCCGATAGAATTTGATTAACAAATCGATCAAGGATCAAGGATATTATAATTATTATTGCTTTGGTACACTGTGTCTGAGATACAGAATTTTGAATTAATTTTTTGTGTTTATTTAAACAATTTTCATTACATGTGATACGAGAAGCTTTACAATTTCTCATATATTCAATCGTTTCCATTTAATTTATTAACCAGTTAGGCTTTCAAAAAGTACACACTTCTTAGCAAAATTTATTGAGCCACCAACAATAGAACGAACCCTAAAGGCTTGGAAAAACTAAGGTTTCTTGAAGAAATTAAATTTATATGCATACATTTATATCTACCAGTGTATATATCATTTAATACATTTTTCTTATTTGTGAGTTAAACGCTAAAGCAATTTACCTTTCATTTCAATTTCCTACTCAATTCATATCAAAGAAATTGATCAATGTAAACATACAAGAGCTTTTGGGCTTTTGTTGGATTTAAATGACTTTTAATTAATTTTCTTGAGATTTAAATCATAGTCATCATGCTGATGCTGTTGCACGATGGCATATTTTTTTTATATGCCTGCTTAGCAAAAAGTACTTGAAAATGTTTGTATCCTTAATATTTTTTTTTTTCGTTTAGTGCTCTTTGCTTTTGCTGTTATTGTTGTTGTTGTTATTGCTATTGCACAGCAATTTACTAATGACTATAAATCAATGGTGCATTGCATTGAAGTGTACACAATTTCCGTTTGTTAATTAATTTCAACGTTATCAGCCATCACAAAGCAACCTGTTACACAAATACACACACACACACACACACACACACACATACACACGCAAACACTGGCAGCCATACATCTGCACATACATATTTGCATTAACAATATTTATACACTGACATACGAAGTTGGTTTTGCGAGAACAACAATTAGTCATTTGATATTTTGCATGGAAAATATATAATTCTGCTACTGCTTTCGTATCACTTTAAAACATTTTGTTGAAAAATAGTTTTCCAAAATATTTTTTTTTTGCAACTATTGCAATGACAAAAACGTAATTGTTGATATTCTATATTTGAAGTTTTTACAATTTAGGTTTTTAATTTGTTGTTTTAGTTTTCTTTAAATCACAAATTAATTAATGGTATTTGTTAAACTCTTGCTTTTGGCAATTGTGAGAATGATTTTTTGTTTTTGTTTTTGTTAGTTTTTCAAACATGTTTAAGCAGGACTTCTATTTTTAATTACATACATACATACATACATATGTATGTATGTTTATAGATTTTTATTACAGAAGTGTATAGGCTTTAATGAAAATAACTGAAGCTGTTTTAAAATGTTTAGCAATTACTCTTGAATATTTTTAAAATGTAAATGAAAAATTTGATGTGTGGAGAAACATTTTTATTTACAATTGGGGTATTCAAATGGCTGTCTTAAGTGTCATAAAGTCATAAACTCCTAACATTTTAAACCAGTTTAAAATAATTGTTTTTTCTTTCATATAGAATGTGTACTATATTAATACAATTCTTCACCCTATGTATTTGTTACTGCCATAATTAATAAGTTTGCTTTTTACTTTACTTTTTCGACAAAATGTTCATTTATGTTTAAATAAATTCCAAAGGATAAGTGCTCGAAAAACATTTGTATAAATATTGCAAAATTTACAAAAATTTGCAAATAATTTTCGAATACAGACAGAAGCCGTTGAATAATTTTCTCATAATCTTGCATTTTCGTACCAAATATTGTTTTAATTTTGTAATATTTTTCTAATTTTTTTGTATCATCTTGTTTCATGTTTCAACTAACATACTTAAATATGAGGGGTTGCTCACAGCAGTCATATTTTAAACTAGTTTAAAAGTTTAGAATATTATGACATTATGACTTTAACACTACCGTTTGAATACCCCAAATGATTTTAGTAGAAATTTGCTAAAGCAAAAATCAAAATAATTAGTTATGAAAGTAACAAATAGAAGAATTGTATTAATATAATACACCTTTTATATGAAAGCAAAAACAAAAATAGTTTGAAACTGCTTAAAAATGATAGGACTTTACGACTTCATGACACTTAGGACACCCGTGTGAATACCCCAATTCTCTACACAGAGAAAAATTGCCTAAGAGAATCAAAAGATTTTCACTATGAAACGTTTTTAGACTGACGTTTTTAGGGTATCCCAGCAGAAAGAAGCGATGATTTTTATATAGAGATTCCTTATTGTTTTTATGTGGTACATCTTATTAATTTTATCAAGAAGAAAACCACATAAGGTCAAGAAGAAATCTTATTATTCACAACTTTTTTTACTCAATTTCCGTTATTTTTGGCTCCAAAAAAAACAATCCATATTGAAAACTTTCTTGATTCTATTAGGTTTTCCTGTAAATTGTAAACTATAGGGATTTCTTATTGATTTTATTAGGTTACCTTATTGATTTTTTTTAAAGGGTTTCTTCTTGATTTTATTAGGCTATCTTATTGATTTTTTCAATAAGGTTTTCTTCTTGATTTTATGAGGTTCCTATATGATTATGTGCAAAGCATGTTATTGATTTTTTTAATAAGGACATCTTCTTGATTTTATGAGGTGTCTTGTTATTTCGTTTCTATAAATAGACATAGAGACAATTGTTTTCATGATATTTTTCATTTTTGTATCAGAATGTTTGCACAATAATGTCAATGGTTATTCAGGCTGAATGTTAGCATATTGCTTAGAGTGCTTGTCTATCAGTCAGAAGTTTGCTGCTTCAATAAGTGAGTAAGTTAGTTAAGATATAACATAATGTGTATGTGTGTATGTATAAATATATAACATCTACAATATACTACATACATACATACAGAGAATAAAGACACAATTTTTTTATTAGGTCGCCCAATAAAAAAAAGAAAAAAACCTTATTGAAAAAATCAATAAGATAACCTAATAAAAACTAGAAGATTTCTTCTTGATTTTTTCAAAAAGGTTTTCCTTATTAATTAATAAAATTTCCTTATTGAAAAAAAAGCATAGAGATATCTTAGTAATTTTGTTGTCTTTTATGAGGTATTTATTAGGCACTGTTCTCTCTGTGTACTTGTGTTACATGCTTAAAATTATTAAAAAATAAAAATATTTTTAATGAGAAAAATATATATTTTTTTGTATATTTTTGACTTTCTAAGCCAAATTACATGTAATAATTATTAATGAATAAGGAACACCAAAGTTAATTGTAAATATTCTGACAAACACTAGTATAATGGAACAACTAGCTGTTTTCGAAGGTTTGTGGTTTGGTCCATTGTGTGTTGTCAGTTAATGTAGATTTATGCTACATATACTCAGTTTTCAATGCAAATGTAATATGTGAATTGGTTTGATTCATCGTATTACAATTTGCTGAAAGCTTTTTTGTAATGAAAGCTTAATTTTACAACAGTCGTGCCATTGATATTTGCCACAACCCAACTAAGCTATTAGTTATAGTTAGTTTTATTATTATTGTTCGAACTTAATTTGTTTATGATTTGATAACTGAACTGCATATTTGTAAAAGCATCCTTGTTCGAACAAAAATTTTTTCTCTAGCAAATGAATGAATTTAGTTTTATATATCAGCGTTAGTCCCTGGGAACTTTTCCCCTATTTATTATTATTGTTATCTGCAAAGTTGCAGATAAAACAAAATGGCTGGAAGCATAACCGTTAAGCTCAAATATTAAAATATTTTGGATACCGTATGTTTGGAACAGGAGGATTTTATTACCAGGAAAAATTAGTTCTCCTCGAATTATTTCCCCAGAAATATTTGGAGTCCGTTTGTATAAATATAATTGAATCTATATTTTCATTCAGTTTTTTTAGTAGCCTTTATATTCTCGCAATGTTCTATGATTTTTCATAAAAAAATTTTTTTTGTTAACTTCAAAATTTATTTAGTTTTAGTTTTCATTGTTTAATATAAAAGATTTGAATGTATGTATAATAAATGAATCTCTAAAACTAATAGTGTCATAGGTATGAAGAAAAGGAAAAAGAAAATAAAAGTTTAAGAGCAAAACTGTTGCCATACTTGCCTTAGCACAAGAAACTAGTGCTAGTGCTAGGGAGTAAGTAAGTGTTTGCTTGAATGTACTTATTGGCATGTACTGGCTAAGGACACCTTTTTCATTGCACTAACTAACACTCTGTTGCAAAATACTCTATTGCAAAAGTAATACTCCTTTAGTACGAGTATAAATAACATCTAGTACAAACAATACAAGCATATTTCAGTGGCAATATTACCCGCTGGTTCTTTGCTTTATTTCTACAAGAAACAAAGTTTTATCTTTCTAATATACACATATAGTTATTAAATTTAATTGATTGAAGGATTTTAAAAATTCTGTTTTTGTTTGAAAGGCTTTAGCTTTCATTGGGTCCCATTTTCAAATAAGTACGCGGAAACACGCCCATTAAATTATTTCCTTTGATTTTGTGGTATTTACTTATATGATCGCTATAAGACTTAACACACTCCTTGCACTTTCCTAATGACACAATCTCAAATTAAAAAAAATGGGCGGACTTACGCCCACTAAAATTTAATATTATTTTTCTCATACTTCTACTTAACCGATTATAATGAAACATGGCAGATACCATGAGGTCTTAAAATTACATAATATCGCATTTAAAAAAGTGGGCGGGGTAACGCCCATTAGTCTTTAGGATTAAATTTTATGTAGTTCTACTTATCCGATTTCCTAGAAACTTGGCAGACAGTTTGAACTCTTGGAATGGTATAATCTTGAGCTTAAAAAAGTGGGCGGGGCCATGCCTATTACAAGTTAATATTATATATCACGTGCTTCTACTAAACAAATTCTTACGAAACTGGAGACACACTTTGAGCTCTGAAAGTGTCGACGTCCTGCATTTAAAAAAGTGGATAATATCAAAAACATTTGTAAAAGTGGGCATAATTGCACCCCTGAAAATTTAAAATTGACACTTAAAAGTTAAAAGTAAAGCTTTAAAAAAAAAATTAACCGGCTTCAAGGACAAGCACTTAAACGTTAAAAATAATTTAGATAACATAATAAAAAAAATATATTATCATAGTATAGCACAGTAAAAAGGACTTTTTAACTAAATTAATGGCAAAGTAGTATTTTGTGTTGTATCCTCTCTAGACTTTCTTTTTTTTGTTGTCATTTTTCATCCTTTATTTTTTAGCAATGCCACTAAGCAATAAATAATTGCTTGTACTGAGTATATGGGGAGCTGTTACAAATTACTTGAATCAAGGCTTTTATCATCTTCTGTTTGTAGTCGTAGCGAGATAAAAAGTGAAACTAAAGCTTCAATTAAATAATTGTATATTTTTTAGTTTGTCTTAATATGTTAACGTTTTATTTATTTTTAATGGTATGAGTAAATTAATTTTTTATACACACATATCTATAAACAGGCATTTCCATGATGTCGAACGTGACCGTCGTACACATTTAAAATGAAAAAACTTAAAAATAAATAGATTTTTATTTTGAAAACAAGCGTAACTTATAGCTTTAAGTTAACGTTAAATTGGTGCTCAGTTTGATTTTTTTTCGTTTTGAAAACAACTGCAAGAAACCATTGCATTTGCACGTGACAAAAACTAAACTGGTTTCTGCGGTGAACGATTAAAACGCTGATATTTTAATGTGACTAATTTTAAAATGGTTCTGGTTTTATATATATTTTTTTCAAATTTAATTCTAAGGACAGTCGCTTGTGACTTGTCGCACGTGACATGCATGAGTAATTAATTACAACAAATTTAACTGAAAATGGTATTAGAAATACCAAACACAGCTTTTTTCAGAATAGGCAGTTCTAGTTGCTTTTACTTCTTGACTATAGCAGCTACTTCAAGTTCTCTTAATTTTTTCATCATGTCTTTTTGCTAGCGCGAAACCTGAAGCAATATTTTAATGTGACTAATTTTAAAATGGTTTTGATATTATCAATAAATAGTTTTTATATTTTTTTAATTAAATTTTAATCACAGTCGCATGTGAATTGTCGCACGTGACATGCTTGAGTAATTAAATAAAACAAGTTTAAGTGCAAATATATTCAGGATTTTTTTTTGTTTTTTCACAATCGGCAGTTCGTTATTGCTTTTAAATCTCGATGACAGCAGCTGATTAAACATTTTTAAACTAACCCTTTTGTACTCTTAAATTATTCTTCATATCTTTTCGTAACGTAAAACCTGAAGTAATATTTTAAAGTGACTAATTTCAAAATGTTGTACAAGAATGTAGTTTTAATTTTTTTTTGATTTTTCCTCAAAAGTAATTGATATTTTTGTTTCTAATTAAATTTTAATCACAGTCACACGTGACGTGTCTCGCATGAAATTTTCTTCCATCACGATCTCTTTAGAATCGTTTATATTTTAACCAAAAGTTTCGATTTTTTTGTTTTTAATTAAAAATCAATTAAAGTCGCACGACAATTACACTATTTATGTTGCTATTTTTTCAAAATTATAAATAAATGAGTTTATACTTACTAAACTCAAACTCGTACACGTTATTGAAGCTAACAACGACGCACAGTGGGATCGTTTCATATATTTTAGGTTTTTTTTTTTAACGTAAAACCTGAAGTAATATTTGAAAGGGACAAATTTTTAAATGCTTAGCACGGATGTCTATTTAAAATGGTTTTGATTTTACCCAAAAATTATTGATATTTTTGCTGTTAATAAAATTTTAATCACAGTCGCACGTGACATGTCGCACATGAAATATTTTTCCATCATGATCTCTTTAGAATGGCTTTGATTTTACCAAAAAATAATTGATATCTTTGTTTTTATTTAAATTTAAATCACAGTCGCACGTGACATGTCGCACATGATTCTTTTTCCATCATGATATTTATACTATTTCTGTTGCTCTCTTTTCAAAATTATAAATAAATGAATTTATTAAAAATATATTCAAACTAACACACGTTATTGACGCTGACAACGACTCACAGTGGGATCGTTTAATATATTTTTATGTATAAACTATAAGGAGTGGTTCTAAATCATTAAAACTTTGCACTGAGCATTATATTGACTAAATACAATTAAAAGGAGTTTCATAAATTTGAAGTCTAATTCCAAATTTCCACTGGTACAGCTCAAGTTATTGCATACCACTCGCTTTATTGGTGAAGCCATTTCCGCATTTACCTGGTACTTATTAAGCATTTCATATAACAAACTATTTAAAAGTGTCATTAAGCTTACGATCATTATTCGTATGTTAGTATACAGTCTTGAATAACAACTATGTGGCAGTTTTACGTTTGGGGGCAATTTCGACAACAGCAGCATGCAAGCAAGTAAGAAGACTTAAATTGCTTGAAGTCAACCTATTTCCCTCGAGCTTAAAGATTAGTTTTACAATGATTAAAATCTACAAATTTGTTGCACAAGAAATACAAAAAAAAAACTGGAAAAAAAATAAAGTGTCAAGTAAAAAATTGTGCATTAAAAGGATGTCAAAAACAAAATGTTTTCAACTGTAACATCTCAAAAAAAAAAAAAAACGAAAGAAAGGAAGTCAAGGAAAAGTAGTTAATATTGAAAAGTTACTTTTTTATTTGGTATGTACACATACATAACACACATGCACACAAACATACTTTCTTTTATTAATTCTTTTCTCGTTGCTAAGAAAATTAAACACGTTTCAAGCGAGGAAAGTTGCCCAAGGCGAAAACTTGAATTTTTTTTGGTTGAATTTTTTTTGTACAACAATATTTTATTGCAATTAAAACTATTTCAAAGAATTATTCGTTGTTGTCTTGGCACGTGTACACTGAAAGAAAAACCTTCATTGAATCAATAAATTTTGTCATTAACTAATGTAAGAATTCATTGTATTCATGCAGAATTATTTGTTAAGTTTCATGTAAATTATGAAATTTCGTGCATATCATGAAAACTTTCAATAAACTAATGAAAAAATTTTATTCATACAATGAAGAATAATTAATGATGCTTATTTATTAAATAAACTAATGTTTTTTCTCTCAGTGTAGATGAATTTCGTTGCTGCTAGGCAATAATAATAAATAAAAAAAATTTTTTGAAATAAATTGAATATGTTTTTTTTTTTAAAAAAAAAATAGTTTCATGGACAGTCAAATTGAAGAAGCACTTCCCTGAAAGGTTAAAACCTGAGAGAAGATCTCTTGGTAGTAGACTACACAATCCTCTTCAAATTTATTAAGGCGGCTTTTGCAAAGGCAATGTTTCCTTTGCAAGTTCTGGTGTTTTTAATCAAAAATATTTCTAAGAAAAACTGAATGAAGTTTTAGCATTTAAGCCATTCCTACTTCCCTTCCTGAAGAAAATTAATTCCACTTTCTTTTTGCTGGCAAATCAAAAAAAAAAAATAACTACTGCAAACAGTAATGAAATGTTTTACTTGTTTCAACTTATTTGTTACAAATGGCTGCTTTTTTTGCAACGTTGTTGAAAATGTTTTTATTTTTCACTATTTCAATAACTATTTTATTGTAATTAAATTTTCCCACTTCAATAACGTATAACAAAGAACATTTAGGTAAAATCAAAAGGGTATTTATAGTGCAATTGTAAATATGTGAAATTGTAGGAGATTTAAATATAATCAAAAGGGTGTTTATGACACATTTAAAAATTGTCAATAAATTAAAAATAGTTTTCAATAATGGTTATTTTTTCAAATAACTCTAAGAAACTGTTTGCATTTATAAAGAAAAATTATTTAATTATTTTAATAAAATGTATTAAAAATACTACAAACGTATTAAAATGCATGAAAATTTGGTCAACAATAAATAAATATGAAGAAAGATAATTCTTTTCCTGTTAATCAGGCTCCAAGGTAATAACCAGGGAAAGCAGAAATATTCTCTAAAAAGAAGTGTTTTATGCGCATTCAATATGCACTAAAAGCTTCAAAATATGCACCAAAAAATCAAAAAAATATGCTCTTAAAAATAAAATAAATAAGACAAAAATAAAATAAACGAAAGCAAGGAACAAATTGATGCCAAAATTCATAAAAACTTCTGAAACGGACAAATATCTTGTCCCTGAATTAATACGTCATAAAAGAAAAAACATGTAATTGCATATTTATGGTTTCCCTGGTCATAACCATTTAAATAAAATTCTTTTTAAGTTTAACATTTGTTAACGCACTAAAAATCCCAAATTAAATATACATTGAAATTGATTATTGAGGGATTTAGCTGGATCTTAGGCGCATTTCGCTGTTGATAGTACAGATCATCAGGGAGCTTTTACACAAACATTTCTTAAAACTGCTAGAGATATTATGTTAAAAATATCAAAGTTGAGACAAGAACTCAATAATCAACATGTTTTTATATATGTATGTATATATATTTATTTTCTATTGCTACTCTTTTTGTTTTATTAAATTACTAGCTTTTCCCTGCGGCCCCGCTTTCTTTTATCTGATATTATGAATGTTTTGTTATTTGTTACTCTTTGATAATGTTAGGTTAGGTTAGGTTAGGTAGGGTTGGCAGTCAGAAACCCGGACTCACTTAGACCGTTTTGGTCCATTGTGATACCACGGAGACTCTGCTTATGCGGAGTCCCCACCGTCGAACCATAGCTCAATATAAAGCTACTAATACGTTGTAGTTCAACACTAGCAACGTCAGAAAGTTTCCTAAACTCAAAGAGCGCCCATTATGGCCATTCTCTTTCCTGCAAGTCCAGGACAGTGAAAAAAATGCTCTATACTTTCCTCTTCATCGATATCCTTGCAGCTACGGCAGAAATCATTGTGTTCAACCCGTAGCCTTTATGCATGCCTAACTATGAGACAGTGTCCGGTAAGCACGGACACTAATTTCGAGATTTGTTTCCTATTTTTCAAAATTAATTAATCAGTACCTTCCTTGTGTAGGTGAGCCCATAACTGCCTTGTGATCACGCAATAATTTCTTGTGATTCACCTTCCCCTGAAAGCCTCTGTGGCCCGGGATCCAGATGATCCTAATATCAAACTGCTTTGCCATCTCATTTAAAGATGATCGGCAGTCGAGCGCTGGGATTTGAGAGCCATAATAGCTGCTTGACTATCGGTGTATATGTTAATAAAAGTCGTTGATGGGACATTCATTCTAAACCAATCAGCAACTTCTCTTATAGCAAGGATCTCTGCCTGAAAGACAGTGGCGTAATCCGGGAGTCGCCTTGCAATACGCAGACATAAAGCCCTCGAGAAGAATCCATAAACCACACCTCCATTTGTTTTGGAGACGTCCGTATAAAAATCAACACTTTTTCTTCTACCAGGTCTTCCATTCATCCACAACTCTGTGGATGGTATCCAGGTTTTATAAAGACGTTCGTGTTGTAGAGCAGGGGAGGTTTGGTCAATCCTCCATCCCCTAACTTCATCATCGAGTATCCTACAGTGGCCGGTTCCATTTCCGTTCCACAGAGAGGTACATCGAAGACGGATTGCCGAGGACGTTGCCATCTCCTTCCCTACTAGGTCCAATGGTAGTAGATGAAGGAGCATTCCCAGTACATCCGTAGGAGTAGTGCAAAGAGCACTGGTTATATACAAGGATGCAAGTCTTTGCATCTTGTGTAAGATATGAAAATACGTATTTTTCTCCAGGGATTGCCACAACACGATGATGCCATACATGAGAATCGGACGTCCTATTGCAGTATAGATCCAATGAACGATTTTTGGGGGGTGAGACCCCAATTTTTCCGAATGAACTTTTTGTATAGAGTGAAATTATTGCTTTTTTCACTCTCTCTAGAACATTAGTTTTGAAACTCAGCTTTGAATCAAGAATAACACCGAGATGTTTTGCAGTGTTGGACACTTTTGTCTCCGTATTATTAAGAGTGATAGGCTGGAAATCAGGTACCTTATACTTCCTGGAGAAAAGGACTAGCTCCATTTTACCAGTATTAACGGCGAGCCCCCGTTTCTCCACCCACCTTAGAGCAATGAGGAATTTTCCTCTTACAGCTATTGCCACATCATCAGCATAAGCCATGATTTTGCACGCCCGCGATTCTAGAGATAGATTAGACTTAGAGCTAGATTCCACAATAGTGGCGAAAGAACTCCTCCCTATTTACAAAGCGGGTCTGCCTAGAAGCTCCTAGAGCCGAGGTTATCCTGCGGTGAGTTAGTAGATCTTGGATCCACTTACACAATCCTACATCCTTGATAATGTTAGAAATAATAAAACCGACAAAAGGCGATCAAAATATTAAAAAAACAGAATAAAAACCGGTTTAAAAAATGTTTAAACTATAAAACCCGAACCAAATATAAAAAAACCGGTTCCCAACCACCGGATAAAAAATAGGCGATGATTTCCGCTGGTAATGAAGCTTTCTATTGGTGAACGAGTTTTCAAAATCAGTTTAGCGGTTTGAAAATCCATACCAATATAAATAGGCTTTATTTGATGCTGGTAATGTAGTGTTCTATTTGTGAAAGAATTTTAAAAATCGGTTTAGCGGTTTGAAAATCCGTGCCAAAATTAAAAAAATCGGTTCCAAACTGGATAAACAACAGCCTATGTTTGACGCTGGTAATATAGCTTTCTATTGGAGAGAGTGAGAGCTTTCAAAATCGGTTTAATGGTTAAGGCGTTAAAGCGTAGCAAACAAACTCGCTTTCATATATATTATATTAGTAAGGCCCCTTTCAGACCAGGCAACTTTACTTACGCATGTCTTGTATTTGTGTGTGTGAGAGGAAAGGTCGGTTTGAAGGGGAAATAATTGCCGAGATTTGAGTACAGACTTGCTTGTACTTGGCAATTCTGTACTTGTACTTGGCAATTATGTAGATTCAAGTTTATCTTTAACTAAATTATTTTTTTCTTCAACTTCCATTGTATACACCAAATTTCAAATCACTTTCACAATTACAATGAATACAGAAATGAAACAAATCGTTGGTTGATAAAAATTCGAGCATAAGAAAATTAAACTTGTTCAACAAAGTTGCTGAATGTGAACATAAAAGCAAGTTCAAAAGAAAATAAATAAAAAAAATTATACTTGCGCAATTAAAGTTGCCTAATCTGAAAGGGGCCTAAGGATTGTTGTTGTTAGATTTTTTATGTTTTCCTTCAGGAAAAATTTTAGAGTAAGGTCGTCCGCTTTGAAAAATAGTCAGCTTCTTACAGTAAGAAAAAATAAAAGATTTAACAAATCACATACGTTTCATTCAGCCTGTATCGCATTTAATATCAATTATTTTTGAAATCATTAAAAACTATATAATAAAGTAATAAGCAATAATTAATATATTATAAAAAAACTCATTTGAGTTTCTTTATGTATAAAAATTCATCTGCCACCTACTTCTCAATTAGTTGAAAACATTAGACAGCTCATTTGATTTAATTAATTGTTCTTATTACATATTCTTTTTTAACATTTTGATAATCAATAATGTTTCCTCTCTGCTGGTTTTGGACTTTTTCAATTATAATTTTCTTTTTATCTTAATCGCAGAACAACAATAAATCTTGCTGGAATAATATTTCTTGTTTTTTTTTGCAAACATGAGCATATATAAGCATTTTATTTATGTATCCTGCACGTGTACATATGTCGATAATGTCGAGTAGGCATATTTGAACAGTATAAACAAGCAAAAAATACATAAAACACAAATAAATTTAATATTTAGTATGAGAGCATCTTAGTCCCCCTTACGTATTTTTTGGGTAAAGGGTCTTCCAATAAAGAGTCCCTCTTAGAAAACTCTTTATTTTGCTTATACTCTCAACTTAAACAATGTGGTATATTCCCATGCACTAAATTAGCTGGCAAGAGTAGGAGCGAGAAAGTGTAAATTACGTTGGTGTGTTTGGGCTCGTACTGCCAATAATCATATAGATAAACATATTAAATTGTCATTTCCGTTTTCCGGTTTTAAAGGACATTCACATTGTTGTCATTGTAGGTGTTTATGTGGCTCGATGAAGGCGCATGTATGTATATACATAAATATATACATATGTATATGTATGTATATATGTACTTTGAATGTGTGTATACATAAGCAAGAGTTTTGTTTCTTTTTCCAACGTCCATTGTTCAATTACATATGGTCGCTCATTTATTTCCGTTGACATCAGCGTATTTTTTTTATTTATTTATACTTATTTATTATTTTTATTTTGTTTTCCATTTGATTTTATTTAATGTCATAGATTATCATTATATGAGAAATTGTAAGTATGTGTAGTAGTATAACTAAACGTGTATATAGTGGGCCATAAAAATGTATGGGTTTTGTATAAGTATTTTTACTATAAATAAAAACTAATTTTCCTTAAGCTGTAACTATTAAAATGTAATTGAATAATATTACTTTTTGATTATTAAAGCCATTTACTTGACATATCCTGGGCAAGATTGTCGAAATGGAATATTCCATTTTATAAATTTGTTACAAAGCTTATGATTTTGTTTTAGTAAATTTTAAATTAAAAGCATGTATAACTGGGTATACATTGTATACTAAATGTATGTAAGTTTCATTTTTTTTTCAGAAACATAGTAATAATAATAAAATAAAAGTTTAAACTTAAAACTTATTAAAACTTCATTTAAAACGCAATTAAATTTGTTTTTGTTTTATTTCTAGTTGCCATAATTTATAACACCGCCACCTCTTCCACATATTGAAACATAATTTGTGTGCAGCACGAAACTTGTTTTGGCAGTAATTTATCGTAAAATGGTTTTTTTGGTAGAACTAATAATATAAACTTTTTAATTAATTTTAATTGCAAACTTCTAATAAAAATCAACAACAACGACAGACAGCAGGGGCATGTTTGAAAGTGGGTAAGATTAAAAAATTATAACGAGTTTTATTATTTTTTCAGCACTTGAAAAAATCCTTTAGAAGGCAAAGCATGTAGCTCTGGGTTCAGTAGATAAAAGATTCCGGTCTCAATAGCCATAAGGCCAAACTTTTCAAATTAAGGATATATAAACAGAAATTAATGAAAATAAAATTAAGCATAGCGTTTAAGCATATGATTTTAGCAACAATAATATTTTTTTTTAAATTCTCCTCATAATTGCATTTAAAAGTTAACTTTTAAAATAAAGGATATATTGGCAGCAGGCATGTTCTTGAACCGATTGCATTAATATTTACATAAGAGCTAAGGCACATTATTTTAAGCACCGCTAGCAGTTCTCATCAGCTGAAATTAAGTTTTTAAAATAAAGGATATATGGACGGTAAGAATGTCCTGGACATTTTTTTTATATTTTTTGCTAGTGCTGAGAATATTAATTCAATCTGCGTCAACATTTTGACAAATTTTATATTTTTAAAACAAAGGAACGCATGTCCTTGCATTATTATCAATCAATTTTGATAGTATTAAGAATATCAGCTTATTTCTTAATTATAGATCTAGTTACGTATTGTTCTTTAATCGTTAGCTAAAAATTAGGTTTTTAAAATTAAGGATATATGCATGACAGCTATGCATATCCTTTCACACATTCTAATTAAATTAGCCAAAGAGCTTACGCATATAGTTATAAAAAGATTACCCTGTTCTCAAAGCTATACATATGCTTATAATTATTGCTGAAATCCAATTTTTCAAATTAAGGATATATGGAATGTAGGCATGTTCTTCCATGGATTATAGTAAAGTTTTCAAGAGACATTCATGGTATACTTTTAGATATTGTAAGAATATTTTCAGTGCATTCTGATCATAATTGAGGCTGAAATTAAAATTTTAAAATACAGGATATATGGGAGGTAATTTGATGCTTAAACCGATTAAAATGAAATTCGCAGGAAAGTTCAATTAAATAGTTTTTGATCATAAAAATGGCAAAAAATTTTTTTTGGCTTATGTATGGATATTACTTAAGCATGTCCTTGAACCGATTGAAGTAATATTGTTCACATAGCAGAATTGTTTAGTGATAAGTATACGCTGGATTTTCTATTAGATTTGTAGCTTAAATTTAATTTTTAATATTCAGGATATATGAGAGGTAGGCATGTCCTTGCATTGAATGAGACAATAGATCTAAAGCATAACCGTTTAGAAATATTTAAAAAATTTTATAATAACTGCAGCTAAAATTTAGTTTTTGTTAATAAGGATATATGAGAGGTATTCATATCCCTGCATCGATTTTTTTCAAACTTAAATTTTAATACATTTTGTAGCAATATATGAAATTTAGTTTTTCTGCGATAAATTACTCTACTTTGTAGCTAAAATGAAATTTTTTTGATTAAGGACATGCAGGAAGTGGACATGTCCTTTCAACGATTTAAAAAAACAAATCACCAGAGAACTTAACTTTCTAGTTTGAAAAATAATGGGAAGTTTTGATAAAATTCTGATTATAATTATAATTCTAGTTAAAAGCCTAGTTTAAAAATAAAGGATATTTGGGAGGCAGTCCAAACCATGCACCAATTCTAACTAAATTCCTACTATAATTTATATACATAATTCTACAACCATGTATATTTTTTTTGCCGCATTGGAATCATAATTTTAGTTTAAATGCAATTTTTACGATTAAGGACATGTCGGAGGTAGGTATGCACTTCCTCCGATTTCAATAAAAATCACCAATCCTAATTATAAAAGTAATGGCAACTTCATGCCCATTTCTGGTTAAAATTTTAGTTTAAAGCCCAATTTCAAAATTAAGGATATTTGGGAGGCAGAAGTATCCTTGCTACAGTTAAAAAAAAGAATCATACTAGAGACTATTTGCATTACTTAACAGTCATTTAAATTTTTTTTTCGAATCAGCTTAAATGCCTTTTTTCCGATTCACGACATGTTGGAGGTTGTTATGTCCTTTCACCGATTACGTCAAAATTTACTAGAGGACTTAAAAATATAATTTTTAAAATGGTATGAGATTTTTGCCCATTTCTGGTAATAATTTTAGTTAAAGACATGGTTTTAAAATTAAGGATATTCGGGAGGCAGACTAATACTTGCAACAATTTTGAATAAATTCATACTTGAAAATACTTGCATTACGTTACAATCATTCTTAATTTTTTGCTGCACTTGAATTAAAATTACAGGTAAAATTAATTTTTTTCCGATTAAGGACATGTAGGAGGTAGGCATGTCCCTTCACCGATTGCATCCAAATTTACCAGATAGCCACATAGTTTTAAAAATTCGGGTAACCTTTTGCCCATTTTTGGTCATAATTTTAGTTGAAAGCCTGACTTAAAAATTAAGGACATTCCAGGGACAGACGTATCCTGGAACCAATTCGAATTAAATTCATAGGAGAAATAACTTGCATAACTTTACAACCATTTACAAATTTTCACTGTATTTAAATTAAAATTATAGGAAATATTGAATTTTAGGATAAATGACATGTGGGACGAGGAAATGCTCTTTCTTCACAACTTTCTTCAAAATTTACCAGATAACTCAAGTTCATAATAAACAAACTATAGCAATTTTTGGCGTTATCCCAATCATAATTTTACAATAATTGAAATTTATTTGCTGGTGGTTTAGCATGTCTATATATGCATTTCATTTCATTTCTTTAAAAAACCACGAGTATTATCCACGTACTTTTTAGGTCTTTGATATAAATAAAGATAAATAGTTTTAATATTTAAGTCATATTAATTGAATAATAAACCCAAGACTCTTGAGTTTTAAATATTTAAGGCCTTTTGTAGGGCCTCATTATTTTTGCTTTTAATCTCTGCTCATTAAAATATTTATGAAACCTCAGATATAAATTGTTGTATGAATAAAAATTGTATTTATTTTTTCGATTTTGTTTTGCGAACTTGCACTAGCGCTTGTTTAAAGCTGTACATTTGTGTATATTTCGTTACAAGTATGAGCGTGTGTTTGTGTGTGTGCGTGTGTGAATGTGTTCATTACGAGCAACAAATATTTTCAATTTAAATTTATTTTTGTGTAAGTTTGAGATTTTTAAATTTTTTATGCAAATATTTGTTATTAACACTCACATACAAATCGAACAGTGTGGTTGGTTTAACATGTGTATTGTAAACCAAATGGAAATAAAGTTTTTTGATTGCATCTTTTATTATTTATTTTTTTGTAAAAAAGAAAATATTGAAAAAAATTAAATTAAATAATGAACTTTTATAAAGGATAATTTATAAGGAGAATAAAAAAATAAGTAATAAATATGTAAAAAAAAGAACTAAACCGATTAAAAAGTTAAAAATGATTCTGAATTAATGAATGCAATTTTTGTAAATGTCTTTGTTAACTATAGTGCTGTAGAGCTCAGATTCAATGGGCCTAGGACCGCGCTTACTTTTTACGGCTAATTCTCATTTTTGGTGCATGCTACGATATCCGTCTGTTCGTCTGCCAGTCACACTATGTTGTTTCCGAAGCCGTTAAGGTTACGGACCTGAAATTTTCACACAATATGTAAAACTTTGGCCGCAACAAAAAATATATGAGAGTAAAAAATTAAAGGCGGTTCTAAATCAAACAACGAAACATGTTGAAATCCTAATGTAATATACAGAATATGATATATAGACACTTGAAATTTTTAAACTTAGTGTAATTTTATGCAAAGTACACCAATTAACACTGAAATTTAAAAAATCAAAATTAAAGGATATTCCATCAGTTGATGTAATTTTCACCAGGCAATTTTGCAAGTTGTCAAAATCTTGGAAACCGTAAGAGACAAGCTTTTGAAATGTTCAAAAACGCTAAAAGTAAAAAATCCAAAATTTAAAAAACCGCCAAAACGAAAAAATCACCAGAAACCGAAAAAATCGTCAAAAAAGAAGACAAAACGCCAAAACTGAAAAAATCGCTTAAATTAAAATGAATCGCCAAAAACCGGAAAAATTGCAGTAAGCGGTAAGATTTTCAAAAAAATCCAGAAAAATTAAAAAAAGCACAAAACTAAAAAAAGCACCAAAAGTAAAAAATCGCCAAAACGAAAAAAAAACCTTTACTATTATATAAAATACCATATCGTTAGTTTTATTAAATATATTATTTGTGTTTATTTTCTGTGTTATTATAAATTATTTTGCATATTAATTTTGATATTCATATGAATGTACAATTTCTTTTATATTATTTCATTTTATTTTCCTTTTCTGTTGCTTATCATTTTATTTTACAATAACATTTCAGCTTCCAAGTAATTAATTTTTGAAACATTTGCTTAAATAATTTTTTTTGTTCTATTTTAAATTAATACTTCCTGGTTTATGTCATATGCAAATAAAGATTCTTAGTTATTCAATTTAATCATATCCTAAAGGGTCTTTGTTTTTATTGACTTTAGGATTTATTCAAAACAAACTTCAAACAAATGTCCAATAGAAATGCAAAAGAATATTTATTAACTAAAAAAAAATTTATATGCTAATGATTTCATATGCATGTTTTTGCACGTCGTATGTTAAACAAAAAAAATATATAAATTATTTATTTTCATTAAAGCATGTGAATTTGAATAAATAAATTAGATAATTTTAAATGTGTAGCAAATGCCTCCATAAGCCTATGCCTAATGCTATGCAAACCATTTGTATGAAATTCATTTTAATTTTTCCATGTGCACAATTTTGTGCATTTTATTTGTAGATTGAAGGAAAAGCTGGTTATTTGTTAGAGCAAATCCGGGAAATAAATTACAGGGCTTATTTTGTAACATGGAACGAGAAGCGTTGACAAAGTTAAAAAATAAAGGGTGTGGTAAAGCGAGCAAACGAAACATGTTGAAATTCTAATGCAATATACAGACAATTATTTATAGACACTTGGAATTTTCAAACTTAGTGTATTTTTATGCAAACTATTGAAATTAAAAAAAATCAAAATCAAAGGGTATTCCATCAGTTAATGTAATTTTGACCACTTACTGGATTTTGGAAATCGTAAATGGCAAACGATTGAAGTTTTTAAAAACGCTAAAACTCAAAAATTCCGAAATTAAAAAAAGGACAAAAACGCTTAAATGTAAAATATCATCAAAAATAAATTAAATCGCTAAAATGCAAAATAAATGACCAAAAGTAAGAAGCTCGCCAAAAAAAATCTAAAAAAATTGCAAAAATTCGAATAAAATTGTTAAAAACCACAAAAATTGCGACTTTGACTAGCGCACGCAGGATTCCGTACGTTGGGCTTTGAGCATTTTTTAATATGGCGTTTTTGACGTTTTTTCAGCTGAAATGTTTTTTTTTCGCCTTTTCCCGTTTTGGCGATTTTTTTTCAGATTTTGGCGTTTTTTCCATTTAGGCGATTTTTTTTCATTTTGGCGTTTTTTAAATTTTGGCGATTTTTTTAATTGTGACGATTTTTTTGATTTTGGCGATTTTCCCGTTATTTTTGCGATTTATTTTTGTCTTAGAATTTTTTTAATTGGGCGCTTTTTTTCGTTTTGGCGATTTTTTTTATTTTGGCGATTTTTTTTTGATTTCGTGATTTTTTTATTTTGGGATTTTTCAGTTTTAGTGTTTTAGAAAATTTCAAGAGTTTGGCTCTTACGGTTTCCAAGATACAGCAAGTTGTCAAAATTTAATTTTCAAAATTACATTAGCAGATAGAACACCCTTTAATTTAAATTTTTTAAATTTTAGTGTTAATTGTTATAGTCTGTATAAAAATAGACTAACTAGCTTTATAAATTTATGTATGTATGTATATTATATTCGATTTTAATATTTTTCGTTGGAACACCCTTTAATTTTTAACTCTCATATAATTCTTGTTGTAGCGGCCAAAGTTCTACATACTCTGTCCAAATTTCAGGGCCCTGACTTTTACGGCTTAACAAAGAAAAAATTAAAATTTGACCTAGTTACTTTTATATACAATAAACATTAAATTTCCAACCCTGGAATCATAATTATATATTTTTTCTGATTCCTTATACCAATCTAGTAGTTCTTAAAAAGATCTATAAGGTATGTTAAGTGAATAAAGAAAAAAGGATTTAAAAAAAAGGGTTTTATTTAGTTACTTTAATATCCATAAAAAAAGTTAAAAGTTTCCAGTTCTGGAGCTGTGGTTTTAATTTTTATAGTTTTTTACGCCAAATTTGTCTTTCCAAAACGTAAAACATATATAATTTATAAAGAAAAAGAAAAAAAATTAATTAGACCTACTTACTTTTATATATCACAAAAAGTGTAAGTTTCCCAACCCTGGAATCATCCTTTTTAATTTTTTTTTTATCTCTTACACCAATATATTTCTTTTAATAATATAAGATACGAGGGCGGTTCGGAAACTTCTTAGCCTAGCACAAAAAGCGCGGTATAAACAGAAAAAAGTTAAGTGTTTTGGAAACTTATATCTCTGCTATCAACACATGTTAAATTTTGTTTCGATCTGGCAACTCCTTCATATAGAAGGAAGACGCATCCGCGATTTTTTAACAATGGAAAAATTAGAAATGCGTGGTGTCATTAAATATCTACATAAAAAAGGTTTATCGGGACAAGAAATTCATAATGATATGGTGAATGTGTTAGGTGAAAGTGCTCCTTCATATGCAACAGTAAAAAATTGGGTTGCTGAATTTAAACGTGGTCGTACAAGCATTGAAGATGAACCACGTAGTGGACGTCCAAAAACAGCAACAACAACAGAAATTGTAGCCAAAGTGCATGATATGGTAGTAAATGATCGACGAATAAAAGTGCGTGAAATAGCTAATATCATGGGCATCTCAAATGATCGAGTCCATTTAATTTTGCATGAAGAACTACAGATGAAAAATCTTTCTGCAAGATGGGTGCCGCATTTGTTAACAGTCGACCAGAAACGCATAAGAATGAACATTTCTCAAGCTTGTTTGGATCGTTTTAAGCGAAATAAAATGGATTTTAAGCGTCGTTTCATAACTGTTGATGAGACATGGATCCATCACTATACTTCAGAGACAAAAGAACAATCCAAACAATGGACTGAAGCTGGAGGAAGTGCCCCAAAGAAGGCAAAAACAATTCAATCGGCTGGTAAGGTTATGGCAACGGTTTTTTGGGACTTCAAAGGTATTTTATTGATTGACTATCTGCAAAAGGGTAAAACAATAAATTCAGAGTACTATTGCAACCTTTTGGATCAATTAAATGTACAAATTCGAGAAAAACGTCCTGGCTTACAACACAAAAAAAATAATTTTTCATCAGGACAACGTACCAGCGCACAAGAGTGTTTTAACAATGGCTAAAATCAACGAATTAAAGTACGAGTTGCTTGACCACCCACCTTATTCTCCTGATTTGGCTCCCAGTGACTTTTACCTGTTCCCAAATCTAAAAAAATTCCTTGCTGGCAAGCGTTTTACCTCAAATGAAGATGCAATTACATTTGTAAACCACTATTTTGAAGACCTTGAGGAAAACTATTTTAATCAAGGGATAGAATTGCTAGAAAAGCGTTGGACTAAGTGTATTGAAGTTTCAGGAGATTATATTGAAAAATAAAAATATTTTTGAAAAACTAACTATTCTCTTTCATTGATAGGCTAAGAAGTTTCCGAACCGCCCTCGTATGTTTAATTTATAGAAAAAAAGGAAAAATTAGTTTTAGTAAGTTACTTTTATATAACAAAAAAAAAAAAAATCCAAAGTTTTCCAACCCTGGAAACGTCTTTTTAATTTTTTTATTTTTTTTTTTAAATTTGAAATACCAATTTTATTCGTACTGAAGTAGAAAATAAGTTTATTTATAAAAAAAAATAAAAATTAGTTTTTGGTAGTTACTTTTATATGGCAAAATAAAGTTTCAGTTTTCCAGCTCTGTAACCATCTGCGTGATTTTGCTGATTTTCAATACCAATCTATTTTGGACTATTTCTGATACACCAGTCCAAGAACGAAGTCTCCAGCTTTTCTGGGAGCTTCGGAAAACCGATTTCACGTACAGACAGATGGACAGACGGACATCGCTTATTCGTCTACCCTATGCATAAGGATCCAGAATATATATACTTTACATGTCGCTTATTAATATTATGGAAACTACAAACGAAATGACAAACCTTTATATACATATGTACCTTTCTACCATTTTTTGGTTAAGGGTATAAAAATGACAAAACGAAAAGTTGACAAAATTAAATGCAAAATAAATCATTAGAAGTAAAAAACTCGCGAAAAAAATACTAAGAAAATTGCAAAAAATCGTTAAAATACAAAAAAACGTCGGAACTAAAAAAATCGTCAATACCAAAAAAATCGCCAAAAACCAAAAAATAAAAATCGCCGAAACCCAAAAACCCCTAACATTGAAAAAATTTCCAAAAACCGAAAAAATCGCCAAAACGAATATAAACACCAAAAATTAAAAACAAAATCGATAAAAACCCAAAAAAAAATCCCCAAATCGAAAAAATCGTCAATACTAAAAATATCGCCAGAAACCGAAAAAAATCGCCAAAATCCGAAAAACACCTAAAATTAAAATAAATTGATATATACAGAAAAAATCGCCAAAAAGAAGATAAACGCCATAACTGAAAACGAAAAAGCCGAAGTAATCCTATAAAGAAAAAAAGTCCCAAGATTAAGAAAAAGCACCAAAATTAAACAAATCGCCAAATACTAATTAAAAAAAGTTTACCGGGTACATAAAATTATTGTGAAATATATCTACATCAGGTAAGATATTCGATTATATAGGCTAAAGTTCGTATAGTATTATACATGTAGTGTCTGTACGGAAGCCTTCTTGTGCGACTAAAAGTTGCATTTTACTGTATTCAGTAAATATTGTTTCTCATTTCACTCACTGCAAATAATAAAACAAAACGACAGCAAATGCTTCCTTCTATTTATTTTCATAACCCGCTACAGACAAAAGTGTGCGGCAAAGCACTTTGATATATTTCACGCAACAAAAGCTATACGAAATAATATACAACTAAAAGCCATTTAATTAAAAAATATTTTTATTTATTTATTTATTTTTTATTAAAAAATATGATTCTATTCGCAGCATAAATAATTTTTTCTCAGCGTTTATCTTTTTCACATTTCACAAAAATTAATTAACTTTTGCACATTTGGAAATTCGTTGCATATTCGACGACTCTAATTAAACATTTCAATTTAATTATTTATCACAGCTGCCAATAAATAATCGAAAAGAATTTTTATGTATAAAAACTAATGTTTATTAAGAAGTGTGTACATTAAATGATATGAAATATGTAAAATACCAACTGCTGCAATTGGTGTTCATTTAACGTGGCTGTGATTAGTTCGTAAATGGAAATTTTTTTTCTGTTTTGTCAAAACATTATTTGCATAAATTGCGATATTTGTGGCACTTAGATTAAAGTAAAAACTAAATAAATAATTAAAACGTATATTGCAACGAACAACAAAATAAAGACAACTTTGCATGGAAAAGGACAATCTATGCATAACATTCCGTAAAATAAAAATATGTATTTAGAAAAAAACCGTTGAAACTTTTGAGTTAAAATGTACTTTTCTGGAAGAAAAATGTCATCGGCAAGTTTGAAATATGACAGTTGTAACAAAGCCAATTTAATTGCAATCCTTGCTAGGACATGCCGTTCTCCCATATATCCTTAATGTGAAAATATCAATATCAGCTGCAACTTCTACTGAAATGCAATTCAAATATGCTTCCGATTCAAAAATATTATAAGTAAGAACTCCACTGAATTTCTTTTGAATTAGTGCCAGGATATTCCTGCCTCTCTTATATCCTTAATGAGAAAATATCAATATCATGTCCAACTGCTGTTGAAAGGCAACCAAAATGTGTTTCAGCTTCAAAAATAATATAATTAAGACCTCCGCTGAATTTTATTGGAATGGGTGCAAGGACATGACCACATCTCTTATATACTGAATTTTTAAAATTATACAACAGCTTAAAACTATAATCAGAATCTAATAAAATTTCGAAACTATTACCAAAATTTAATAATTTTCGCCTGTTTTGCAACTACACTTATAGCTACAATGTAACTAAAACTTGTAAGCATTTCTAAAAAAAAGTCGTATAAGATTCTTTGCTACTAAATTCCTCCAAAATCGTTGCTAGGACATGCCTACTTCCCATATATCCTGAATTTCTAAAATTTTAGTTTATCCGTAATTATGACAAAATATGGTAAAACACTGCAAGCCGGTACTAAAATTAATAATTGAAGATACCCAAAAAAAAAAAACTTCATCATAATCTGTGAAGGACATGTTTGCCTCCAGAATGTCCCTGAGGCAAATAATTGGATTTCAAGCAAACCTTTTATCAGAATGCAGTGACTATTTCTAGAATAAATTCTTATAGGCTCTTTGTAAAATTTTATTGTTATTGGTGCAAGGATACGACTCCTTCCCATATGTCCTGAATATTTTAAATTGCATATTACTAGCATTGATGACAAAAAAAAGCTAAAAACTTGTTTCCTGTACTAAAATTTATCATTTAAGCTCTCAACCAAAATACACTACAATCGGTGCAAGCACATGTTTACTTCCCATAAAATCCTTGAGGTAAAAATTTACATTTTAACTACAATTTTATTCAGAATGCAACAATAACAAAGTAAATATTCCAAAATTAATGTATGAAAGATCATAGTTAAATTTCATTGAAATCGCTGCAAGGATATGCAGGATATCTTAATTGCCAGAATTAAGATATTCAGCCTTTTGCTGCAGATGGGATTAAGGACATGTTTACCTGTTAAATATCTTCAATTTGAACAATTAAGTTATTGCCTAAACTAATTATCCAAATGCACTATTGACTAAACGAAACTCGGCGGTTGAGGACTTTGGTAAATTTTTCTTAAATCAAAGCAAGACTATCCATGCTTCCCATGTATCCTTAATTCTAGAAATAAAATTTCAGCTGTAAATATGTAACCTTGTGATTGTTGTAAAATTAATACTAATAAGGTTTATGCTAAAGTTCCTTATAATTATTTTCCTATTTTCTATTTATCCTTAATTTTCAAAATTGAGTTTCATCTCTAATTCGAAGCAGAATGCGGTAAAATCTCATTACAATTTGTAGAGCTGCTCACCTAAGCTTTTAACAAAAGTTTATTACAATTGGTGCAGGGACTTGCCTACCTGTCATATATCCTTTATAGTCAAAATTTAATTTTATTTGTAATTCCAAGCAGATTGTGGTAAAAGTCCATTACAACTTACAGCACTACTTATCTAAGCTTTTCACAAAATTCTATTACAATCGATGAAAGAATTTGCCTACCTTTCATATATCCTTTATTGTCAAAATTTAATTTAATTTTCAATTCAAATCAGATTGCGATACAAATTCATAACAACTTGCAGAATTGTTGACTTAAACTTTTCACAAAATTTTGCGACAATCGCTGCAAGGACTTGCCTAGCTTCCATATATCCTTTATTATATAAAATGTATTTTTGCTGCAATTATGACGAAAATGTATTGAAAACTGTTATTTTCTTATGATTACCCAATAGATATTTTAAAAACTTGATTTTGATTAAGAAATGATTAAAATTTAAAAATTAAAAAAAAATTGAGTATAAAGTTTATTAAAATTTGTTAAATTTGTGTTAAAAATTTATCAGGAGTGTAATTAATTTTCCCTTTACATATAAATGAAATTCGATAAGCTATAACAAAGCAATTTTTTTCAAATTTTATGTAACACTCGAGCCGTAAACCTTCATTAAATGTTTACTCCATTTGCAAAAAATAAATATAATTTTTTCCGTTTCTGTTCGCCTTGAATATAACTTCATGTGTATAAATGAAACAATTGTTGGCGGCATTGATTTTATTTGCAGCAAATTATTAATATTTGCATTTAATATTTAATGATTGCTTTTTGCTTTTGATTTTTACAACGTTTATTTATTTTAAAATAATTCTGTGGTCTTCCATTCACAGTAAATAAATTTACATTTATTTCTCTTCCCCACACATGAATTTATACTATGTGTTGGCTTTTGTAGTTGGAAAAATATTTTATTATTTACTTTGTGCTGAAGTAAATATAATTGTGGTTTTAAAGCACCAACTCATCATGATGCCACTTTCGATGGAGCAGGAGACCAATAAAACTATTTATTATCTCTTGTTGGAAAAAAAAACTTTTTTTCTTTTTGATTTTATTTAACTTTCTCTAAATAAATACCATAGTAAAGATAACGAAAAAATTGCTTGATAATTCAAATGGGTGTAAATCTATAACTAAGTGAAGTAGTGCACGGGAAGAAAAATATGAGTAATTTTTATGGAAAAAAAGAGGGAAGGAAATTTCTTTTAGGGATAATTATAGAATTTATGTGGAACTTGGATACACTGAAATTTCAGACAGGTTGGTGTTTAAGCATGTCTATATGCATTTCATTAGTGCTTTGTCAAATCATCAGTAGACTTCAGCCACTCATTTTGAGCATTCACAAACCTCTTATATTATGCTATTTTTAAAGTGTATAAGATAAGAGATTTGTGACTTCGATGTCGAACGATAGTGAAACGGATTGTTTTGAAGATTCTTGGGATATATTATTTTCACAAAAATGTTTTTTTATTTAAAACCACTAAGCTGATCAAGTTCAAAATTTAATAAATTTTTAAGCTCAAAAGGACACTTCGATTGATTTTGTTCGAAATATATTATTGACGAAAAATTTCAAACAAAATTTTCCTTAAGAAGTTTATTAAAATTTATTTGCTGGTGGTTAAGCACGTCTATATACATTTCATTGGTCTGATGAAGTCTACTGATGATTTGGCAAGGCACCAGTGAAATGTATATAGGCATGCTTAACCATTAACTTCAGTTTTTTTCTAATAACTTCAAAAGTATTTTGTAAACTCACTTTAGATATCCACTGATTTTTGTAGACTGAAAAATGTGTCGGATACCCAAAAATTTTACCGAAATTTGGAAACATTTTGGAAGATATCGTTATCGAAAATTTGCAGAATAAGTTTTTATAGTTTATCACTCCGTAGTTTCTTGTCAATAAATATTTGAACACATAAATTTTTTTGAAAAAAAAAAACTGGCCGGAAGTTAAAGGAACAGCCGGTAAATTATTTTGTTTGAAACTGGTTGTTTTATTATGGAATAATTTGCAAATTTTACCTGCGGCACCGCTTGCGTTGATCTGTTCAGTAAAGACATAAAAAGTGGTTTTAAAACTGTTTAAACTATAAAACCCGAAACTAAAATTACCCTAACCAGCGTGGTTCATTATTTTTTGCGGGGTATAAAAATAATGATCGTTAAGCTACGTAATAGCGATTATATTCGTCATCAACAACAAAACCAGTCTTCGCAATGCAATACTCCATCAACATTGAAATGCAATTGCAATCAACATGGAAATCAGACGATGTTATTGTAATTATAAAAATAAGAAAAAATAAATAAAACACAATCATACAAATACATTCATAAGCAAAATAATTTGCATATTCATACACACACTTACATATATACGAAAGACCACAAATAACAGAATGCAAATACACTTATACAAATGCATGTGAACACACACATACATACACTAATACATACGACTCAATCAAATGTACTCATACATACAAGCAGACAAATGCCGATACCCAGCCAACCTGAGTTTCGAAAATAAACGAACGTTTGCTGTAGCCAACAATTCTCGAAACATTCTCGTAACAAAAAAGTTTAGCAACAAGAAACAATTTGTTTCTCTCAATTTTTTATTTTTTTGCATGTCAACAAAAGAGGAATAACGTTTTTTGCTTATTAAAAAGCAATGAAATCGATTGCTAATGATATTGCTTAAGGTTCGCTATTGATTCGTAAGCGAAACATCGATATCGAAACTGAGCGACGAGTGAGCTCTAGCAGCACTTCTCAGTCGTTTTCGAGTGTTTTGTCCGAGAAATTATTACGCAACATTCGAATGCGATTTATTTATGAATGTTTTGGTTAGCTGGGTAGTTTCACTCTCTCATACCAGTCAATATCTTTCGAGTTTTTTTTTCATGCTAAGGCAAAGGTGCTGGTATGTAAAAGCATGCATGTGCAAGACTACAATAA
This sequence comes from Tachina lurida, assembly GCA_944452675.1. Lineage (NCBI taxonomy): Eukaryota > Metazoa > Arthropoda > Insecta > Diptera > Tachinidae > Tachina > Tachina lurida. The sequence continues at coordinate 17,478,161 of OX101754.1, read as the reverse complement.
GAGAGCAGCAATATGGAGAATTAAAAAAATATGTATATCTGAAGAGAGGGACAGGGGTCAACAAATGCACTGATTTTTGTGTGGGATATAAAAAAGAATAACGAGTCGAAGACTTGGACATATGACTAAAATAATAGTGAACACCTATTAAATTCATCCTCATAAGAGTGCACTGAAGTAACAGCAAGGGTGTTGCTTTAAACGGTTCTTTTAATTTTTAGTTTATGAGAAAAACATCATGTTGATTGATTAACAAATTCTAGTCTGAAAGTTATTTGCTGGTGGTTCAGCGATGTCTATATGCATTTCATAGTTGCTGTAACAAATCGTCAGTAGACTTCAACCACACATTTTGAACAGTCAGACATTTTGTACAGACTTTCAAAAATTAAATAAAATTTCAAATTAAAATAGACTTATGACAATATGTCGAATAATAAATTGCTTAAATATTAACAAATTTTTTTAAATTTAAATTTAAAATAAAGCGAAAGTAAACCTCATTCTGTAACACAAAAGATACGAGTTACTCATTATACTTAGGGACATTAGGGCTTCATATTACGAAGTAACTTTCAGATTCCTGCAGTGTTTACCAGGCAGAAGTCCTTGCTATCAGAGAAGTTGCAGATTGGTTAAGAGTGAATGTTAGTTGAACAACAATAATAAGCATATACATATGTACACTCTTATATAGCTTTAATCCTTGCTTATAAGAACAACAATATCCCTTGACTTCCGATCATCTCTGAACGAGATGTTCTGCCATATAATATTAGAAACTTCTGGAGCTCAGGACACAGAAGCTTTCAGGGAAACTCTAAGGCTGATGTGATTGCCAGGTTCCAATGAATATGGAATGTTTTAAGGTCCGTGTTGAGCGGATACTGTCTCATAGGCAGGCCTGCACAAAGGTTAAGGTTAAATACAATGACTATTTCTGAGGTAGGTAAGATATTCACCAAGAAGGAAATGAAGAACATTTCTATATCATAGCCCTGGATTCGCCAGAAAGATTAGCCACTATGGGCTCCCTTGAGTTCAGGGAACTTTCTGATATTGCCAGTGTTGAACTTCAACCTCTTGTTAGCATGATATTGAGATTTGGTTGGTTCGACGATGAGTACTCAGCTTCAGCAGAGTTTCAGTGGTATCATAGTGCACCAAGGTTCAAGTGAGTCTGGGATTCTGGTTGGAACCCCTACCTAAGCTAACCTCACTTGGCATATCGATCAAATGAACACGAAAGTGAACAAAAAATTGGTTTGAATATGCAAAAAACTGAAAATTTTTACGTTTTCAATTTAATTATTATTTAAATATTATTTTCAACACAGCTCAAAATTTAATTGATTCAATTAAAAGTTTAATTACCTCAATTAAAAGTTTACTTTCTTCAATTAAAAATATAATTGCTTCAATTACAAAATTGAATTGCATTAAATAAAAAATTTAATCACATCAATTAAAAGTTTAATTAAATCAATTAAAAAAATTTGTTACTTCAATTAAAATTTTAATTACTTCAATTAAAAATTTTATTGTTCAGATAAAAAAATTTAATTGATGCAATAAAACTTTTAATAGCTCCTATAAAAAATTTAATTAATTCAATAAAATTTTTAATTACTTCAATTAAAACTTTACAATTAATTGTTTTAATTAAAAATTTAATTGCTTCAATGCAAAATTTGATTGATTCGATTAAACTTTTAATTGCTTCAAAAAAATTTTTAATGGTTTCAATTAAAATCTGTAATTTGTTGAACAAAATTTTCAACTCATTCAATTAATTCAAGCTTCAAACTAAGTTTATATTATTGAACTAATTCACAAATGTAAATACAAACAACTTTTTAATTGATATAACAAAATTTTCAATCAAAGTTCTTTTTAATTTATGGAAATAGAAATATATAGAAAATACTTATTGATATCAACAATATTTTTTATAAGGTTTGTAAAGCAATTTGTCCTACCAAATTCCTTTTTATAACAAAAAAATAAAAAAATAAACAGTAGGACATAAAGAATAAAATATGGGTTTCATGAATACCGAAATATACACTTCCAAGGAAACATCCTTTATTAACGCACCTGCTTGTATTAGTCTATATATGTATGTAACTCTCAGTATACATTTGTTACAATAGTATTCCTTCCAGTTTGTTTGTGTAACTACATATTTGTCATTGTTTATCAAGAATTCTGCCAATTGAAGTAATCAATGAATAAATCATAGAATTTCTATTTGTATGTCTCCCTGACTTCTACTTTTGTGGTCATATACATTCGTACATAGTTTTTTTTTTGTTTCATTTGCAATTTCTGACTTGTTTTTGCATATTTAATTTATTTTTAATACTAACAGTATGAATTGTTAGTTTCGCATCTGCACATGTGTGTGTGTGTGTGTATGTATGTTAATACCTGTTAATGTGTGTGTGTGTATGTTTAGGTTTGTGTATGTGTTTAATACTCATTTGTGTGTGTGTATGTTTAAGTTTGCCTTTTTTGTATGAATTCGTTGTATTTGTTTGATTTTCTATATGTATATGTGTATGTGTGTATGTTTAGGTTTGTGTATGTGTTTAATACTCATTTGTGTGTGTGTATGTTTAAGTTTGCCTTTTTTGTATGAATTCGTTGTATTTGTTTGATTTTCTATATGGATATTTTTTTTTTGTAAATTCTGAAATTTTCTTGTAAATATTTGATTGGATTATTTAAATACAGAAACAGGCAGAATACACATCCATACATTAATGCATTCAAACACACATGTTGCACAGATAACGGTCTTAGATTTGAATTTTATTCATTTAATTCAGTTCTACATTGGCACAGTGGGGAAGAATATAGAAAAAAGGATTTCAAAGAACTTGTAATTAAATAGAAAATTTTAAAGTTTAAAAGCAAGCAATTGGCTGCCTTATCAGTCCATTCGAATAATTAACATATACTTTTTTCAATGAAGAATGCTTAACTTAATTTTTAAGAAATTTAAAGAAGAAATAATTAGTATATTAAAACCGCCAACAAAATTATAAATTCGGCTTAAAAAGCGTTACGAACATTAGCCTATTCTATTCATAAGAATATAGAATCAAATACAGTTCGAAAAATAATAATTAAATTAACTAAAATTAATAGTTATTGGCTTGTGGCAAAAATTAAATTAAAATATACCTTGCGTACCTTGGATGGCAAATAACAACCATTGAATTTATTTGAAGATTTAATCCTCATACAATAAGAGATCCAGCACTGCATAAATAATTTTTTGAATGACATGTATTTCACATCGCTAACTTGCCTCTGCTAGCAGTTGGCTGTGCACAAATTTATTTTTGCTTTTGGTAAGTTTTGAAACGAATGTAAAATGCCACTTCTGATATCTAGTACTATTTATTAGATTCTCAAGTTTATTCCTAGTCATAAGAAAGTTCTAATAAAACTAAAGAGCTCTACATTTAAGGCTAAACATTTGTGTGGTATTTTTCAAAGCATCTCAACTATCAGCTGTTTTCCTTCCCACTGTATTTAATTATTCATGTATTCCAAAGAATTATAAATTCATACATGCATGGGGTTTTTGGTTTTTTATTTCTTCTTTTGTTATAATAATACTTTGTTTTAAATTTCATCTATTTTCGATTTACGTAGAAAACAAAAGAACAAGTCAACAATGTCCTTATAATCATCAACATCAAAATTCCCCATTGAACTTTTTTTTTTTAAATACAAGATTTAAATTAATAAAATTTTCATTAGCTGCCGTTTTGGCCAACAGCCGTTTGGTCAACGGATAATAAAATATAAAACCGCTCAAAAAGCTTAATTTCAGCCAGTCAGTTTTCATTAAATTTTAACAGCCATGTTACAATAATATGCGACAATTTTCTTTTTTATACCTTAATACAACAATTAATTGCTTTAAGCCAATTTGAGAGGAAATTAAAACACTTTCAAATAGATTTTAAATAGTATTAAAAGAAAGTATTAGCTGGTGCAACGAAGCCAAGACAAATTATCCTAGAAAATCTACTTACTGGTAAAAATTAATTAACGTCTTGTCTACTTTTGGCCCACGGCCTTCAAATAATGTTGAATATTTCACTATTTTTTTTTGCTTGTGCTTTCTATCTTCTTTCTTTAATACTACTACTATTTGCCTGAACAGTTAGTACTGGCTTTTTTTTCTTTCTTTTAATGAAATGAAGAAAAAGCCTTATCAAGCATACGACCGACAGCCTTTATGCTTCAACTAATAGCTTTTAATTTAATTAGTCAAAATTGTCTTCTTATTAGTTAAACATTTAAAAAAATTTGCAAAACTAAATGGCAGAAAATAAAAATTTAATGACATTAATTTATGTACTTACCAGGATTTGTGGCATTTATATGGAATTCACAGAGATTCTTTGAACCCTGGGCAAAATCATATGAGTCGTAGTCGGTGAAGAGTATGTCCACGTCCAGCTCAAAGCCTCTGTTGGGTATTCCCTGTTGCAGAGGTGCTGAGAAGGGACTCGAGTGAAATGCAACCAACATTTCAGGACCCCTAAAAATATAAAAAATGCAAAATTAATATTTTTTAACAGATTTAATGAAATATTACTACAATTATTATTGAAAAACCAAAGAAATGAGTTTTTATGATAGTTTTGTTTTTAGTAGAAAAAATTTATTCAAGCATAAAAATAAAAGATTTAGCATTAAACTTAACTTTTCATAATATTTACTAAAACTAAATGGTCAAGCTCTCCGATAAATTTAATGCCAATGGAAGCAGGTACGCTTATATGTACCTCTCATATATTCTTGACCTGAAAAAATTAATTTTAGCTTCAATTACTTAAAAAAACTAAGCGAAAATAAGTTAACAACCCGAGAACTTACTCACTTAAGATTTCTGTTCAATTTCACTTAAATTACTCCAAGGATCTGTTTACTTTTCACATATCCTTTTTATAAAAAAATATTATCAGCTGAAATAATGCTTATTATGTAGCGGGATTTATTTATTTCATCTTTCAAATTAAACAGTTTAACTCCCTGATGAATTTCTAGCTAATCCTTCAAAAGACATTAGTATCTACCATACATCCTTAATAAAAAAAACTTGTACCTAAATGTAAAACTAGATATTCAAGATCCTTGAAGAATTTCCCTACAATCGCAGTCAGTACTTGCTGCGTATTACATATACATATATAAAAAATTAATTTTTAGCTTTAATGATTGTAAGAACTAGACGAGAACGTATTAACAACTCGAGAATTTACTCACATGAGATCTTCGTTCAATTCCAATTAAATTGCTTCAAGGATTTGTTTACCTTCCATATATCCTTTATTAAAAAGAAATTATTATCAGCTAAAATAATACTCAGAGTGTAGCGAAAATAAATTCTTTATCCCTTTTTATATTATAAAGTTTAACTCGCTGATAAAGTTCAAGCTAGTTCATCAAATTATGTTAGTACCTGTGATTTATCCTTAAAAAACTAAGTTTTGGTTAAAATTCACATGAAATGAAAGCAAACATTTATAACTAATTATAAAATTAAATATTCCAAATCCCTAAAAAATTTCCTAACAGTCGCAGTCAGTATTCGCTTGCGTACTACATATCCTTTGTATAAAAAATTTCTGTTTAGCTTTAATTATTGATAAAACTAAACGAAAATGTGTTCACAACTCGAGCATTTACTGACTTAAGATCTCTGTTAAATTTCACTTAAATTGCTGCAAGGATGTACCTACCGCTCATATATCCTTTATTTGAAAGAAAATTATTATAAGCTGATATGATTCTAAGAATGAAGCGAAATAATTTTTATTATTCTTTTTAAATTACGCAGTTTAACTCGCTGATAAAGTTTAAGCTAGTTCATCAATTTATGTACATATCTGTGATTTATCCTTAAAGAACTAAGTTTTGGTTAAAATTCACATGAAATGAAAGCAAACATTTATAACTAATTATAAAATTAAATATTCCAAATCCCTAAAAAATTTCCTAACAGTCGCAGTCAGTATTCGCTTGCGTACTACATATCCTTTGTATAAAAAATTTCTGTTTAGCTTTAATTATTGATAAAACTAAACGAAAATGTGTTCACAACTCGAGCATTTACTGACTTAAGATCTCTGTTAAATTTTACTTAAATTGCTGCAAGGATGTGCCTACCGCTCATATATCCTTTATTTGAAAGAAAATTATTATAAGCTGATATGATTCTAAGAATGAAGCGAAATAATTTTTATTATTCTTTTTAAATTACGCAGTTTAACTCGCTGATAAAGTTTAAGCTAGTTCATCAATTTATGTACATATCTGTGATTTATCCTTAAAGAACTAAGTTTTGGTTAAAATTCACATGAAAAGAAAGCAAACATTTATAACTAATTATAAAATTACATATTCCAAATCCCTGAAAAATTTCCTAACAGTCGCAGTCAGTATTCGCTTGCGTACTACATATCCTTTATATGAAAAAATTTCTGTTTAGCTTTAATTATTGTAAAAACTAAACGAAAACGTGTTAACAAGTTTAGAATGTACTCATTTTAGATCTCTGTTCAATTTCACTTACAAATTAATTTCTATATAACTTTTTAAATTATGAACTTTAACTCTCCGATAAATTTTAAGCAAATCCGTCAAAGGATATTAGTACCTACCATATATCCTTAATAAAAACATTAAAAGTTCGGTTTTAATTTATATGAAAATAAAGCAAACATTTTTAGCAAAGTATAAAATTACATATTCAAGATCCCTGAAGAATTTCTCTACAAGCGTAGTCAGTACTTGCTGTGTATTACATATCCTTTATATAAAAAAATTTTCTTTTAGCTATAATGACTGTAAAAACTGAGAGGGAAAGCGTTAACAACTCGAGAATTTACTTAATTGAGATCTTCGTTCAATTTCACTTTAATCGTTGAAAGGATTTTTCTATTTCCCATATATCCTTTATTTAAACAAATTATTATCAGGTGAAATAATGCTCAGAGTGATAAATTTGAAGACAAATCTTCAAATTACATTAGTTACCTGTCATATATCCTTAATAAAAAATATAAAATTTTGCTTAAAATTTTTATAAAAATAATGCAAAAATTTATAGCTGATTGTTAAATTATATATTCAAGATTTCCTTTAACAATCACAGTAAGTATGTACTTGCCTGCGTGCCATGTATCCTATATTTAAAAAATTTTGCCTTAGCTTTATTTATAGCAGAAACTAAGCGCAAACGTGTTAACAACTCAACAGCTTACTCAGTAAAGATCCTTTTTTAATTTTACTTTAACCACTGCAAGGATGTGCCTTCCGCCCATATATCCTTTATTTAAACAAAATATAATATCAACTGATTTAATGCTCGAAAGCCATTATCCCTTTTTGAATTGAACACCTAAGGAATTTTAAGCAAATCAGTCAAAGGACATTAGTACCTGTCATATAGCCATAATTAAAAATTTAACTGTGTTTACTATTTGCATAAAAATAAAGCTTAAATATATAACTTATTGTAATATTACTTATTCAAGATTTCTGAAGTATTTTTTTACAATCGCAGTGAGTACTTGCCTTTATTAAAAAAAAGTCGTTTTAGCGTCAATTATTGTAAAAACTAAGCGAAAACCTGTTAACAACACGAGAAAATATTTAGTAAATATTGTTGTTAAATTTTACTTAAATGACTGCAAGGATGTGCCTACCGCCCATATATCCTTTATTTAAAAAAAACATTATGAGCTGCAATAATCCTCAGAATGTAGCTAAATTTCTTTACACCTTTGTAAATTAAGCAGTTTAACTCCCCATGCTCATCCGTCAAAGGACATTAGTACCCGCCTTATATCCTTAATAGAAAAAATATTAAATTTTTGAAATATTTATAATGGGTGAGAGAAAGTACGAGAAGAATGTAATTGATAGAACGTAAAAGTTTCAACAATAATAGCTGCCTGTGAGTTCTGCCCTTTATTTCAAATTGATTGCAATTCATGTGTGATTTCTGTTTATGTGTTAGAGCACTACATTGATTGATTTTATTAAAACTCTAAGTGCTTTCATACGAAACTTCAATTAACTTTGTAACAAACATTTTAAATTAAAAATTCAATTTTTTTTGTGTACGAGCGCTTGCCCATCTACAAAAATTTCATAGTTTTAAAAGCTTTTACTTCGTCTTATTTAATGGAACTAAAAGCATGCTGTAAATTACAAGCTATTGCAGCGTATCCTTTTCTGACTCCTTAGAATTTTTAAATAATATCAAATTACATATGTATGATTTGTTTTTTTTTTGGAACTCCTTTATAAAAGAATTTATTTTCCTGTTTAAAGAGCCTTAAAAACTGTCTGCACCCACCAAAAGGCTTTCAATTTCATTATTAAATTACCAAGCACAAAATGTCTTATTTTCTAAAAATGTTTTCAATATCTTGGGCTTTGTAAATACATACATACTTTGCTATCAAGTGGGACTTAAAACTTTCTAAGCTCATAGCACTTGCATTAATCAACCACTCTTGTACAAAACTTTACATATGCATAGTAAATTTTGTATTTTGTTTTACTTTAAAATTAACAAAGCTTTTAGCCATCAGCTCAGTTTAAGAACACACTTGCACCTGTATTTAGATTAAAAAGCCATACGAGTAGAAAGGAGAAAACATACCGGCATTGCAGCCATAGTGATACATTTTAAAGTTATATTTTGTGTGCCAATAGACAGGAGTATTGCATTGCTAAGCTTCAAAGGATATGGCTGGTGGATGTGAGTATCCTTTTAAATAACTTTTCAGTTTACATTAAGGCAGTATTATAAGGTGTTCACAGGAGGGAAGTTCAGACAGAAAAGTGTAGTGATTTAATTTTAAGTTTCTTTTTTAAATTTCTAAAAAGCAATGATAATAATTTTAATTTATCTATAGTCTCGAGCACATACTGAAAACTATTAGCCTTTCCATAACTACTCCTTTTAATTGACGAAGATGTATAAAAAATACGAAGTAAAGCAAGAATATTCATATTATTTTTTTAATACCAGAGGGAAAAAGTTAAACAAAATTATTCAAGTAACTCGAGTAAGCTTTTTTAATTTTTAAATAGGCCAATTTTTATGATAAAGGAATGAGAATTTCTAGGAACATTTGTTTCAGTTTAAAGGGTATTTTTTGTAGAGTGACACAAGTTTAAATCATAATAAAGGAAATATACATATGTTTAATTTCAATGAAACGGCCTTTATTGGAAAGAAAATTTTATGAAATTAATGTTTAATGTCATGTGGCCGCCATGGCTGGCGCGTAGAAGGCGCAATCTGCAACACCGATTTTCAACAAATGTTCGCAGCATTTGTGGCCGTATTTCTCCGATAACTCTTCGAATGTTGATTTCCAGGTATTCACTTGTTTGTGGTTTATCGACGTAGACAAGTGACTTAACATAACCTCAAAGAAAATAATCCAATGGGTTTAAATCACACGATCGTGGTGGTCAATTAATTTGGCCATAACGTAAAATTATTTTTCATCACAAGTTTCTTTGAGTAAATCAATTGTAGCGCCCACTGTGTGGCATGTAGCTGCGTCCTGTTGAAACCACATATCAGCAAGGTTAATGCCACGTAATTGAGGTACGAAAAAAATTTCGATTCATGTTCCTATACCGTTCAACATTGACAGTAACATTCTGATCATCATAGTTTTTAAGGACATATGTGCCAATAACTCCACCAGCCCATAAAGCGCACCAAACAGTAATTTTCTGTGGATATAATGGTGTTTCGACAAAAGCTGGTGGATTCTCCTCACTTCAACCAGAAATGGGCTTTATCGGAAAATAAAATTTTTAATGAAAATTCAAAATCAATATCAATTTGTGCTTGCGCTCTGGTTGTAAGTCGATTCATAATAAAATTTCAAAACAAACTAAACAAAACGCAGGGTGCCCCTGTGGCTGAGTGGTAGCGATGCTATCTTCTCAGTACAGAGGTCGTGGGTTCAATTCCCACCATAGACCCTGGGTGTTTTCCGCAGACAGGCTGTTAAATGGATGCTCAAATGGAGCAGTGCGCGTTAATACCTAATAATTAATTAAAAAATGCGATTTTGCATTTCTTTTGTTCGTTACATTTCAGCTGACGGTATGTAGTTTTGATTCCAGCATTAAATTCCTTTTTCATTTAACTTCCCGCTATGGGATTTTAGCCTAATATTCGATTTAGTGCGGGTTTTCAGTGCGTTATGCTTATACATAAATTTTCATAACTTTTAAACTTATAGACATCCTTTCCCAATTATTATTATAGTACAAAAGGGACACCATAGTCTAATTTTGGTTTAAGAAAAAAAAAAACAAAACATATTGGGGCAATTCACAGTTATTCACGTATCTTCTAAACTCATATACATCTCACTTTCAAAACATGTTTTATATCTGTGGCAATAAGGAAAAAGTGCTTAAGTCATATTTGACTGTTTTGCAGGAGAGTACTTTTAAGCATTCAAGTCGATTTTCAGAAATTTATTTCTTTTACGTGTACAATTGGAAAATTCTCTGTTAATCTTTATTTTTTTATACAAACATCATTCTGCCATAGCTGTTAAGTAATCATTAGTAATCGTAATGATTACTAATTTGATTAATTTTTTTTTAAGGGGGAAGTAATGATTAAATTACGATTATATTCAGTTTCGTTCGATTACTAATTGATTACGATTACTAATAATAGAAAAGTAATCTGAATTACTTAAAATTACTAAAAAGAATCAAAAGTAATCAACAAATAATCCGATTACTTATAAGGATTACTTTTGATTCTTTCTGATTATTTATTAAGAATCAAAAGTAATCTTTGAAAGTAGTCGGATTACTTTTTGATTACTTTCGATTCTGCTTGATTAATTTTAGTAATTTTAAGTAATTCAGATTACTTTTCGATTATTAGTGATCGTAATCAATTATTAATCAGCAATTGTTTTGAAGGCAATTATATAATCATTACAATTCTTTTCAAAATGTAATCTAATTGATTACTAATCGTAATCAAAAATCAAAATTTAGCAGCTCTGCATTCTACACACTGTAAATAATATATTTAAGTTGAAATATACCAAAGTATAAGCTAAATTAAGCTATTATTCCAAATGAGATTAGAAGTCTTCAAAAGATAAGCCGCAATTCATTTTGCTATAAATTCTTGAAAATCGCACAAATTAATTCAGATTTTGACCAGGGATACTTCCAAATATGCAGATTACGGATCTAACATTAACTCAAAATTAGCTTATCTCGACTTAAGCACTTTTTCCTTTTCGCCACAGATATTATGAATATATTTTGAATTCAAAAAGAAAATAAAAATTGCCACTAAAAATGTTCACTTCCGGTCCTGTAAAGAATTTTTATAACTCATAAATTTATGGAGATCCTATTTTTAAGCCTTTGCCAGTACAATTATAACATTCGGAATTTTAATGTGAATTTTTCATGTCCGGTTATACAGTGCGTTATGAATGTAACGAAATTTGCATAACTTTTAAACTTATGAGCAGTTTATTGCCACACTTTTACAGTATAATAAGGATATTTTAGGCTAATTTCGCTTAAAAAAGAGTAAAAACAAACCTGTCGAAGCATGAAATATGTACACACAGAAAGAAATACCAATGTTAAATCACCATGCAAAAAGTTTGATTCAAATTAATTCAAATCACATTAAATTTACAAGAAGTAATATGTTGTTTATGTTTGTTGGTGTTTATTTGCTTTGTTCATAGCTAAAATACACTTTAGTACTTAGTTGTGTGAGTTGTTTTTGTATTGTTGTTGTTTTTTTTTTGATGTTTGTAAACAGCCTACAAACTGCTGCTGGCTGGTAGGCAGAGTACTTGCAGTCAGAGGATCGCAGTTTCGAATCCTGGAGTCAAGTTAAAGTATTTTGTATTTTTTTAACTAAAACTTTTCAAGTCAAAGTATTTTGTATTTTAACTTAAACTTTTCAAATAAATTGTATGTTAAATGTTTAATGAAATTATGTTGAATTAAAATTTAATTCATGATGGTACAAATTTAGTGTGTATCTAAAGAATATTTAAAGTTGTTGTGGCTGCAAAGGTAAGTACGTTGACTATCACGCGATGTGTCCCGAGTTCTAATCTTGCCCGGGGAAGCCAATTTATATACAAACATTTTTCTGATGTATATCTCAACCACACATAAGTCAAATAATTAATAAAAAACAATTACTATATTAAATTAAATTCATGTTGTTCCAACTTGAAATAACTTTGATTCAACATGATTTTTCATTTTTATTTTAACAGTATGTTAATGTTAAATCAACGTGAAATAAAGTTATTTCAAAAGGAAAATTTGTTTTTGAAAATGACTATAAATCATTGTTAGATTAACATGAAACACATATGAAGCAAAATCATTGACGAAAAATATTCGTGTGTGTTCTGGCTTTCACATCGTTTTCACATGTTTTCTTGTGAGTTAGGATGTTAAAACACATGCTACGCCTGTTTAAGTTGAAATTTAGAAAATAAAAATTAATAGTATGTGTTCTAGCATTCGACTTTAGACGAGCACAATTTAAAAATTGACGATTTCAAACTTTCAGATTTTTTCGTTTTCGATTTTGAGCAAAAAACTCGTATTCTTTTCACTTTTTAATAGTCTTGTGAAAAGAATACGAGTTTTTTGCTCAAAAGTGAAAACGAAAAAAATCTAAAAGTTTGAAATCGTCCATTTCCAAATTGGTTTCTTCTAAATTCGGATGCTAGAACACATAATATTAATTTGTATTTTCTAAATTTCAACTTAAACAGGCGTAGTATGTGTTTTAACATCCTAACTCACAAGAAAACATGTGAAAATGATGTGGAAGCCAGAACATACACGATTAGATTAACCTTGTTTACGTAGATTTTAGGCTGAAATTTTTCTGCGTGTACTTTATTTTCAATTGGGCATTTCCAGTTGTATATGTGAAAATTTTTTTATATGTATAATATAAATAATATGTTTTTTTTTATTTAAGAAATAGTGTGATCTTTAAAAAAAATTTATATGAAAAAATATGTTTGTGCTTTTTCGGAAAATTTTTATTTAATATAAAATTTTAATATTTGCTCAAAATTAATATTTGAATTGCTGTTTGAGAAACAATTAATATTTTAAACAGTTAATATTTTTTTGAGTATTAATTTTGGGAAAAATATGCGATAAAAATATTAATGCCCTAATTCTGTTCGACGAATGTATCGTCTTGTCTATGGACGAAAAAAAGAAGCAGTTTTGATTCTTTAAAACGATTTCTATTTATTGTCTATGCTAGAAGGTTCGTGTATTTGGTTTGTGATTTTGTTCCAAACCATTATATGCAACACATATTTTTTCATATATTTGGCAAACTATTGTGTAATAATTTATAGTGCATTTACACTGTCGTGAAGTACTAGTACTTTCAAAAATCAAAATCAAATTTTTCAGTAGATTTGTAGGAAATCTAATAAAAATCTAATATTTTTATTTATTTTTTACTACCCTGTACAAGAAAAGGTGAGTGACTTAGCTACGGTCTGTTTAAAAAAGTGTGTGAATTGGCTACATTTAAGTTGTTTGGTTGTAGTTTTGGAAACAATTCAGTTGATGGGTTTTGTTTTGGATAAAAAAGTCTTGATAAATGTCAAAAAAAGTTGGTGTAAACGGTATAGATTTTCATAAAGATTTTAATCAAAATATGCTAGATTTTGTGCTGATGTAAATGGCCTATTAGCTTAATTTTTATGTTTTAAAAACATGGCCATAATTTTCTTATTTTTCATTATCAGAGACAGCAACCATTTTTGAAGAAAATAATTTAGAGAATTAAAAAACAAGAACTCAAAGGTATTTTCAAACAAAAACTTCCTAAATCTTCTTACTAAATTAGGGCATAACTTTTATCTTAAACAAACATTTGTTTTTGCAAATTGTTGCGAATATTTTATTTTGGTTTAAGCTCAGTCCAAAGCTTAAAAATTTATAATAAAAATATATTGCTATATGGGAGGGAAGAGGCTTACTGATAAAATGGTATAAAAAAATTTAAAAGAAAAAAGAAACACACAACGGTAAGACTTTAATAAATAAGTGGAGCTAAATTTTGAGCTTTAATTACATAAAAAGCTTTCAACAAATTGGAGTACGATGAATCAAAACAATTCACATATTCCAGTTGAATTGAAAAATATGTTTTTAGAATTGAAGTCTACAACATTTTGACAACAAACACAAGAACGCTAATGATGAAGCTGTGGTGGCCTTCGAAAACAGCATGTTGTTCCGTTCTGCTAGTTTATATCATAATTATTTGGATTTTGTCTTTAGTTTTTTTGTTCCTCAAAAGTTATCACATGTAATTTGACTTATAGAGAGCTACGTACTTTAGCCTAATCAAATCATATATAGAGCAAAACAGATTTTATTTTCCTAATTTCTTTTCGAACAAACCTCGTCCTTCTATTTGCAAAACTAACCTAAAGGTGCATTAGCCAAATCCGGAAGCTCTAACATCTCGTACAAAATAAAAGATTTTAAAACCTAAATAAAAAAAAATTGTTCTTGCTAAAATGTAAAAGGTTTAAGGTTTGTTTACAATGTGAATATTCTATTGAGAGTTTGGACGATTTTTTTAGACAACAAATACAGAACTATAAATACAACACTTGCATGTTTATACATACATATGTCTGTATATATTTGTTTATTGCACAATATTGTATTACACGAGTACGAGTATGAGTGAGTGTGTGTGTGTGTGTGTATGTATGTGTTGCAAAACTTTTTTCTGGCTTTCTGCATGCACTCTCTTGCTTTTTTTTGTTATTCTCTGCCTGAGGATTAGTTTTAGGTAGGTGACCCGATATTCACAACCATTTTTATACACTGTAGATATGTTGTTGTTGTTGTCATGCATTTTAAAGTTAAACTTGGTGGCTTGCTTTCAAGCCATTTCGAATGTTCACCACTATTGGCTCAAAAAGAAGAAAAAAATAATATTGTGCATGCATGCTGCCATGTGTTTGTGTTTAGACGTCATTTATTTTTAAACAAATTTTCCATGTGCAAGTGTAGAGAGAAGTATTCGCACTCGCATTCGTATTCGTATTTGTATTCATTTCTCGGCAAATGTTTTGAATTTTTGACTGCTACCGGAAATGGAATACATCCTTCTTCTATTATGTTTTTTTTTATTCTTTTCTAAAATGTTGTTTGGTTGTTACAATTGCTTTTGGTTTATTCTAGTTTTTCTTGTTGTTAATTTTTTACATTTTCATTGGAGATGTATTTTTTATTTTTTTTACTAGCTAAACA
The DNA here is from genome assembly GCA_944452675.1 of Tachina lurida. Lineage (NCBI taxonomy): Eukaryota > Metazoa > Arthropoda > Insecta > Diptera > Tachinidae > Tachina > Tachina lurida. Next base: position 17,462,768 of record OX101754.1, on the reverse strand, counting down.
AAAATATGGTCAGCATTTGCATAAAGAAATATCGTAAAAAAGCAACAAAAAAAAAAAAAAACGTTTTGAAAAATAAATTAAAAGACTGACCAAATCTTTTTTTCAAACTCTAATAGTTTATCGATATTTTAGATGAAATATTTAAGTGAAAGGAATTCACTGTGTAGTATTGTTATATAAATGGATTAGCTAATAGAGAGTTTTAAAATATGTTTTTTATATTCTGGTATTGAAAAATATTGTAAAACTAAATTTGTTAAAGAGTTGTTATATTTGTTTTGGAAAACTAAAATATTTAATGGAAGTCCCAGCTTATATGTGAAAAGAATTTTGTTGCTTATTTTTGCAAATTAAAATATTTTAGAGAAAAAATTCAAGATTATTTAAAACAATTAAAAAAGCATTTGTCCAATTCACAAACTATGTTGTATGGTTTAAAGTTGTATTTGACGAGACAATTTCAAACAAGATTTTTAAAAAGAAAAACAAGTAATTGTACTCTTCATCGAAAATTCTGTGTGTTATTTCAGAAATATTCATATGCGATCCATAAAGTCTACATAAGTATTAAGGGTCCTTATGAATAGGGAAGACGAATAAGCGATGTCCGTCTCTCTGTACGTGAAATCGGTTTTCCGAAACTCCCAGAAAATCGAGAGACTTTGATTTTAAACTAGTTTGTCAGAAAAGGTCGTACATAGATTGGTATTCAAAATCAGCAAAATCGAGCTGGCGGTTACAGAGCTGGAAAACTAAAACTTTTTTTGATATATAAAACCAACTAACTAAAACTAATTTTTATATTCTTTTTGTTTATTAAACCATTTTGTTTGTAATTTAGTAAGAACTAAATTGGTACTGGAAATAAAAAATAAATAAAATATATGATTTCAGGGTTGGAAAATTTATTTTTTATTTATTTTTCGTATATAAAGTAACCTACTAAAACTAGTTTGGTTTTGTTTTGTTAATTAAACCTATTCAAAACAAAAGCAAAAATAAGAAAGATGTTTTAAGTTTTTTTAGTATAAAGTAACCTACTAAGACTAACTTTTTATTTTTCTCTGTAAATTAGTTATATTCTTAAAAGCAACCAATTGATATAAGAAATGAAAAAAATCTAAAAGAATGAGTCCTTAAACTTAAACTTTTTTTTTGAAAACTTAAACTTTGTTTGGTATATAAAAATAACTTTTTTCTTTTTCCTTAATAAATAATAATAAATTCAAAATTGGAAAAATTAAACATATTTTATATATTAGAAAAAAAAAATAAATAAGCAATATAAATTAGAAAAATCAGAGTTCCAGAGTTGAAAAATTAAATTTTTTTTGGTAAAGACCAAATAAATTTTTTCTTTTTCCTTATAAATTAAATAATAAAAAAAATAAATGAATGTATAAAAATACAGCTCCAGAGCTGGAAATCTTAAACTTATTTTGACATATAAAATAAACTAAATAAATAAGATTTGTTTTCTTTGTTAATTAAACATAATTTATATTTTAGTTAGAAAGAAATATTATTAGTATTTTAAATTAAAAAAATAAAAAATATGGTTCCAGGGTTAGAAAATTTAAATTTATTTGTACATAAAACAAACTAAATAGAACTTTTTTTGTTAATTTATCATACTTTATATTTTAGTAAGAAATATATTAGTAATAAGGATCAAAACAATCAAGGATATATATTTCCAGGGCTGGAAAATTAAATTTTTTTACTATAATATGAAAGTAACTAAATAAAAATAACTTTTTTTTCTTATCAATAAAATATATTTTAGCTTAAAATAAGTATAAGTATATATGTATAAATATAAATTTGTTACATAGGTATACCTTTAAATGATGTTAATGTTGTTTAAAATTCTTAAGTAGTTTTGTTGTTGTTCTCAGTGCAGTACAACAAAAAGTTTTGCTGTGAAATACTAGTTTAACCAAAAACGTGGGTACTCATTAGTCTTACAAAGCTTTGTAATATATTATTTATTATGCTCTCAGTATAATTATGTGACAAATCGATGGACTGGTTGACAGATTGCAACGAGGTTTTATTAATTCTTAGCAAATGGAAATAACATAAAATATATCGCTAAAGAACAGTCATATATACAAAATACACGTACATTAAAGGACATGATCCATTTACATTTTCTGAAACTGTTTCTTTCTGCTGAACAAAATCAAAAAATAAATGGTTTGCATAATACGTCTGATAAAATCATACTTTTAACTAACATTAATTTGTAATAATGGCCCTAAGTGTCTTAAAGCAAACTAATTTTGTGTTTTAAGATCTTATAATTTTTTTCTTCTATCCCAAGAAGTCTTTGCTTTGGCAAGTCTATCATTTTTTGACTTATTACTTACATGCTGTTAGACATCAGAGGAAATACATAAAAAGCAGCTTTAAAAGAAATAAATCAAAAACTCATTTAGTGACTTTTTACTAACGTATGCTCAAGCTTGTGTGCTCAGCTTTCAACACACGGAAAGATAATGTAATTTTACAAAATGTGTACACACAGAAAACTTTCATATTAAAACCTACGAAAAACAAGGTTAATTTAAAATTGTTCTATAATGATTTTATATGAATAAATGAATTAATTCAAACAGGAAGAACAGGACACTGCGACCAACGTAGATCTATTGTATCCCCTGCCAGCTGCTAGAGCACCTCATCTAGACCTACTCTCTTGATGAATCTCAGGATTGCCAGTGGGTCCAGAGTTGGCAGTTCCCAATCCTCCAATAGGTGCTTGCCCAATTGGCTATATATTCTGTGGTGTAACGCTTCACAATCCTTCAGAATATTGTCTAGAGTTTCGTCTTCGTAATCACAGAATCTGCAGAGGATTTTACTCTCAATGCCAAGTCTGTTGAGGTGTTTTCTCAGTCTACAATGGCCCGTGAGGAAGCCTGTGAGCATTCTTAAATTTTTTTTTTTCACTCAGGGACATGAAAGCTATGAAACGATTTTGGTTATACGTGCCAATCAATAGCTTTGCATGCCTCAATCCTGGGAAATTGAGCCAGATGTGTTCCCTATTACTCTTGCTCTCCGACGATATATCTTCCCGGATTTTGTCCAATCCGAGTCCACAAAACGGTTTCAGTTCGACCATGGGTGTACTGATACCCTTCTATCCATTTTGTCTGCATTTTCATTTCCTAACACCCCGGCGTGTCCAGGAACCTTATTCATGCTACTTAGCTAGTTTAGCTTAATGCGGCATTCCCAAGCTAGCTTAGAGGTGAACTCATATGAGCTTAGTACTTTGATGGCAGCCTGACTATCCGAGTAAATGGCAATTTCTTTTCCTTGGTAGCCCCTATCAAGATTGAATTGTGCCCATCTCTCAATGGCATAAACTTCCGATTGAAAAATGGTAGGAGATTTTCCTAACTAATCGTGGTAGTTAGTCCTTGGTCCTACAACTCCCACACCAGAATCTGCCGGCGTTCTGGAAGTATCAGTGTACCACCTGATGGTGCCAGTTTCAAAGGAATACCAGGATTCTATTTCCCCCCATTTCCTTCCATTGGCCAGAATAGTTTCAAACCTCTTGTCGAAGTCATACACTTTATTCATCACGTCAGAGGGTTGCGCAAGTAGGGGAAATCATCTTGCCAGGTATGATTACTCCCATTGATGGAATTTGCTTCTTGATATGTTTCATGTTAATGCAACATGATTTACAGTAATTTTGCTTTTGAACTAACTTTATTTCATTGTAGTTAGTTTAACAGGTTTTTTAATATCATGTTGACTTAACATTACAGTACTGTTAAATCAGAATGAGAAATCATGTTGAATCAAACTTATTTCAAGTTGATATAACGTGAATGGGATTTTGAAATAACACGAAGTTATTTAAAGTTTAGAACAACATGAATTTAAATTTTTTTCATTAATTATTTAAGTTATGTGATTGTGTGGGTTGGTATATTTTCGCATGGTGATTTTACATTGCTATTTTTTTCTGTGTGTATTATTGGTTTGCCGGTAAATTACTATTGGATATATGTTCTAATAACATTTAAAGTCACTTTTTGCCCATAACACTTTAGCCATTACATATTTTTAGTAAACAATTTACTAAGAATATCGTTTTTTGCAATTGCCAACGTTTTTCAATTAGCATTTTTAATTTAAAATTTGCTACTATTCGCTTTGCGGCAGTTCTCCCCCATGTGTCTTATGATTGCTTATTTCACTTAAATTGTAATGGAATTACTACAGGCAGCCAACTTGAATAATACAACAGCAAAAGTTTTTAGTTAAAATTAAGAAGGAAAATAATAGTAATTAAGCGCAGTTTTTTTTGTGAAATGAAGAATTTACGTGGGTGAAGGAAAAGGTTCATTCCTACGTGTAGTAAAATTAAATTAAATCTGGCCTAAAATGATGGGTAATTTGTATTATAGATCAAAAACTAATCCAATCGCGGTATGACTCTGCAAATGAAACCAAAAACAGACAGAGACAGAGAGGGAGAGAGGGAGAGAGGGCAAGAGGGAGAGAGAGGAGCAGCCCACCTAATGTTTTCTGAATACAGAAATTCAAAGTGAAAGACCTGTTTTCTGGCATAACACAAAGCTGAACACTCACTTAGCAATCGTCCATCCCATCCTTCCATATGCAAAAACAAAAACACTAGTGTGAAAAGGTGTTGTCAGAAGTAGTTAGCACGTTGACTACAAAACCGAAGTTCCTGGGTTCGACCCCCTTTTGCGAAAGTCATTCAACACCACGCATTTTTCTGATGTGCATTAGTGTCCATTTGTATCAGTGGTTGTAGAAAAGTTGAAGTGATGAAGGCATAGACACTGGTCACTAAACTATACAGACTTCAGCAGATACTAATCCTAATGTAACATCAAAGTGCCCTCCTTAGTCCGTATTTTGTAGCATAATCATCGGCGAAGTAAAGTAACCAACAAAATGGCTAGTAAAATGTAATACGCCTAATTAACACCAGAGGCGCTGCATCACTGCATTATTAGAAACGTGCAAAAAAGAAGACTTGTTAAAAAAATTAAGCTTTCCTCTATCTCTTTCTTCACCTCCTGTCTTCTCTATCACCATCCCTTTCTTAAAGAAGGTAACACCTAGTAATAATAGTAGGCATTCATTGCCTGAGTGTTACTTCTCTTTAAAAAAAAGAATCCAGTAGTAGGTACGGGTAATTTCTGTTGAAACCTAGGACAGATTAGTACCGAAAATAAAATTACGATCAAACCTATAGCAGGTGAATACATAACATTTATGTTTGGCGAAAATGGCACCAAGTCCAAGCACCTAAGTTAATGTAATACATGAATGCTGAGCAAGCTTATCAAAGGCTTTGCGACATTCTGGGGCAAGAGAAGATAAGGTATAAATACATATATGTGGTATTATTTTTATTACTTTTACTGTAATTTTTCTCTAATTTTGAGACTAATCTGCAATATCTTCCTCTACTTCATGTCTTATTCTTTTTCTTGAACTAACTTTCTACGACTTCAATTAATTTTTCCAAAATTTTCAGTTTTGTTATTTGTTTTTCTGGCATGATTTCTTTAAACAATAGACATTTACAACAGCCAGCCAGCCAGCAAAACAAACAAACAAAAAATGCCAAAACTTTTGTATTGTTTTGCTTTCATCATTTACACACTGTCTTCAGTACTAGAAGCCTCTAAGAAAAACTTCTTAAAAATTAAAAACAAAAAACTAATTAAACGCAAAAATGCAAAGTTTGAAAGTAGTATTTAATATCACAGAATTTATTTACTGGCACTTTGCCTACACAATGTTGTACATATACTCAGGGTTCATAAATAAATAACTGGGGCAGAAAAGTTCCTGAGATTTGCATGCAGAAAAAAGCTTTTTTTTTATATATGCTGTTTAATAAAATTGAGATTAATATTTTAGACCTTAAGTAATTATGCTTTTCATGTGGATTTTTGCTTTGGCGAAATTCTTTTTTTTTTATTATATTCACTTACACACACATGCAAGCATTTGGCCAACATTATACTCACATTAAGAATAAACTTTAGCCTGTTTTGTGTAAGTTATTTATTTTTAAATACATACAACTTCATGGTAAAGCTTCGAATACACTTTTCAACGAGGAATTATTTTAAGTGCTTATTTTTTTTGGTAGTTTCTTGTATTAAAAAACAAATAAAAAAATGAATAAGTTTTCTTAAGTAATTGTGAGCAAGCATTTAAAATAAATAAACTACATTTTCCAGCTGCCCTTAATTTCCACATGAGTGCTTAAATAAAAAGAGAGATCCTACAGCTGGTTCTTTATTTTATAGCAATACAGCTTACAAATTGGTTAGGTTGCATTATTCTTCTAATGCTAATTGGTTTTTAAAATTTAAAAATCTTTAATTAAAAGCACTCGATTTTATTTCTCTGTATTTTCTATACAATTATGTAGGCGTATATTTATTATTTTTATAACTAAATGTGCAACACTCATACGCGCACAAGCACACAAGCATATAAAACATTAACCATCGTATACTTAATATTAGTATCGGAAATGGAACTTAGAAACCTAAGTCTATGCATTAGGAGCAGCGGCTGGTATGGTCTACAGCATGTGCATACACCAGACCTTTTCCTGAAGCAATTCTCTTATCTTTTGTTCTCTCTTATCCTTAAGAAACTTTTCATTTATATCTTGCCGTTTATTCCATATCACACTTTTCTTCCAGTACTTTCAATTTGCAGGTAGCACAAAGGGATCATAGTATTGGACCCAAGTGAGCTGGACCCCTAGATTTTCCATTTTTCACCAGCGGCCTGCTAACCTAACCTAGCCACGTGACCGATCCCCAAGTGATAGGGACCAGTCCGAGTTCTAACACTTCCTATGAAGTGGACCAGTCACTTTTCCATGAGGATGGCCTAGGATGAGGTTAATTGATACTTTGTATGAACCTTGTGAGTAATCACATCATCATCTTATAGGGACCTATTCCGTGTTGAATATAATTTATATATTAATGTCATTCCAACATTTATGTAACTGTAACAATGCAATCTTGAACTTTTTTTATTATTTTTATTTTTCAGTAAAATTTATATTCAAACTCTCAACCTACGGCATGGCAGGCTTGCACACTACCTACCCGATCATAGGGGCAACCGATCATACGTACCAGTTGAGCTTAGGTTAATATCTAAGTGAGTGACTTGGCAGTCTATTTATATTGATTCATTGTTTAACCTTCACAATGAACAGATGTCCCAGCCAAGTATTTCTTATATACATACATATATACTCAACAAAAAATATAAAAAAAAAAATTAAAATATTCGTAATACATAATTCATGCCCCAGCGGAGTGTTTCTTATATAGACATACTCAACCAAAAAAAAAAAATATTCGTAGTACATATAATAAATAATATTCGTAATAGTATCCTATTGAACTATGGCTGAAGTTATGGAAGTGAACGAACAAAAGTGTTTTCAGGTAACATTTACCCTATGAAGAGAGATAGAGCGAGAGAGAGAGAGAGTTCTTTCTCAACATTCACAAGTGAAAAAATACCTTGGCATACACCTTGATCGACGGCTAACAATTTAGGTTTGTGCTTGTATAGATTTACAACGCTTGACACAAACTTTAAACTTAAACACAGCTGTATTAGTGTCCTAACAGAGCTCTGTTAAGCTATAATTCATTTCGAAAAGACTTTTGCAATAAATGAGGCAACCGAGACGGAAAAAGTAATGCAAATTTATTGACAAGGTGCTCCTCCTCCTCTTTTATTATTGCCCATGAACCTATTTCACAATTTGAACTCTGTTCGGTAAACCGATCGATTTGAAACCGCACGATTTTAGAAAACCAAGTCCGACAATAGAAATATTTTGTTAGATTTTTTAAAAATTTTTTTTATTATATAGATTCCCAAATATCATATTGGAAAGAAAATTATTTTGTGTATGATTTTAAACACGTTTGCAGGACCATTATTAATTTTTTGAAAACAAGAAATTTACTCGGATTCGGTTTACAGAAGAGGGCCGATTGCCAAGTTTTTAACTTGGTATTTTCTGAGTCAATGCTGGCGGATAATATTGGTCAATGATTCATGTCCAAGTGGTCCTCTAAACACGTGCATATTCCGAATTTCTTGAAGTTCGAGTTTTCAGGAGTTCTTCAAAAAACTTTAAATTTGCCCTACCTACATGTATTAACATTTGCTCATGTTAGAAACTGTGAAAACTGTGTATCTTAAATACATACCGCTTTTTCATATTTATTATAAAATCCCGCTTTTTGCCACATCTGGTCACGTTAGCTATGCGGCACTGCTTCAGCTTCCAATGTAGAGAAAATCCAACGAGAAATATATATATTTATACTATTTGATAGGTCCTGGATTCAGCCACATCAAACATGTTCAGTGCCGTTTACTACAATTCCCAATTCAAGAAAAAGGTAAATATGTAACCATTTACACGATATGTCTTCTTTTCACTATACACTACTCCCTACTTTTGTTAACACTCCCATTTTCTCAAGTCATAGGATGAGTATGCTTGGTTCAATTGTCACCGAGTTTTCAGCAGGGCCTACTGAATCCAGGTACTCATGTAGACTCTTAAAAAAATTCAAGTACCTGGTAAACTTTTTTTCAGTTTTTGGCAATTTTTTTTAATTTTAGTGCTTTTTCTTAGTTTTGTCATTTTTTACGTTTAGGCGATTTTTTCAGATTTTGGCGTTTTTTTAGTTTTGGCGTTTCTTAGCGATTTTTTCGGTTTTTGGCGATTTATTTTGGTCTTAGAGTTTTTTTTCGTTTTGGAGATTTTTCGGTTTTTTCGCTTGTTTCATTTGTATGATTTATTTCGGTTTTTTGGCTAATTTTTTCAGTTTTAGCGTCTTTTTTCGTTTCGGTGATTTTATTGGTTTTAAGCGATACTTTCTAGTTCAGGAGCTCTTTTTTTAATTTGGCGCTTTTTTTCGTTTTAGAGATTTTTTGGTTTTTAGCGATTTTTTTGTTTTGGCGCTTTTGCGTACTTTTGGCGCATTTATCATTTGCGGTTTTTATTTCGGTTTTTGGCAATATTTCCGGTTTTGGATTTTTTTTTGTTTTGGCGATTTTGTTTTTGGTTTTTAAAGATTTATTTTAGTTTTAAAGATTTTTTTGTTTGGCGCTTTTTTTTCGTTTTGAAGATTTTTTCGGTTTTTGGCGATTTTAAAATTTTTCTGATTTATTTCAGTTTGTACGTTTTTTCCTTTTGGCGATTTTATCGGGGGTTGGCGATAAATTTTAGCTCTAGAGATTTTTTTACTCTCGGCGCTTTTGATTAGTTTTGGCGATTTTTTCGATTTTTGGCAATTTTTTAGTTTTTTTTTTAGTTTTGGCATTTTTTTGTTTTAGCAATTTTTCCGGTTTTTAAAGATATATTTTAGTTATACCAATTTATTTCACTTTTGGTTTTTTCACTTTAGTGATTTGTTTTTAATTTAGCGATTTTGGTCGGTTTGTTTTGTTTTTTAGTTGTGGCGCTTTTTTTGTTTTGCCGATTTTTTTTTAATTTTTGGTTTATTTTGTTTTAACGGTTTTGAAAATTGCAAGAGTTTGTCTTTTACGGTTTCCAAAATACAGAAAGTTTGTAAGAATAACATATTCAAAACTACATTAATTGATAGAAGACCCTTTAATTTTGATTTTTTAATTTTCAGTGTTAATTGGTGTAGTCTGCATAAAAATACACTAACTTTCAAAATTGCCAGTGTCTATAAATAACATTAGGATTTCATTATTTTTCCCTGCTCGGTCCAGAACACCCTTTAATTTTTTACTATCATTTATTTGTTGTTGTAGAGGCCGGAAAATTTCTAGCTCTTGCTGTCCTTGAGAAAATAGACAGACAGTCAGACGGGAAATAATACGGTTCTTTTCGACTGTTAAAGTGTTTTCACACTGCAAGTTAAAACCTGATTTTAACGTTAAAACCATAAACAGCTGATTTTGCATTCACACTGCAAGTTTGTTAAATTCAGGTTTTAACTCACAGACTGTCTAATAACTAAGCTCAAAATAAAATGAATCTCCTGCAGAAATGCGTGTGTTTGTTGCTGTTTTTTCCGCTTTTTATAACACTTATTTGACAAACTGTACAACAATTGTTTTTGTTTGTATGAAAAACTAAGAACCTTTACAATGAGCTCTAAAATCGAAATTATTTTATATTTTGCAAATAAATATTCTAAAATTATGGCACTAGTAATACAAAGTGAAGAAGTGCTTGGAAATCAAGTTATTGTATATAAAAAATGTACAAATAAATCACAAAATACAACTTTTTTATCGGTGGATCGATATGTCCTATCGCTTATTTTCACTTTCCAGAGGTCAATGAAAATATTTTTGTGGTTTTCCTTTCAAAAAACTCTATTTTCTTCCATAATTTTATAATTATTGTTGCTCTGCATGCATTTTTAAGTTGAAAATCTTTCAAACGACATCTGTTGTTATTCACTGGCATAAACATTATCAGCTGCTGCCGGCCATTTTAACTTGGCAGCACTGAACTTACCACAGCGAAAACAGGGTTGCATTTCATAAAACCAAAATAAAAAAAATTCAGATATAGTCTTAAGTTGAATTTAACAAAAACAATTTGTATGGTAAAACCAGGTTTTAACAGTTGGTTTTAAAATTAAAACCAACTTTTATTAAAACCAAGGCAGTGTAAAAACACTATTAGTATACAGAATCCTAAAAATCAGCCTGTTTACGTAAAAAGGTGGGTGAATTGGCTACATTGCGGTTATTTGGTTTGTAACTTTGCTAAATTTTCAGTTGAACGATTTTGTTTTAGATAAAAAAAATCTTGATAAATTGAAATAAAAAACTATTGGATTAAACGGTAAAGATTTTCATAAACGGGAAGGATTTTCAAATAAATAGTTAAAATTTACGAAATCGTGCTTAAAGAAATAACTCAGAAAGTGTGATAAATTTCATTTTATTGAATTTTTTATTTGTTTTATTCCATAGATACCGAATGAAAGTCTGGGCTTGCCCCTCTCAAATTCTCTTAATGATTCTTAAAAGCTGTAATATTTAGAATTACATTGGGGATCATGATATCAGGGTGGCATTTTAGCCCACATCATTTGGGCTGTAATAACTTAATGCTTTGCTATAGAAGTTAACACTTAGTTTTACTGCTTTGTTGTTGTATTTAAATTGTCACTTTAAAAAGGTTTCGTTTTACACACATATGTTGGTTTGTTACAGCTTAAGCCAGCTTAACCACATTTAAGGTTATTGTGCTGCCAAGCATATCCTCTAACGTTTTTAGTCCCACATCTACTTGTTTTTTAATTACTGTTCTGGGCTTTTAATAGCTTTTTGTCTGACCATATGTCAGTTTAATGGATTAAATGAAATAGTCTTATGTATGGCAAAACTATTTCTTTGACCTTTTTGTTTAAATGTTTTACTGGCTGTTTCTTTGTCAATCGCTCTCTTTTTGCTTATATCTTTCTATCTGTCTGCACGTCTGTCTGTATGTTTAATTCCCTAAGACTGGCGTGTGCTTTCAGGCATAATATTGTTTTCTATTCTGTTATATTTCTTGTATACTTTATACGATTTCTTACTGTTTAAAATTGGTTTTGCTGCTGATGTGCTCTTCAGTTATATCTTCCATAAAGTGGCTTTCTGCTTGTTTTTTGTTTTTCATTACTTTTTTTAATCAAACTCTGTTGGTTTGCTATTATTATTTCCTTTGAGTATTTTCCTTATAAGCTTTTAACCGCTTTGTTGCTTTAGCTTTTTACTATTTTGAGTTTTGCTCGTCATTTGCTATGGATTTTTGTTATTTTACGCCTACGAGTATTACTTATCGTTTACAAATTTTTAATACTTTTAAACACTTTTTGCAGAGTCTTACATGCAGACATGCAAATAAAGCAATACTTAGAGTAGAACTTAGTAAACAAGGCAACGGCATATAATTTTAATTAATTTTAATTATTATTTCTCGAACTTCATTTGTTTCTATATCTATAATTTAATCAGGCTAAAGTTCGTATCGCTTTTTATTACATGTGATAATTATTAATGAACAAATAACACCAAAGCTAATAGTAAATATTCTGACAAACACTTAGTAGAACGGAACAACTAGCTGTTTTCAAAGGCCACTACCGCCGTCATCATCAGCGTTATTTGTGTTTGGTTCACCATTATTGGGAGTTCAGGTACAACTTTGTATGCATCTCTTTACTTTTCATAATAGACACCAGGGCAAGGAAATAGCACATGTATAGAGCAAGAAGGCATCAGCAACTCAAGGGCCTTATTCTTTTTTCTGGTGTAAATGGGTCTTCAAGCAAAGCATTTATTAGTTGTGACACTGCTCTAAGGAGTGTGTTAGGTAGCTCCCAGAAGGAGACAGACAAAATCGCTTATGGGACCACTCTCATTAAAGTGAACCTTGCAATTGTAAGAGGAATGACCTAATACCACATTTACAATTGCAAAAAAATCTAATAGAGTTAAACTGGAATCAAACTAAACACCGTTTAAAACCAAGTATTTTTGATATTTTTATAAAAAATTCAATACGAAGCGGGTCGGAAACTTCTTAGCCTAGCACAAAAAGCGCGGTATAAACAGAAAAAAGTTAAGTGTTTTGGAAACTTCCATCTCTGCTATCAACACATGTTAAATTTTGTTTCGATCTGGCAACTCCTTCATATAGAAACAGGTGTTGACAAAAGACGCATCCGCGATTTTTTAACAATGGAAAAATTAGAAATGCGTGGTGTCATTAAATATCTACATAAAAAAGGTTTATCGGGACAAGAAATTCATAATGATATGGTGAATGTGTTGGGTGAAAGTGCTCCTTCATATGCAACAGTAAAAAATTGGGTTGCTGAATTTAAACGTGGTCGTACAAGCATTGAAGATGAACCACGTAGTGGACGTCCAAAAACAGCAACAACAACAGAAATTGTAGCCAAAGTGCATGATATGGTAGTAAATGATCGACGAATAAAAGTGCGTGAAATAGCTAATATCATGGGCATCTCAAATGATCGAGTCCATTTAATTTTGCATGAAGAACTACAGATGAAAAATCTTTCTGCAAGATGGGTGCCGCATTTGTTAACAGTCGACCAGAAACGCATAAGAATGAACATTTCTCAAGCTTGTTTGGATCGTTTTAAGCGAAATAAAATGGATTTTAAGCATCGTTTCATAACTGTTGATGAGACATGGATCCATCGCTATACTTCAGAGACAAAAGAACAATCCAAACAATGGACTGAAGCTGGAGGAAGTGCCCCAAAGAAGGCAAAAACAATTCAATCGGCTGGTAAGGTTATGGCAACGGTTTTTTGGGACTTCAAAGGTATTTTATTGATTGACTATCTGCAAAAGGGTAAAACAATAAATTCAGAGTACTATTGCAACCTTTTGGATCAATTAAATGTACAAATTCGAGAAAAACGTCCTGGCTTACAACACAAAAAAATAATTTTTCATCAAGGCAACGCACCAGCGCACAAGAGTGTTTTAACAATGGCTAAAATCAACGAATTAAAGTATGAGTTGCTTGACCACCCACCTTATTCTCCTGATTTGGCTCCCAGTGACTTTTACCTGTTCCCAAATCTAAGAAAATTCTTGCTAGCAAGCGTTTTACCTCAAATGAAGATGCAATTACAGTTGTAAACCACTATTTTGAAGACCTTGAGGAAAACTATTTTAATCAAGGGATAGAATTGCTAGAAAAGCGTTGGACTAAGTGTATTGAAGTTTCAGGAGATTATATTGAAAAATAAAAATATTTTTGAAAAACTAACTATTCTCTTTCATTGATAGGCTAAGAAGTTTCCGAACCGCCCACGTAATTGAAAATTTTTCAAAACCACAAACTAAATAAATACAATGCAGTTATTCACACAGGCTGATTTTTATGGTTCCTTACACCAAAGGTCTGTCTGTCAAAGGCTATTTTATCAAGAACCGTAAGAGCTAGAATTTTTAACAAAATATGTAAAACTCTGGCCGCTACAACAATATATGACAGTAAAAAATTAAAGTGTGTTCTAAACCAAAAACGAAACATGTTGACAATTATATATAGAAACATGAAATACGAGTATTCAAAGTTAGTGTAGTTTTATGCCGACTTCACCAATTGCCACTGAAATTAAAAAAACTGTGAGATAAACGCTATTCTATCGGTTAATGTAATTTTGACTAGGTAATTTTGACAACTTTTTGTAATCGGAAACCGTAAAAGGCAAACTCATGAATGATCAAAAAGTATAATATTAAAAATTATAAAATAAAAAAAATCGCCAAAACGAAAAAATCGCCAAAACAAACAAATTTCTAAAACTAAAATAAATCTCAAATAACCGAAAAAATCACAGAAAACGAAAAATATTGCCAAAATCCCAAAAACGAAAAAAATCGCCAAGACTAAAATCATCAACAAAAGCCGAAGAAATCGCCAAAAAGGAATAAAAGGCAAAAATTAATAAATCGCTAAACTGAAAAAATTGCCAAAACAAAGAAAAAGCCACAAAAAAAATATAATTGGAGTACTAATAGTGCAGTGATGTGCCCCCACAGACTCTTCTGCACAACTGTCAACCTGCCCTACACGTGGCGCACCCTGTTATTAGCTGAAGAGGCTCTAACGACCGGCCATGGGCGGTATAACGCCCATAAATCTCCACTGTCTTCTGCCTCAGATGGATCTCTTGCGAGATTACGGGTGTGGCAATACCGAGGTCCCTAGCTGGGGTAAATGTTTTTTTTTCCGTCGACGTACTTTTGGTACTTTACCCATAAAACGTATGTGTTACTACCCAACCTCGGGCAACAGAGCAACGGATCTGCACATATTTATAAAAAAAAAGATCTGTGATATCAACCAGGTGCAGCGTCACCTGGAACTGCCCTAAATTCAAAAGACAATGTAGGTGAAACCTTTCGGGGTGGAATCTGAGGTCTAACTATTGGATTATTTCTGGTGCCACGGCTGTCGGTTGCCCGACAGCAAGGCTGCTCTTGCACTTTGGGTGTATGTAGCGGTCGTCAGGATTCTTTGTTAAAAGCTTGATTTATCCTACCCTACGGGATGAAAGAGGTGATGTTGAGCGGTGTGGAGTAGGCACTGGCTTGTTGGCGGCACAGGAAGCGTCTGGCTCTGATGATTGGTAGAGCTATGCCGGCAATGGTGAGGAATTCTCTTGGAGACCTCACTGTGACTGCAAGGAACTACACTCGCGACGTATGAACTTTGAGAATCGTACATGGTGGTTGTTGTTTGCTACCAAAAACGCTGGAAGAATGGTCTTGGCTGTCCAGTGTTAGACCAATGCTAGTGGTTGGTGTGACGCGGTCAGTCAGACACTATTTAAGGTGCTGTTGCCATACAACCGATAGTACTGTTTTGACAAAGTCGTTACAGCAAATAGTTAAGATAGCTCTGAGTACCTCAGCAAGGTGCTCGATGTAGTACAGCGATAACTACTATGATCGAAGATTGTGAGCTATGTGCTCGTGGAGTGACACATATTGCATTATACGGGCTTAGGCCACCGTGAGACAAGGCCGTAAAGGCAGGTGTTTACAATAATCTAAAATACATCTGTCAACTGTCTTCCTGGAGACGTACTGGCAACCCCAGATTCAGAATAGGATGCAGAAGCCCAATCAGCTACTTATCTTAAATTAAGCCAAGATTAACGAAACCTCAAGTATAAATAAACTAATTTCTATGATAATGACCTTTCGCTTTAAGCACCGGACACGATTTGGAATTTGGAACGTTCGGAAGATCAAGCATCTTTGAAAAAGAAGCAAAGCACTATAACTTAGTTTTTCTCAGCCCTTACGAAGCCAGATGATCTGATTCTGGAGAGATGCTAGTTGCTGATGGCCTTACGATGACCTACTTCGGTACTCTAGTGGAGTTGGGTTGCTGCTAAGTAAAGAAGTCAGGAATACACTGATAAGCTGGCAATCACATTCCAATAGAATAATAACAGCACGTCTTCGTACTCGTGCACGTAACATAACATGTGTCTAGTGCTACGCACCTACCGAAAGAGGTCCTATGCTCCTTTTAAGGAGCCAAAGGAACAAATATATCTTAATATATATAAAAATCAAAAACACGTTTATTTGTTAGGGGTGAACTCTTCAATGCCCCAACAGATTTTCGCCTTCCACCCCACAAAATATTTGTAAAAGACCGGCGCGTGTTTTTATATATATTCTAACCCGGTAAATGCTACGCCCCTTTCAGAAATAGTGATTCGTCCGACAGATGGCGCAATTTATAGTTTTTTTTGTGTTTTTGCACCGTAACTCAAGAACTACTGAACTATAGGGCGTGAGTAGTGTTTCTGTATAATTTGAAGTTCGTCCGACATATGGCGCCATATTTAATTTTTTTTTGTGATTTTGCACCGTAACTCAAGAACTACTGCACCGATTTAAACCAAACTTTATATACATGCTCTATGGAGCGTTTCTGTGTAGTTTGAAGTTCGTCCGGCAGATGGCGCAATATTTAGTTTATTTGTGGGCAAAATCCAATTTTCATATTGTACCACCAATGCCATATACAACACTAATGTTTGCTTAGGGCCAGCAACGCGGACCGAAGTCAGCTAGTATATATATATAGTACTACAACCTAATACGCTCCTTATCGTGAGGGGAAAAATTACCCACATACCTAAGAGCCTCTTTCTCCAGCTGTAAAGGAAAATACCTTTTAAAGTTATGCGGCTGCTTTAGTATTTGTATAATGGCCCTATGCTCCGTGTAGGAACTATGGGAACTTATATGTACATATATATATATATATATATATATATATATATAAGCAGCCAGATAACTATTTAAAATGTAACTGTCTTTGTTTGAGGGCATTCATTAATAATCACATTTTTTCTTGCTATTGTTTTGTTGTTGTTGTTGTTGTTGTTGTTGCCTTATATAGTTTATTTACGAGCTGTCTGTAGGGCTGTTTGATGATTTGATGAATGAATACTTGGCATCATTTTTCGTAAAATTTATATTATTTGTATAAAACATGTGTATATAATATTTTATTTGCTTTTTTATATCATACAAAAATATATGTATATATATATATATAAAAGAAACATCATCAAAGCATTATAATATAGCTTATGGTATGTTTTCACTATATTAATAGCAGCAACAAAAATTATATGAGAAATAAAAATAAAAAATATACTTTCGTTGTGAAGCAAAAATATATGATAAAATAAAACAGAAGGCAATAAAAAGACCTTTAGCTAAAATGTTATTTAAATGAAGTATATGTATATATTTCCCCTAAGCAGGAGTCTGTCCTTCTACTAGAATTTTAGTGGTGGTGGCAAGTAACGAAGTCTTTAACAGAAATATATTAATATATTTTGTTAATAGTCTAGACACAAATTAAAGCAATTTGGCTGGTATTATTAAAAGTAAGTTAAGAGAAACATTTGTATTTTTTTTTCTAACAGAAAAAAGAAATTAAGGCAATATATAATGTGATGTAGCAGAGAAAAAAAACTTTTTGCTTTATTATGATCAAAGAAAAATTCGTGGATCTAGGCCAGGCATTTTAGTAGATTTAGAAATTTTTTCTTACTGAAAAAAAAACATTATGAAAACTTGTTGTATTTACATATTTCAGCATATCAAAAATATGTAACGAAATTATTAATTTTTCTATAGATCTTAAGAAGTTAAGCTCCAAGCTTATGGTGTTAAAAAGCAGCAACATACAAAAGTTTTGAATGCTAAATAGTATTGTTACATTTTTACGCTTTAAAAACGTTTTCTGTGGACTCGAAGATTTGCAGAGAATAAAATATCCCAGTGTACTCATTTTGGTTCTTATGAAAGCATTTGCATTTAAAAGGTTTGTTCGAATATTTTTGCCTAGCAGTATTTAAGTTTACTGAGCTTAAAATCAAAGTACCCATGATTCCACTTAATTCATTAAAATTATTTTTAATGTTTGCTGTAAAACTCAACTTAAAAGAAATAAAGGAAACCCTCCTGCTACCTACAGCTTATGTTCAATGCAAATTTTACAATTAAAGTCTTTAAAAGAAAATAAGAAAAAGAATGAAATGCATAAAAGTTTCTTTACTTACCGTGAAACAACTTTTGGTAACCAATCACCACCACAATATTTCGCCAACACTGGATCATTAGTTGAGCTGCCATCGTAAAAAATTAAATGATCACGTTCGCCGGTGCAATCGGACCAGGCACGTATTGAACGCGAGGTTTTATTGAAACTAGCAATTGACCTTAAATGCACAAAGTCAAAAAGAAAATAGTTTTAAAAAAATTGTAACAAAAATGTTTTATTTAAAGAGAGAAAAAAATAGCATAAAAAATGATGTCACAGAAAAATAAAACACAAAACTAAACGAATCAAATCAATTTATTTTTTTCTAACAAGAAATAATACAAAATCTAAGAAAAAAAAAACAACAAGAAAGTTTCCTCTAAAAGAAACGGAAAAGAAAACAACTAAACTAATTTACAAATTCATCAATTCTTTGCATACGTATAAAAGTTTATGCTCAGGAGTATACGTGTGTGTGCGAGTATTTGTGTGTGTGTGTGTGTGTGTGTGCGTGTGCACACGAGAGTTCAAAAGTGTTTGTATTTATTTTGCAATTTACTGCTGCTACAAGCTGAACTTACTGCAAATGCTAACAAATCTGTAGGAAAATTTGTTAGTTTTTCTTTTTCTTTTACTATTATTATTATTATTTTCTTTTTCCAAGAGAAAAGGGAATGGAATATAAAAAGGACTGCAATGTTTTATTTATGTTTTTTTCAGGGAATTATAAATTTGTTTGCAGCAACTGAATTTGCTTAGTGCCGAATACATATTTTTATGGGGGACAGAAAGCTTAATAGAGAGTTGCAAGGATTAAAGATATTAAGTCGGTGACGCCCATTTCTCTCACTTTCGAAAAACAGTGTCCTTAATTGTAGATATCAAGGCTTGAAATGTTCCACCAATATATTTACCATAAAATTCTACTATAAGTCTATGAATATAAGAATTCAATAAATTAAATTTAAACAGCAGAAATTAATTACAGATGGAAATGTGTTGCAGGCTTGCTTTCGTACTTAAGGTAAGTAATAAGGCATCCACTTTATGTATACAACAGGGACGCCATTGAGAATTTTCAAATTGTACCAACAATTTTCAAAAATTGTACGAGTACTTTTTTTTAGCTTATTTGTACTAAAATATTTTTTAGTTCAAATTACATACATTCATATTTTTATTTGTTTTTATTAAAATAATCGACTTTGCTCGTTTTCACAATATCGGTTACACCTGCTTAAGTTGAAATTTAAAATATACAAGCATGATCTTTAGCATCCGAAAATGATTTGGAAATAAACGAGTTCACATTTTTTGATTTTCTTGCTGCATTTTGCTTTCACAAGACTGTTTTCAATTGAGAAGAATATGAATTTCATTGTTAAATAAAACACATATGCAATCGTTTGAAAATGCGGAGTGCAACTGGGGAGATTCATTAAATGTACTAAATTAGTCATTGGTAGGTGTACTATTGTACTTTCGAAGTTTGAATAGTACCAAAAAAGGTACAATTGTACCAACTTTGCCATCCCTGGTATACAATGCTACTGGCAGTTGTACGAGTAGATAACAAATTCAACACTTTAATTTCTAACTGTTCTCTGCATGGCTTTTTTTCCCTGTCGTATGCACCGACAAGGGTTAAAATCCTCTTTGAAAATATTTGCATAAATTATCGGGCATGTTCAAAGAATCGCATTTCGCATAACATTTGCGATGCGATTCGAAATCGCATAATATGTGTTCTAGAGTTCATAATAGCAGAAGTTTGGTGAGTTCAAATCGCAAGCGCATACTGAAGTGAACTCATTTATTTAGCTTAAACCAAACTTAAAAAAAACTTAAAATGATTAAAAAATTAAATTAAAGGCCTGTTCCATGATGTCGAAAAAAAAAAACGTTTGATCGATTACTTATGTTGAAAACAAAAAAAAATATTTTCTTAATTTATTGTTGTTTTCAATACAACTTGCCGACGGAAAGTTTGCTGTTGATGTCGTGGGACAGACCCTAAATATGTTTTCTTTTGATTTTAATCAGATTTTAATAGCAATAATGTGGTAACATTTTTATTAAAAATTTTAAATTTATAAAATGTTCTATTGTTTGTTTTATTTTTGTCGTTGCAATGTTTATTTATACAGTAACGATTTCAGCAAACAGCTGATGTAAATCAATATGGCAAAACGAGTGAGAGGTACTGAATATGAACAAACGAGTTTGGCGATTTACAACTCACATATAATTTAGAAATTATGCTTGTGTCAGAACATATCGGCATATTACAAATCTTTGGCGTTTATTTATCGCTCTAGCAATTTTTTTCCTGTTTATAATTATTTTCGTGTTTTCGGTGAGATTTTACATTTTGGCGGGGATGTTTTAGTGGGAATGTTTTTTACGTCTATGTGATTTTTTCGGTCTCAGATACTTTTTGTATCTATTTGACAGTTCTTTTTTTCAATTATGCATATTTTTTTGTGATTTTTTCCATTTTAGGTTAACATTTACGTTTTGGCTCGGCAATTTTTTTACGTTTTGGCGATTTTATGGTTTCCGAAATTTTTTCCCCATTGTGCATATATTCATTTTATTATTTTCTGTCATCTTAGGCGACCGTTTACGTTGCGAATTTTCTTTAATATCTGAAATTTTTCTGTCTCGGCGATTTTTTTCACATTTTGTCGATTTTCCCGGTATCGGGTATTTTTTGTGTCGATTTGACCATTTTTCCCTTAATGCATAATTCCAATTTATTATATTGTTTTCCATTTCAGGCGATCTGGCGATTTTTTTAAATCCCATATCTTCCATTTTGGCGATTTTTTAACTTTTGGTAATTTTTGGGTGTTTGAAATTTTTTTTTTTTGGATTGGTGATTTTTTCTGTGTGTGTAAGTTCGTTGTGGTGATTTTATAATTTTTGGCGGTCATTAGCGTTTTTTTCGTTGCTTTTAAAATTAAAATTTTTTTTCTGTATTTTGTGCAGTTTCCACAAGTCAAGCAGACGACTCATTTAGAAAATTTGTAAGAAAATAATTTAAAACATATGAGTGCTTTCCATATAAATTTTATGCTCAAGTCGTCCATCTGGGTTGTATCAACAAGGATTTAGATATTTTCAACGGTTTTTGTGATTTTTTTTAACTTTTGGTAATTTTTGGGTGTTTTGGAAATTTTTTTGGGATTGGTAATTTTTTTCAATGTGCGTAATTTTGTTGTAGTGATTTTATAATTTTTGGCGGTCATTAGCGTTTTTTCGTCGCTTTTAAAATTCAACAATTTTTTCTGTCTTTTGTGCAGTTTCTACATGTCAATCATATGACTTGTCTAGAAAATTTTTATGAAAATCACTAAAAAATATGAGTGCTTTCCTATAAATTTTATACTCAAGTCGTCCGTCTGGGTTGTTACAAGAAGGGTTTAGATATTTTCATCGGTTTTGGTGATTTTTCCGTGTCTACAACTACATTTTTTTTTCTTTAATTATTTATTTATTTATTATTATATTAACTTATAATTAAAATTATAAGCTATTAAAGCAAAAGAGCTTTAGCAACATAGGCCTTTAGCTCATTTTTCTTTAATTATTTTTCCGTTTCAGTGATTTTTTCACTTTTCGGGATCTTTTACGTTTTCCTATTGTTTTTTTTTCAATTTATTATCTAATTTGGTTCCTCTAAGAGATTTTGTCTAAGATTGGAATAATTGTTGGGTAATTTTTGAAGATACGAGTACAATAAATAAATATGTCAAGGGTGTTTTTTTATAGAGTGACACAAGTTTAAATCATAATAAAAAGAATTATATTTTTAATATCAATGAAATGGGATTTATTGGAAGGAAAATTTTATGAAACTTAAGTTTAAATATGATTTTCGCCATGTGGCCGCCACGGCTGTCACGTAAACAGCGCATTCTGGAACACCAATTTACAACAACTTTTCGCCGTATTTCCCCGATAACTATTCGAATGTTGATTTCCAGGTGTTCAATTGTTTGTGGCTTATCGACGTAGACAAGCGACTTAACATAACCCTAAAGGAAAATAATCCAATGATGTTAAGTCACACGATCTTGGTGGCCAATTAATTGGGCCATTACATGAAATTATATTTTCATTAAAAAGTTTCTTTGAGTAAATTAATTGTAGCGCCCGCGGTGTGGTATGTGTCATCAGCCTGTTGGAACCACATATCAGCAAGATTAATGCCACGTAATTGAGGTAAGAAAAATTTTGAATCATGTTTCTATACCGTTTACCATTGAAAACAACATTCTGACCATCAGCGTTTTTGAAGACATATGGGCCAATGGCTCAGCCAGTCCATAAAGCGCACCAAACAGTAATTTTCTGTGGATGTAATGGTGTTTCGACAAAAGCTTGTGGATTCTCCTCACTCCAAATGCGACAACACCGCTTATTTACGTACGCATTCAACCAGATATGGGCTTCATCGGAAAATGGAAGAAGTGAACGATGAGTTTGACGAATAGAACAAATATTTTGATTAAAAATTGCAACAATTTGCACACGCTGCTGTATTGTAACTCGATTCATAATGAAATTTCAAAGCAAACTAAGCATAAAACAACTATGAAGTATTAAATGGGTGCTCAAATAAAGCAGTGATGCCAACTAAAAGTTGTGGCATTGTAAAAAAAGAGGAGAGGTGTCTTAGAACATCCGTTTATAGCTATGCTGCTTAGTTATATAAAACAAATTTTATGTGTAAAATAACAATGCAATAAAAGTATATTATATGATGATGTCAAATTCTCTGCAAATATTTCTAAACGTTTCCATTTGTTTCCCATTATTTTGTTTTCTAGCGGCGTACGTTTAAATGAATGTATTGTTTGTGGTCGGTGGAGGCTGTTAGCTGGCTTACAGCGGATCGGCTGTGTTCTCTGGCTTGTGATTGTGTGCAAAAATAATACAAAAACAAATTGAGCAATGATTCCCATTGTTTTTTGTTTGTTTTTGTTTCACTCACTTCTAAGAAGGTTAGGTAAGGTTAGGTTAGGAAGGGTGGTACTCTACCGCACCTCCACTCGGAGACCCAATTGGGTCCATTGTGATTCCCTTCTATTGCTTATTAGTGGTAATATTTACCCCTCCCATTTTTAGCCAGAAGAGACCCTATTATCCGTCATTAAGCCACCGAATCCCCATGATGAAGCCCCTGATGTCCTCTAGTTTACACTTCCCGACATCAGTGATGCTTTCATGGAAACGTCTGCTCAGCCATCTAAGCCTATGACGTTGCAGCTTCGGGTGGTGACAGATAATATGTTCAATGATTTCTGGTTCCTCTTCATCCCCGCACATCCTACAAAAATCTGGAGTGCCAATTTCCCAAATGCTGGTTCTTGCTGTGACCGAGCAGTGACCTGTCAACGCACCTATCATGATTCGCATCGCCTTCTTATTCATGTCCAGTAGTAGTTTAGATCTTCCTGAGTCTAGTTTTGGCCAAAAACCCCTCGAGACCCTACAATCCTCCATACTTCGCCATGAGCTGTTGGTCCTGCTTTCCACCCAATTACTGAGTTCTTTATAGTAATGACCTATCGGTAATTTCACCGATCTGTCAGACATTCCTTCGTCTAACGCTGATCCTATTCTTGCCAGCTCATCGGCAATTTCATTTCCCTCAACACTGCTGTGGCCAGGAACCCAACATAGTCTGACACTATAGTTATCCAAAATCAAGTTGAGGGCTTTCCTACGGTCACTAACAAGCTTCGATTTGATATTGTGTCCTTTCAAAGCTTTTAGCGCTGCCTAACTGTTGACGTAGAAGGTTACCTTTTCACCTTCAGCCACATTCCCAGCCACCAGCTCCATGGCCCTGAGGATCGCCAAGATCTCAGCCTGGAAAACACTGCATTGATTCGGCA
This sequence comes from Tachina lurida, assembly GCA_944452675.1. Taxonomy (NCBI): domain Eukaryota; kingdom Metazoa; phylum Arthropoda; class Insecta; order Diptera; family Tachinidae; genus Tachina; species Tachina lurida. Next base: position 17,438,681 of record OX101754.1, on the reverse strand, counting down.
GTCTGAAAGAACTACGAATGATCGTTCCCAAGATATAGACACCAGCGCCTGTGCCTTCCCCCATTTTCGACCCATCTGTAAAGACTGCACTACCCTCATACAGCCTATCGGAATTGACCCAATGGTCCCTATCCGGAATTACCATTAAGGGTGTCTTACCAAAATCGATCTCAGCGACCTTATAGTCCGTAAACCCTGGGGTTACGGATTCCTGATCACCAAAACTGATCCCATTTAAGATCGATGTGTGACCTGATATTCCTGTCCTCACCAAACCGGTTTCTACGAGTGGTGGTAGAATGCTCGCCTGCCACTTCTAAGAACGAAACAAAACAAATTCAAACAATTTGTTTCGTTTATTTTCGTACTCTGCTTTTAAGTACAAGGAAATCAAAACAAAAATAGTTCATAACTGTAATAGTGTCGATTATTTTTGTTACGGAAATCATGATCTAACTCCTGTATCGCGCAATAAATAGCATAGCTATAAAACACCCTTTATATATATTACGTTTTACTTTTTGGTGATTTTTTCCATTCTGTTGACTTTTTCGGTTTGGCGTTTTCTCTCTATATACACATTTTTACTTAATTGATTTTCGTCGTTATTTTATGTTTAATCACTTTTTTAATTTTGGCGATTTTTTTTAATTTCGACTAGAGTTCAGTTTTCGAGGTTCTAAAATAGTTTTTTTTGGCGATAATTACATTTGGTAGTTTTTTAAATATCTCGGTTTCTGTTTTAGTAAATTTTCTACTTGTGCCGATAATCTGCGTTTTGGCGATTTCTTTATTTTCAGCGATTTTTTCCGTCGAAGGGATTTTCTAAAGTTTTGGCTATTTTTTGTCTTAGTGCGTTTTTCCGTTTTAGTGTTTTTTCCACTTTTGGCGACTTTTTGCTTTTCCCGATTTTTTAATTTATTAGCTTTTTGCGTCTAACCCTTTATTACACTCAACATTTTTTAATTTTCGCGTTTTTTTTGCTTTTAGCGACTTTTTATTTTGTCTTTAATTCCGTTTTGGTGATTGTTGGCGTTTTCTGATCATTTTCGTTTTAGTTAATTTTCTATTTTTGGAGATCATATGCGCGTTTGGCATATTTTTGAAATTTCGGCGATTGTTTCCGTCTGAGAGTTTTGTTTTAAGTTTTGGCGATTGTCTTCATAGCTTGTCTTCATAGATTATATCGCTTAATTTTAAAGATTATCTCATAAATCTAAATGCTCTTGCTTAAGTTTCCTTCCCTTTTTGAAATACATATTCCCATTTGTTAACAAAAAAATATATATTTCAATATTTAACATTAGAGACAGGTCGTTTAGTTACATATTTTTTTCAATTCACCAAACGCTTAATATACCTGTAGCAGTGAATAGTGTAACAATACGTGTTTTTTATTGTGTGTAAGCTTACGAAAAAAAATTAAATAAAATTAAAGAAATATCAGCAATTTTCTGCGTAGTAAAAAATGGTTTGTATTAATTCTATACAATTTACGTCAGGTAAAATTGCAATTATCGTTAAGTACTTTTTTTTAAAAGAAATTGCTTAAGGATATTTTTTATAAGAAAAATTGTTGATAATAGCAAAAATAAAAAAAAAATATATAAAAATAAAAATAAAAAATAATAAAGTAAATTATTTAATATAAGTACGTTAAAGGAAAATAACAAATAGAGTAAAGGCAGAATTAGATTTTACTTTCTGTTCTGTTACGAATCAGCTGACTCTTTTTTGTTTATAGAAATCTTATACAAGTCGTTAGTTTTTCTGTTTCGTTCTGTTCTGTTTCGGTCCAACCTTTGAAAATCAAAAAATAGTTAAGAAAATGTAAGTGACAGCATAAATTACATAAAATTATTTTAAAATAAATTGTGATTGAATAAATTGAATTGTGAAAAAAATTATTTTTAACAGAAAAACAAAAAATTATATTCAAATATAACAGTGGCCAATGCAAAACTCATCACATTAGTGGAAAACTGTGATCCTTCTGGTCAAAAACAGCTGATAAGTCACTACAGAAAAAGTAAGTATTAAAACTTAGAAGCACAACGGCACAGTACAGAACAGCAACAGAAAGTAAAGACTAATGGAGCCCTAAGAAAAAAAAAAAGATATCAGGAAAGCATTATTTTTTAAATATATCTTAATGTCTAAGGCTTTAAAAAATGTATGCCTTTTGTGAAGGCAGCCATTTTGTAAATGTAAAAAGTTTCTAAATATTCCAAATTCATATTAAAAAAATTAAAAAGCAAATCCTAATACTTTCTATACAAACTCAAAACGCTTAGAATGTGAATACAAAAGAATATTAATTTTAACTCTGGTAAATGCGAAATAAAATTTCTTTTCAGAATCCGACTTTATTACATACTTTGAATTTACATACATTTAAATACTTTCAAAGAATTTTCTTTCGCATTTAGAGAATTAGGCAACAAATAAATTTTCTACTTAATCCTCAATGTAGGCAATAGATTTTGCAAAAGTTTTTTTTGTTGTTGTCACACTCACCTTTTTACTAAAGCTTTATGTTGATTTTCTTGGCTTACAGCTATCATGGCATGTTTACTTGTAGGAACTTCTTTCTGCCGTATCGTCCAATAGCACGTAACATTTCTTGGATACATGCCGGGATAATTGGGACTTTGCAGGCGACATTTACTGCGATAACATTCATCGAATTGTCGCGTACAGTAAGTGCCCGGTGTAACGCGACCCAATTCTAAAGGCTTATCGGGCAAACCGTATCTGTAAATGAAATTGTTAAGATAATAAAAATGATCAATTTAAACTACAAGTTAATAAAAATTTAAAATAAATATTGAATAAATTGCTTGAGAAGGGGTATGAAAGTTTCGAAATTTAAAATTTAACTCATTAATAGCTTCATTTTGTTATTGTTGCCTTTGAAACATTTTGTCTTTTTTCGACTTTTCTTAATCTGAGGTTGAAGAAGTGAAACAGCAAATAATAGAAAGAGTAGAGTATACAATGTAAACAAATACATATGTATATATGTAAGCAATAAAGCTATTACCATATGGTAAAATCTGTCTTATTTTTGAAGAGATGATAAAATGCTTAAAGGACTTCTTAGCTAAAAATAAGATTTTTAAAAAATATGAAATTTGCTATTTTTAATATATTATTCAGATTTCCTTTTACTAAACTACTTAAATATTTTCTTCTTTGCTTCGTTTACACGTTAAAAATAATTTTTCAGCAAAAAGTTTGTGATAAATTAGCTTTAAGCTTGTTAGTTCACTAGAAACAACTAACTGAATTTAAATTATTAGTGTTTTTTTTCTGGGAATTGTTACAATTTAACAGGTTCCAGCTAAACCCCTCAATAATCAATTTCAACGTATTTGCAATAAAAAATATTCTACAGAACAAGTAAAATAATAATTTGGGATTATTGATGCGTTAACAAATGTTAAACTTGAATTTAAATTCATTAAAAGCAAGGAAGAAAAAGTAATTTTAGTTGACTTGAAGATTTTTGAAAAAAAAAATATATGGCAAAACTGCCATTGATGTCATACCGAGCCATAACCGCCAAATAAGCTTAGGCGACATAATTTTCGAAAATAATCTTTTGGCCAAAACGATTATTTGCTATCATAAATCCATTTGCGTTAAAAAATTGAGGCTCAAGGTTTTTTTTTGGTGGTTGTGGCTCAATATTTTCAAGAGAAAGAATAAAAGTTAAAATTTTTCTGAGGGTACAAAAAGTCAAAAAAGCATGCATAAGAAACTATGAGATTCCCAATAACTGTAAATTGGCGAAATAGCATATTTCCATGTCACGTGCGACATTGAAAAACAACATTTGCTGTCAGTGCGTCCAAAGTTCACGCAGAAAGCTCATTAAATATTCAATAAAAACAGAGATATTAAATGCAATTACAATTCAAATAATCGTTGTACCTGCATAAAATTCGTCACGTGCGACATACCAAGTGTAAAATTAAAAAAAAAAAAGTTAAATGTTTGCTTTAAATTATTTTAAATTAGATTAGCCAAAACGGCGAAAAAAGAAATTTTTCCCATTTTTTTGGACAAAACTTAAAAACTTTATATTAAAAATTCGCAACTATTTGTGCACTAATTATTTAAAATACGAAAAATATAATTTTTCTGTTTATATTTTTCCGCCATGTTGCTTCACCATTACGTTATAAAGTGTTTTCCATGTGGTTTGTAAATGATTTAAGAAATAAGGGACTGTATGCAGGTAATACCGTGCAAACTTCTGATGAAGGTTTCACCAGTTAGAGTTTATAAAGTTTTATAAATGGATAGTGAGTACATTATTAGTATTAGTCAAAAGTTGTCACGCATGAGAGGAATACAATTTTCTTCTTCTTGATATTAAGTGATAAAAACTTTAAGGAAGTTAAGAGGAGACTTCCAAAAATGTATACGAAGAAATCCTTTCAGAATGTCCTGCCGTTTGGCAGTAATCAATTATGTTCACAAAATTTACAAAATTTCCTGTAGTGCGGTGAAGAGAAAAATTGAAGAAGGTGAAATGTTATTACTTAACCATAAACTAAACATCAAGAACAGAACGCAGAATGCTAAAAAAGAGAAAGGGCGGAAATATAACATACCGAACAATAATTAAATGGGCCATACAAATACAAGCAAGTGCTTACAAAAGATATAAAAAATGCATTACCAAGACATAAAGAAAAATTTAGAAGTACTTGAAGTTTTTTTGTAATATAATTAGCTGTGATGGTCGAGAAGTAAAACCACCCAGGAACTGCCTATTATGAACAAAATCGTGTTTGATGTTGTTGATACTATTTCCATTTAAATTCACTTTAGTTTTTTCCTCATACTACATATTTTTGTTAAGTTTGTTGCTATTATGATAAAATAAATACGTTAAATACTTCTGATAATATGAATATATTTTTACTAAGCTAGCTTATTTATAATTCCAAATAGAGAGTAACAGCAACAATAAAATTATGATGATGCCAAAAATTTCATGTGCGACATGTCACGTGCGACTATGATTAAAATTTAATAAAACTAACAAAAATATGAATAATATAATAGAATAGGGGAAAGATCTGGTTCAAAAAGTGGCACTGCGACACCTCATGGATCTTTTATGCCACAGATCTGTAAATTAAATCAAGCTCTGTATGACTCTCCTTATGAAAATCAGTACTGAGATTGCAGAAGCCCACCTAATATCATCTGAACACAGAAACTCAGAATGAAAAACACGCCCTTACTGTTACACAAGACGCTATACTCACAAAGAATGTGTGCCGTTGTCTCGTCATCTTCTAAACATAAACGACACAAGAAGGTTCAGTCCAAAGTGACCAAAAAAAAAAAACCTGTAACAAGCCGTAAATCATTCCCGTTGAGATTCTGGATTCCACTTTTTGCATCTAAATTTGTTTTAGTTAATTACTAATACAAGTCACGTACGACAGGTCACCTACGATTATTATTTGAATTAAATGTAAACGCTATAAAAATCGTTTTTGGTCAAAATCAAAAACATTTGAAAATTAGTTACATTAATCACATTAAAATAATGCTTTGAGTTTCACTGGAATTGAACGCAAATACAACTTGTATTTTTGTCACATGCGAATGCTTTAGTTTTTTTTTTAGTAAATCATTCCTGTTGAAGCCCAGGATGCCATTATTTGCGTTTATATTTGTTTTAGTTAATCACTCATGGGTGTCACGTGCGCCATGTCACATGCGAATGTTATTAAAATTTAATTAAAATGATATATAAATCACTTTTGTTCAAAATTTTAAATTTAGTGAAACCAATCACATTAAAATTTTGCTTCTATTTTTGTCACATGCGAATGTCTTGGTTTTTTTTTTCAATTATCTTGAAAACGAAAAATTGCTCAAAATCAAACTCAGCCCCAACTTTAGCTCTAGCTTAATTCTTTAGTTAAGCTTGCTAACAAAATAAAGCTCTATTTAACAGTATGGCGGTCACGTTCGACACCAAGAAAGTGCCCGTATTCCATTTGTTTAAAAAAATACGTACAAGGAGCTGAAATTTACAGCAAATTGACGCTACACATTGACGCTACACATTAGTAAACCAAACACAAGAATACTAATGCTGAAAGTGTGAAGGCATTCGAAGGCAGTATGTTTTTCCCTTCTGCTGGTGTTTGTTATACTCGTAATAATTAACGAATGACTTTTGTTCCTTAAAAAATTATCACATTAAAATCTAACAGGGACTTTAACGGCAAGTTTTGTATGAATAACTGTCAGTTAAAGTTCACGTTAACTCTTAATTATACATTGTGAAAAGGGACGTTAGTCTAATCGAATTAGTAAAATTTTTTTTTTTCATATAGAATCTCAAACATTTTTAACTCGGTATTATGAGATTATTTATACGAAAATAAGACAACTGTGTGTTATTTAAAAACCCATAAAATTATAATAACAAATTTAAGAAAAATTTATAAAATATTTACAAAGATATGTTTATGTTCTGCTATTTTTATATATTTTGCTAAAAATTTTACTTTTATTACACAAATTATTATACCTGAATGAACTGACATATTTTTGAGATTAAAAAACAAGCAATAACTTTTTGAATGTATAAAAATAAACATGCATACATAATTTAAACAAAATATTTAAAACATAATATAAGAAATATTTTTTTTAACTGTAGATAATAATCAGAGATGTTAAATAAACTGAAAAAAATGTGTTAATTTTACAACCACATACTGACATTTTACATGAGATCCTTAACAACAGACATACACATCCACACACACGCACACACTCAAACACTTGGAATAAATACATAAATTACTCGTATAACATAAAGTTTTACATTAAAACTATTTCATAGAAAATAAAGTCCAAAAGTTTACACAGATACATAACTTGAGAAAGTGAGTTTGTCAAATGAACTGCTTGAGCAACAACAACAACAACAACAAATAAGATATCAGAAAAGGGACACAAAACTCTCACATTCACTTTAAGACTGACACGATACTCGTATGTAGCATAAGTAAGACAATGTTTATATATTTGTTACCAAAATGTCCAATAGACAATAGAGAGACTTGGAAACAATGTGAAATGAAGTAAAGTAAATTTTTTATAAGCAAAGTGTCAACGTCATGTGTAGCCAAGAGTAGAAAATAATACAAACAAACAGAATATTTACCACAAACAGCATTTGTGACATGTACCAGGATCTGATGCTGCTGTTTCTGAGGCTGCTGTTGCTGCTGCTGCTGCTGCTGTGCCAGTAATAATATCTGGAGCAATGAATTGAACAAGATATATAGAGTTTTATAACTATAAAAACCAAAAAGAAAACACAATAAGAAGCATAAAATGACATTTGAAAGATTTCCATAACTTCATTAGTGAGGGCTCTAATGCAAAGGAAAATATTGATTTAATTAATATAAATTTTTTTTTCCAAACTTAATTTAAAAAAAATCTTTTATAAAAAACAAAATCTATTTATAGAAAAAATTACAACAAGCTATTGAGAATTACAAAAATTCCAACAGAAAGGGATTAATTGCGATTTTTTCAAAAAAACTGAACCAGTAATCGTAGCACTCGGTGTTTATTAAGCGCTGGTGTCAAATTAAACTTTTATGCTGCCCACACTTAGTTCTATAGATTTATCGAATATATGTAAAGGGTGTTTTTTTTTTTATAGAGTGACACAAGTTTAAATCATAATAAAACAAGCAATATATATTTTTGATATCAATGAAACGAGCTTTATTGGAAATAAAGTTTTATGAAAGTAAAGATAAAGTATGATTTCTGCCATGTGGCCGCCACGGCTGGCGCGTAAACGCGCATTCTGGAACACCAATTTTCAAGAACTTTTCGCAGCATTTGCGGCCGTAATAACTCTTCGAATGTTGATTTCCAGGTGTTCAATTGTTTGTGGTTTATCGACATAGACAAGCGACTTAACATAACCCAAAAAAAAAAATAATCCAATGGGGTAAAATCACACGATCTTGGTGGCCAATTAATTGGGCCATTAGGTGAAATTATTTTTTCGTCAACAGTTTTTTTTTTAATAAATCAGTTGTTGGGCCTGCTGTGTGGTATATGGTTTCAGCCTCTTGGAACCACATATCTGCAAGATTAATGCCACGTAATTGAGGTACGAAAAAACTCAGAATCATATTCCTATAACATTCACCATTAAGAGTAACATTCTGACCATCATCGTTTTTGAAAACATATGGGCCAATGACTTCGTCAGCCCATAAAGCGCACTAAACATTAATTTTCTGTGGATGTAATGGTGTTTCGACAAAAGCTTATAGATTCTTCCCACTCCAAATGCGACAATTCTGCTTACACCTTATACCTATTCAACTAGAAATGGGCTTAATCGGAAAATGGAAGAAGTGCACTTCGAGTTTGACGAAAAGAACAACTATTTTGATTAAAAATTACAACAATTTGCACACGTTGCTCTGTTGAAAATCGATTTTTAATGAAATTTCAAAGTGAACTGAATAAAAACCAACTACCAGCTGTTACATGGGTGCTGAAATAAAGCAGTGATGTCAAACTCAAAGTTGTGACATTCTTAAAAAAAAAACACCCTTTACCTACTAGATACTATGAGCAAGAAAAGAACATATTGTGAAGAGTTGTCTATTAAGAGTTCAGTGCATTATTGTGAAGAAAGAGTAATAAACCTCAGTTGAGAACAGTTGATAGTCGTGCAAAAGTAAAACAGTAAAAGCAGTGAGTTGTACAAACAGTGAGCGTCGGCAGAGTAATTCTTCTGTGTGAACAACAACAGAGAAGGAGTATTGCTTCAATAGCAGTGCAGACAGTTTTGTGAGGCGTGTATACACGACAGCAGAGTAGACGACTTGGCAACCAGTTGTAAATCATTTAAGTAATTTAAGTTAAATGTGTGTATTTAAGCTCTTGATTAGTATAAGTGTACTTAGTAAATAAAGTGTAATTTTTAATCTGAATTAGTACACTGGGCGCCAGTGTTCATTTCATTGGCAAATCTTTCAGTCCACAGAAAATCGCTTTTAAAGGGTAAACACCTAACAATATTTAAAGTAAGTGCCAGTCCAGACTTGCAATTTTTGTTGCAGCAACTTTTTATTTTTTAGTGCAAAAGAGCGAGAGAGGAATACAAAAAGTATATAGTTCTATTTCAAAACTCTCACACATATTCAAGAATTGCTGCAACAAAAATTGCAAGCCTGGACCGGCACTAATTGAGGAACAAAGTGAAAAAGTTGCAATTATTATTATTGATTATTTTTTTTTACCATAGTTCTCGTAAATTTTTATATTCATTTATAAAATTTCCCCAAGTTTCATTATTTCATTCCCAATTGCCATAATTTTGGTCTCTTTTTTTATTTACTCTGCAAATTGCTAAAGCACACACAACAACTGCGCTCTACGAAATAAGACAGCAGAAACAGCAAACAATGTCTATCATATATATCGAAGAAACAATCCGTTTGGAAACATAAAACAATTTTGATAATTGAGAAATCAAAAAGGAATTAGTGAAACATGCTCACTTTTCCACCAATAGTCCTTCGTCTGTGGGGTGTATTGTAGTTTACGAAATAAAACGTGCAAATGACGGATTATCCTTTAAAAAGCTTCAGGAAGCATAACTTTTCAAAAGAGAATATTTATAAACACTTTGAAAAAGTTTTTAAAATTATATTACCGAAAATTTCAAATATCCCAGCAAAAAATTACACATTACCATCAGAACTACTTGCCATATAATGACTTACATTTCTGATTACCAAATTTCATTATTCGCTTACAAATCACATTACCTAAAATTTAAAAATATTATATACAAAATGCTAAATGAGTAGAATAATTTTTTTTAGATTAAATAGATTACGTGAACAAGTTGCCAAATAAAAAAAGTAAGTACTTCTCAAGAATCGATTGTTTTAGTTTCACGCCTTGTTAAAATCATTAAGTTGGTAATCCAGTAAGGGACAGCTTCCACCAAAATTTTTTTTAAATTTTTTTGCTGGGATAATGTAGTACAAAAAATGTTTTTATTTAAAAATTGTAAAACTTTTCTTATCAAAACTTTTGTAAGTTACAAAATTATAATTTTTTATTTTGAAATCAAAATAAGAGCCTATCGCCCCCACAATTTTTTTAAAGTATGTACATATCTCATTTTAGATTTTAAATTAAAACGTGATAAGCTCATCTAAGATTCACTTCCTTCTTCAAAAATATCAGCAGATTTAATCTGACACTTTATTTTCTTTTTGGTTTCAATTTGCACATCCAGTAGGTGAAAAGGTCGATGTACGATTTGATTATCGTCTGTAAACATTTGCAGCCTCTTATTTATAGGATAGAAATTACCCACACACACACGCACGCACACATACACACACAAATAAAAAATATTTCCTTCCTTAAATACAATTATATGTATGTGTGTATGAATACAATTTTATCAACAAACGCAAGACAAAATAAAGCAATACCCAATGAAGTATTGAAAGGAACTCTTATAGAATTCTTTCAACTAGAATTAATTTTTTTTAAATTGTTTTTTTTTTCAAGAAAAAGTTTTCTTAAATTCTTCTATGAAATAAATATGAAATAAACCCATAAAAAATTAATAAAATTTTTGATTTTTTTTATCATGAAATTACTTTAAAATTTTAAGCATTTGCTTATCTTGTTTTATAAATAATTTTATTTCGTTTTTTAAATAACTTCACTTTGTTAGAAAGTTGAAAACGAAACAGGTTGGGGTGGGTTAGGTTAGTTTGAAAAGAGGGTCAAATAATGTTGCTGGAAACTATTACGGATTATGGTCTTAGAGCGTGTTGTGCTCTCTTAAAGGGACTTCCCAATAAATAAGACCAAAAATACCAGACAATAAGCTTTGTTCTCAATATATATCCTTAAGTTTTTCCAATCTTAATCCATTTGTGGTAGATAGGGTCTTTCCAGTATAATCTCAAATGAAGTATTACTTCTAGATGAAAATGAAATAAGTTTCGAAAAAAAGTGCATTTACACTGTCTTGAAATCTAGTTCTTTCGTGATTTCGAGCTAAATCAAGCTGATTTTTTCCAGATTTCCCATACAAAATAAAATCTAATTTTTCAGTAGATTTGTAGGAAATGTAACAAAAATCTAATGATTTTATTTATTCTTTACTACACTGTACAACAAAAGTTTAGTGAATTAGCTACGGCCTGCTTAAGAAAGTGTGTGAATTGGCTACAATGCAGTTGTTTGGTTGTAGTTTTGGAAACAAATAAGTTGATGGGTTGTGTTTTTGATAAAAAAATCTTGATAAATGTCAAAGAAGCTGGTGTAAACGGTAAAGATTTTAATCAAAATATGCTAAATTTTGTGCTGATGTAAATGCCCTATTAGTGTGATTTCAATGAGGAAGAAATTTGGCAGGAATTTTGGACTTGCTTATATATATTTATTTAGTTAAAAAGCTAAAAATACACAAAAGTACACAGATTCGGAAAAAAATTGCTTTCATGTGATTTATTCAAGAAAAAAAAATATCGGACTCATTTGAAATTTCAATTTGAAAACTTAAAAAATAAAATTCTTATTTCTCTTATGTGTGTCCAACGTGAGTGTGACGTTTTCCTGCATGATATGTCCAAATTATTTTACATAGTGTAAAATAATTTGTAATAATTTTAAAGCAATTTTATTATTTATTATTGTATTCTTTTTTCAAAATCCATTCTTCTATAATTTTTTTTAATTGTTGGTTCTTTTGTGGGCAAGCTAATAGGACTTTTACAAATGAAGAAAATATAGTAGATTTCAAATAAAACCTTAATCTAAAGCGTGCCTTTGGCATTATTCAAGATTTCACGCGTATCCAAAATTAAAACCATTGACTGACAACCAAACAACTGCACCATAGTTAATTCACACACCTTTTTAAGTACATCGGCTTATTTTTTAGTGCAATTTCGAAAAAAAAGCCGTAGTTAGTGCTGCCACTATAGATATACTAGAACTTAAGTAGATTTCGACAAAATCTAGTGCGAAGTAGGTTTAGCTTTTTATGGGAAATCTACGCAAAATCTTCTAGATTTTGCTCAGATGTCACTACACTGTATTTCTTTCTAATATTGCATAAGCCTATACATAATATGTTTGGTTCTTGTTTCATAATTTTTTGGTTGTTATTTCATTGAAACTTACTCCAGGTCTATGCATAAAATGAATTTTAGAAAGAAAGTAGTCTCAAAAAACTGATAGTTATTTCATTTCGAAATCTGCGAAATATTAAAATTTTTGGGACTTATTCCCATTAATTTTGTATAGACGTATGTCCTAGCTCTGTTCTAAGATTGTGTCGTCTTTGCCATGGACGAAAAAAGTCAAAATTGTGATTCTTTAAGACACTTATTAGTTATTATCTGCGCTATTTTTTTCATATAATTTTCAAGCTATTGTATAATAATTTAAGTTGAAATTTATTTGCTAGTGGTTCAACATTTCGATATGCATTTCATTGTTGCTATAACAAATTGTCAGTAGATTTCAACCACACATTTGGGCGATTTGTTATGGCAACAATGAAATGCATATAAACAATGCTGAACTATCAGCAAATAAATTTAAAATTAGAATGGACTTATGACAATATATCGAATAATCAATTTATTAAATGTATTTATAATAAAATAATTTAATTTTTATCTTTTAAAAATATAGTAATAATATTTGTATTTTTCATTATCAAAGACAACAACCATTTTTGAAGAAAATGATTTATAGGGCATTTACACCTGCAAAAAATATAGCAGATTTTAATTAAAATCTTTATGAAAACCTATACCGTTTACACCAACTTTTTTTTGACATTTATCAAGATTTGTTTATCCAAAACAAAACCCATTAACCGAAAAATTTCCAAGGTTCAAACCAAACAATTGCAATGTAGCCAATTCAAACACCTTTTTAAGCAGACTGGAGCTAATTCACTCATATTTTTTTTTTATAAATATCTTGTACAGGGTGGTAAACAATAAATAAAAATATTAAAGTTTTATTAGATTTCCTACAAATCTAATGACAAAATAGATTTGGTTTTGTATGGGAAATCCAGTTAAAATCAGCCAGATTTAGCTGGAAGCCACGTAAGTACCTCAAAAATATTTTCAAACAAAAACCTCCCAAGTCTTCTTACTGAATTAGGGCATTATTTAACTTTAGTCAAATTATATATTTCATTTAAAAACTATCAGTCCTATTGATAAAAAAATATATTAAGGCTTTATAAAGGATTTAGAAAACGGATTTTCATACAAAATTTTGTCTTATGAAGCCTTTATAAAGTCTTAATAATTTTTATAAATAAGGCCTTTATTATTATTTTTATAAAAGCTTGTAATTATTTATGATACATTTAAATTTAATAGAATTAATATAAATTTTGATCAGAAATAATTTCTTCATCAGGTTTAAGTTCAGTATTTTTCTATTCTTATAGAAAAAAATATTTTGAATAATTAATGTGATTTTCTAAAGAAATATTGAACTTAAGCCTGACTAAGAAGTTTTTTCTGATTAAGCTTAAGAAGTACTTGTTTACGGTGTCTTATATATAATTTTTTTTCTTGGGGAGGGGGCAATAGTACTTTTTGGGAGGAGCGGGGCAATGCAGCCCCACAATAGCCCTTCTACGCCTCTGAGTATTTACAAAATATATACTTGCTTGATGATTACAGTATAAAGCCAAAATATAAAATTAATCTTCAAAGGATTGATTCTGCCAGAGAAAGCCAAAAATAGTTTCAGTCTCAAAACAAAAATACAAAATTGGAGGTAAAGGTGATCCCTCCAACACATTCTAATAGTGAACCGGCATCGTAAATTATAAAGCTTTTGGATTTAAGTTAAAGAAAGTATTGCATTTTAATGCAAAATCTTAGGAGAAAAATTTTTGTCGAATATTTTAACCCTCTAACCCCACTAGGAATGGGTCTTTTTTGTCCCTTTTGAAAAAGCAGGCAAAATGTGCTCTATCATGGCTTAAAATGTTCTACAAAAATATTTGCATTAAAGTCCAATTTAAAATATCTTTTATAGCGAAAAATAACAGTTGAAGAACCACACAAGCGTTCTGGACCCGTACAGTGCCATAATTGTCAAGAATATGGCCACACAAAAACTTACTGCAAATTACCTACAGTTTGTGTTATTTGCGGTGAATTGCACGGTACTGCTAGTTGTACTAAACCAAAAGATCAAGCAGAAAAAAATGCAGTAATTGTGGGGGTAATCACACCGCTAACTATAGAGAATGTCCTGTATATTCTTTCGTTGAAAAGACTATGGGGCAGAAACCTAAAGTAGCTCCAGCACAAACAGCAAACGCTTTTTCCGCCACTCTTGCCCAAGTGAGCCAACCAGTTAATTCACGTGTATCGTATTCCGATGCTGCTAAGACAAGCTTTATTCCCACACAAAATGTTTCACGGCCAAATACTTCAACAAATACAAATTCGGGCTTTATTTTTAATCGCCTTGAAGCTACTATTGAAAATCTGGTTCAAACTATAAACAATTTTACAACAAATATGACTAGCATGATGCAAGAAATGCTGAGAATGCAGAATACTCTGCTTCAAGCATTAGTTAACAAGCCATGAGCACGTTAAAAATATGTTTCTGGAACGCAAACGTCATTCGCCAACACAAAAACGAACTTGAGCACTTCCTCAGGGAAAACAATATTGATATAATGTAGGTCTCTGAGACTCATTTGACTTCGAGAAGCCTCTTTAAAATTAATGGCTACACCTTATATGATTCAAAGGACCCAAGAGGAAGAGCATGCGGTGGATCAGCAATTCTGATAAAGTCAAGACTCAAGCACTATAGTCTAGACAACATTTGTGAAGAACATCTACAAGCAACAAATATTTTTTTTTTGCTCAAATTTTGTCATATCATCAATTTACTCTCCTCCTAGGTTCGCAATTACTGAGGATCAATACGAGGATTTCTACAAATCTCTTGGCCCTTGCTTCGTAGCAGCTGGCGACTACAATGCAAAACATACGTTCTGGGGTTCGCGTCTTATTACACCTAGAGGTCGGGCATTGTTCAACACAATTTCAAAAATGGGCTTGGACGTCATTTCGAGTGGGGAGCCCACTTACTGGCCTACGGACATACAAAAAATTCCGGATGTTATAGATTTTGGAGTCATGAAAAATATTTCTAGGGAATTAGTTCATGTTGAAGCGTCTCAAGATCTTTCCTCCGATCACTCTCCCACGATCGTTACAATTTGTAGCCCACTAAGAAGTGACTTACCTCACCCATATGTGAAGACGATCAACCGTGTTAATTGGCTGGGGTTCAGAAAATATCTCAGTAGTCATTGTACGGAAAACATTACGCTAAGAACATCCGAAGATATTGAATTTAACATTGGCAATCTTATCAAAAATATAAAACAGGCTGCTGAACATGCGAGTACCTCCCACCCGCAGACTGGATTTAATAGCATTTACTCTACGGATATTGAACGTCTCGTAAGTGAAAAAAGAAGAGCTAGAAGGGAATGGCAACAGCACAGATCGCCCCAACATAAAATCAGATTTAAAGAGTGCACTAAACGACTCCAAGACTTGCTGGCATTTGAAAAAACTGCATCTCTCAAAAACTATCTGGAAGGTCTTGATGTCACACCAGCATCTAATTACTCTTTGTGGCGCGCTGCTAGAAAGCTTAAAACACCAGTTGAGTTTAAACCACCTCTGCGCACATCTACAGGAGGTTGGGCATGAAGCGATACTGAAAAAGGTAAAATATTTGCTGAGCATTTAAAATCAGTATTTACCCCAAACACATGTACTGGTGCTGTTGATTTGACCCATAATTTAGAACGCGTGATGTACAAAAAATAATTGCAGAACTCAACCCGAAAAAAGCTCCGGGTATTGATGAAATTAGTAACCAGATGCTGATGAAGTTGCCTCGTATAGCTATTAGAATCCTGTTATTCATTTTTAATGCCATTTTACGACTGGAGTATTATCCAAACAGGTGGAAGCTTGCCAAGGTTAAAATGATTCCAAAGCCGGGCAAAGATCTTACAAAACCTTAGTCATATAGGCCAATAAGTTTACTGTAAACAATGTCAAAGCTTTTCGAAAAACTGCTCATGACAATATTGTCCCCAATTCTAGTTAGTAGTGGGTGCATACCGGACCATCAATTTGGATTTAGAAGTCAGCATAGCACCATTGAACAAACTCATAGATTGGTTCAATTTATAAGAAGAACATTTGAAGAAAAGAAGTATTGTTCTGCGTTGTTTATCGACGTTTCTCAGGCATTTGATAAAGTGTGGCATGAAGGTCTTATTTTAAAATTGAAATCATATTTACCAATAAATTTTCTGAAGCTATTAGCAAGTTATATTACTACCCGGAAGTTTACGGTTGTGGAAGGAGACTTCATGAGTGTGCCCGAATCTATATCATCCGGTGTGCCACAGGGGAGTATACTGGGGCCAGTTTTGTATTTGATTTACACTTGTGATATGCCTTTGAGCAGCAATATCCATACATCTACGTTTGCCGATGATACAGCCTGCCTTAGTATGCACGAAAACCCTCACGAGGCTTCCCGATATCTACAAGAACATATTACACAACTGGAACTATGGTTAAATTTATGGAGAATCAAAGTAAACGAGCAAAAGTGTGTCCAGGTAACATTTACCCTACGAAGAGATACTTGTTCCCCAATTCGAATCAACAATAAAGTTGTTCTTTGTGAGGCTTTGTCTTGGTTTTTACTGCACAATAGATTTACTTTAGAAATAAAAAAAAAAAATTAATAAATAAAAATTCAATCGAGTAGTTTTGTATATTCTGTAAAGAAAATTTTAAATAATTTTTTTTTTTTTTTTCGGCATTTACAGAAAGGTTGTGTGACAATAGTGGTGTTTACTAGTGAATTTAATTTCAAAATAAAAAAAATAATAAATTTTTTTAAAAGAACGAATTATATAAAATTTGTTGGATCTGTGGCGTAGTTTTAAAACTTTAAATTTAATTGCAATTTGCGTTATATTTACTGCTGATGGTAAGAATTTTAAAGATAATGTAAATCTATGAAGATTTTACACGTATGTATATTGTGTTTTAGGTCATATTGTAGAGGCACAACAAGTTTACGAGAAGCTGCAAGATATTTTTGAGGAAATTCAAATTATTAGCCAATACGGGAATTTGATCATCAAATAAATTCAATAAATTCTAACCACAGAGCAAAGGACATAGGAATTTTAATATATGTTTGGAGTCTACACATTGTTGTTTTATGGCTTATATAGCCAATATAAGGAATTTGTATATACTACTGAGTACCAAGATCAACTCTTGGTTAAATAGAATCACGAATCAGTTTCCATTAAGTTCAGTATCGGCTGGATTCATTTTCGTCATAATAAACTCACGAAATCACTTAAATTCGAATCCAAGATGTGTTTGCATCATTAATCAATGTTAATCAAATAATTAATAGTATAATTTTTTTTAAGTTGCTTTGAACTTTTGAGATATTTGACAAATCTAACAAATTAGTAATATCTTTTGAGTGAAAATTTACTAAGTACATATGAATATACATATGTATACGCAATCTACAACTCCAGCATAATCAGACATCAGGCCTGCAGTCTGCGATGGATACAAAAATTGGTGAGTTTATTTTTTTTTTACTACTTATTGCATTATTATAATTTTCACTCAAGCAAAGATAAGAACCTATATACATGTACTTATATATATGTACATATATACATACATGTATTTGTGTACTAAAAAAATAATTTCACAATCTATATTAGAATTGTCAAATAATTAATGTTTACTGTTTACATTACATAAATGTGCAATAACATAATTTATTGAACATAAACTTTTTCTTTAATTTTTTTTTGTCCGTGTAACATTACGTTCATAACATTAAATTACACATTTTTTTTTTTTTGTTTGTTTGTTTTACATAAAGTTATTGAACTGTTATTAGCATTTAATGTTAATTTTGCAGAAAAAAAAAAATGTATGTTAAAAAAAAAAAAATTATAATTTTTTTTGAATGTTAACATTAATGAATATTTTAAACGTTAATCAGGCACTTAATACAATTAAATCATTAATTTGTTTATTTTTATAATTTTTCGACTTAAAATAAATTTAATTACTTACTTACTTAAAATAAAAACCTTTAAATTAATTTCAATAATGAAATCTTAATTTGAAATTTTTATATTCACGAAAAGTTAAGGTCAACTTTAGGTAAGATATTTTGTAGGGCTGTCTGTAAATTTTATGATAGATAGTAAGGTATGGGAGGGTGAAGAATATAAAAGAGGGACTTACATCTTAACCCCTTCGACTGAGGCTTCGTATTATTTTTTTTGTGTTTGTTTTTTTTTATTGTGGACGATTCTATTGTTAGCTACCTGATTTTTTTTATATTCATGTTAGGAACTTTAGTCTAATTTGTAAGGGGCAAGAACCAACCCGTTTTCCCTGAGCACGGCCGGAACCTTTAGGTAGCATGCTTCTTGCAAGTTAGAGCCTGAAGAGGTCAAGTTCGTTACATCTTCAACATTCACACGTAAAATACCTTGGTATACAACTTGATCGACGGCTTACATGGAAGCCCCATATTGACTCAAAGCTAACACAAATGAAACTGAAATTAACTCGGATGCATTGGCTGATTGGTAGAAATTCAACACTCAGTCTAGATTGTAAACTTTTAATATACAAGTCGATTTTGAAACCAATATGCTGCTACGGAATTCAACTATGGGGCACTGCTTCAGCTTCCAATGTCGAGAGAATCCAACGAAGGCAAAATAAAATTCGGCTCCATGGTACATTAAAAATTCAAATATATGTACATCGTGATTTAAATATGCCACTAGTGACTGAAGAAATCGCAAAATACGCAGGCAAATATTTAACAAACCTCGAGTCACATCCTAATCCGCTTGCTCGTAATATTTTGAACTTTACTGGACACATCCGCCTAAAAAAGAGGGACTCCAGAAGAAACTGCTTGAATATACTTTTGTTTTTGCTTATCACGACTTATGTATTATTAATAACTTTCACTAAGTTTATGTCCGACACTGGTCGAGCCTAATTAATTATATTTAGATTTAATATTTGAATACTTATTGTTACACACAAAAATGTAATATGAATGATTTTGTAATATTAATTAAAAAATTTGTAATATCAATTAAAAAATTAATTAAATTTTCACCTACAAGCAATTTGATAATATTAATTAAATTTTTCCACTCAAATTAATAATTTAATTGATTCAATTAAATTTTTAATTCAAAATATTAATTGGTGAATACTTTTTTCTGTGTTAGTTCATATTTGAAGATTCAATAAATAAATATATGTATTAAAAAAAAAATAAAGTCCAATACTAAAAAGATAAGTTAAAACTTGCAGTGATGTCAAGGGTTAATTTCGTACTATTTTCTATCTGCCGTGTTCATAAAAAATAATCTATGTTTATAAAATGTTTAATAAACAAATTTACATACCGAATTCGTTTTTGAAACCTTTTGTAAACCAAAATTACTTTTTATAAATACGGCAGTATGCGTTTTGCAGTTTGATGTATTTGTACCAAGTACGGGAATTTTTTTTTGTCATTTTCATAGAAAAAAAGGGTCAAATAAGTATTTAAGGTTCTGAGAAATCATGTTAAAATTTTAGCAAACCATTAACAAAAAGTAGCACAGTGTTTCATAAGGCCACAGTATGAAATATTGTCAAGGCACAGCTTTTCAAAACGTCGTTAAGTATTAAGTACACTCTAAAGAAGCAATCTGCTTATTGATTTCAAAGCTGATGCTCATGGTTACAATGTTTCACAACTATATATCTGTACACGAGGGTGGTGTTGGCCGAAGGTCCTTGGTTCCAGCACGGTTCTGACAGTCATTAAATAACAATACCACGCATTTTTCTGAGGGAAGTAGTGTTCCTTTGTTTCAGTTGTAGGAAGCTTCAAGTGATGAAGGCATATACACTGGTCACTGAACACCGGCTTCAGCGGATACTAATCGTAACATCGGAGCGCACTCCTTCATCTGTATTGCGTAGCAGAATAATCGGAGAAGTAAAATAACCATGGCTACTAGCCAAAGAAATGGCTACTAAGGCTTTGACAATTTAATACGCCTCATTGACACCAGAGGCACTGCAAAAAAAGTACCGCAATGTAAATTTATACCCTTTTTTTCGATACGTCTAGGAGGTCAGCCCAATTGTGGAGCACTAATATTTTCCAGAACTTAAATATCTGCATGACTGATGAATTTTTAAAAATTGTTGTTCATTTTGCTAAACTGTGCAATAATTGTGTATATTTAAATTTTTTAATTTTGAGAAACGAAATATTATTTTAAAAAATGCTCGCTGGGTGTTGCCTTCCTTCAGCAAATGCAGTCACATTTTGTTTAACTGTGGCTGCACTGTACTGTACTGTAGCTTTTCAGTCTTTTATCTTAAACAATTGTAAAATATAAAATAGTACAACATCTTTGTTGTTGCCTTTGTAAGGCATTGTTGTTCGACAGCTTCCTGGGAATATGTCGGTCGGTAAGACTTTGTATACGTCGGTACGTATTTTTGTTTTATATGTACATATGTAGTTTTTGTAAAACTGTTTATAAACCAGATGATTTCTTCATGCAGGTGGCTTGAGAAGTGTTCATGTGTCTTTATATTTATGTGTGTAGGTGTATGTAGATATGAATACGTTTAAGTCTGAGTATTGTTTCAATTTATTCAATATTATTTTGTTGTTAGATTTCTCAAACTGCATTTGTGTGCATACATATAAATACACATATACACGCATAGATACATACATACTTACATATATATACTATAAATATATATTTTGTTCTACTTTACCTGACAACAGCATCCGACTGACTTATAAATTTATATCTTATACTAAATTCAAATGGTTTTTCTTCTTGTATATTTCTGGGTGGATGAAAGACCTGTGTAAAAAGAAGCACAAGAGAGAAGAAAAAAAGAGTTGGTAAGCAAAATAAACTTTTGGAGTTGCTTAAAAAAATTTTTATTTATTTTTTATTATTATTATTAATACCCTCGTTTTTCAATATTTGTACAGATAGTTAATACCATTTTTCGTTTCGAGACAATAATCGTAATGAAAAAATCCAGCAGGATTCTATTGTTTATTTTTTTGTTATTGCCGGAATATTAAAATATTTTAAATTGTAGGAGCACAAAAACAAAACAATAATAAAAAAACAAGGATAAAATAAACAGCAGAACGACAGAGATAAAAAGTGAAGAATATGCAATTCATTCATTTAAATTGTTATTTTTCAATAGCAAATGTTGTAGAAAGATAAGAAAGTGCAATTTATGAAATTAAAATAAAATTTTCCGTCTGCTTGCAAAAAAAAAAAAAAAACTTGTATCTTTTATTGTCAGAGTCAAGAGATAAAAGTGTGGAAAATGCGAAATGAACTGTTTAAAAATTTATGGAAATTGTATTTTTATGCTAAAGTAATTACAAAATTTAATAAAGAAAATTGTAGCAGATATGGAGCCTTATTTTTGATTTTGTCGTAAACGATAAAAATTAAAGTTTTCAGGAGAAGATTTTTTAAAATATTCAAATATGTTCTTGTACGTAAATTGTCTCTTACGATAAAATTGTACAGCCTATATCTTAAAAGTTATCAACAATTTTGGCATTTTGATAGTTCCAACCTATGGGTAGGCCCATAAAATTTTAATTTCAATAAAAAAAAAGTAATTTTTTCGATAACATGTCGCCTACGATAAAATCGAAAATAAGGCTCGATATATAACGCGTACAATTGTTGAAATTAAAATAAGTTTTTTTTCTTGATATTATAGGGTAATATAATGAGTTTTATTTTTCCGAAGTTGGGTTGGGTTTACACATAAACATCTATACGCAAGGGGGTAAAAGTCTTTTTCACAACACAATCACAAATTTTGAGTAAGATGTGCGATGCGTTATCAAATCGGTGTTAGCTGTGCATGAGTGTATTAGTGTAATCATACGGACAAGAAGTACAGAGAAACTTAACAGCTGCATAGAAATACACTCAACCGAAATGGTAAAGCATACCTTCAGGAGCAATGTTAATTTTAATAGAAATTGCTTGTGTAGTGTAATAGTGTTGTCAGTGGGGATAATTTTGTTAAAAAGTTGAAAAATATAAAATAAATATAAACTTTTAAATAAAAGAGCTTTTTAAATGTCAAATATTTGTTTAAAAGATATAAAGCTGTCTTTATAAAGAATTTATAGTATTATATTATAACATATCTTCTTTACGTACTGTTGCCTTACGCTGAAGCTGCTGCACGACAATTGGGTAACAATCTCCATCTCATACCAATTATTATGGGTGGAGATTTTAATAAAAATTTTGCAAACCCACAGTCGCAACCTTTATCAAAATTTTTAGTTAACGTTTTCCACTTGCATATGAGCGATTCTCCACAAAATAATAATTCCACTACTATAGATGCAGTTTTCCATAGATTCTTAAACACAGTAGAGTCAAAAATTTGTATAGCTTATTTTAGTTACCATAAGCCAATATTAAGAAAAAAATTTCATTACTGGATGTTTAAACATCTCCCCTGTGATCGGACTCACATTGATTTTTTTTAATCTGAATATAAGTTATTTTTAAACTTTTAGAGCTTATTCTTGAAGTTTTATTTTAAGCTTTTCAGCGCCATTTTTAAATTTTCCGGGATGTCGTCACACCTACTTTTGCAAATATTAGTAGTACTTCCCACTTTTTTTAATGTAAGAGATCAAGATGTGTGTCAAGCTTCGTAAGAATCGGTTTGGTGGAAGCATGTGAAATATAATATTAAATTTTAATGGGCAAGGCCCCACCCATTTTTTAAGCACATAATTATGCGATTCCAAGAGCCCAAAATATTTGTCAAGTTTCGAGGGGATCGGATAAATATAATTAGATGTAATTTATTTCAAATCTTTAAAAGGTGTGGCCCGCCCACTTTTTCAAATGTAAGATCATGTCATTTTAAGAGCCCAAACTATTCTTTAAGTTTCGTGAGGAGCGAATGAGCAGAAATATATATAATTTAATACAAAATTTAAATGGGCATGGTTCACACCCACTCTTTTAACACAAGATTATCCGATTCCAACAGCGCAAACTGTTTGCAAATTTCGCGAGGATCATATAAGTAGAATTACATATAATTTAATACTAATAGCAAAGAGGCGTGTCCGCGACCACTTTTTTAAATACAAGATGGTATCTTGGTTCAGGTTTGTGCTCCAAGTTTCTTAGGAATCGGTTACGTATCAGCACGTGAAATCCAATATTAAGCTTTAGTGGGCATTACCACCCCCCACCCCCCATTTTTAAGTACAAAATTATGCGATTCCAAGATCCCAAACTCTATTCAGTTTCAAGGGGAACGGATAAGTAACATAATATGTAATTTAATTCTAATCTTTAAAAGGCGTTGCCGCCCACTTTTTCAAATGCAAGATCGTGTCATTCTAAAAGCTCAAACTGTTTGTTAAGTTTTGTTGGGATGGGATGAGCAGAAATACATATATATTTTACACTAAAGTGTGTTAAGTTTTGTACGAATTGGTTAAGAAGAAGGACGTGATATATAATATTGAATTTTAATGGGCATGGACCCGGCACAAAATATGCGATTCCAAGAGCTTAAAGTATTTGTCAAGTCTCAAGAAGATCGAATAAGTACAATAAGATGTAATTTAATTCTAAACCTTAACAGGCGTTATTAATTAGTATTAAAATTTTAGTGGGCGTGGCTTCGCCAATTTAAAAAAATTAATATTGTGTCATTATGAAAAACCAAAAGTGTTCAAAGTTTCGTTGCGATCCGATAAGTGAAAATACATAAAATATGAGGAAAATATTTAATGGCTGTGTTCCCGCCCATTTCTTTTTTTTTTTTGGTATTGGCAGCAAATAAAGGCTAAACTTTTTTGTGCACAAAGTTTTTGTTGCAAATCGGTCCCCTGGTGCCTCTCTAGCTGAGTGGTACCGATGCTATCCTGTCAGTTCAGAGGTCGTGGTTTCGATTCCCACCATAGACCCTGGGTGTCTTCCCCAGACATCCCAAACCCTTCGCGTTTTGTGCTTGTTTAACAAATAATGGAGTTATAAAGTAACATATATAAAAAAGTAAAGACGAATTGATAACCTCCTCCCTTTGTGAAGGCGGTTAATAAGATTGAGTCATGATAACGTCTAAAATGGTGGTCTATGAAAATGAAACTTCTTATTGAACTACCCTGTATTATAATCAATTCCACTGAATGCATCGAAGTCGGAGAAGTTATTTGTTAAATAATGACCCCTAGAATCATTGTTCTCTGTTCGATTACGAAAGTCGCCTATGGGGTGCTGCATCTCATACAATTGGGTCCCAGGTTACCTTCAACCTGGAGCACTGCAGGAGCCGATTGCCTCTGCAAGGCTTAGAATATTTTCCAAAAACCAAAGCAATTTCTGTTGAGCAAATTTTGAATTCAAGGCAGAGAGAAGAGAAGATAATAACCATAATTGGGTATATAGAGTGGAATATTCATCTGCGAGAATTTTGTACTACATTAAAGCAAAAAGTTATATTCTTTTAACTTTAATCTACTGACACCTGATGGGATTTATGGTTTCGTCTTTGGCTCCAAAAAAATAAGTACATTGCCATTTAAGCGATTATTGATTTATTTTTTGAAAGAACATAAATCCTAAATGATAAAAATGAAAATGAAAACCCCCACCAACTAATAAATAATTATTTAAGGCCAAATGGCAGACTACAGTGTTTTATCCCATGCCATGGCGAAAGAGGAAAAGACGAGAAAAATCAAACATTAATATATCAAAAAGGAAAAAAGACCAACAAAATATACTGTCTGCTTAAATTTTCCTTCCATCAATATCACGTTATTATTTTGCAGTGGTTTTGAGTTATTTTCTACTTTGCCAGCCGGGGGGTTTTTTTTTTTGATATTTTACATTAACTTCATTTGTTAGTTTATGTAAACAGCTGTTTCATTTCATTGCCTTAATATTCTGGTGCTTACCTTAACTGATGCTGTCACCGTTGATGTTTCACTGAAATACAACTGCGGTCCTGTGGCTTTCCCACACCATGAGCCGCCCGTGAATGGTCTGCCCAATTCGCTCAGCTGTAAATTAAATTTAAAGTGTAAAATAAATAGAATGTAATAAACGTTTTTCTCTTGTTGCTAAAATATTTGGTAGTTTTCTTAAAATTGTATGCAGAGTATAGACATGGAGAAACACACACACACACGTGTCCTTAAAAAAAGATATTTGTAAGAGTATATTTTATAAATATAAATTTGTGTAAAAATTTCATGATGAGTTGAGGGTATATACTCGTAAATTGAAGTTTATAGGGAAGAAGATTATTTGAATGATTTAGAGATGCTGACAACAATTTTGTTTTTAAACATCATGCAGCATTATGTAGAATGTAAGAGGAGTATATTGTAATTCTAGGTATTACATATTATATAAACAAACATTTGAATTATTGAATAATTTAACCGTTTTTATAAAATTCTTGGCAAATTCTTTTAACTTCTATTCAACTTTGTTTTAAATTTTCAAATCACTATAAATTCTTTATATACCTTTTTACAATTTGGTTTCTACTGCCACTAAAAACCTAATACTAATGTAATAAAATTCCAAAATAATCTATTTAAGTATTTTTTTTTGCTTCAAAGATAGTCTTTGAAGTCCATAAAACTATAGTTTTTGCTGCTAGTTCCTATTTTTTTTCTATTATCAGTTTAATTTCGTTTAAAGTTTAGGTGATCCACCCACAAAATCTTTTGCATTATTTATCATTTTTAAAAATTCATTACCTGTTTTCACTGCACAGCACATACCGCAACTTATTGAAAACGGATATCATTGTAACCAAAACATGACCATTCAAATATTCTCTTAATTATACAGAAATTTTCAAAAAGTTAATAGCAAAAAAAAAAATATAAATAAATAAATAAACCATACATTTTTAGAAAATCTCATTTTGACCAGGATAATAAAAAAACCTAAAATTTCCTGCATACACACAAAACATTTGTCGGAGTGATATACTCGTACTTGCTACAGACATTTTATTGTTATTAAAGAAAAGAAAAAAAAAACAACGTCAATAATTTTTAGTTTAAACAAAAGTTCTAGTTTTTGTGTCATTGTCATTATTTTTGTAACTATTTAGCCAAAAACAAACCCAACAATTGTGTAGTTGAATTTATTTTATTTTTTTCTAAAAAAAAAAGTTGAATAATATTGTTGTACAGCTTGTTTGGCGAAAATTAACAAAAACAATATTTAATTTTTTTTGGAAAT
Organism: Tachina lurida; assembly: GCA_944452675.1. Lineage (NCBI taxonomy): Eukaryota > Metazoa > Arthropoda > Insecta > Diptera > Tachinidae > Tachina > Tachina lurida. The sequence continues at coordinate 17,412,130 of OX101754.1, read as the reverse complement.
AAAGGTTTGTGGACAGATGTGTGTATATAAAATTGTATGCGAGGGTGGTAGTGGAAGTATATTTTATTAAAAATATATACATATATATATACATATGGATATATATAATTCTTTTGTTAAGGGTAGTTGCTTTGTGACGGCTGTGACCATGATGCGTTTTAACTCAAAAATTATTTAAAACAGGGTGCTGTTGCCAAGGCTGTTAATGCTAAAAATATTAAATAACAGCTAGACATTATGAAAACTTTTGGTCAGAATGGCCCTTAAAAGTTTATGACGGGTGTGACCTGGCAAATCTCAGTTTTTACAGATTTTGCATTATTTTACTTTCCATCACCTTTTTACAATTAGCTGCCACATTCAAATTATACAAAGACTTTATGATTTTTAATTTGAATGTGGCATTATATAAAGACTTTATGTCAAATAGAGCGTGGTGTTGGCTGAAGTAGTTAGCACGTTGACTACAAAAACCTGCAGCCTGGGTTCGAGCAAGGTCTCCGACAGTCACTAAAAATAACAACACCACGCATTTTTCTGATGTGCATTAGTGCCCTTTGTATCAGTTGTTGTGGGAAAAGTTCTAGTTATGCAGGCATAAGGCACTGGTCACTAAAAACTATACCGACTTCATCAGATAATAATCCTAATGTACATCAGAGCGCCCTCCTTCGTTGTGTAGCAGAATAATTGGCGAAGTAAAATAATCAATAAAATGGCTACTAAAACACAGCTTCAAAATTTAATACGCCTCATTTGACACCAGATGGCACTGCAACACTGCATTATCAAAAAAAAAATGGGCAAAGAGCAGAGTTGTAAAAGAATGAAGGCTTCCTCTATCCTCTATCTCTTCCTTCAGCACCTGTCTTCTCTATCACTATCATTTCCCTATCACCTTCTCTCACTATCTTCTCTTCAATTAACAGGTAACACAAAGGGATCATTGTATTGGACCCAAGTGAGCTGGACTCTAAATTTCACCCTTCCTTACCAGCAGCCTGCTAACCTAACCTAACCTAACCTTATGTCAAATTATTACACTTCTTTATTTCTGATATGAAGTACACTTTATTTAATACAAATATATACTTTTGCTTTTATTAGGGCAATTCCGTTGTGAAGGATGTGACCATGATACAAATTTTTTTTTACAATTCAAAATTGAAAAAATTAATAATTAAAAAAATGGTGCGGTTTCCAAAATTGTTAACTGTAAAAACATGTGATAATAGATATACATTGAAAAACATGACTTCTGTTCAGTATAGCTGTCAGAATGATGTGACAGGTATGACATTTAAGACCGGAGCTTTTTTTATTTTTATTTTTAAGAGAAGTGACACTTAGGCAATGAATTATTAACTATTACTATTAAAAGGTTTTACCTTCTTTTAGGAAAGGGATAGTGATAGAGAAGACAGGTGGTGAAGGAAGAAATAGAGGAAAGCTTCCTTCTTTTTTAACTCTTCCACTTTTTTGCAAGTTTTTTTTAATAATGCAGTGTTGCAGCGCCTCTGGTGTCAATGAGAAGTATTAAATGTTCAAAGCTGTGCCTAGTAGCCATTTAAATGCTAATTTTACTTCACCAACGATTCTGCTACACAATACCGACGAAAGGGGGCGCTCTGATGTCAATTTAAGGATATATTTTACAAAATATTTCATAGATCGCAATAATTTAGGTATAGAAATTTGAATAATTTCTGATTTTACTAAAGACTTAAAGCCTGAAAAAAAAACAAATTTGTCTTAAAAAATAAACTTATTCGAAAATGTGATGGGTGTGGCCTAATATAACAACAAATTATTTTTTTAATGTCAGCACCTAGAATTTTGGTGCTTATGCTTATTGGAAGCAATAGAGATTCTGAAGGGTCAGCTTTGAAGAGTTGCTTCATAACAGCAATTCTTTATGAGGAACTGAAAGAAAGGTTACGTTTAAGTTTAGGGGCTGCCTTTTCTAATGCAAGCTTTGATTTAACACTATACGTTTATGATTCATTAAAAACGCTCACAGTTTGACTTTCATTCTTTTTCAGTTGCCTTCTGGTCTTTTTTTTTCTCGATAATATTTTTTTCTTCCAATTTTTCTTTTTTATCCCTCATAATTTTCATAGCGTTTCTTCTCTTCCTTTCCATTACACTTTTTCAAGCTAAATGCACTTCATATTTCTGTTAATTTTCTTTAGGTTTCTTTCTTTGGCTGATGCGACGGGTGTGACCAAATATTTTCTGTAACTAATTACTTGAATATTAAAATAGAGGTTCACAAAATTTTATTATATTATAAATAGCGCTGTTAAAAATTCCAAGTATTTATTACGTGCAATTACAATTTTATTAAGTTTTTCCTGTGGCGGGTGTGACCAAATATTTTATGACTTCAATTAGTGAACAGAAGTCTTACTATATACTCGAATATTAATGTAGAGTATTCCTAAAATTTTATTATTTGATTAATTGTGGTTTATTTTGTTATAGATGGATATTTATAAGGATTTATTATGTATTGTTAAAATTTAATTGAACTTTTCTAGTTTTACTGTGACGGGATGTGACCAAAAATTTTGATATTTCAATTAATATACAAACATTTCATTATAAGATATACAAAGTAGAAACTACAACAAAAAAGAAAACAAGAATGTGGTATTTTCAGAGATGACGGTTCTTCGGCCATTTCACGGTCGTAAGCGCTTTGCCTCGATGGTTACCAACGTCTTTTGTTCATAACTGAAGTATATGGACAGCAATGAGATATAGTATCCAACAGAAAGGTACTACGTGCCATACAGCTCATGCATTATTAATTTGAGGGCGTGGTAATTCCATGTGGAGACGGCCCAGACAGACATTTGAATGATATTATATTTCATAAATAAAAATTTCAATGATATCTTACATAGCTTTTCTTTATTTAAATTTAAAGATAAGACGGGCGCAATGAAGCACCAATTTATTATAACATTTCCTTTTTTTTAATTTCTTACAAATGGAAATTAAGTTTCTAGTTCTTACTCTATATATCACATTCCACCCATTTATGTTAAATTTTTGTTGCAGCCCTCGTTTAAAATTTTATGCATATGCTGCTGCTCTACGTTCTACATGTTCGTTAAAAATAGAGATACAAAATTGTTCATTTATTCACTCAAACGTTTACATTTGCAAAATTTTAACAATTGTAAATAAATTAGAAATAATAAACCATGCCATATAGTTGTATATGTAAATAATAAATTTTGCTAGATTTTACTATTCTAAAACCCATTTTATTGTTAGGAGCACCCAGGAAAAAAAGAGTGAAGATTTAAAGGAAAATTTATTAAATTTCTAAATGGAAAATTTAGTGCTAACCCTTAAAACATAAACATAAACTCATTGCTAATGCCAATACAGAGCCATTATGACTAAATGATATGGTAGGAGTACTACAAACATTTAAACAATGTTTCATGACAATGTTCGTTCTTCTTCTGTATTTAATATAAACTAAAAAACACACACATACATACATTCACACTCTATTTGTGTGTGTGTGTTTAGTTTACAATTAAAATTTTAATAAATGGCCACGAAATAATCAACGAAATACAAGTTTATTGTTTGTCATTTGCTGAACTTTTCAATTTTGTTTTAAGTGCAAATATTTGCATAAATTTTGTGTGCACTTTTTAAATTGTTTAAATTAAACAATAATATTTCAATATATTACGTGACACATTCTGCATAATTGAAAAAAAAAAACATACCGAAATATAGTTGTGAAGAAAAAAAACCAACATGCAATCATTATTTGGTTTAATATATTTTTGTCAATAGATAAAAAAAGTTCAAAAAGTTATAAATTAGAGATGAAGGAAATTGAGAAAAAGGAAGTCAATTTTGTGAATATGCTGTTAGTGGTGAACTAATTTCAGCTATTGGCAATAAGCAAAAATGCCACAAATTTATTAAAAGTTAACATTGAAAATGTTTGCAAAATCATTCTCTATTAGAAAAACACACAAGTTTATTTATTATAAGGCAAAACAGATTGATGTAGGCTTTTAGACACTTCTTCGTGGGTAACAAGTTTGGACATTTTTTGGCTTCCGCCCCTTGATTTGTTTGTTTATTTTAAAAATGTTTGAATATTTCATGTCTAGTATATCTAACGTGACCAGAAGCTTTTTACAAAAAGCGGGACACGATCGTTCAAAAAGCGGGATTTTGACGAAAATACGGCAAAAAAGCGGGATTTTTAAATAAACAACTATTTGAAAGCGGGATGTGTAATACGCACATAAAAAGTTTCGTATGTACTTAGGAAACACAGTTTTTAACTCAAAAGAATCGATTTTAAATAAACAAAAGTTTTTATTAACAAAAATTTTTATTTAGTAACGTAAAATAAATAAAATTAAAGATTTTTTGACTTCATTTACAAAACAAAATACGATTTTTATACAAAACAATGTACAAAAACTTAAGTGGCCTTGTTAGTCCATATTATCATCAACTGACTACACCAATGTGTCAAACTCTTTATAAAAAAATAAGCAAGAACTTTTTATTTTATTATTGATAGTTTGGTGAATGTCAGTTGTTATTCTTTTAATAAGCCCTCTTGGTAATAAATTCCTAAAGCAGCAGAATGTCTGCACATATAAAGCACTGTAACAAAAGGATCTTTGAGTACGTTTGTAATTTTTATTTTTTTCATTTGAGGAGCTGCCAGATCCAAAAAAAAAATAAACAATAACTACACTAAAAAATATTTGGAATAAATTTTTATCAGTTACATATTAATAAAAATATATTAAGAGATAAGAAATTTCAAAACTCTAAAAAGCGGAATAAAGCGGGATAAAAATTCAAGGCGTGATCAACCTCAGAAAAGCGGGATAATCCTGCCTAAAGCGGGATGTCTGGTCAGGTTAAGTATATCCTTAGACATTTTTTTAAATTACTTCAATTTAATTTAATTTAATTAATTAATTTAATTTAATTAAATAATTTGTAATTTGGCTTAAAAAGCCATACGAACTTTACCTTAATCAGGTCATAAATATAGAAACAAATAAAGTTTTATTTATTTTAATTAAATTTAATTTAATTTAATTTTATTTAATTTTATTTAATTTAATTTAATTTAATTTAATTTTATTTTATTTTATTTTATTTTATTTTATTTTATTTAATATTATTTTATTTTGCCATTTAGTTTAATTTCATTGTGTTTTATTTTATTTATTTTTATTTTTTTTATTTTATTTTTTTTATTTTATTTTATTTTATTTTATTTTACTTTATTTTATTTTATTTTATTTTATATTATTTTATTTTATTTTATTTTATTTTATTTTATTTTATTTTATTTTATTTTATTTTATTTTATTTAATACTATATTATTTTATTTTATTTATTTTTTATTTTGTCTTCTTTTATTTTATTTTATTTTATTTTATATTATATCTTAGTTTAATTATATATCATTTTGTTTTATTTTATACTATTTTATTTTATATAATTTTATTTAATTTTACTTTATTTTATGATATTTTATTTTAATTTAATTCATTTTATTTTATTTTGTTTTATTTTATACTATTTTATTTTATATTATATTATTTAATATTATTTTATTATACTATTTAGTTTATGTAATATTGTTTTATTTTGTGTTATTTATTTGATTTTTTTTATATTATTTTATTTTACTTTCTTTTATTTTGCTTTATTTTATCTTCTTTTATTTTATTTTATATTATATTTTGGTTTAATTTTATTTTATTTTGTTTTATTTTAATTCATTTTATTTTATTTTATTTTATTTTATTTTAATTTTATTTATTCTATTTTATTTTATTTTTATTTGCTTTATTATATTTAAATTTAATTTTATTTTATTTTATTTTATATTATTTTATTTTATTTTATTTTATTTTATTTTGTTTGATTTGATTTGATTTGATTTGATTTGATTTGATTTGATTTGATTTGATTTGATTTGATTTGATTTGATTTGATTTGATTTGATTTGATTTGATTTGATTTGATTTGATTTGATTTGATTTGATTTGATTTGATTTGATTTGATTTGATTTGATTTGATTTGATTTGATTTGATTTGATTTGATTTGATTTGATTTGATTTGATTTGATTTGATTTGATTTGATTTGATTTGATTTGATTTGATTTGATTTGATTTGATTTGATTTGATTTGATTTGATTTGATTTGATTTGATTTGATTTGATTTGATTTGATTTGATTTGATTTGATTTGATTTGATTTGATTTGATTTGATTTGATTTGATTTGATTTGATTTGATTTGATTTGATTTGATTTGATTTGATTTGATTTGATTTGATTTGATTTGATTTGATTTGATTTGATTTGATTTGATTTGATTTGATTTGATTTGATTTGATTTGATTTGATTTGATTTGATTTGATTTGATTTGATTTGATTTGATTTGATTTGATTTGATTTGATTTGATTTGATTTGATTTGATTTGATTTGATTTGATTTGATTTGATTTGATTTGATTTGATTTGATTTGATTTGATTTGATTTGATTTGATTTGATTTGATTTGATTTGATTTGATTTGATTTGATTTGATTTGATTTGATTTGATTTGATTTGATTTGATTTGATTTGATTTGATTTGATTTGATTTGATTTGATTTGATTTGATTTGATTTGATTTGATTTGATTTGATTTGATTTGATTTGATTTGATTTGAGTTTTATTTTATTTTATTTTATTTTATTTCATTTTATTTTATTTTATTTTATTTTATTTTATTTTATTTTATTTCATTTTAGTTTATTTTATTTTATACTATTTTAATTTATTTTATAGTATTTTATTTTGCTATTTAATTTTTTTATTGTGTTTTATTTGGTGTGATTTCGTTTTATTTTATTTGATTTTATTTTATTTTATTTTATTTCTATATTATTTTATTTTATATTATTTAATTTATGTTTATGTTATCTCATTTCATTTTAATTTGTGTTATTATATTTTATTTTTATTTTATTGTGTTCATTTTAATTTTCTCATTTGAATTTAATTTAATTAAATAAATGTAATTTTATTTTAGTTTATTTTGTTTTATGTTATTTTATTTTATTTTATTTAATTGAATGTAATTTTATTTTATAATATACAATTTTTTTATATTACTTTATTTTATTTGATTACATTTTATTTTATTTTCAATTTTATTTTGATTTATTTTAATTAATTTTTTTATTTTATTTTATTTAATTTTATATTATATTATTTATATTATTTTCTATTATTTTATATATAATTTTATGTTTTAGTTTATTTATTTGTTTGTTTAATTTATTTTATTATATCTCAGTTCATTTTATTAATATTTTTTTAATTATGGTGCTTTTTTAATTTGTATTATATTATTTTATTTTACTGTAATGCATTTTAATTTATTTTATATTATTTTCGTCATTTGGCATTATTTTATTTATTTAGTGTATTTAGTCTTATTTTACTTTATTTTGTTATATCTAACCTTATTTGATTTTGTTTTATTTTATACTATTATATTTAATTTTTTTTACATATTTTATTTTACTTTTTAAGTTATTTAATTTAATTTAATATTATATAATTTACCTTATTTTTGGTATATAATAAGTATATTTTTTACTTAACAAAAATTGTTGAAGTAATTCAAAGGTGAAAAATTTCCACTCAACTTATTAAATAATTTAAAAAGTTCAATTTCGATTATTGGATTGGAAGAAAAATTTACCAGTCGATTAAAATGAATCTCCCTATTAAAAACTAAAAATGCGCTTATTATTTTTTTTCTAATGAAATACAAATTGTTTGTAAATATTTACATTTCAATTTAGTAAAATATTATATTTTGCTAATACATTTGACCAAAATTAAATTAGTTTTTGTAATATCTTTGTGTGTTCATTATTTGATTATAATTTCAAACTTTTTTCCCCCGTTAACACTTAAAAATAATCGTACAATTATATTAGATTACAGGCTGTCATTTGAATTTTCTGTATCATTTAGAATGAAAATATTACCAAAATAACTAAGAGCGTTCGTATGCAATATACAACAAACTGAATCTGATTAATAAATTTTTGTAGAGATTTTTTGTTGAATGTTATAATAAATTTGGCCTATTTGAAAAATTTCACTTTAACGCTTAATTGAAATACTAGTATGTAAAATGAAATGCTTATTCAAAATGCAATTTTATGTGGTTTTAATAATAAATCAGTTGAACTGTTTTAAAAGGAGTTTAATGTAAATATTTTATTCAAATGTTGATAAGCGTATGATGTCACGTATGTATATGAGATAAATTTTTACTTTGTTAAGAATTGAAATAGTTTTGTAAGTATTTGGCATTTCACATTAAATATTATATATATATACATATGATGTATGTATGTAATTACATATTCAATATGAAATATATTTAAAGAAATCATGTTGTGGTGCTTTCTCCTCTTTTTTTCAGTTTGTGTGACAGATTGAATTTTTCGTAAGCATGTTAATTGATCAAAAGTAATTACAAATAAAAGATTAATATGGATTTATGAACATTTATGCGTGGTTTACATGGACTTTCAATTAATAAAAAGCCAATTGACTATTATTATTGAGCGGATTTTAAATAAGTAAATATTAAAATGCTTGAAAGTGTAAAAGAATTTATAAAGCCTTGCCTGGCCTATTGTTAATATGCCATTCAACGAGTCACTGAAAACAATTCACAGCTCAAATGCACGACTTGCATATGATGTGTATTTGTATGTATGTATATTAAACTTTACACTTATAGGATGATTTTGTATTATTGGAATTGACATTTAACACATTATTTACTAAAGAAACATATGTACTCGTAATGGCGAGCGTATGAGTACCGGCTCAGTATAATAAATATCACTCATACGTCTCTATTATTTCTATGCAGTGGAGCAGAGTTATAACGAACACTGCCTAAAAAACTTAAGACGTGTATTAAGGAACTGCTCGATGCTCAACATTATTCATATTTCATGGGATTATATTCATTTCTAGTTGTAGTGAATTTTCGCTTAAAAGGACTTTTTACATTTTTGAAATAAAACTGCACTTAGTGCGCGCAAACAATACCCATGTTTGGTATTTTTCTAACAGCTTAATAACTCTTAAATTGAAAGTAATTTTGTTTTGAAAATAATTTAAGAAATTATTTTATTTTGTTTTTTTCCTGAGAAGGTATAACTGCCGATCATTTCTGTTGTCAAAAAGTAAGTGGGGACACGCCCCATAAAATGCATTTAATGGAAGCCAAAAACGGTCACTTCACGGATCAATTAAAAAAAGTTCGAGTACCGTGAAAACTGAAAGTATAAGCTTAAAGTGCATAAAATTTTACATTACTGGGAGAAAATTAATGGCAAAAAGCTAACCCAGCGTTGGTAGTGAAGAGTTAAAATTGGGAATTGTGCGAAAAACTGTTTAACTTAACTAATTTTGAAAGATAAATAAATCTAACCATGAAGCCCTCAAATATTTTGCTTAAATTTATTAACAAAACTATTAGTGGAAGTAGTTGTGCTTTTAATGTTTGCATATGAAGTGCAAGAAAAAAAATGGATTTTCTCCGTTTAAGTGGGCGTAAAGTTATTAATTGTGCTTAATTAAGCAAAAATTTTAATTTTATTGGAATAAATAAGATTTATTTTAGAAAAATTTATGATACGCATCGTTGCGCCAAAGAAGTTCTGTACGAAAGAAATAGTAATAGCCTCGTTCTTGGAAACCAATAATCAGGGCTCAATGACTTCCGCCAACACTTTTATTGTTGTTGATTTGTTCATAATTTTATATGCTTTCATTAGAAATGTAGGAGTACAAATGCCATGATTATTTATGCATGAGTCACGCATTAGTCGCGCGTCAATCACGTTTGAGTCAGCTTTAGTCACGTGTGATTCATGCTTTAGCTACGTGTAAGTCATTATTGCTGTTGATTTATTCATAATTTTTCATTAGAAATGTACGAGTACAAATGCCATGATTATTTATGCATGAGTCACGCATCAATCACGTGTGAGTCACGCATTAGTCACGTGTGATTCATGCTTTAGCTACGTATGAGTAACGCATTAGCCACATGTGAGTCACCCATTAGCCACGTGCGAGTCACGCATTAGCCACGAGTGAGTCACGCATTAGCCACGTGTGAGTCACGCATTAGCTGCGTGAAGTCATTCATTAGTCATGCAGGAGTCACGCGTGCTAGCTTTTGTATTTATATATTTTAATGATTTAAAAAGATAACGTATGTAGTTTTAGCTAATTTTACTTAGGCTTGTTGTAAAAATCTATTTTTGTATAATTCGTATGCGAAGTCATTCTTCAATGGCAGGCAGTTCATTAGGAGCGTAGGTGAGTAAAAAATCATGAATTTTTGCTTGCTTTGTTGGTTAAGTACAGTTCATATGCATTTTGTGCTTGCTTCGGTATTTGTTATATATAAAAACATCATGTGATGGCAACCGTCTCACCCCTCCTACACACACATCAAAAATTCTGGCGGAATGTACAGTTTGTTTTAAGAGTTACCCACATGAACATTTGTGTTCCTGACAATTGCAGCTCTGAAGATATAGGAAAAATTATAATTACTTTATGTGAGGGGTACCCGTCTGCCCCTCCTATACCGCTAAGATATAGTTGGCCCATACAGTTTGTTCTAAGATTTACCCATATAAAATTTACTGACTCTCACTATATTTGAGGAGATATGAATTGAATCGCAAAAAAGGGCATTTGGGCCCACTATGCGTCATTCAACAACAGTGGAAATTACATTTTTTTTATCAACGATGAAACATATGTATTCATTATTGTCATTTCTACCAAGAATAGCTTATCAAATTTTTACTTTTTTTCAAATATAAATTCTCAAATCCCAGTATTTGTCGCGTGCGACAGCAAGCAATTAACCTTGTATTTTTGAACAACGTGACTTGATTTTTCTTAAAAATTTACGTAACGTTCTAGGCTGACGGCCTACACAAATATATAAAAAAGTAAAAAAAGTAATCGTTTTCTATGAAAAAAAAACAAGCATATTTGCTTGGTGTCGCATGCTACAAAAAGTTGACATTCCTGTGGAAATGCCCATATATTGAAAAATAAGCAGAAAGTCATTTAATTTTTTTTTTGTAGAGAAAAATTTAATTTTAAAGGCACTTCAGTTAATGAGAACCACCTGTCTTGTATTACAATTTCGCCTTATGTGCAATGTGAAGTTTATTCTTCCAAAAATTTCACTTTGCAAGTTACTTTGATGTTTATTATGCATGTGTTAGTTGAACAAAAGTTTTATGCTTCCTAACGGCATATCATTTGGATTTCCTGGAAATAGTGACTTCAAGTCACACGCGCCTAGATTTTTGACATTTCGTATATATAAAATTAATTACTTTTCTTATTCAATTCACCTTTTCCTTACAAAACCATATCACACTAACATACATACATACATACATACATACATATTTACTTAAATGCCTGAAAAACGTCATTTAATGTGTTAGTGTCACTAGAAATGTGGCAAAATGTGTGAAGCTCGTAAGTTTAGAAACTTCATTTTAATACATGATATATGAAATCTTTTTCTGTAGCAATAAATCATAACGATAACTTCCGCATTTCAAGAAACATAAATATATTATACATATTTGCAAATAAAATTACATACATATTTATATAATTGACATAAATACCCCATAGGAACTCAAACTCATTTGTAAGTAACTTCAAACTGGTTTTTTAATAACCACAACTGTTTGATTAAGTGACTTTTTTCCTTGTCGCCGACTCACTATTTTAATATAGGCTTGTCACAGGCGGTAGTCAATTGGCCATCTCTGCATGACTTTTTAATTGACTACTAACTACTTATTTTCCAACCAATTTGTAGTTAATTAATATTATAGTAGAAAAAAGATATATGTATATAAATATTATATATATACAAATATTATATATGTACATATATGTATATATTCATATATATCTAAATATGTACATAAGTATATATAAATATTTATTATTATTATATTCACTGAAAATAAAAAAATTCTCACATACATATCCATACATACGAACCGCTCTTAGAAAATATTATACATATTAAGTATTGAAATTATTAAGTTTTTTTTTCAATACAAACATTTGACTTTTGATTTCATGACAGGCTTCTTTTGTTTTTTTATTTTCTTTTCATTTACTAGTTTCGCTTTTATTTATTTCTTATGTGTGCTTCTATTCAATATGTTTGGTTGATATCTGCATGAGATTTAAACCAAATTGTAGTCACTTTCAAAATAATTAATTTATAAGTTAGTGTTTTTTCTCAACTGATTATTTTATTTACTACAAGGTATATACAGAAACCGAAACATGAATATATTTCAATATACAAATACGTATGTATGTGTTTGTCAAATACATTTTAACATTTCAAAAGATTTATATAAACAATCCAACATACATTTGTGACATTTACAAAACACTAATATTATAGCAATTTAAGACAGATGACAACTGTTAAGGAGTGTGCGTGTGTGTGTGTGTGTGCGATGTCGCTTAAAGAACTTGATTGAATATTCTCTTGTGAACTAGTTTTGCTATCATCTTCATATTTCAAGTGCATATATACAGCGTTCCTTATCTAAACGTTCAATGTTGTTTAATAAAATATTATTATTGTCAAATTCCTAATTTCTGTTTAGAGCAATAGTTGCAAAATATTTTATTATAATAATATAAGACAAGTTAAGGATACATTCTGTTAAATTTTCAAGGCAACTCCGGTTTAATCCAGTCACTTGTATCAAGCGGCAAATTTCAGTTTTTCATTCGGACTCAGGGAATCAAACCCACAACCAGTGAGCAAAGCCAATAGGTTGGGAGCTGCTGCCACAAATTCTTGAAAAATCTCAGCCACTCCAGACATCTGCGGCTAAAATTTCGGCGTCGGATCAGCTGTTTTGTTAAAGAAGTCATTTTTTCTTAAACCGGCTCCTTTTTTAAATCAACGGAAAATTAGTTGCCCGCTTCTGACATCAATGGTAGCTAAGAGATTTTGTTGACATTGCCCGACTTATTACCAACATAGATTAGATGCCGTCGCCTTTATTTGTCGGCAGCCGTCGCCAAGTTTTCTTCAGCGCAAATTGAATTTTTGCACCACCTTAAATATTTTGGTCAGCCGCCGCCACCTAAAAATCAATATCGACTTCCTTCTGTGATCACAATCCTCACGTTGATAGTCTATCTCACCAAATTTTTAAAAAACGTCTTTCATATCAAAATTTCTCATACATATTTAAAAAAATGCTCAGAAACCCTTTTAAGCAGAGATGTGCTTGTGAGTGAATTTTCACTCACGCGCACGAAAAGACATTTTCAGTCTTTCGCATGTTCTTGCCTGCTTATGTAAAAGTAGGGAAAAAATCATAACGATCTTGAAAACGTGGACTCACCAAGTACTCACGTAATTTTATATTTTTTGATATTTTGAAAATTTCAAGTCTATTATTGCTCTTAGAACTTATTATAATCAATTTTTTTTAAATCTAAACTATACCTCATAGTATTTTAGGCGAAAAAATTCACTCACGCTGGCTTTTCAATTTTTTCGTAGGAATATTTCCACATGCGGTTAATGATCACCACGTGAGCCCTGAACACCCCTTATTTATGTTAAACGACATTTATATTTTCCATATTGCAACTTTGACCTCAATTGAGTTATATACAAACTCAATTCAAAAGGATTAAGAGGAGGACTCACTGGTAAAATATTTCCAAACACGTTTGTTTTATTCTCAAACATAAGCCGATATGTGTATATATACATATTTGTATGTAGCCTGTTGCTCCCTTGCCTTTGTATTTGAAACAAAAGCTGGGTTCAAATAAAAACCCATTCATTTTATTGCTACCTGCCATCACTCCTTTCTTCTCCTCCTCTCCCTTAGCAAGTTTTTTCTTCCTTTATTACACAAGTTGTTTGTTTGTGTCTGCGTTTGATTTGAAAACAAGTATTTTATGCTCGAATGACTTTCAAAAAGGACATTTCTTATGTAAATTTGAAATAGCATAATATTAAGTATAATTAATTTGCACAAATTTGAATACTTATTGCAAATGTAATGAACGAGTTAATACATTTGAATATAAATAGAGACAAGGAAATAAAGTTGGCTTTTTTGGAACATATAAACAGTACAATCATATTATTTAATTTGAAAGGTTCATTATTTTAATCTTGCCGTAAGGCAATTGTATTTAATTTTAATTTTATTTAAAGAATACGAATAATATTGTATTTCAACAGAATTTTATGGCAAATATTTTTCTAGAGCAAGACAAGACAAAGTAAATTAGAATTACAATTAGCTTAAAAGGAAATCAACTTAAATTAGAATTAATTTAATTTATATTAATGCAATTTAATATAACTTAATTTAATTTAATTTAATTTAATTTAATTTAATTTTATTTAGTTTAATTTAGTTTAATTTAATTTAATTTAATTTAATTTAATTTAATTTAATTTAATTTAGTTTAATATAATTTAATTTAATTTAATTTAATTTGATTTAATTTAATTTAATTTAATTTAATTTAATTTAATTTAATTTAATTTAATTTAATTTAATTTAATTTAATTTAATTTAATTTAATTTAATTTAATTTAATTTAATTTAATTTAATTTAATTTAATTTAATTTAATTTAGTTTAATATAATTTAATTTAATTTAATTTAATTTAATTTAATTTAATTTAATTTAATTCAATTTAATTTAATTTAATTTAATTTAATTTAATTTAATTTAATTTAATTTAATTTAATTAATAAATAAAAGTTATTTTATTTTCTTTACTTTTAATTAAATTTTTCTCTGTGTTTTATTATTCCACTTTTATAGAAAACCAACAAAAATTTAGCTGGGTTTGCTTTGTGTGCTATTTTTTCGTATCGCATTAATTATGGCTTCCGTAAAAAAATCATAAAAACTTTTTTCTACAAATTATTGATAAATAAAGTCATCAATATAATTGACATGTTCGCATTTGTTGCTGCAGTTAAATTTTTATTTCTTGTTTTACTTTTTGTTTGTTTGATTGTTCGCATAATAAACTATAAATAAATAATGATTATATAAATGTTTATTTAAAGCTTTTGCAACAAAAAAAATTCTGTTTGTTTATTGTTCATTAATTGGAAAATGAATATAAATTAAGTATTTTTGAGTATTATGTTTAGCCTTTATGGACTTAATTTAAAACAAAAAAATAACCAGTTAAGCAAACATACAAATTATTATAAACACATACTCGTATTTATGAGTTATATCCTTACAAATATTGTAATTAAGTGCTTATGCTGAAATATGCATTAATTTATTGAGTTATCTTTTCATATTACTGAAAGCCGAAATGGCAGTTTAAAGGTAATCTTTTGAAAAATCTCTAGACCGTACGATTAATATTAATTATTATGTTTAATAAAGCAACCGCAATAAATTTTGTTTGACAACTAATTGATATTAAAAAAAATTTCTTTGACATTTTTAGCATATATTAATATATCTTTATTTCTTACTTTACTTTATAATTTCCCTCAACATATTTTTGTTACAAATTTCTTATATATTAGTAATTTTTTTTTTACTTAGAATCTTTAAGTAAACATGTCAAAAGCATAATAAATAAAATTTCTTTTGAGTTTTTTTTCATACATAAATTCATATTAAACATGACTGGAAAATAAAATATTAGCAGAAAGAAGAAAAAAGGTAACGGAGAGTTTAAATGAAGTTATACTATAAAAATAAAAATGAAAATATTAGAAAAACATGACAACGTAAATATTTTCCACTTCATTGATATACTTAACACAAATCCTGTATGACTACATTCACAACCCACAACAATGACCGAAAAAAGGAAATGAAAAATTCACAACAGTACCAACAAAAAGAACAATGACAACAACAACAATAACGACTGGGGAGTTAGTTTAAAAAAATTTAAATTCAATTCATAACGTTACTGACTTTCTCGCTCCCACGCTATCTATCTCTTTTTTCCCCTTCTATGTGCTTAGAGCCATACAAGCGCTACTAACATGCACTGAACGACAGAGAATAACAAACACAACATCATATTCCCAGTAAAAAAAATTGGAAGTCATTCTAAAGGAAGTACATTTTCATTGCTTCCAAAAAATCGATATTTTTAATTTGCCGATAGTTAGTAGAAAACCAAGTAGAATTTTATTTTAGTCATACAAAACCTTGTAATTCCTCTCTAGTTTTAGAAATTACTCACCAGACTTTTTAAAAAATCGATTTTTTTGAAGAAACTTATGAACTAATTTTGGTCTAAAATTTTAAAGTTATTTGCTTAAATTTACATTAAATTACTGTTTCGCGCTTAAGTTCCTATAAAAAGAAACTTATTGTTAAAATAGGTAACTATTAGCCATTTTTCCTAGATGAAAATATTATCATAGAACACAAAAGAGGAAATTTTTCTTAAAATCGCTTCCAATTCGGTGACCAGGAAGCGAAAAAGAGAACTTCTTGCAATGACAACCCTATGTAAAAATCATTACATCGGATCGAAATTTGCACTACTTCCAGATCGCAAACTCTACATTTTCATGACTTTTTTGGAGTGTCTTTTTTTACTGGGTTGTTAAATATACACAATTCTCTAAACTGAAAAACAATAAAAATTTCAAACTGTTATAAAATAAAATATACGTGCAATATATAAAAATTCACATTTGTACGTATGTACGTGTATGTTTAAAAATGTTTATTTTATTTCTATGTGGATAGTAGTAAAGAAAAGTATTCAGCCAGATGAATAAGAGAAATTCTATATTTGCTACCCTGGCAACTAAATGGCTACGACTACGACGGTTTGAGTTCCATAATGTGCAAGTTTTTACTCTGGTTATTTTTAGATGACAAATAATCGTATCATTGCAAGTAATAAAAAACTCAAAAAAATGTTTTCCAAAGAAGTACTTCCCTGCAACAAGGTGCTTTCTTTCAGAAAGCCATTTTCTGGGAAAGGAGCATTTAGATAATGCTTATGGGAAATTATGAAAAAGGTAATTTTTTCAAAAGAGTACTTTTTCCAAAAGAGCACTTTTTCCCAAAAGGGTACTTTTTCCATAAGGTTACTTTTTCCAAAAGAGTACTTTTTCCCAAAAGAGTACTTTTTCCCAAAAGGGTACTTTTTCCCAAAAGGGTACTTTTTCTAAAAGGGTACTTTTTTCCCAAAAAGGTACTTTTTTCAAAAGGGTAATATTTTATTAAAAATATGTAAATACAGGGTGGCCCAAAATGACCGAAGGGGGTGAATTCCTTATAACTTTTTTATTATTACTTTTTTTCTTGTTTTCTTTTCAGTATTTTGTAAAGAAGAGT